>CM040117.1:108765175-109365175 GCA_022559845.1 Amorphophallus konjac
GGGGCCTGATGGGGGCCTGATGCCCCAATTGCGACGGGTGTTGGTGCGACGGATGTAACCAGGGTTTCCTCGATGACCGGGACCACCCCCAAGAAGAAGGGAGACCCGACTACAGTACGAAAGTCCCCGAACACGATCGGGGTAGCCAGATATCCGAATCTGGCATGGGTGCTGACGATAAGAGGGCCATACGTGACAGCCGCCATTTGAGCTCCAGCAAAGAAAGTTTGAAATTTGCCTTTGCGACTTGGTGCCTCGTCTCCTTCCCTCCTCTCCTGCATGGATTAAGGAAGGGTATTAAGGCCTTTATAAGGGCATTAGTGACTTTAGCAGTAAAATGAAAGGCAAGAAAAGTCCCACCGGACGTGCCAGTCTATTTACACGCGGAATTTTTGGCACCCGATTTGGACGGGCGAATATGCATATTTTTGGGTTACTTTCGGGCATATTAATTTCGCGCTTTTTGGTTTATCAAACGATTTAGGGTTCATGTACTGGACTCTTCCCCACGGAATGGAATCGGTGTTAATTTACATTGGACAAGTCTGAATCCCCTTGATTAAAACTGTTAAAGATGTTTTCTTGCCCTCGTGATACTGATTTTGCCAAATTATTAGTTTGAGAGGAAAAAAATCCTTTACCCTAAGATAAGGCGTAATTGCAATTATCCCTCCCAGTGAGGGTTTATCTGCAAGAACCCTTTTTTGGAAGGGTTTTTATGGAATTTTCCCCTTTGGAGGGGATTTGTATACAATTTACCCTCAAGGTGGGGTTTATATGCAATTTACCCTCAATTTGGGGGTTCGTATAGATATTTATGTAATTTCTCAAACTTTGGGGGCATAACTGTAAATTCTTAGATTATTGATTTGGGCATTGTCACGCCCCGAGATTTATGCAGCGAAAAATAATCGGGAACGCGAACAATCGGCTAGTACGTCTCGAGCAAGCAATATAATCAGAGCGCAAGACAATCACATAAAAGTAATTGCACCAATAATTCATTCAAACCTTTAACTTTATTTCTTTATCAAATAATCTCAAAGTACATAAGATCTCTGACTCTTTTCACTAGACTTAATAAAATAAAGATTACATCGTGACTTGACTAAACACTTGATAACTAAGGCTTCTCTCGTTCACATGTCTTTTAATCACTCTCGGACCCGTTACTTATATAATCTGAATCCGATTCACTTGTACTTCCTGAAATATTGAGAAAGTAGGTAATGAGCACACTTGCCCAGTAGGTATCTTCGTATTAACATGAAGGCAAATTTATGTTATTAGCATTTTAGCTCTAGAGAATAAGATAAATCATGCGGATACGGCGAAACATGTATATAACCAAGTAACAAGATACGATCAAGTACGATATATGAGAATATGATTTATCAATCAAGAAAGTAAATTTGGCCTTTTCATGAATAAGAATGTAACAAGAATGTACTTTTTATAACCATGAAGGCTATGCACTAGAAAGTCATGTAACAAGTAAGAAAGTACTTTTCGCTTAATAGCAAGTACTTCGTGAATTTACGTGGATCTTTACTCATGTCCATGGATTTTCACTTATTTATAAAGAAAGTACTCCCAGCGCAATGCGACGCCAGTAGCATCATACCCCATGATTTTCAGTATATTTCGACAATCAGCCGAGGGGACTAACATAGAGCCCTTGAACACAATCAGTGCTCGAACTGTATCTTCAAGTATAAATCAAGCTACTTCCACGATTATAACAATAATGTGGTCAATAATGTACAAATTCAACAATAATTCTATGATAAAGTAACCAAGGCAAGAATGCTTCAATTAAGAACAAGAGATTTCAAGGATGGCTTAAATGGACATCATGCTACAGAATAAATTCGGCAGCATAACGGTACATTCATTATGTTCCATACCTTTAATATTGACTTACTTAACGTAGGTTGAGACTCCAGATAATCCTAAGATCATCTAGGTACTCAAAAAAACCAACCCCAAAGGTCAAACCTTGGGTTAGACTAAATCAGGAACCAAGCGCTCTATTACTGGACCATTTAGCACGCCTGGCGATCTATTCATGGACCGTTTCATAAAATAAAGACATCGATGTAGTAAAACCATATGGAGCTTTAGCGGTCTAGTGGATGGCCGTTTAGTATCTCTTAGCGGTCTAGTGAAGGGCCGCCTACGGAAATCAGACGGTCGTCCAGAGGGCCACTAAGATCTAGAATACACAAAACACCGGTAAGTGCTTTTCTAGAAAATGGGTTTAATACAACCAGCTCGGTGTCCTAGTGGGAATCCCAGGCTCGTAGAGTCTTACGGAGGCCTTGAAATAAGATTTCCTAGTCCGTTGGAAGGAATATCCAATGGATAGGTTATCAAGTCCAAGATTGTGTACTTAATGTGTAAAGGTGTAACTAATGACAACATACCATGATATGTGCCATGTACTTAAGAAAAGGACTCTTAGGAGAGAGATACCATGGTAAAATAGCGATTAAACCATGACTAGTCCATAAATCATATAAATTCAAGTTAATTACAAAAGTATATGATTTGGTCATGAAAATAACATAAGTGTAAAAATAGTTCTAAGTGTATAAGGAATCAAGAAATCTATTAGCCCGCTATGTAAACATAACTAGATATATGATAATAACACTTGAAACAGGATTAAAACTTACTTAACTAGGCTTATAATACATTAATTAGGGCCATTCTGCATTAAGTTTCGAGTTAACTTAAATATAGAAATCAGAAACTCAAATAGCCTAGTAGAGGACCGTTTCATTGGACCAAACGGTCTATCGTGCAACCGCTAGGGTTTCTGGCGGTCTACAGGAAGACCGTTTCTTCCTGTGTTACAGAAAACTTAATAAAAATATTAATCTAAGACATATCATGCCTGAAAATCAACATGTATAAACTCCTACAGCATGATAGAATGAGTATAGGCCAACAATATGCGTGGGTTTGTGTAATAAACAAGAAAATTCTCCTTTTAACTTCAATTAGGGCTAAGAATTATGCATGAGGAGTATACCTAATAAGTCATAAAATTCTCGGTGTACAGTGCATGAAATCAACTGAAACCAGAGAGCTTTTATCCCTGACATAAAGTTTAAGCCTTTCATGAGATAACATACCTTTGTTCTGGGCTTTAGACTTTGAATTTAAGGCTGGAAGTTAACCCTAATTCTCTTCTCGTCCTATACCGAACCAGCAACTTCACCCTCCTATATCTCCTGATTCCCTTGACCTAAGGACATGAAATTTTGAGGGTAAGAAGAGGGTACTAAAAGGAACAATTTCTTCCAAGGAACATCTATATAATTATCTCGTTTGGGTCTTCTATTTTCCTGATCTTCACTGGGCCGGCCGTTGCACAGATTCCTGGGTTATTGGTGTATGATCAGCAACTTTGGAAGCCTATAACTCCTTGTAAACTTGATCTCCTAGAATGAAATTTTCAGGGGAGTTAGACCTAAGTATTGTAAATAAAAGATTCTAAAGAACCTACCTGAAATAAAACCTCCTTACCTTAGTTCCACGCGAGCCAAATGTAAGGGTCGCGCAAGGTGGTTCTGGGGTCTATTTATAGGTTTTAGCTAGGTTTCATGAATTTGAACAAACTTAGAGTCTTAATTAGATCTTCAATTCGATCCTCAAGCCTCCTAGACTTATCTAATTAGTAGATAGCATCGATCCTAGGCGATTTGGATGCCCAAGTTCCAAGCTTTTCACGTTCTCTTCCTTTCACGGAATCTGCAGAGCCTAGCGGTCTAATGCTAGACCGTTTTCCATTGCTATGTGGTCTCGCGATAGACCGTTTTCTATCCCGGGCGCCGAATTTGAACTGTTTCAAACTCTTCCCCTTATTATCCATTTATTTATCCTATTTATCCACTTAAATTCTGAAATTCCAGAAATTAAGCTTCTAGAATATGGGCCACCCCCTTTTGGGCTTGGGTTTTAGGTCATTTGGGTTCAATTATATGGGCCTAATTTATTTATTCGTAGAAGGCCTTTACTTAATGAGACTTAATTAATAGTAATTCGTTTAAAAGCTCATTTAAATGATTAATAATTTTATTTAAATCTAGAAAATTTATAGAAAATTCTTGGGCGTTACACCCTCCCCCACTTAAGAGAATTTGATCCCCAAATTCATTACATGGATTTATGGAGAGTGTACTTACATTCAAATATCTCTGGAAATCTTTTGCGCATGGCTTCTTCAATTTCCCATGTTGCTTCATGTGGACATGACTTGGTCCATTGGATCTTGACCATAGGAATGATTTTATTCCGAAGTTGACGTACTTCCTGTTCAATGATCTTTATTGGCTTTTGCTCGTACCTCAACTCCTTTTTAATCTCCAGGTTGTCATAAGTAATGACATGGAATGGATCAGGTACATACTTCTTGAGCATTGAGATGTGAAATACATCATGAACTCCTGCTAATTGAGGGGGTAAAGTTATTCGATATGCGACTTCACCAATCCTGTCGAGAATTTCGAAGGGGCCAATGAATCTTGGAGTAAGCTTGCCTTTGATACTGAATCTTCGAATACCTCAACCTGGAGAGACTTTGAGAAATACATGGTCTTCTACTTGAAATTCCAGGTCACGCCTTCGATTCTCAGCATATGATTTCTGTCTGTCTTGTGCCATATGAAGTCTTTCCCGAATAAGTTTTATCTTCTCGGTAGTATCCCTGATGATATTGAGACCGAGAAATTGCCTTTCTCCTACTTCATTCCAGCAAATAGGCGATCAACAGCTTCTACCATACAGAGCCTCGAATGGTGCCATTTGAATGCTATCCTGATAGCTATTGTTATAGGCAAATTTCACTAGAGGTAAATGGTCATGCCAACTTCCTCTAAAGTCAATAGCACAAGCCCTGAGCATATCTTCTACCACTTGATTTATCCTTTCAGCTTGACCATCAGTTTGTGGATGGAATGCAGTGCTAAAATTAAGTCGGGTTCCTAATGAATGTTGAAGACCCTTCCAGAACTGTGATGTGAACCGAGGGTCTCGGTCAGATATAATAGTAACAAGGACACCATGTAGTTTGACAATCTCCCTCATGTATAATGCTGCTAGTACATCCACAGACCATCGACTTTTGATTGGTAGAAAATGTACAAATTTAGTCAATCGATCTATGATCACCCATATACCATCATGTTCTCCTCTTGTCTTAGGTAAACCTATGATAAAATCCATCCCTATAATTTCCCATTTCCACTCGAGAATATTCAAGGGGTGTAATTTCCAAGCAGGCTTTAAATGTTCTGCTTTTACTTGTTGACAAGTGAGACATCAGGACATAAAATCTGCTACTTCTCTCTTCATGTTGGGCCACCAAAAGTTTCTTTTCAAATCTTGATACATCTTGGTAGCACCAAGGTGAATAGCATACCTTGATTTGTGAGCTTCTTCCATGATCAATTTCTTAGTGTCATCATGATTCGGCACACAAATTTGATCCTTAAATAATAGTCTTCCATCATTTGAGATAGAAAATTCTGGTCTCTGATCAATATTATCCTTAATCTCCATCAATAAAGGGTCATTTTCTTGCAATTAGATGTAGGTTGAAACCTTATGTTGGCAATCATACCTCCTTCTCCTTCTCTGTCAATATCAAGATTTAAATGAGAAAAATCTTCAATAAGACAAGTTATACCAATCCTGAGGCTTGCTAGAGTTGCCATTGGTTTCCTCCTAAGAGCGTCGGCTACAACATTTACTTTCCCTGGATGATATTGGATAGTAAAGTTGAAGTCCTTGAGATACTCCAACCATCTGCGTTGTCGCATGCTTAACTCCTTCTGGGTGAAGAGGTATTTCAGGCTTTTATGATATGAAAATATGATGAATTTCTCCCCATAAAGGTAGTGTCACCAAATCTTCAACGCGAATATAACCACAGCTAGTTCCGGATCATGCACCGGGTAATTTTCTTCGTGACACTTCAACTGCCTTGATGAATAGCAAATCACCTTTCCATTTTATATAAAACCGCACCCTAGGCCAATGCCAGATGCATCCGTATAGACTTCAAAGCCACCACCTTCTGTTGGTAGCGTTAATATAGGTGCAGAGGTAAGGTGTTCTTTAAGAGTTTGAAAACTCTCTTCGCAATCTTTCGACCATATAAAAGGATTCTCCTTTCTTGTGAGTCTAGTCAAAGGAACAAAGATCTTTGAGAAATCTTTGATAAATCTCCTGTAATAACCAACCAGACCTAGAAAACTTCTAACTTCAGACACAGTCGTCGGCCGGCTCCAGTTCTTAACAGCTTCTATTTTAGAAGGGTCGACAATGATACCTTCCTTTGAAATAATATGGCCAAGGAAAGAGACCTCCTTTTACCAGAACTTGCACTTACCAAGCTTTGCATAAAGTTTGTGCTCTCTTAACGTTTGCAAGGCTATTCTTAAGTGCTCTTCATGTTCCTCCTTTATTGGAGTATATAAGGATATCATCAATGAAGACGACTACAAACTGGTCAAGATAAGGCCTGAAGATATTATTCATGAGTTGCATAAATGCTGCTGGGGCATTGGTTAACCCGAAGGGCATTACCACGAATTCATAATGGCCATATCTACTCTGAAAAGTAGTTTTGTGTATGCCTTCTATTAGAACCCTAGTTTTGATAATGACTTTCTATGAATCATGTTTAGATTAAGGTGTTTAAATCCTTCAATTATATCTGCTATGTTTGGTTCACTTGGTGCATGTTCTTTCATAAGAGAAATCATAGTCAATGCAGGTGTTGTCCTGCTAGAGATCTAGCTCGGTGCTAGTCTAGCTTTGTTCTGCATTTCTCGCATAAGTGCTTGCCTCGGTGCAAGTTTTTGTTCACACACACACACTATCGTTCCGCTTCTCCCTCGGTGCATTACTTGTCTCATACATAAAAGGGTCAGTGTATTTCAATGAAGCATGTGCATTTAGGTCCGTACATATCCTGCCTTTGCATCACACCTCTTGGGGTCCGTACAAGTTTTTAGGTCCGTGCAATTCTTGTCCAGTACGCACTGTTTAGTTTTGTCATTTAGTGCTAGTGCATTCTTCTCCGCCATCTCGGTGCAGGCTTTCACTTAGATAGGATATCTCCATCTCGGTGCAAGGTTTCACTTAGATAGGATATCGCCATCTCTGTGCAAGTTCTGATTTGGACGTGATTTCTTGACTCGGTGCAAGCTCTGTCTTGCATCTTTCTTTGTCCGTCTATTCTTCTTCATCATCTCGGTGCAAGTTTTCACTTGGACAGGATATCTACATCTCGGTGCAAGCTTTTGTTCTGCTCATCTTTACCCGACATCTCGGTGCAACTCTTGCTTGGACCGCAAATCCAACTCGATGCATTTTCTGTCCTACACATTTTTAGAGTCGGTGCATCCTCTGTTCTAGACACTTTATAAGATAGTGCATGTCTTCTATGCATATGGTGTCATACACATTCATATGTCGATTCATCTCCCACTTTTTCCTTATATCAACTCAGTGCAATTCATGCCGCTACCATCCCTAAGGCCGGTGCAAACCTCTGATCACCTAGTACTAAGTCAGTGCAATGGTTGACTTACATACATCTACTCAGTGTAGGTCATGCTTACTTTCTCATTACGTCTGTGCAAACTATGCTAAGTGTTTGACTAATGTCCTGTGTCTCTGACAGAGTTTTCTTTCCGAGGAGGGGCACGTGATCCAAGGCTGATCGTCCTCTAACAGAATGCCACATGGAAGGCTACAACGCTCAGATGGTGATACATGGCTGAGAGCCTTCTGGAAGCATATGGGCGGGAGTTCTTCTTCTACACGCCCAATAAGAGAATATAAGAAGTTGCAGATCGAAGGCAAAATAAGATATCGAAAGAAGAGAGAGAAGAAGCAGAAGCAGGTTTTCACAGCCCAGTCCAGAGAGCAGAAAAGAAGGAGAAAGATATAGAGAGCTTGTGGAAAAAGGAAAAGAGATAGAGAAAGAGGGAGTTCGCGAGAAGAGTCTCTGATAAGTCTGTCCACTGGTACTTGGATCAAATCCAGTCCAGTTTGCTCCTGCGTGAGCTATTTTCATCAGATTTCATTGTCAGCCTTCAGTAGCTGTTTCCACCGCTTTTATTTCTTATCTTAATTTTTCTATTCAAGCTGTGTGGCAGCAGAGGTTAAGCTGTAATCATCAGCGGTCAGAGGAGGGATCTTCTGGATAGCAAGCTGTGTTGCTCAGCTGTTTGTAAGCAAGCTGTGAGGCTCAACAGACGCAAGTTGTATTGCGCAGCGATTTCAAGCTGCTAGGCAGCAAGAAGCCTCACTCGGTTTGGAGTGAGGGATGGACGTAGGTCTGCAGGCTGCAGACTGAACCATCTAAAAAATTCCTTACGTTCTGTGTGGTCTGATTGTCTCTTGTGAATTGATAGATGCATAACTAGGCTCGATCAATTTCGTTTGGCTTTCAAGTTTACTGGTGCACATCAGTCATTCGAGTCTATGATCTGACTTAATCAGGCCCTTGAGTTTGAATTAATTGATTTTTGTTCAAGACAATTTTTTTGGAGGGATTCATTCACCCCCCCTCTGAATCCTACACGCACCATTGCTACATCCCATCAATTGGTATTAGAGCAGGTTTCTGCACAAAAGGTCTAACAACCTGCAGATTCATTCCTTGATTTGGTTTCGGTGCGATTTGATTTGCTCTATCTATTTTGTTTTGTTCTTATGACTAAAATCACTATATACACTGGTTCGGATTTCTATGGCTGGTACGATCGTTTCAGAGACTATGTGATACATTTGAATTCTGACTTATGGGTACTCATAGATCACAGTCCATATGAAGTTCCAGAGGACAAATCTCAATGGAGATCCTCAGACAGACTGAAATCTGAAGAAAATCAAAAGGCCTTAAATCTAACAAAAAGGGCAATAGGCTCTAATTGCTTTCAATGTGTTAATGAATGCAGGAGCGTAGTGGAAATCATCAACAAAATATTGGGAAGATCTTGTGGAGATGAGGAAATATGTTTGATGGTAAGAGATCAATACGAGGAATCATCCTCCCAGGTAAATTCTGAAGCTGAGAATCTTAGTTATGATGATTTACTCTCCGTGAATGAGCATTTATAGAATAAATATGATAGAGTCAAGTCTGAAAAGAAAAAACTTAGAAAAGAAATGATTTCTGAAGTTACTCGCTTGAAAGCTGAAAATTTGAAATTAGACATGAAAAAGGAGAGATCTGAAATAGACAGATTGAAATCTGAAAATGAAAGTCTTAATAATAAAGCCTCTGAAAATAAAAATTCGTGTAATGAATGTGCCTTCTTAAAGGAATTGATTGAAGATCTTGATTCTGATGATAATATGCAGAAAAATCTAATCAAATCCTTGAAAGAAGAAAATGATTTATTGCTTGAACAGAAAAAGGAAATTGATGAATGCCAAGATGAATTGCTTGAAGAAAATGGTTATCTAAAAAATCAAAATAAAAAGCTGATGGTTTTGAATATTGTTCTCTCTGAAAAATGGTTAGCATTTGAAAGAGGAAAATCAGACTTGAAGAAAAAGAAGTGGATATAGAATTGAAGTTATTATTAATGCAGGAGAATGAGACTCTGAAAAGTCTAAATGATCGTTTGCATACTCAAGTCATTTCATGTGAAGACTACATTGTTTCCTTGCAAACTGAAATTCAAGATCTAAAGAATTCTCTATCAAAGTTTGTTAAGGGAAATGATAATTTGAATAAGCTGCTTGGAGCTAATGTAAATTTTTAGAAAGAGGGACTGGTTACAGTCCAATAATGAAGAAGGTTGATGGAAATAAATTGAAAACTATTTTCGTTAAAAGTTCAGAACAAGAAAAACCTTCCACTTCATCTGTATTTCAGTTCACGGCGAAGAGAAGTGAAGAACAAAGTAAAAATTCAAAAAATGGAGGAAAACAGAAAAAGAGTGAAAGCAAACATAAAATCAAATTTTCATCTGATGCTGTTAAAGTTTCTCTTGTCTCTAAAAATTGTCCTGAACAAGTGCATGTTAGAGAAAGCTTCCCCATTCAGTCACATGCAAACACAAAAACCTTTTCATGTCATTATTGTGGAAAAATTGGTCATAAAATACATGAGTGTAGAACAATGAAGCTAGATGAGCTGGCCTCCAAGAAATTTCATGATGGAAAAACTCAAAACACTCACCATGCAGTTCAGAAGAAGAAAATTCACTGTTACCACTGTGGGATGTCAGGCCAAATTGGAGCCCATTGCTGGCATGCTCAAAGAAAGAGAGTCAATTCAAAATTTGGGAAGTCCCCTGTAAATAAAAATATTTTTGGTAGTAAAAATTTTTCTTATGGAAGAATTGGCCACCATGAATTTGAATGTGGTAAATTTGAATGCAGGCATGCAAAAAGAGGTAACAATCTCCATGGCAGAACCATCTTAACGAAAGTCCACTCACAAAGATTCAATGTTTATTCTGTCAAGAAACATTTGAATTATGCTATTCACTGTTATTATTGTGGGAGAATGGGTCATATTATGAATAAATGCCATGATTTGGAATTTGATAATAGAAAAACTTGGAAACCTTGGAGTGCACCTGCTAGAGGTGTCACTCAACTAATAAGACCCAATAGTCTTTGGGTCCCCACATTTGCAGGTTGATCTTACTTTGCAGGTGTGTCTTGAAGAAGGAAAATAAAGGGAAAATAAAACCAAGGCACACAAAGGTTAGTTGAATTTAATTTCTTCTCTAGTTTACATCTGTTTCTTTTTAAGTTACAACTGCCTACATGATCTCTATCCTTCTACTGTGATCAATGTCATGTAGTTAACTCATGCTGTTAGGAGGATGCAAACTTGTGATGAATGCTAGATAGTGAATCTCATTCTAAAATTGATCATGTTGAATGATTAGGAATCTTGCATGCAGTTTAACACAATGTCATCATTTAGAGTAGCATTTCTGTGAAATTTAAAAAATATATATAATCTTTGATGGAAATCTCTGCTCACTCAAAGGGGGAGTTTAGTCTATCTAAGGCAGCTGGTCATTAGAGGTATACCCTTCTGAAAAAGAGAACATGAGATTTGGTATCTCTTCTGCTGCTGAGCTCAATGTATCTGGTCTGTTGTGAGCTGATATCTCTTCTAGTGGAGTGTCACTGGTTCTAGTTCAGTAAGCTAGATGCTACCTTGTGGATGTTTAAAATCTTGAGAGGCTGTGCTTTGCTCTAATGGGAGTCATCTTGTAGTGTCTAATGAATTTGAAAATTCTGTTGCGGGCTCTGTCATTGGTGTGAGCTTAAGTTTGCATGAGAAGTTTGTCTGAAGACTGAATGATGATTAATTTACTGAGAGATATGCTGGTGGGCTGTTAGCCGTTTAAGTTGTGGCTTTTGGAAATGCTCTTACTGATAAGTGTGTATTTTTACATATTAATTCATGATTATACATATTTTTATGAGCTTAAATAATAATAAATATGCACGTATCACACTTACTGTTAATTTAGAGGTAAATATTTAGTTTTCTGAAATTAAATAATTTTAATAATAATATTTACTTATTTATGCAGGCACTCGGTACGAGGGAAGCTACAAGAAATAAATATAAAGAAAAAAAAGAAAATAAAATTATATGATGAACTAAGTCAAAAGCTCATGGACTTGTTCAAAAAGAAAAGAAAAAAAAAGAAAAAGAAAAGAAATTTATTTGATATTTTAAGGGATTTTATAAGATATATAGCAATATATATATATATATATATATATATATATATATATATATATCGTGAATGTGTGTGTGCGTGTGTTTTCAAATGCAGGAAAGGCACGATGCGCCTTCACCTCGTCGGCACGGGCGACGATGGTGGCGCCCGGTGTCAACGGGCGAAGCGCGGTCAATGCGCGTGCCACGCGGCTCGCGAGGGAGGCGGCCGGCATACCGCGCCCGCGTGACACGTGGCGGACGGCGGAGCAGGCGGCGCACGGCGGGCCCACGCGGGCGCGCCTCACGCGGAGAGAGAGGATGGCCGGTGCACGCGGCGCATGCGGCCGGCCAGGAGAGAGAAAGAGAGAGAAAGGAAGAGGAAAAGAAGAAAAAAAAAGGACAGAAAAATCAGAAAAAAATCAAAAAAATTAGAAAAGTGTGCAACACATGCTAGCACGCAATTCCAAGTCAACAAGAGCAGCAATTGTCAACAAAAGAAGCAAGAAGTGTTGATATTAGCTAAAGAGTTGTTGTGTTACCCTATATAAAGGGGTTCAATTGTAATGAAATGGGGGTTAAGAGAGATAGCAAAGAGTTGTAAGCTATGGGTTGCTAAGATTTGTAAGTGTTCTTGAAGTTCTTACTTTGTGGCTTTGGTAGGGGAAGATTTTGAGAGCTTTGTATTTAAGTTTTGAAGTTTGTTGTTAGTTTGTATTGAATACTTTCATTGTACTCTTAGCCATTTTTGGCTCTTCATAGTCAATTTACAAGCTTGTGTGATCCTTATTTCAATTTATTATCTTCTACAAAGTTGTCAATCTGTAAGTGTTCTTCAACTTTTTTTTTCTAGTATTTCCCTCAATTCCTTTTAAATTGAAAGTTATTTTCTGTCTGTCTAAGTTCTATTCTACGTGATTACTGTTCATCCGAGGTGATACCTTCTATTATTCTTCTATTTGGAAGCCTTTTCAATCTTATTTTTACTCTGAGTTCTTCATGAAAGTTGTTCTTCTCTTGTAGATCTAAAACTTCTTCTTCTACCACTTCTTCTAAATCGTCTTATTTTAAGAGTTATAATTAATTTATCACTGTTCTGATTTCTGCCATATTACTGTTCATCCGCACTGATAGCTCTTGAGTGTTTCACATTTTTCACTGTCTTCCTCTTGTTCGCTGATTCTGTGTTCTTCATCAAACTTCTTTATCTTTTCATTCTCTACAACTTTCATTTCTTCCACTTCTTCTAATTGTGTCTGGTTTAAAAGTTATTTCTTTTCCAAGTTCACCAAAGTTTCATTATAATTGTCTATTTGTTCTTCTATCAATTCCACCCTTCTAAATTGCATCCCAATCTTTCTAAGGCGGTTTAAATTCAATTCTCTTGATTTTTAAATCTTAAAAACTCAAGGTTTTCAACTTTTAAATCTACTTCTCCTGTGGATTCGACTCGGTCTCATCACTTAACTATTCCAATTATTTAATTTGTGGGCCGGATATTATAATTTGATAGTGGGGCGTATTAACGACGTACGTTTTCCGCGTATCAAATTTTGACGCCGCTGTCGGGGAGGTTTGAATTTGAAGTTGATAACTTTGTACTTTCTTTTGTATATATATTGATGCTCACTCTTATTTTTGCAGAAAAATAAAAGGATCAACAAAAGCACAAAAAATAGAAAATTTTGAAAATGTCAAAAAGTATTGTGTCTCCCCAAGGTAAGTATTCTTTATCTTATACTCTTGTTATTTTTTATTTACCAAATAAAGAACGAGGGAATGCGATTACGGTTAGTACTCTTATCCTCTTTCCATATATTTAGTTTCTTTATTTTTAATTTCAATATGTAATTTGTTTTCATGCTTAGAAATGTTCTTAAAAAAATAAAAAAATAGAAGAAATAAAAAATATGGTGGATTAGCTCAGTTTACTAACAAAAAAAATAGAAAAATAAAAGCAAAAAAAAAAGTATAACTTGGTCTCACTATCATCTTCGAAACTGGTGTCTAAGGTTAGAGGTCAACGGTAAACGCTATAAGCGGGAAAGTGGTTACTTAATTAGGACCTTGTGAAAGCAAGGGGAGCCTCCCACTTCCACACCTGTTACCTGGCCGGTGGATAAGTTTGATGGTGAATCTAAGTTAGACTTTAATTGATAATTTGTTTGCATAAAAAAAAATCAAAAAAAAAAATCTACAAAAAATGGTGAGATCATAACTTTCATCTATGGATTGGGCACACAACTTAGCTAGGTTTGACCAATTGGCTCATAAATTTGATCAATTTTTAGCCATGGATCAAGACCCCTTCATACCACCTAGTCACCATGATAATGATCACATGTGGGATAACCCGGCCCATTATGTAGGTGGTTGTCCAAATCCACACTCATTTCTCACCCAAAACAACCCGACCTCTTATGACAGTCCATATTCGTGGTCGGCCCAAAATGAGATCCCGTCACCTATGATGGCCCAGTTTCCATCGTTTACCCAAGACCATATTCCAACCACTCAGTTTGGGGGCCATGATCTACCTTTCACCCCGGAGCAAGGCCAATATGATCAACGGTTTTCTCGGCCCGATTACGACTCATCTCCAGATACTTATACCTCTAGCTGGGAAAATCAACCAACAATCTCTTGGATGGACCAAGCAAGGCAAACCCAAATGTCTCCAGAACTCTCCACACCTTATTTTGACCCATGTCCAAATAACTTTAATTCTGGTTGGAGAGATCAACATGATTCTTCTTGGGAGTCTTATCAGGATCAAGGCCAAAGTCCTCAAGAACAAGATTTTCAAAATTGGGCCCCATACCCAAATAATTCTTATAATCAACCCTATTATGGAGGGCAACCCATACACTCTCCACCATCTCATTCTCGGACTGAGTACCCTTCAAACTACTATCCATCACAATCTGACTCTCAGCCCACTTATCTATCTCCTCTATACACAGATTTGCATAAGGAGGAGATGTTTGATCAATTGACACGGCTCTTCCAGACTCAACAACAAGCCTTCTAGGAACAACTACAAAGCTTTGAGTCTCATGTGAGTCGGGTTGCTAAAAACATCATAGAAATGGAAGTCGATCTAATGCCTAGCAACTCCACTATAAGTCTTGAGGACCAACTTCTTGGATTTGATGGATGTGATAACGATAAAAGTCCATATGATCAACCTATGATCCCCCAATCTATAACTCATATCACTGTTGATTTTGAGGGAATCATAGAAGAATCTTATGAGGAGGACTTAAAGGAAGAGCAGCCTAAGATGCCTAAATCCAATTCCACTTATGAAGATGATTATGATGAGTTTGAGGATTATGATGATCTTGAGTCGTTGAGGGGAGAAGAAGAGGATGATGATTTGCCAGTCAATGACCAAATTCCATTACTTGCCATTCCTAAATTTGATGAATCTTCTTTCCGAGTACATGATGATGAAAATATGAGTGTGGAGGGTGAATTAAGTATATACATAAATCCATCTTCTTGGGTAATTGAGGAACCAGGTACTCCACTGGACAATCACTCTGATTGGGCATCTCATGATTTAGAGAAGGATGTGGATCTTTTACCCACCCCTGACCTTGGTGAATCCACAATCATTCCAAATATTTTGCCACTCACCAACTGGTCGGATCCATCAGACTCTTATGAGAATCCGTGTGTTAAGAAACACACTGATTTCATTCCTAATCCTCCTTATCTCCTTGACACTGGCCAAGTGGTGGATTCTCCCAAACTTCATAACACTCTCATCCTCTCTCACTTGAACGATACGCAAGTAACTCCTAAGAGTGAGGATGCAGAAGAAAAGCAAAGAAAAATTAAGGTCCGCATTGATGTGTTTAACACTTATAAAGACCTTCAGTGTACAGAGGAATATTTTGTGATTGAAGATATGATAATTCCTCTGGCATTCTATGATCGAGGGGGTCCGTCCAAATTCCTAGACCCACCTTGGCATGATTCTAGCCCACATGCACATACATATAATCTTTTCCTCCAATGGTACAAGGGCTGGAATTTATCGGAGGATAAGATCATTTGGTGGCTCATTCTGAATGCTACCTGTTGGCTAGTGAGCTACATTGTGTCTGGCTGAAGACGTTAAATTTAGCGCTTCTTGAGAGGCAACCCAAAGGTTTAGTGATTTTTGTGTGCTAATAAATAACTTCTTGGGAGGCAACCCAAGTTTTTTTATTGTGGTTTTGTGTTTATTTTGCAGGTTTGAATACAAGATAAGTTGGGGGGAGAGAAGAGATGATTGCTTACTCTGTTATATTGCCAAGCTGTCCTAAGCCAAACCCGTCGAAGTCCACCTCTATCAGGTTGTCCCGTTCCTTCATAAACGTCTCATCTACATTGTTCTATTCATCTCTATTGTTCATGCCATTGAGGACAATGTCATTTAAGTTGGGGGGACATGAAATCATGTCGCACATTCTGCATTCATATATACAACCTCCAAATTTTTCACCTCATTTTTTTTGAAACACTAAACTACAAACACCCAATTGAGTTTTCATGATTCATGTTTCCATTGAAAAGGAATCTAGAATAGAAAAGACTAGGGAAAAGGATGATGGATAATTTATTTAATATAGCCATGGAAAACTGATTTAAGAATCTTTTTAAAGTTCATGTGCACTTTAGAAAAATAAAATCACTTTGCACGCTAATGAAACAAGTAAGACAAGCCTTCTGCTATTTTGGACATACTGTCTGATATTCTGCACTTTTTGAAGAAGAGATCTTTTAGAAGCTTTCTGCCATGTTATCTATTGAAAAATAAATTTTTGAGAAAAAAAACACCATGAAAAATGCTCCGATTCTGAGTAACCGGGCCTACTTCACTTAAGACGTGTTGAGGTTCGCGTCAAAAGGAAAAGGGAACTTTGATCTGTGTAACCGGGCCTACTTCACCTAAGACGTGTTGAGGTTCGCATAAACCAGTGAAGGGTAGTGCAGCATCATGTGTGTATAAGAAAAAAAAAAGAGAAAGAGAAAAAAAAAGGAGATCCCAAAAGGGACAAAGTAATAAGGCAGATAAAAAGTTATTATGCTGAATGCTCTAATTAAGAAGTGCAAAATTGAAAGGTATTTGGTCAGAATAGCAACCGGAGGACGCAAGTGTCTCTACTGTAAATTTAGTATTACACATGTACAAGTGCTACTGAATTTTGATTAGAATTCTTAATCATGTACCTGAATTTCCTACACAAGGCTAGTATGAGATAATGATTCTAGATTCCTAATCTTTAGTATATTCTAAGAACGATGATCTGGAAATGAGGCATGAACTTTGTAAACTCTTGTTAGTCCTTACATTTTGAGATTATTTGCATTGCTAAGGGACTAGCAATGAGTAAGTTGGGGGGTGTGATAAGTGTGTATTTTTACATATTAATTCATGATTATACACATTTTTATGAGCTTAAATAATAATAAATATGCACGTATCACACTTACTGTTAATTTAGAGGCAAATATTTAGTTTTCTAAAATTAAATAATTTTAATAACAATATTTACTTATTTATGTAGGCACTCGGTACGAGGGAAGCTACAAGAAATAAATATAAAGAAAAAAAAGAAAATAAAATTATATGATGAACTAAGTCAAAAGCTCATGGACTTGTTCAAAAAGAAAAGAAAAAGAAAAAGAAAAAAAAAAGAAATTTATTTGATATTTTTAAGGGATTTTATAAGATATATAGCAATATATATATATATATATATATATATATATATATATATATATATATATATATATATATATATATATCGTGAATGTGTGTGTGCGTGTGTTTTCAAATGCAGGAAAGGCGCGATGCGCCTTCACCTCGTCGGCACGGGCGACGATGGTGGCGCCCGGCGTCAACGGGCGAAGCGCGGTCAACGCGCGCGCCACGCGGCTCGCGAGGGAGGCGGCCGGCATACCGCGCCCGCGTGACACGCGGCGGACGACGGAGCAGGCGGCGCACGGCGGGCCCACCCGGGCGCGCCTCACGAGGAGAGAGAGGACGGCCGGCGCATGCGGCCGGCCAGGAGAGAGAAAGAGAGAGAAAGGAAGAGGAAAAGAAGAGAAAAAAAGGACAGAAAAATCAGAAAAAAATTAGAAAAGTGTGCAACACATGCTAGCACACAATTCCAAGTCAACAAGAGCAGCAATTGTCAACAAAAGAAGCACGAAGTGTTCATATTAGCTAAAGGGTTGTTGTGTTACCCTATATAAAGGGGTTCAATTGTAATGAAAGGGGGGTTAAGAGAGATAGCAAAGAGTTGTAAGCTATGGGTTGCTAAGATTTATAAGTGTTCTTGAAGTTCTTGCTTTGTGGCTTTGGTAGGAGAAGATTTTGAGAGCTTTGTATTTAAGTTTTGAAGTTTGTTGTTAGTTTGTATTGAATACTTTCATTATACTCTTAGCCATTTTTGGCTCTTCATAGTCAATTTACAAGCTTGTGTGATCCTTATTTCAATTTATTATCTTCTACAAAGTTGTCAATCTGTAAATGTTCTTCAACTTTTCTTTCTAGTATTTCCCTCAATTCCTTCTAAATTGAAAGTTATCTTCTGTCTTTCTAAGTTCTGTTCTACGTGATTACTGTTCATCCGAGGTGATACCTTCTATTATTCTTCTATTTTGAAGCCTTTTCAATCTTATTTTTACTCTGAGTTCTTCATGAAAGTTGTTCTTCTCTTGTAGATCTAAAACTTTTTCTTCTACCACTTCTTCTAAATCTTCTTATTTTGGGCGTTATAATTAATTTATCACTGTTTTGATTTCTGCCATATTACTGTTCATCCGCACTGATAGCTCTTGAGTGTTTCACATTTTTCACTATCTTCATCTTGTTCTCTGATTCTGTGTTCTTCATCAAACTTCTTTATCTTTTCATTCTCTACAACTTTCATTTCTTCCACTTCTTCTAATTGTGTCTGGTTTAAAAGTTATTTCTTTTCCTAGTTCACCTTAGTTTCATTATAATTGTCTATTTATTCTTCTATCAATTCAACCCTTCTAAATTGCATCCCAATCTTTCTAAGGCGGTTTAAATTTAATTCTCTTGATTTTTAAATCTTAAAAACTCAAGGTTTTCAACTTTTAAATCTACTTCTCCCTGTGGATTCGACTCGGTCTCATCACTTAACTATTCCAGTTATTTAATTTGTGGGCCAGATATTGTAATTTGATAGTGGGGCGTATTAACGACGTGCGTTTTCCGCGTATCACTTACCTTGCTCACATATGGCATTCATCCTCCTCACCTTGTCATTGGTCTATCTCTCCTATCATTCTCTGTCTTCTAAATATTTCTGGTTGTCCTAGTAAGGGGGAGTAGTATATATAAATGTTGTCACCTTTACCCTCTTCAATAAATAAATGCCCAGATCACTCTGAACCAAAAACATCTTGCTGATCTAAATTGAGATGTAATTTACAATGTATGAACATTAAATCTTATCCGAATAGTTCTCACAAATTACAATGAGCGATTTCTCAATGATTTTGAAACAGTCCAAATTGGAAACTTCTCTGTAGAAGGTATGATATCTGAAAATCTTTAGTAATAAGCTAATCTGTTGGAAACCTAAGGTTTATATGTTTTTTACATCTTGTTAAAGAGATTTTTCTGACAAAGAACTGGGAATATGCTATGATATAAAATAATGAAATAAATTTGACAGAGCAATGGCATGACATTTGAGAAACTGACCATCAATTTCAAAGAAATTCAGAGGTTATGTCATGATAATTAATGCTAACTATGTTCAACATATGAAGTATGAAAGTTAATTGCACTGAGTAACCAGGGATTCTGGTGTTTGATAGATATGTCTCCTTGTGTAAAAAGGTGCAGTTACACTGGAATACTCAATAAAAGTTTTTTTTAACAGATTAAAAAAAAGGGGAGAGGAGTAATGAAATATATATGGTTGACCCAAGGGTTCTCTCAGTTAATCTCTACAGACTTAAGAAAAATATAAAACTGAGTTCTTCAATCAGATTTTGGCTAATGAAAAGGACCCGTACGATTAACGACTTTTCTGTCTGAGTTGTTTCCCAGATTAAGCTGTTTTATTTTCATTGACTTCAATTCATTTGAGATATCTTGTGAAGAGCTAACCTGTGAGGTATAATCTCATATTCTGTAAATTGCTTCTCTACGAAGAAAGGCACCTTATTTTAAGTGAAGGGTATTTTGGGTATTATCTACTGAAGATTGGTAAAGTTGGAAGTATTCCTCTATATACGAAACCCTATCTACTTTACCATATTATCCTTTCTTTCGAAGCTGAAGCGTCCTCCCGCTCCGTGGCTCCTTCGCGCGTGCACAACCTGCAACCCTTCGCTTCTCCAACCTTTCTCTCCTCCCAGTGCACCCCCTCTGTCTCCACATTTCGTCTCTCCTCCATCCCTGCTGCCGCCATGTCTACTTCGTCAGCCGTGAGCAAAGGGATGAGGAAAGCAGTGGAGCAGCCGCAGCCAGAAGATGCTATGTCCACGGTGGCCGCAGTACAACCTCAAGGGACGAAAAGGGAGAAGAAAGCAGCTTCTACCACGAGGAAGGGAGATACGTCTACAAGGCCTACAGAGAAACCTCTGCTAGTATTGGAAGCCAGGAAGATTATACCCCATCGGTATATTGACTTTACTGATCAAGAGATGGCTTCCGAGTTCCCTAAGGTGCTTGAGCTGTTTGAGTTCCAACAATGGAAAGAGTTCTTAAGCATGCATAGGGTGTATTGCTCTAATCTGGTAGCAGAATTCTACAGCAACTTGAGGTACGATGATGCTAATTTCACAGTTTCCTCTCTGGTCAAAGGAAAAGTGATAGAGCTATCTAGGTAGTCCCTTCACAGGACTCTAAGAGTTCCTGTAGATGGAGAGGTCGAAGGAGGGTTTACATTTAATTTACATGATGCTTTTTCCCTCATCACTGATTTACCTAGAAACATCCATGACAAGCAACAAACTAAGCTCGGTCATTACAACACCAACAAATTTTCTGCACCCAAGAGACTACTCCATCACATCCTCACCTCTATGATTACTCCACAAGTAGGAGGAAGGGGTAGACTGACAGATTCTCAACGGTTTATTCTCTACTGTTTACTGAAGAAAATTAGAGTCTGTCTACCGCATGTAATGATTCAGGTCATAGGAACCTGTAAGGAGTCAAGAAGATATTTTCCTTTTGCTGCTCCTTTAACTACAATCTTTAAAGAGGAAAACATCTCCCTAGATGGTGAAGTTGTGTCATCAATCCCCAAGATAAACATCTACAACAAGGGTTTCATTAATACCTTCATGAGGAAGAAAGGAACTAAACGAACGAGTACTCCTGTTGCAAAGGATACTCCTTTGGAAAGAGATACAGAAACCCATGATGAATCAGTGTCTGAACAGCCCACTCAAAAAACTCACATTCTTGAGTTGATTCAAAGTGAAAGTCAGTCAGCTCAGTCACCCTTGGAACCTGTTCGTCAGAAGGAGGATCAACCTCCAGCTCAAGTACAAGCAACTGAAGGGTCTGATGAGCAAGAACTACAACTGGACCCAACTGCAGTTACAGCAGCTGAGGTACCTCAGATCCATGAAACAATTGAACATGATGTTCAGGATGAGGACATTATTCAGGAATTAGATCAACATATCCATGAGATATTTAATGAATTTGGATAGCAGTCTCAGGAAAGACTAGTCACTAATCAAGTAGAGCCGGCGCAGGAAGAGGCTCCAATAGAAGAACAACCTAGTGACAGAGAAAAGGAAGCTATCCCAGATGAAGAGGAAATGGCTAAATTGGTCGACGAGGTTATGAAAGAAGCTGCTGAAGTGATTTATGAAGAAATTGCTGAATCTGTGGTCAATGATCAAGAAGTTGAACAACGAGGAGCTCAAGGATCTGCTGAAGAAGAAGTATCACAAGACTATGTCATCGGACCTACCCCTCACAACAGAATGTATGCAAGAATGTCTTTCTCTCAGGCTCCTGAATATGGTCCACACCTTGGAGAATTGATTAGTCTTGGCATACCACCTTCTCCACCCCCTGAACAGCATCATGAGTACTTCACTGAGTTGCCAGATTCTAGTGCTTCCACATCTATACACATGGAACAAATGTTGAATCTAATCTTACTCAGATGTTGTCTAAGTTGACAGAGATTGTACTCAATCAGAATGACTTGATGAATAAACAATTTTTGTTCCAGACTGTTCAAATAGACAGAGTAGAGTGCCGACTGAAACATCTGGAAAAGATTGTGAAAGTTCAAGGAATAGAGTTTTTAACTGCTAAACGAAAGACTGATGAAGTAGTACGAGAGATTTCAGAATCTCTTATGATTATCAGCACTCGAGTGGGTGACATGGTCAGCAAAATGCAAGATACCCAAATCTCCATATTCAGCAATATGGGTAAAATTCTTAGCCATACCTTTGATCTGAAAATTGAGTTTGAACTGTTAAAGGGCACAGTAAACAAGATAGCGACCTGTCAGCCAGAAATCACCACAAAGTTTGAAGTTGTCCAGTCTAATTTGTAGACATTGTCAGAGACCGTTAAACAAGCTTTCAACAAACGAGAGTCAACCACCTCTCTAGTGGAAAGGCTGGGGAACACTGTGCATCAGAAACTTGATAAACTAGCAGACTCCATTAGAGATCTTCATACCTCTTTATTAAACAGACCTCCCTTCTCTGGCTCAAGTTCAGCATATCCTCCAAGAGACAGGGGGAGCTACCGAGGTCACTAGTTTCTACCAATTCCCCATTTTTTTTGATAATGACAAAGGGGGAGAAGAAGACCTCATGTTTGAAGAAGACCTGATGTTTTTTTTTGCTGGGTAGCTGTTGGGTATATGCTGCAAAGAAGACCTCACTTTAGCTACTATCAAAGGGGAAGATGTGCTGCTTCTAATACCTTTCTTTTTGTGAAAAGAGATGTACATTCAAAATGTTTGCTTTCTTAATACACACAGAAGCATTTTCTTGTTCTTATATGTTGCATAGTTGTTTTTTTTTGTTCGGTTGCACAATTGTTTGAATGCTGAGTATTGAATATTTTTTTTTGGTTTAATCATACATGACTCATAGTTGCCATAATCAAAAAGGGGGAGACTGTTGGAACCCTAGTTTTGATAATGACATTCTATGAATCATGTTTAGATTAAGGTGTTTAAATCCTTCAATTCTATCTGCTATGTTTGGTTCACTCGGTGCATGTTATTTCATAAGAGAAATCATAGTCAGTGCATGTGTTGTCCTGCTAGAGATCTAGCTCGGTGCTAGTCTAGCTTTGTTCTACATTTCTCGGATAAGTGCTTGCCTCGGTGCAAGTTTCTGTTCACACACACACACTGTCGTTCCGCTTCACCCTCGGTGCATTACTTGTCTCATACATAAAAGGGTCAGTGTATTTCAATGAAGCATGCACATTTAGGTCCGTGCATATCTTGCCTTTGCATCACACCTCTTGGGGTCCGTGTAAGTTTTTAGGTCAGTGTAATTCTTGTCCATCACGCACTGTTTAGTTTTGTCATTTTGTGCCAGTGCATTCTTCTCTGCCATCTCGGTGCATGCTTTCACTTAGATAGGATATCTCCATCTCGGTTCAAGGTTTCACTTAGATAGGATATCTCCATCTCGGTGCAAGGTTTCACTTAGATAGGATATCGCCATCTCGGTGCAAGTTCTGATTTGGACGGGATTTCTTGACTCGGTGCAAGCTCTATCTTGCATCTTTCCTTGTCCGTGTATTCTTCTTCATCATCTCGGTGCAAGTTTTCACTTGGACAGGATATCTACATCTCGGTGCAAATCTTTACCCGACATCTCGGTGCAACTCTTGCTTGGACCGCAAATACAACTCGGTGCATTTTCTGTCCTACACATTTTTAGAGTCGGTGCATCCTCTGTTCTAGACACTTTTTAAGATAGTGCATGTCTTCTGTGCATATGGTGTCATACACATTCATATGTCGGTTCATCTCCCACTTTTTCCTTATATCAACTAAGTGCAATTCATGCCGCTACCATCCCTAAGGCCGGTGCAAACCTCTGATCACCTAGTACTAAGTCAGTGCAATGGTTGACTTACATACATCTACTCAGTGCAGGTCATGCTTACTTTCTCATTACGTCTGTGCAAACTGTGCTAAGTGTTTGACTAATGTCTTGTGTCTCTGACAGAGTTTTCTTTCCGAGGAGGGGCACGTGATCCAAGGCGGACCATCCTCTAAAAGAATGTCACGTGGAAGGCTACAACGCTCAGATGGTGACACGTGGCTGTGAGCCTTCTGGAAGCATATGGGCGGGAGTTCTTCCTCCACACGCCCAATAAGAGAATATAAGAAGTTGCAGATCGAAGGCAGAATAAGATATCGAAAGAAGAGAGAGAAGAAGCAGAAGCAGGTTTTCACAGCCCAGTCCAGAGAGCAGAAAAGAAGGAGAAAGATATAGAGAGCTTGTGGAAAAAGGAAAAGAGATAGAGAAAGAGGGAGTTCGCGAGAAGAGTCTCTGATAAGTCTGTCCACTGGTACTTGGATCAAATCCAGTCCAGTTTGCTCCTGCGTGAGCTATTTTCATCAGATTTCATTGTCAGCCTTCAGTAGTTATTTCCACCACTTTTATTTCTCATCTTAATTTTTCTGTTCAAGCTGTGTGGTAGCAGAGGTTAAGCTGTAATTCTCAGCGGTCAGAGGAGGGATCCTCTGGATAGTAAGCTGTGTTGCTCAGCTGTTTGTAAGCAAGCTATGAGGCTCAGCGGATGCAAGCTGTAATGCGCAGCGGTTTCAAGCTGTTAGGCAGCAGGAAGCCTCACTCGTTTGGAGTGAGGGATGGATGTAGGTCTGCAGGCTGTAGACTGAACCATCTAAAAAATTCCTTGTGTTCTGTGTGGTCTGATTGTCTCTTGTGAATCGATAGATGCATAACTAGGCTCAATCATTTTCGTTTGGCTTTCAAGTTTACTGGTGGACACCAGTCATTCGAGTCTATGATCTGACTTAATCAGGCCCTTGAGTTTGGATTAATTGATTTTTGTTCAAGATAATTTTTTTGGAGGGATTCATTCACCCCCCCTCTGAATCCTACACGCACCATTGCTACATCCCATCATCTTCATCATTGATCTTGAGCTGATGATAACCTGACCTGTGATCTATCTTGGAGAAATATTTTGCTCCTGAAAATTGATCAAAGAGTTCATCTATACGTGGCAACGGATATTTATTCTTAATTGTGAGTTGATTCAGTCGCCGGTAGTCAATACATAGCCTGGGGGATCCATCCTTCTTCTTGATGAATAGAACCGGCGCACCCCAAGGGGATGTGCTAGGTCGGATAAAACCCTTGTCTAATAACTCCTGAAGTTCTTTCTTTAATTCCTTGAGTTCTGTGGGGGACATCTTATAGGGAGCTATTGAAACAGGTGCTGCTCTGGGAATGAGTTCAATGAAGAAGTTTATTTCCCTTTCGGGCGGTAAACCGGGCAAATCTGATGGAAATATATCGGGAAACTCATTCACAATGGGAATATCTTCTAAGATAATATTCTTGGACTCGGTGATGATTACAGAAGCAAGAAAAGCTTCACATCCTTGCGAAATAAGTTTACAAGCGTGAAAAGATGAAATAATGGTAGGATACTTCCTATATTTGATACGAAGGAAGGAAAACCTTGGAAGACCTAGTTTTTGAAAAGAGATAATCCGGTTGCGATAGTTTATATAGGCGTCGTGGTCTACAAGCCAATCTACACCTAAAATAGCATCGTAGCCCTCCATGTCAAGGCATACGAGGTTTGCTGGAAGATTATGACCTTCTACCATTACCTCACTATCAGGATAGTAATTTGTAAGTTTTGTTCCAGGACCTAAGGGTGTAGTAATAGCATGGTCCGGAGGTAGAGGAACTGATGAAACTGGAAAGGTTCTTACGAAAGCAGTAGATATAAAGGAATGAGAGGCACCAATATCAAATAGTACGCATGCAGGATTGGAATAGATTTGGATAGTACCTTCCATTAACCCATCATTCTTGGGTGCTTCTTCATCATCCATAATAGCATTAAGACGAGCCTGTCGCTTACGTCCACCACCGGAAGATTGTTCCTTCATAAGGGGGCAATCCGGCATGCGGTGCTCCCGATTGCCACATCATAAGCAAGCGCCGAGATGCTTCCAGTACGCTTTGACTGAGTGGCCGAACTTCTCGCAAAACGTGCAAGTCACCATGACTTGCTCTTATTCTTCTTTGACCTTCTTGTTCTTGTGGTAGCCACTACCACTCCCGTTCCGAGATCTCTTCTTGCTATCACGGGATTTGTAAGGTTCCGTGATACTAAACTTTCCCTTCTTTTCATACTGATCAGACCTTCGACTTGGCTCTTCTGCTTTACTTTTAAGTTTCTCGACCTTCTCCAAGGTCCTTTCGCATAGATGTGCCCGTTGGACCATCTCCACATATGTACGGATATTCTGAGTCCCTAGTTCTTGAATAAAAGTCAGGCCTCAATCCATCCATAAACCGGTTAGCTTTTAATATGTCGGTACTAACCAAAAGAGGAGCATAAGGCGCCAGCCTAGAAAATTGGAGTTCATACTCCGCTACCGACATCATGCACTGACGTAACGCAACAAATTCCATAGCTTTCCTCTCCTTAACATGTTCGGAGAAGTATTTTGCTCGGAAGAGGGTAAGGAACCCCTCCCAAGTGTGTGGTGCATCTTGAGGCGGTGCATGGATTGACTTCCACCATGTACGGGCATCTTTATTGAGTTGGAACGTAGCAAGATGAACCTTTTCTTGGTCGGCACATTACATGACCTCGAATATACGATTCATTTAATCGATCCAGTTTTCTGCCTCATCGGGATTAGAGGATCCTGAGAACCTCGGAGGATTTAAACTCCAAAAATTGGGGTGTCGGTCTCCAGCTCTTGCCCCTGCGCTAGCTTGGGCCATATTTGTTGGATTTTGTGTCTTCCCTAAGTGTTTTGATGATGAGCAACACTATGTTAATTGTTGTTGATATTTTGATCAGATATCTTGCACTTGAGTTATCCATGGTTTTATATGAAAAAGCTGCTAAGAGGTAACACTTCGTGCGTTCGTACAAGTTCAGTCTTCGTGCTGTTTTCCTTAAACCTCATGTCTTTCTTACTTCGCGTTTTCACCTCGTGTCGAGTTAGCCATGTTGTCGTCTGATTCAGTGTTGTCTTTCACCTCGTGCAGTCTTCGTTTACTGTGTTGTTTCCATGTCATCCGTTTGTATTCCTATCTTCGAGTCTATTTTCGCTGAGTCTCTAAGTCAGTCTAAGTTCAAGTGTTCGTTTCACTTCGTGT
The DNA here is from genome assembly GCA_022559845.1 of Amorphophallus konjac. Taxonomy (NCBI): domain Eukaryota; kingdom Viridiplantae; phylum Streptophyta; class Magnoliopsida; order Alismatales; family Araceae; genus Amorphophallus; species Amorphophallus konjac. The sequence goes on from CM040117.1 coordinate 108,792,273, forward strand.
TGTTTTCTCTTCTCATGTCTTCGTGTCGTATTCCTGAAGCTGCTCTAAAAGTTCTGATGAACTTCGAGTAGTTTTCCTGTAGACCTCGTGTCGCTCCTACTTAGTAACCACACTTCGTGACGGTTACTACTGTCCATGTTTTCGTGTTGTGTTTACATCTTCGTGTTTATCTATCTTCGTGTCGGTTTCTAGTTTTCATCCTTAAGTTGTGGTCAGCCCGTGTTGTTTTCATCTCGTGCTGTTCTTACTGGCTTCGTGTCGCTTTCTGTGTAGTGTGTGTTTGTCACCACTATACTTCGTGTCGTTGTTTTTCACTTCGTGTCAAACTTCACTTCGTGTTGTCTTCACTTCGTGTCAAACTTCACTTCGTGTTGTTTTCACTTCGAGTCGTTTCTTTATATTCTATCTTCGTGTTGGTTTCTCGCTTTAGACTTCGTGTCGTTTTCGCCTTGACCACACATCGTGTTGCCTTCCGTAGACCTCGTGTCTTGAATATTTGCAACCACTTTGTGTCGGTTTCTGTCGTTAGCCCGTGTTGTCCTCGTGGTGTTTTTGCTTTCGTGACCTCGTGTCTCTTTTGGCTTATAACCTCACCTCGTGTCATTTCCTTCTGTGTGTCTGACCTGTTACAGAGTATCTCGTGTCGTTCTTGTGTCATTTCGAGTAATAGGCACGTCGTGTTGTTACTATATACCTCATGCAGTTTTGGTTTTTGTGACCATGCAGCGTATTAATGGATTTAATCTCATTACAGGTCCGAGGAAGAACATTCCACACTCCTGGGCTGCACGTGATCCGAGACAAGAGGAACCAATCTGATAAAGGCACGTGGCAGGAAGATTCTGGATCGAGCGTGGGAGGCACACGCGTTCTGTGCCCTATCCACCTGCTGTTACTGCTATAAATAGAATCCTTCGTCCTCAGATGAAGGTGATCGAAGAAGAGTGGCATAGAAGAAAAAAAGCAAGAAAATAGAGAGCCCTTCGATCCAGGAAAAGAAAAGAAAGAAGAAAGAATAGCAGAGAGAAAAAGAGAGAGAGCAGAAGAGTGATCAGAAGAGTTGTTCTGACTTGCGGATCAAATCCGAAGTCTATTGCTCTGTACTGAGCTACATTGTTTCCATTTTCTGGCATTTGATTTCCTTCGATCGTATTTTTCGTTTATTATTCTTACCTTTCTTCAATTGTTCTTGTTTGTGTTTCCGATCCTCTGGACTGAGGTCGGGGTCCTCCTGTGAGATCAGGAGAAGGGAGAGTCAGTCTCCAGTCTGCAAGCAGCAGGTGGGCTGCTTGTAGGTTCCCTCCGGGTTGGGAGGAAGAGGGGTCTTCGACCTCTGGTTCACTAGTAGCAGGGCTGCTACTAGTGGGGTTCCCTCTTGGTAAAGAGGAAGAGAGACGAGAGTCTCTGGGTTCTAGTGACTGCTGGTCGCTAGAGGTTCCCTCCTGGTAGGAGGAAGAGGAGAGGTTGTTCTCCTGGGAAGCTGTGTATCAGCAGTTGTTTGGCAAGCTGTGTTGCCCAGCCTTTAGTGAAGCCACACTCGGTTTGAGTGTGGGGTGGATGTAGGTCTGAAGGACCGAACCACCTTAAAATCCTCTGAGTCCTTGTGTGATCGATTGTGGTAATATTGTGGTATGCCTTCTATTTGCTTGAGCTATTAACTACATTGCATCATTTTCGATAGTCGGAGCTCGAGGTTATTTGCATTTAGGGATATACTCTGCAGTATTTTTTAATTCTACGAAATACAGTGATCTATTCATCCCCTCCCCTTCTAGATCACTTCATATTGTACTTATCAATATTCTGTAATGCCTTGGTGAGACCCGCAACGGTCTGTTGCATTCCACCCCAATCAACACGGTGAGCCATGATGAGAGTAAAGTACCCGAGAAGAGTAATGAATTTTGTTAATTCTAATGGAATGAGTGGGGTTAATCTCAGAAAGAACTCTAATTACTATCTCATCCCAGGTTATACCCAATTCCTCTCATAGGTGGGGGTTTCTTTCCTAGTTTCATAGGTGTGGGTCCTTAAACCTCGGACTTAACCTATGACATGTCTTGTCCTTAGAACTTCTAGTCCTATGCTCTAATACCACTCTAACTATCACGCCCCAAGATTTATGCAGCGAAAACAATCAGGAATGCGAATAGTCGGCTAGTACGACTCGAGCAAGCAATATAATCAGAGCGCAAGATAATCACATAAAAGTAATTGCACTAATAATTCATTCAAACCTTTAACTTTATTTCTTTATCAAATAATCTCAAAGTACATAAGATCTCTGACTCTTTTCACTAGACTCAATAAAATAAAGATTACATCGTGACTTGACTAAACACTTGATAACTAAGGCTTCTCTCGTTCATATGTCCTTCAATCACTCTCGGACCCGTTTCTTGTATAATCCGAATCCGATTCACTTGTACTTCCTGAAATATTGAGAAAGTAGGTAATGAGCACACTTGTCCAGTAGGTATCTTCGTATCAACATGAAGGCAAATTTAAGTGATTAGCATTTTAGCTCTAGAGAATAAGATAAATCATGCAGATACGACGAAACACGTATATAACCAAGTAACAAGATACGATCAAGTACGAGATATGAGAATATGATTTATCAATCAAGAAAGTAAATTTGGCCTTTTCATGAACAAGAATGTAACAAGAATGTAATTTTTATAACCATGAAGGCTATGCACTAGAAAGTCATGTAACAAGTAAGAAAGTACTTTTCGCTTAATAGCAAGTACTTCGTGAATTTACGTGAATCTTTACTCATGTCCGTGGATTTTTACTTATTTATAAAAAAAGTATTCCCAACGTAATGCGACGCCAGTAGCATCACACCCCATGGTTTTCAGTATATTTTCGACAATCAGCCGAGGGGACTAACATAGAGCCCTTGAACACAATCAGTGCTCGAACTGCATCTTTAAGTATAAATCAAGCTACTTCCACGATTATAACAATAATGTGGTCAATAATGTACAAATTCAACAATAATTCTATGATAAAGTAACCAAGGCAAGAATGCTTCAATTAAGAACAAGAGATTTCAAGGATGGCTTAAATGGACATCATGCTACAGAATAAATTCGGCAGCATAACGGTACATTCATTACGTTCCATACCTTTAATATTGACTTACTTAACGTAGGTTGAGACTCCAGATAATCCTAAGATCATCTAGGAACTCAAAAAAATCAACCCCAAAGGTCAAACCTTGGGTTAGACTAAATCAGGAACCAAGCGGTCTATTACTGGACCATTTAGCACGCCTGGCGATCTATTCATGGACCGTTTCATAAAATAAAGACATCGATGCAGTAAAACCATATGGAGCTTTAGCGGTCTAGTGGATGGCCGTTTAGTATCTCTTAGCGGTCTAGTGAAGGGCCGCCTACGAAAATCAGACGGTCGTCCAGAGGGCCACTAAGATCTAGAATACACAAAACACCGGTAAGTGCTTTTCTAGAAAATGGGTTTAACGGTACAACCAGCTCGGCGTCCTAGTGGGAATCCCAGGCTCGCGGAGTCTTACAGAGGCCTTGAAATAAGATTTCCTAGTCCGTTGGAAGGAATATCCAATGGAGAGGTTATCAAGTCCAAGATTGTGTACTTAATGTGCAAAGGTGTAACTAATGACAACATACCGTGATATGTGCCATGTACTTAAGAAAATGACTCTTAGGAGAGAGATACCATGGTAAAACAGCGATTAAACCATGACTAGTCCATAAATCATATAAATTCAAGTTAATTATAAAAGTATATGATTTGGTCATGAAAATAACATAAGTGTAAAAATAGTTCTAAGTGCATAAGGAATCATGAAATCTATTAGAACGCTCTGTTAACATAACTAGATATTTTATAATAGCACTTGAAACAAGAATAAAACCTACTTAACTAGGCTTATCATACATTAATTAGGGCCATTCTGCATTAAGTTTCGAGTTAACTTAAATACAAAAATCAACAACTCAAACGGTCTAGTGGAGGACCGTTTCATTGGACCAAACAGTCTATTGTGCGACCGCTAGGGTTTCTGACGGTCTACAGGAAAACCGTTTCTTCTTGTGTTACAGAAAACTTAATAAAAATATTAATCTAAGACATATCATGCCTGGAAATCAACATGTATAAACTCCTACAGCATGATAGAATGAGTATAGGCCAACAATATGCGTGGGTTTGTGTAATAAACAAGAAAATTCTCCTTTTAACTTCAATTAGGGCTAAGAATTATGCATGAGGAGTATACCTAATAAGTCATAAAATTCTCGGTGTACAGTGCATGAAATCAACTGAAACCAGAGGGCTTTTATCCTTGACATAAAGTTTAAGCCTTTCATGAGATAACCTACCTTTGTTCTGGGCTTTAGACTTTGAATTTAAGGCAGGAAGTTAACCCTAATTCTCTGTTCGTCCTGTACCGAACCAGCAACTTCACCCTCCTGTATCTCTTGATTCCCTTGACGTAAGGACATGAAATTTTGAGGGTAAGAATAGGGTACTAAAAGGAACAATTTCTTCTAAGGAACCTCTATATAATTATCTCATTTGGGGCTTCTATTTTCCTGATCTTCACTGGGCCGGCCGTTGCACAGATTCCTGGGTTATTGGTGTAGGATCAGCAACTTTGGAAGCCTATAACTCCTTGTAAACTTGATCTCCTAGAACGAAATTTTGAGGGGAGTTAGACCTAAGTATTGTAAATAAAAGATTATAAAGAACCTACCTGAAATAAAACCTCCTTACCTTAGTTCCACGGGAGCCAAATGTAAGGGTCGCGCAAGGTGGTTCTGGGGTCTATTTATAGGTTTTAGCTAGGTTTCATGGATTTGAATGAACTTAGAGTCCTAATTAGGTCTTCAATTCGATCCTTAAGCCTCCTAGACTTATCTAATTAGTAGATAGCATCGATCCTAGGCAATTTGGATGCCCAAGTTCCAAGCTTTTCACGTTCTCTTCCTTTCACAGAATCTGCAGAGCCTAGCGGTCTAATGCTAGACCATTTTCCATTGCTATGCGGTCTCATGATTGACCGTTTTCTATCCCGGGCGCTGAATTTGAACTGTTTCAAACTCTTCCCCTTAGTATCCATTTATTTACTTAAATTCTGAAATTCCAGAAATTAAGCTTCTAGAATATGGGCCAACCCCTTTTAAGCTTGGGTTTTAGGTCTTTTGGGTTCAATTATATGGGCCTAACTTATTTTTTAGTAGAAGGCCTTTACTTAATAAGACTTAATTAATAGTAATTCATTTAATAGCTCATTTAAATGATTAATAATTTTATTTAAATCTAGAAAATTTCTAGAAAATTCTTGGGCATTACAGGCATGATGTGCGATTAACTTTGGAAATATTTGAAGAACGCTATGTCTTTTCTAAGAAATGGCCGTATTCTACGGCTTTTTCCATAATCATCTTGGAGGCATTCATGTAATTGTATAAAAAATGTAGGGGGAAAACTATAATTTTATGCCTATGTATGTCTTCCACAATCTTGGACATAAGATTGTATCCTTTGGTCAATCAAAGGAACCCATGCATTATAAATAAGATACTCACTTGAGGGTATTTTGGTAAACTACTCTCTTAAGTGAGTTTTTCTTACACAAAATAGGGTTTTTAACTTAACAAAACCCAAGGGGAAGGCCGCCACCTGCTGCCTCCTCTGCTGGGCTGCTCTTGGACTGCTGCGCTCCTTGCTCTTGCTATTTTTTTTTCTCTGGTGCTTGGTTGAAGTCTTGCTTTTATAGGTGCTTGGAGGTGGAGCGGAGGACCCCCATTTGACTCGCCTCCAGTGGAATCCTAAAAGGTAAGCCTTTGAACTTCACCTCCATAGTCTTTTCCTGTTCCTTTTCAGTTTTTTTTCTTCTGTTTCTGAGTGGACGAAGGCGCCATGGGGGGAGGACCCCTCCTCCGGCCTGCACATGGCGGAGGAAGGCTTCCTCCAGCCTGCGCAGGGCGGAGGGCCCCCCTCCGACCTGTGCAGGGCTGGAGGGCCTCTTCTTGGCTTCTTTCTCCTATAAAAAGGCTCCATACAGATTAAAAAAATGTATCTTTTAGCACGTGGAGCTTTTTCTTCTTCATTTTTAGCCCTCCGCCCTGTGTAGGGCCGGAGGGCCTCTTCTTGGCTTCTTTCTCCTATAAAAAGGCTCCGTACAGATTAAAAAAATGTATCTTTCAGCACGTGGAGCTTTTTCTTCTTCATTTTTAGCTTGTATGAAGAATCTCCGCCTTCGCCTTTTCTTTTGAGAACATGTGGGTGATAACATACACCACAACTTCCACATATGTATTTTCCATGCAGTTAATTTTCTCTCCTTTATGTTCGAAGAACTGTCAAAGATCATTTTCCTTTTGGGCCTTTCGAAAGGCATTGACGAACCTTGGCCGTTTACCGACCCTTGTTAAACATATGCATATTTCCTCTTCAGAAATTTCTGAAAATATAAAACTTATGAAAATATTTTATGGGGTCAACAACGGGACACACCAGCCTATGTTCGTAAGCGGCCTCCTCAACGAAATAGAAAAGCAGGTCTATAAGCAACTCCTACTCGAGTACACAGACTGCTTCGTCTAGACCTATAAGGAGTTGCCAGGGCTAGACCCCTCCATGGCAGAGCACGAGCTGGCCATCTCCCCCTTAACAACTCTAGTTAAACAGCCACAGCGGCATATGCGCCACGAGCTAGAGTTGCAAGTCGCGACCGAAGTCAACAAAATAGTGGAGGTTGACTTCATTGAGCCGTGCATCTACCCGGTCTAGCTCGCAAACATTGTCCCAGTCAAGAAGAAAAATGGTCAAGTCCTCCTCTGCGTCGACTTTTGTGACCTCCACAAAGCCTGTCCCAAGGATGACTTCCTAGTGCCAATCACATCAACAATGGTCGACATGACCACCGACCACAAAGTCTTGTCTTTCATGGACGGGTCGTCCGGTTACAACCAGCTCTGGATTATCCCTCAAGGACAAGCACTACATTGCCTTCTGGTCCTCTAAGGGGATTTTCAACTACAAGCGCTGTAGACATGCCAAAATCAATGCTATGTTGGATAAATTTCATGTCTCGATGTAATGCCCTAAGTGGACTTCGTTACTGGCTTAATAAGTGGGTTTTCCCATTTATTTAGATTTTCTTTGAATATAACGACCGTCGATATGGTCGCTATTTCCTTTTGTTGTAGGACGACCTACTTGAATAAGCGACCGTGCGCGTGGGTGCTATTTCTATTCTTTTCAAAATTTCAATCGGAATTAAATTCCTTGAAATGACGCCCTTCCTGGCGAGCGCCCATTAATGAACGCTTCTGTGCGCGGTCACGAATTATGAATTATAAAATATGGAAAGTCCAAAATTTCAGTGAAATAGCGGCAGACCCGAGGGCGTTGTTTAGAATAGCGACTACCTTTAGGTCGCCATTTCAGTTTTCATTTCCGTCTCCTCTGCAACCTTCCCTGAAGGTGTCCTTCCTTGTTTTAAACTCTGTGATCAATTGAGGAAAGGAGATCCATGATTGATAGTTATTTTCCTTTGATCATATCCTATTGGAATAAGGTTTCCATCCCTATAAATACCCTCTGATTTCTCTCACGCGAGAACCTTACACACGCACCCCTGGATTAAGAGTTCTTCTGCTGGAGCTCTACTTGCTGCTGCTCTTTGCTGCCGTTGCAAAGGGGGGTGTTGTACTGCTACCGCTATCGTGGTGTTTTGAGCTTTCACCTTCTGTTCTCTTCTTTGTTCTGCTCACAGGCGCAGAAGGAAAATCCAATCTCTCTTTTCGATTCTCATAAACTCTCTGCATATTATAGTCATCATTCATCACGGTTGCTTGGTCTATTTAGCACATTATCATACTTCATATTTCTCTTTGCATACATACTTCTCCCATCCCTTACTCCTCTTAGGGGTTTAAAACAAACACCACAAGGTGAGTTCATGCCCATATTGCATATTATCTTCCTATTGGGTATAGATACTACACTTCTCTTGGCTAATCCAGATTTTTGTCTTTGATTGTTTTCTTATAAGGGTAATTGTGGACGCACTTTTTATTAAGTTCGTTGGTTATTTGTTTGTTGGGTTTATTAAGTGCGTGGGCGTGCCAGTCACAAAGTGACGATTTATTGTGCGCTCGATCTGACTAATCAGACGATTGTGTGGTTCGTGTCGGGACTAAGAACCCGCCGTACCGTGAAGGCTACGACGTTGATTACATCCCCTCGGAGAGGGGAAAACCCTTGATTGATTGCCAGGAAAAGGGGCCTCACGGCCTAGAGAGAATACTAATGATGCAGGAGGATAGTGAAAGACAAACTATGCTAGAAACCCGTATCGGGACGTGAATGTTCAGACTATGTCAGCCGCTCATGGGCCACTTCATGTTCGGACGAAGGTCCGTGTTTGTAGCGTAAGAGACGGTAACAAAACCGCGCAGATGTCTGCCACGAACAAGGCAAGTTTAATGAGAATACGGGATTGGATCCCGGTAGAGATGGATCGAGTTGATAGACTGTTGGCCGGAGATGATTTCAGACTATGGCCATGTCAGAAATTTCGTAAACCACGTCCGATACCATAAGGCGTCGTCGATTTTCTCTTTGCACCCAGTCCGAGGGAGTGAATTATTAAGTGCGTAGCCCGAGCTCACTAACGTGCGCCCTCGCACGGGGTTCGACCTGCCTGATCAGGTCGCGGGGGTCAAGGGGGCAGCGCCCCTTACGGGGGTTTCCGGGGGCAGCACCCCCGGAACAAAATTTTAATCGAAGCACGAGTAATAGAGTTCCTTTCATTTTTTTTTATTTGGTATTGATCTTTGCATTTTTTGTTTGAACCTTTCTCCCTTTTATTATTATTATTTACCTCCCCCTCTTTATATAAAAGAGGCGCGCCGATTAAATGGATATGAAGGAAGAGAGGAGGGGCGCGCCGGTTAGATGGATATGAAGGAAGAGAGGAGGGGCGCGCCGGTTAGATGGACACTAGGGGTGCGCCGGTTTAACATGATGCAAGGGAGGTGCGTCGGCTATGGAGGTGTAAAGGGGGCGCGCCGGGTTAAGTTAATGCCAAGGAGGGAGAGGGGGCGCACCGGAATAGCCTAAGAAGAGGGGGGACGCGCCGGTTTGAGCTCCAGAATTCCGAAGTGGATTTGAGTGTGGAGCTAATCCGGCGCGGGGGGGTAGCGCGCCGGATTAGCCCACGCCGGATTAGGGGGCGCCGGGTTAAGCCGTATTTCATTCTGTTTGTGCTCTGTTTATTCTTCCTGTTTTCGTTCTTGTTTCTTCAACCTTTAGACTGACATTTGATTGGTTTATTCACTTAATTGATGGGTTAAGTTGATAGAGAAGGTGGTTAAAGCTCTCTGATCGTTTATTCAGATGAACGAGCATGGAGATTGAATATCTTATTAAGGGGGAATTATGCAAGAACTTATTCGGTTTGATTCAGAGACAGCTTCAGACATGCTGTTCTTACTCCCAGAGGGCTTGGCTTGTTTGGCTGTTCTTATGCTCAGAGAACTCATCCTGCTCGTCTGTTCTTGAGTGTTCTCATCCTGGCGAAATTTGGGCAGCACCTCCCCTGGACTGGGAGTTGCCAGAGAGCAATAAGGAACACCAAATGGATAACTCCGGGGTGCACCTCAAATCTGGACCTCATGTCGGTCCAATAACCCAAATGTGAGTGTTGGAAAGCTCGAGGACTAGCCTTTGAGAGCTCTCATCACTCACGGGTGATGACTTCGTGGAACGGGACAGATGTAGGCCACAAGTGGCCATGAATGTTCACCCTTCGAACTGGTTCCCTCAGAGTTCATGCCATAGAAGGGCAAGCTTCTGAGGACCCCAGGTGATGTTGAAAATCGGGAGGGAGAAAACGGAAGAAAAGGGGAAGAGGTGAGAGCAATAGAATACCATTTATGCCCACAAGAGTCACTCTTTTATTCATCCTCAAGGGGAAAGGAGATCTACCCCCAAAGCACGGGGGAGAATACAACGGAGAAGATAAAAGAAAAAGAACAAGGCATTGAGGTGGGGGAAGAAGATACATTGGTGGGGGAGAAGGAGGAACAGAGCACAAGCTCTTCCCCCTCTCTCCCCTCTCTCTCTCTCACCCTCTCTCTCCTTTTTCTTCACCTTGCAGGTGGGAATGGATGTAGCTTCCTCTTCTCTTCGGACGTTAGGGACCTTAGCCGAACCAGCAGCCTTCCCTTTTGCCTCTCCCTTCTTCCTCTTCTCTCTTCTTCTGTTCCCTTCTATTGGTGCCTCTCCTCCTCTTCGGCTTCACAATACTGCCCCTTATATATATCAGCCAGCTTGGGAGCATTCCTGCCGTTTCCACCTCGTCCGCAACGAAGTCGGGAGTTGACTGGCTGTGCTGGATGCTGTTCATTTGTCCCGTACACTGCTGCTCGTCCGAGGATGGGACGCTCAGAGATCTGCCGGAGCTTGCCTTGCTGCTACTGCTTGTGTGCTATCGAACGAAGGTAGAAGCAGAGTCATGGGCATTGAATGTTCTCTGCACGCCATAATGATGCAAAACAGAGCATCGGAATGTAGATGGGACGGATTGTTTACGCGCCGGATTAAGAAGGGATGCAAGGGAAAGGGTGCGCGCCGGTTTAGCACATGATGAAGGGGAAAAAGGGCGCGCCGGTTTAACCCAAGATGAAGGGGCGCGCCGGTTTAACCCAAAATGCAAGGGGCGCGCCGGTTTAATAGCCAACCAAGGAATAAAGAGGAAAGGGGCGCGCTGGTCTTAGTGGCGCCGTTTTAAGTGCATATCACGCCGGTTTAAGCACCGAACGGATTCTTTTCAAAGTTGAGGCCGTTTATATGAATGTCGGCATTCCCGACATGTTCCGGTTGTGATGTATGGCCTCCGTAATATTCTATTCGCAGCCTCCGAGACTCGGTCCCAGACTTTACGTGACTTTCGATGCATGCCGAGACTGTGCCGGAGTTCCTGATTTTTCTCTGATTCAGCTCTCGGCATGGCCGGTCGGAGCGTTGTAGCTGTATCTTCTGCTTAGGGGGCTTCCTTAGCGGGTAGCGGACCACCAAGCGGGTTCTCGTCCTGATCGGGCGAGGCATGAGGTTTATTCGGCATTTCTATCTTCGACTCGCACTCGAATGTGTAGACGCGAATGTCGTCATGATCATCATCGTCATTTTTTTTGGCGTCCACAGTAATCAAGATAAAAACCCCCTTCATCGGCTAGCCGGTTGGAGGAGGAAGTTGAATCCACATCTCACCCGCTTTACAAGGTATTCTTCGTGATCATCTTTCTTCTTTTGAGGTAATTCCTCTGGCGATCACACTCCTTAGTAGCATCACATGCTCCCTTCCCTTATTATTTTTATCATGCCTATGTTAATTTTTCTTCCTTTTTAAAATGTCTATGTGACACGTTCACAAATTGGCGATCACGGTGGGACACTTTCTATTTTTATTTTGATTACCCCTCCTTTGGCACCCTCGCGTGCCCCTCCTTTTGGCACCCACGTGTGCCCCTCCTTTGTGCTCCACTTAGCACACTCCCTTTATGCACCACGTGCACACCTCCCACTTGATTAGCCAATTTTTGAACTGTCTATAACATTTTTAAGGAGAAAATTTGATTTCTAGTAGCTTTATATTGCTCTCTGCTGAAACTAATCAACGACCGCTCAGCAGCTGCTATTCTCTGAATCAGCGACCTCTCACAGAGGCGCTCTTTGCGTTATTTTTCATATTATTTACTGTTTTCATAATCTGCGCCCCTTTACAGTGGCGTCATTCACACATTCAGCGCCTAACTCCAAGGCGCCAATTCTTGAGTCACTGTTGTCTTCCTTTTACAGTCGTTTATTGTTTACTGCTATTAGCGCCCCTTCACAGAGGTGCCAGTTACTTAATCAGCGGCTGTCATACAGTCGCTATTCACTGAGATAGCGACCACTGTCTGGTCACTATTTTCCTCTATTTTCACAGAATTGCTATATCTACTGTTATTTTGACTTGCTTGAGTGGATTATTATTTACATTCACATTGCTGCTGATCCTGCTTGCATTAGCTCGCATTAGGACATTTGGTTGAGAGACCTCCTCTCTCTACACTTTTAGGATCCCCTACACTTTCTTGGGAAAGGAAGGACCCTCCATTGAGCATTCCGTCTCTTTGGATTGGAAATTTCTTGACCAAGGCCTCCGTAAGTCCTCGCACCCGTGGATTCCCTCACAGAAGCTAGGCCGGTTGTACCTTTGAAGCACCTTAGAGCTTAGTTAACCCATACGTTGGTGAGGAGAGAGAAAGAACCTAGTTGACCCAGAGATTATACTTAAATTGAAACTAGGGCCCACATTGAAGAGAGAGAATTGATTGTTCCTTTAAAATCCATTTTAATCTCAACAAACCTTAAAATCTCACGTTCATTACAACTTGGGTGAATAGTTTTCTTTGAATTTGATTACTTGCTCTCCATATTTGTTGATTTGAAACAATCCTCTATCTTAAGTTATGCAACTTCGTTCAGGTAGAATTGTCAACATGGCCAACTATGAGTATTCATATGACGGTTGTGAGGAGAGTCAGTTTGACCCATCGTATGAGATTCCTCCTCAAGATCACGTTCACTATGGGGGAAATTATGCTCCCTCTCATTCATATCACCCTCAAGTTTACGTGGTGGACACCACCATTCAAGGGGTTGAGTCTCCCTCCCAAAGTCAGCCCGTTACTCAAAACACATCTGGGGACGCTTCCCCATCGTTCAACATAAATGATATTATCCATGCTCTGTCTCAACTAGATGACTCTCAACATCAAGCGGTTCACGCCGCTCTTAAAGGGAAATTTGTCCCTTCATCTTCAAATCCTCCTTAGGTCGCAGGTGGCCTTCCAATCAATGCTTCTAATGACCAGGCGGTCTCTCAGAAGATTCCATCCCGCCCGCGGACTCCCGTTATTCTTACGCTGGCCCAACCGACAAGTAACTTCATGGCTCGCCCATAAAATCCCCCTCCTCCTCAATTGTTAAGGAGGCCTATGCCAAATCCGTTCCCCGCTAATCCGGCTCTGGTCGAGTCCAATACCAACACCATTCTCCTCCAGAAAATTGCTAGTATGGAGGAACAACTTAAGAGCGTTACGGCCCCCAAGAATGCTCCAGAGATCACTCTCCCTACTCTTCCAGTCTTTCACTTGCCTCCATCAGAGATGCCTAACTTTAGGCGTTACAATGTAACAGGCAATTCATTCATCCATTTAAAAGATTTCATGTATGAGGCATCCTTCTGACAGGATAATAAAACTTCTTTGGCCTATCTCTTTTGAAGGTCCCTTGATGGCTCCGCCCTTGAATGGTTTTACTCCCTAGTGTTAGCTGAAGCTGGGGACTTTTATATTGTTCAGCGGAAATTTTTGCAAAAATACAGAGACCGTGTGGGGCCATCTTTGTCTGTTACTGATCTTGTGGCCGAGAAGATGAAGTCTGATGAAGACTTTGTTCAGTTCGTTGATCGGTGGAGGTCTATTGCTGAGAAATTGAAAGATGCTTTGTCTGAGTCAGAACAAGTAAAGATGATAGTCTCCAATGCCACTCCACAATTCCGGCATATATTGGCCATGAACAAGCTTAACACCATGGAGGAATTGTATGAAAGGGCAAGGTACATTCAAACTCAAATGAAGGATTCACCCATCATGGGCATGTTTGAACAAAGGCCAAGAATGATGAGGAAAAGCACAAATGTCAATACTAATGGTGGCACAATTGAGGGCACCGTCACTAATGAGCAGATGGGCGTGGTTGGCAATCCTGCACCTTTCCGTAATCCTTCCAACTCGAGACCCCCATAGCCTCCACAACAATCTCCCTTCTTCAATCCCGCTCCCCAAGCAAAAGTTCCTCCTCGACCTTTCCATCCTCCTCCACAGAACCAGAATCTACCACAAAATCCTCCAATCCCCCGACAATACCACAATGTGCCTCCACCGACTAATTATGACCCTTAGTAGCCGAGAAGACCTGTAGGTCCCGAAAGAGCCCAATATCCTCCCCTACCCGAGAGCCTCCCTAATATATTTAACGCTCTTATGGCCGCTAACCTGCTCACCTTGCCAAAAGAAAGGACGGCCTGGCGCCCTAATGTGGATACCTCTTAGTACTGTGTCTTTCACCGGCAGCCCGGTCATAACATAGATCATTGCTTTCATTTCAAGGATTATATCTACGATTTGAATGACCAGGGCGGTATCAATTGGGATGAAATGAGGCAGTTTATTGCATCCTTGAAGACTAGAAGACCTCCTCGGCAGCAGCAAGCTCAGCAGCCTCCTCAACAGCAAGTTCAGCAACCACCATAACAGCAGCAAGCTCCGGCACCACAACCGGATATGGGGATTGCCCATAATCCATTACTGGAGCACCCACCAAATCAACAAGTAAACCCTGTCACCTCCTTCCACGAAGTGGAGAGAGGACAAGGGTGGCATGAAGAGAACGCCTCTGTTGGGACTTTAAACCAAAACCAATCACCTCGTTTATTAAGAACAGACCCCCAACCAACACCTTTCCCTCAACCTTCCTGTCCTCTTCTATGCACCACCAACCGAGTTCCTTCTACTATCACCAACCCCTCACCGGCTAGGCCTCACCTTATTCGCCCTCCACTTTCTTCCACACCACTACAAACCCCTCCTCCTTCCACAAATCCCGTGCCAGCTAGGCCACTCCTCATCCGCCCCTTACCTGCACCCATTCCCCCTCACGCTACCTCCAACTCTTCGTCGACAAAGTCCCTTTTACTCCAACCCACACCGACTTCCGCTCCACCTCCCATAAATGATAAGTCAAATGAATCTTAGATGGTATGCTCTGATACCAACAGACAAGACTCTATTGATGATCTAGAGGGGGGTGAATAGATCGATCACCCAATAAAATTGACTACAACAGGAACAGTTGCGGAATAAAATCAAGCTGTTGTAGGATGAGGAAGAACACTTAAACGCAATCAAACTATAGCGAGTCTAGACGATCAGTACAAAGGCGGTCCAAAGCATTCATCTACTAGGCAACGAAACTAGATAGAGATGAGCACAAATCATTGGGCAATCACACAGTAGATAGTGAAATTTTAAGGTGGTTCGACCTCAACCCTGAGGTCTACGTCCATCCCACACTCCAACCAGAGTGTGGTTTCCCGTTGATACACAACTTAACCTGCTGATCCACAGCTTCGGGGTGAAAACCCTACAACCCGCTGGGCCTTACAGCTGACGCCAACCAGAGGAGTCCTCCTCTGCAACTGCTGGGGAATTACAGCTTCACCCGACCAGAGGATACCACATCTCTGCAACCACTGAGGAATTACAGCTTAACCTCGGCTGACAAACAACTTGAACAAGGGTTTCTAAAAATGAAAGGAAATAAATGAAGAAACAGAAAACCCACAATGGGAATGTAGCTCAACAATGAGCAAAATTAGTTCAGATTCTGAACCAGGAAACTGATGAACAAAACTTTCTCAGACTTTCAAAGTTTTCACACTCAAACTCTCTTCTTAGATCTGCTGCTCTATCTTCTTCTCTCTGGATCGTGCTGGCTCTAGCTCTTTCTGCTCTTTTTCTCTCAATATCACAATCACGATCAATCTTCACTTGAAGAAGACTCTCCTTATTTATAGGAAGCAGCAAGAGGTAGGGCATGTGCTCGCCACAATTGTCGCCCATAGCCTTATCCAGATCTAGAGTGGTCAGGCCACGTGGCATCATCTTAGCACCTCCTCCATCCTTTGATCACGTGCCTTTCTTAAACTCCTCGACCAGATATCCTGTCAAGGTCAGACAGAATGTCAGCTTGAAACAATCTGAAAGATAGTAGAAAGATGCACAGAGTTAATTAGAGCTTTGAACTAAATGTGCACATACTCCACAAGCTCGATATAACGTATGAACACATATGCACGGAGTCAAGTGTTCACACATAGAACAGATGCACAGAATTGTTTTATTGACCTAGTTGATGTGCACAGACTGTATGTGTGTGACATGTAGTAATGCACTGAGTGTGTATATGCATAGTGCAAACCTTGCACTGACTCAATGTGCCGAGAACAACATTGCTTAGACTTAGATCATGTGATGTGCAAAGGTTGCACATACTTACTTCTGCAACATACTTGACTTGCATAGACTTAATATGCAAACACTAAATGCATGAGCTCTTATGCACCGAGTTGCCTAAGACGTATTGCATGGACTTTATGTGCCTAGACATAAGCATGCACGGACTTAGTTGCGTGCTGAACTAATGCTTGCTCCGACTTACCTAATGCATGGAAGGCATTGCACTGACTTGGTCGTGTGCAGCAGCAAGGGTTGCACCGACTTGATAGCTTGCAGCGAGAAGTGTTGCACCGACTTAGTGTGCCTTGAGCTAAGCCTGCACGGACTTGGTCTCATGAAACAACAACCAATGCATCGACTTACATAATGCATGAATGACCTTTGCAGCGACTTGGTCGTGTGCAGCAACATGGCTTGCACCGACTTGATATATGCATGCACGGACTTGATGTGTTGGAAATGCACTCTATGCACGGACTCAATGCACACTGACTTAGTATTACACCGACTCCATTCTAATTCAAAGCCTAAGTGTAAACATGCATACAACATTTATATGATTATTTGACATATAAAAGTCATCAAAATACACACATCATTATTTCAATATAAAGTTAACAAAGTCAACTATGCAGTCAACGAAGTCAACCAATACTGTTGCAAATTATCAAAACACTTCAGTATGTTGCCATTCTCCCTTATCATTCAAAGCCAGAGGAGATCTAACATTCTCCCCCTTTTTGATGATGGCAACACCAAAAGTAAATGCATTAAGAATGATGTATTTTGATGAATCATTAATCACAGTCAGATGGCATACATGCAAGTGTAGACACTATGCACAAACTACTTTCTCCCTGAATGAATCCTTTAAGATGCTCCCCCTGATTTTTTGACTCTCTCTCTCTCTCAAACACCATTACAGACTCTCCACATAGACCGACTCTCCTTTATCTGACTCTTTTTATACTTACTCCCCCTTTGCCATCAGAATGCAATCTCTCTCCCTATGTCATAAGGAAGAAGACAATAAACTCTCCCCCTTTGCCATCAGCAAATAAGGAGGAGGGGAGATAGTGGAAGGGTAGAAGAGATAGACTAGATAACATTCTATGTATTGGTTCAGAATATAAGCAAATCATGAATAACTTTTATTCATAAGAATCAATCAGTATGCATTCTTGAGTAAGTTCAGGTTTAAAAGTTATAGAAGGTAGAGTTAAATCACTAAGTTTCTGAAATATGGTCATAGTGTCCGTTTATAGCAATTAACCTAAGTCACATGACTATACTAGACTAGGTCAAGACTATATCTTACTTATTTCAGAAACAATGAATATCAAGGAGAGTAACCTGAATTTGTATTGAGATGAACTAATTGATACTTCATAATCTTTTGCATGAGAAGGGTTACGGCATTTCTTTTTCACTTCTAGTCTGAACTTAGTGAACAGACAAGTGTCATTTATGCTGTTGACATTAGTTGTACACGTGGGTTGGACGCAAGTACCCCTAGTTACTAGGCATAAACTACTATATCTGCCTTTGATCAAGAACTACCAAGATGATTTACACCTTTGACATTAAGGGTACACGTTTATCCGCCAGTACCCCCAGTTACTCAGTGAAACCAGCCCTATAGATTTGACCATGTGAACAGAGATAACATGAAACACCTCATGACATAAGGTCATCTCCATTTCCTTGATGGAGGGTTCAATTTCTCAGTGCAATTCAGTCATTGCTCTGCCACTTTGTTCAATTCTTTTTATTAAAGATTTTATTGATGCTGCCCTTATAACTTTTCAGATATACTTTTTCAAAAATAATACTTGTTCTGGTTTTCCCAGCCGAGACTTCACTAAGTCTAAAAGGTTCAGATACAGTAAAGACCTTTTCATTGAAATCATGAGACAAAGGTTAAGAGCTATAAATGTTTTCTATCACCTTGTTTTCTAAAGAGCAGTTCTTTGACTCTACAGTCTATTAAAATTAAACCTTTAGTTCATTCAAGAAACACATGTGATTCTTAAAAGCATTGAAGTGCCTGATGCTCAAAGTAATGAACCAGTTACACGACTGTTATCCAATCAGAGTGATAGAAGTAGACAATGAAGCATAGGAGCAGCTCAAAGGTTTTCAAGAAAAGACTGAATGTGAATGATGTCATGAGATAGAAATTTCTAAGAAGGAGGAGAGAATAAGTGAAGTTGAACTAAGATAAGACTCAATAGCACTCCCCCTGACATCATGATGTATTGACTTAAGATGCATCGACTACATGCTGAAAACTTACACTATGCATCGACTTATACACCCGGTGAAAACATGCATCGACTATGTGTAAAACATGCATCGACTTAAGACTCTATACAGGGCAAGTATGGGAAACAAGTGCTATCTCAATGCCTCGACTATATGCACTACCATGCATCGACTTCAGAGATTATTTGTGCAAGACGTGCAATAACTTATATACTCAGTGCAAAAGTAATTATTCTAACATCAAACATCCTTTATTCAAAATTGAAAGACAGACATACACTATTATTTCAAGCATTTCAGAAGACAATTCAAGAATGAAATTAGTCATTTTCATGATGAAATTTACAAAGCCCTAATTCTCTTCTTAGATATTTAAATCTTTCATTTCCAAGGGGTTTAGTAAAAATATCAGCAACTAGTTTTTCAGTTTCAACAAAGACTAACTCAATTTCACTCTTGTTCACTGCATCTCTAATAAAATGATGTTTAATCTCAATATGCTTAGTCCTAGAGTGGTGAACAAGATTCTTAGTTAGGCAGATAGCACTAGTATTATCACATAAAATTAGAATACATCCTAAATTTATCTGATAATCTGAAAGTTGGTGCTTAATCCATAGTACCTGAGCTGTGCAATTCCCTGCAGCGACATACTCTGCCTCTGTAGTGGACAAGGCAACAGTGTGTTGCTTCTTTAAAGCCCAAGATACTAGGCAGCCACCTAGGAATTGGCAATAGCCACTAGTGCTTTTCCTATCAATCCGACACCCAGCATAGTCTGCATCAGTGTATGCTAGAAGCTCCAGCTCACACTTAGCAGGGTACCAAAGACCAAGCTCTTGGGTGCCTGACAGATACCTAAAGATCCTTTTCACTGCACTAAAATGAGACTCCTTAGGACTAGCCTGAAATCTAGCACATAAACACACTGCAAATTGTATACCAGGCCTAGATGTAGTAAGGTACAAAAGGGATCCGATCATACCTCGATACAGCTTTTGATCCACTGTTTTACCTTTGGGATCTTCATCAAGACTTGTTGAAGTACCCATTGGTGCTGTAATGTCCTTGAGGTTCTCAAATTCAAACTTCTTCAGCAGGTCCCTTATGTACTTGGACTGGGTGATGAATGTTCCATCCTTGGTCTGTGTCACCTGCAGTCCAAGAAACAGTTTTAGCTCACCCATTGGGCTCATTTCAAATTCTTATGTCATTAAATCAGAAAATTCCTTACACAATTTGGGGTTAGTTGACCCAAATACAATGTCATCCACATAAATCTGAACAAGGAGAATGTATGGATGACTTACTTTGGTGAACAACGTTTAGTCAACCTCACCTCTTGTGAACTTCTTCTCGGTAAGGAATTCACTGAGCCTGTCATACCAAGCTCTAGAACTTGCTTCAACCCATAAAGAGCTTTATTCAACTTATAAACATAATTAGAGAAATTTAAGCATTCAAAGCGAGGAGGTTGTCTCACAAAGACATCCTCTTTTATTTTCCTATTGAGGAAAGTAGATTTAACATCCATGTGCTAGAGAGTTATTCCTAATGAGCATGCATAAGCCAAAAGTATTCTAATTGCCTCTATCCTGGTTACAGGGGCAAATGACTCTTCAAAGTCAATTCTGAATTCTTGATTGTACCCCTGAGCAACAAGTCTGGCTTTATTTTTAACTACATTACCTAGCTCATCAGTTTTATTCCTATAAACCTATTTTGTCCCAATGACAGTCCCATGATCAGGAGGTGGGACTAGATGCCACATCTTGTTCCTGTCAAACTAATTAAGCTCCTCATGCATGGCATTGATCCAATGCACATCTTTGAGGGCACTGTCAATGGATTTGGGTTCTACATGAGAAACTAATGCATATGCATTTAATTCATGCTGTGCTCTAAAGTAGCCTCTAGTCCTAGGGGGTTCATTTAAGTTACCAATGACATTATTTACTGGATGATCTCTTAAAAATCTGATATTGATAACTTGGTTACCTTGACCTTCATTTACCTCCCCCTGAACAGCAGGTTTCTCTGCATTATTTTCTTCAGGTTCTTCTTCATTATCTGATTGGTCTGCAGAGTTTCCTTCCTTCAGAATTTCTCCATCATCTTCTTTCCTGCATAGACCAACATCAGACTTATTTAGGGACTCATCAAAGATAATGTGTGGAGATTCCTCAACAATTTTAGAATTTAGGTTGTACACCCTATATGCTCTAGTATTTTCAGAATATCTAAGAAAAATTCTTGGATCACTTTTAGGTTCAAATTTATCAATGTCTCTTTTATAATTAACATGAATAAAGCACTTACATCCAAAGACTCTGAAATAAGCAAGTGAAGGTTTCTTACCTTTTAAAATCTCATAAGGTGTTTTATGAGTAAACGGCCTTACCATGGCTCGATTAATTACATGGCATGCAGTGTTGACTGCCTCTACCCAAAACTTCCTTGGTAGGCCTCCTACAACTAGGAGTGTACAGGCCATCTCCACAAGTGTCTGGTTTCTCCTCTCCACCACTCCATTTTGCTCTGGTGTCCTTGGTGAGGAGAACTGATGAGTAATCCCATTGACCCTGAAAAAATCATCAAATTGTGAGTTTTCAAACTCACCACCATGATCAGACAAAATATCTTCAATTGAATTTTCATTTTTCTATTTTATTTTCAAGTAGAACTCTTGAAATTCAAAAAATGCATCATTTTTGTGTAAGATGAAAAAGAGCCACGTATATCTAGAAAAGTCATCCACTAATACATACTCATATCTCCTTCCTGATAGGCTGACTGATCTAGTTGGTCCAAAAAGGTCCATGTGTGTCAGCTCATAAGGTTTGGAGGACATGTTTTCAGTTATAGATTTGAATGACTTCCTAGTCTGCTTGGACTATGTACATGCATTACAGACTTTATTTTCCTTCTTAAATGAAATTTCAGGGAGTCCTCTAACCATGCTATGTTTATTCAATTTATGCAAGACAATGTAACTAGCATGTCCTAATCTACGATGCCACAGAAATACTAAATCATCTTTATTAGCTGTGAGGCATAGATTAGAGTGAGAAAATTCATCTAAATCTACCATGTAGATGTTATTTACTCTCTTACCAGAAAATTTAACTACATCAGAATCAGGTTCATAAATTCTACAGCATTGGGAATCAAAAACAACTCTATGCCCTTTATCACATAGCTGGCTGATACTGAGCAAATTGTAAGCAAGACCATCAACCAACATAACTTCCTCAATGCAGCAGGTAGTGCACTTACCTACCTTACCTGACCCGATGATTTTACCCTTAGTATTTCCTCCGAAGGTGACAAGGCCTCCATTCTTCTTAGTCAGCATGTAAAATTTAGCCTTGTCTCCTGTCATATGCCTGGAGCAGCCACTATCCAGGTACCACATGTTGTGCTTGGCTGCCAGGCATACCTGTAATCACAGTCATGGAGAAAAGTTTGGAACCCAAAAGTGTTTGGGGTCCAGAGTAGATGAAGAGCTACTCAAACAAGACAACAAATCCTTAGGAATCCACATTTGTTTGAACATGGTTGGTTTAGTGGATTTCTCAACATTGTTTTTGTCATTTTTCTTCTTCTCAGCATTAACATTCTTAGTCCCTCCTTTCCTGTTCAGTGTACTGGCACCATTATTTTTAACAAATTGATTTTGTTTGTTCCAGTGCCTAGGCCAATGAGCATTCAAGAAATTGTGGCCGATGTTGGTCCTAGGCTGACTATAGGTGGTTTATTTTCTGGGAGCCCATGTTCTAGACTGCCTAACCCAGTTGTTAGCTTGAGGTCTATATGTATGTGTGGGATATGATTGATATCTAGACCTCTCTTGAACTCTATTCCATCCAGACCTATGGAATTGTTGTGGCTACGCATGATGGTAGGTCTGGACTCTGGGTTGGTAGAACTGGCTGGATTGACCTCTTGCTGGATTCTGTCCCCCTTGCACCCTAGACCCACCTGACTTCTGCTTGGGTGAGGGTTGAATCTTCTTCTAAACAGCTGGTGGAGACTTGGTGACCCTAGCCTGGGGTTTAGGTGTGCGTGAAGGTTGACCCCTAACCTGAACTCTATCCTGAGGAGTAGGGCAGTATGTGCTATCATGGCTAGACTCACCCATCTTCTGCTTGCCCTTGTCCTGAGCATTGGGCATTTTGCAATTAACATTTTTAACAACAGAATTTACATTGGACATTTTAATGAGAGGTCTCTTCTCCTTTTCAGCAATAAATGAAATTATTTTCAATGCTAAACTCTTTTTAGCAGTGGGGTTATAACCGAGACCCTCTTTTCTGAAATTCACTTTAGACCCCAACAGAGCATTCAAATTCGCAGTGCCTTGGGTCATATTCTCAATGATTTTCTTTTTATCCTCATTTTGATTTTCTAGGTTTTCAATTGATTTCTTCAGTTCATTATTGACACCCAGCACAGCTTCATATTTCTCATCGACAATTTTCATTTCATTTTCAAAATTTTGCAATATCAATTTTAAGTCATCAATAACACTTTTCAGAGACTCATTTTCTTTTCTAGCATCTATCAAAGCATGCTTCAAATCATCAAATTCAACGTATGAATTTTTCAACCTATCATTCTCAGATTGCAGTTGAGCAATTTTATCAGTCATTGTGGTGTCATTCATGAGAGAATTAATTTTCTTTTTTAAATGATTGTTCTCTTTTCTAATGTCATCTACTTTATCTAGCAAATCACCGTAAGCATCCTCCCAATCAGAAATAGTGTAATGCTCAAATGGAGATGATATCTCGTCGGAGTCTTCCTCTTCTTTCTCATCATTTCTGGCCATCAGGCAGATGGGGTTTTCTTCATCTTCACTCTCTGATGTGCAGCTTAAGGTGCCCTCGTCCTCGTCGCTCCATGTGCTCACCATCGCCTTTCCTTTGGGAGCTTTCTTCTTTGGCTTCTCCTTGAGCTTTTGGAGCTCCGGACAGCCTACCTTCATGTAGCAGGCCTTCTTGCAATGATAGCAAACATTAGTGTAAATTTTCTTGGTAGGGTTAGATTTATACCACGTTTGTCTCCTGCCACCATACTGTCTCCGGCCGAAATTTCTTCCTTTTTCCCTCAAAAATCTTCTAAACTCTCTGGTCATCATTGCAAGCTAATCTCCTTCAATTTCTGACCCAGTGAAGCTCTAATCGCTCGATGATCCACTGTGGCTGGATCTGCTTGATCTACTGGAGTTGGCCTTCAGAGCAATGGGCTTTTTCTTCTTCTCCAGCTCCTCGGTCTTGGGAAGATTTATCTCGTAGGTCATTAACGAGCCAATCAACTCATCCACCTTCATGTTCTGAAGATCCCTTGAATCCTCTATAACAGTAGCTTTAGTGTGCCAGACAGGAGTCTGGGATCAAAGAATCTTCCTCACGATTTCATAATCAGAATAGTTTTTCCCCAGACTTATGAGACCATTGGTGATGAGGGTAAGACGCGCGTACATCTCGGTGATGGTCTCGTTGGGTTTCATCCTGAAGGCTTCATACTCTGAGACCAGCAAGTTCGCCTTGGTCTCCCTCACCTGAGAGGTTCGCTCGTAGATAACCTCCAGCTTATCCCACATCTCTTTCGCTGTGGCGCACGAAGAAACTCTTGAAAATTTCGTGGGATGTAGAGCGCACTGAATCGCATTGATGGCTCTCCAATTGAGAGTAGATTTCCTGATCTCCTCTCTCGTCCATACATCCTCATTAGGATGCAGCTCGAATGGTCCTTTACTGACCACCTTCCAAATCTCATAGTCTTTCACCCTCAGAAAGACTTGCATATGATTCTTCCAGTATGCGAAGTTTGAACCGTCAAAGTATGGGGGCTTCGTGGTGGAATGTCCTTCAGCCGTCATCCCTCTTGCATCCATGGCCGTTTCTCTTCAAGAGGTTAATCCCTGCTGAAGAGTTAGGCTCTGATACCAACTGATAAGTCAAATGAATCTTAGATGGTATGCTCTGATACCAACAGACAAGACTCTATTGATGATCTAGAGGGGGGTGAATAGATCGATCACCCAATAAAATTGACTACAGCAGGAACAGTTGCGGAATAAAATCAAGCTGCTGTAGGACGAGGAAGAACACTTAAACGCAATCAAACTATAGCAAGTCTAGACGATCCGCACAAAGGCGGTCTCAAGCATTCATCTACTGGGCGGTGAAACTAGATAGAGATGAGCACAAACCACAGGGTAATCACACAGTAGACAATGAATTTTTAAGGTGGTTCGACCTCAACCCCGAGGTCTACGTCCATCCCACACTCCAACCAGGGTGTGGTTTCCCGCTGATACATAGCTTAACCTGCTGATCCATAGCTTCGGGGTGAAAACCCTACAAACCGCTGGGCCTTACAGCTTACACCGACCAGAGGAGTCCTCCTCTGCAACCGCTAGGGAATTACAGCTCCACCCCATTACTGTTCCACCTGCAACCGCCTGGGACACTTGGCTGCCAAGTGTAAACAGCCGCCTGAAGGCCCTTCTCAGCAACATGCCCCACGGGTAGGCCGTGGTGGGCGCCCAGCACCCACGCCGCCTGATGCTCCACCATCACAAGCACCTGCCTCCTGCTCACTTGCGGAGGGCCCTGCATCACTCCCTTTCAAGACTTCAGCCCCACAGCTCCTAGTTGCTGATGATGTTGATCCCGCCCCCTCGCGGACTGCCGTTGCAGCCCAAGCCACTGAGCCACCCGTGGAGCTGAGCACCACAAGTTCGCTGCAGATACCCCAGCACCAACTGGAGCCCGTGCCCCAGGCGCCGCAGCGCTCTCCGTCTGAAGCTCCACGTCCTATGGACAGTTCTTTGCTCGAGGAGTCCACCCCCCCCGGGTGGTGCGCTTGGTGTCCTGCTAGCTCCCGTTACCCCTGTCTCAACAGGTTCTGTGCGAGGGCCCTTGCACGCTTGCCCCGCGCTCGGGTCTTCGTCTGGGGCCTTCATGTTAGGGTGCTAGGCCCGGATACAGAGGGGGGTGAATGTATCCTTCTATGTATAATGGCCAAATAAAAACTTGGATGCTAGAGATAGACACAGAATAGAACCAATTCGATTCAACTCAAATACAAACACTTGGAGCGTGCCTATTCAAGCGTCTAGCGGAAGCAAAGCAAACAATCAAACCACTGCACAATAGATTTTTAAGTGGGTCGGTCCACAGACCTACATCCACCCCTCACTCCCAATCGAAGTGAGGCTTCCACTAGCTCAAGCTAGAACGCAGACTTAGTCTGCAAACAGTTGCTGCCACACAGCTTGACCAGGGGAACAGCCTCCCCTCTTCCTCCCAACCGGAGGGACCACCTAGTCTTGCAAACCACAAGACCAGAACCGGAGGACCAATCCTCCCTTCCTCCAAACCGGAGGGAACCAACCAATGACTTCCAGTCACCAGCAAACTAGAGGTCGAAGACCTCTCTTCCTCCAACCGGAGGGACCCCTGGACTTGCAACCCACAAGCCCAGAACCGGAGACAAGTCTCCCTTCTCCTGAATCCACAGGAGGAACCCGATCCCCAGCAGGGCAATCGGAAGAACAAGATAACCAAATGAAAACGGAGAAACAAAAACACGAAATGAAAATAACTTCAGCAAACAGAAAGCTGAAAGATGAAATGCACAATATGGCTCTCAACAGAGCTGACTGGCCTGGATCTGATCCACGGTCCAGTGAAGATAGATCTTCAGATGAAGCTTCCTATCTCTCGCTCTCTTCTTCTTTCTCTTCCTTTTCTTCTCTGCTTTCTTCTCTCACTCGCGAGCTCTCTCTCTTTCTCTTTTTACTTCTGCTGCTTCTCTCACTCTGCCACTCTTCTTTTTCTTCTTCTGCTCTATTCTTTGTATCGTGGAGGCACTCTCTGCTCTTCTATCTTGGCCAGCTGATGGAGGAGACTCCATATATATATATACCAGCAGCAAGCAGCTAGGGCTTATGCTCTTTTCGATTCCCGCCCAAGCTTCAGTGGTCCACGTGTCAGCATTTCAGCCTCTAGGATCACGTGCAAGTCTTGATGGCCTCATCCATTAAACCTGTCAGAAAATAAGTTGAATAACCTGTCAGTTAATCAGTCGAAGACAGTATCAGCTTAAGGCAATGTTCAGACTTCATTCAACGAGCAAGGCACACATAGATGGCTGTATAGACTTCGTGTGAAGGATAGAGTGTATAGACTTAGTTAGTTCAGGCCTCTAACAACGAGTGTATAGACTTGCAACTCTTCATGAGATCTCAGTGTATAGACTCAACCAATGTATATAGTTGAAGATCTAACAATCGAGTGTATAGAGTTAGTTATGTGAGCATGCATTGTATAGACTTCACACATGAAGACATCCGCTGTTTAGACTTGAATAACATTCAGCAAAGCATAGACTTAGGCGTTCTGTTCAAAACAAAACCAATGTACAGACTTCATGCTGTACAGACTTGATGTTGATCAACAGACCTTTGAACATCAGCACAAGGCGTCAACGCTTCCATCGTGCAGCGTCGCCTCAGCTCCTCAGGCGAGATGCTCACGCCCTTGGCAACAGGCCAATGCGTCAACGCATCCAGTGTCAGCGTCGACGCAGTGAGCAAGACAGAAAGGTGTGCGTCTACGCAGTCAGCCAAGTGCGTCAACGCACTAAAGGCACACGACCCATGAAGACAGACAGGCTGTACAGACTTTGAGGAATAGTTCAGTGTATATACTTTGGCAAGGCAACGACGGTAAAGTTCCTGATGTACATACTTTCAGAGCTGAACGTAGGTAAAGAACCCAATGTGCAGACTTGGAAGTGCAACGTAGGAATAGATGCCAATGTCTAGACTTTGGCAAACAACGATGTACAGACTTGCACAGTTCCAGCTGAAGAATGTATAGACTTTACCTATTGAATGTGGCTGTACAGACTTGGAGAGTTGAACCCAATGTACAGACTTGTTGATATCAAACCGATGTACAGACTTGCAGATGCGAAGCCAATGTACAGACTTTATGATATGAAGCCAATGACCAGACTTGAAGAGAAAACAAATGTATGGACTTTGACGGAGTGAGACAATGTTCAGACTTTGAAGATACACTGTGGATGTACATACTTGGAAGATCATGGAGTGTATAGACTTGAAACTCTGAAGGCGATGTATAGACTTGCCTAAGACACAGCATGAGACGCTGGCTGAGATGGACGCTGTACAGACTTTAAATGCACTAAGACGCTGAACAAGAAGGACCGATGTACAGACTGCTAAGTGCTGTTGAACTATGTATGGACTTGACTTGAGATGCTACAAGAGACGGTGCAGGATGTACAGACTTGGAATCCTATGCACACGGCTGTACAGACTTTGAGGCTTAATGCAAAGGCCAGTGTACAGACTTCTAAATGCTGAAGCGTTGTATAGACTTTCATGAGATGCTAAAGTCTATACAAGACTTGACCAGTGAGACACTGATAGAGACGATGCAATGAACAGACTAATTCTGATGCATGCGATGTGCAGACTTTAACATAAGACGCTGCATGAGACGGTAGGCTGAAAAGACTTGCAAAGTTCTGAATGAGACGATCGACTGAAGGACCGATGAACAGACTCTGAATGTGAAGGCAGTCTATATAGACTTGAATCGCTTGAAGCGATGTACAGACTTGGTGAGGCTCAAGCAGTGTACAGAGTTGAAGGTCTCACAATCAAGTGTATAGACATAGGATATTAAGACCAATGAATAGACTTCAGCTTGAGACGCTTACAGAGACGATCGGATGTATGGACTTGAAGCCTGAGACGCTCTCTAAGACGATGAGGTCTGTATAGACTTCTCATTAAAACCAGTGTTCAGACTTGAAGGTTCAAGGCCACGATGTATAGACTTTGTTGCAAGCTGAACAGTCGGATGTACAGACTTGCTGAAACAGTCCGATGTACAGACTTCAGGTGAGAAGACTCTAAATGAGACGTTGGCAGAGACAATGCATGAGACGGTGAAGAACCGATGTATAGACTTCACCAACACGAACAGGCTGTACAGTCCACTGTATAGACTTTGAAATGCTTGAAGAGGATGTGCATACTTCAAGAGATGCAGCATGCCAATGTATAGACTTCATGAAGAAACACATGATGCAATGTGTGGACTTGGTGACACATGCAAACAGATGAGTGTACAGACTATGCCAGCAAGCTACACGATGTGTAGACTTAGAAGTGCCTGCAGCTGTGCAATGTGCAACCAGTGTATGGACTTGTCGTGCCTACACAGGGCGTTGTACACACTTGCTGCCTGATGCAAATGTGCAGATTCTATTAATGCATATCAATGCTTTATGCAGCAGATAATCAGTCTGAACTTCAAATGCAATGACTCACAGTGTAAGCAGATAAACTGACTGAACATATGAGAGACTGAATGAACATTTGAATGACAGACTGAATATAAGAATGACTGAATAAAACCATGGTGACTCACAGTGATTAACTCACATTAAAACCAATCATCACAAACCCCTAGAGCCAATCATCAAAACCACAAGCCACAGGGGCCAGGGGCACAACAATCTCCCCCTTTTTGATGATGGCAACAATACACAGTGAGTCATTCTGATGATGTAATACATTCTTATGAAAGTCATTCTGATGACTCAAACTATTCTCCCCCTTTGACTTCATCAAAAAGAAAATAATTTGAGAAGAGAAAGCAAACCAGCATGCAATGATTGAACAAAATTCTCCCCTTTGATACTTGCAGAAAGAGATACCAAAATGCAAGAGCTCCCCCTAGAGATATGAATGCAAGAACACAATGCTCCCCCTTTAAGAGTTTCTATGCAGCATGATGCATATGACATGGAAGCTCCCCCTCAATAAGTGGAATCTTATGAGATGGATAACAAGGAGAGGTTCAGGTCAATGAATCAATGATATTTAGCAGAAGAGTTTTAAGTAGCAGATTTTCAAGGAAGCTCCAATCACAAGAAGTTCAGTCAGATTTTTAAAGAGATAGCAATCTCATAAATCCAAAACATAAGTTTTTCAAAGTCTTCCATTATAAGGGTTTATGAATGAGTGTTATTGTTCAGCATGGTTTAACCATAATGTATGCAGAGTTTATCAGTAAAATTCTGTATTGATATCTAAAACCATGGTTTAATAAGAAACTAACCAAGCCTTCATATTTATCTTGATTAATCTCCCTTTGTCTTACACAATCAAATCTATTGACTTCTTTCAGAATTACATGCACTAGTATTGAAATCAAGCAATTATGAAGTCATATGATTTTGTCTAGGGTTGTAGCAATTTGATTTTAGCATCAATATTCAGATATTTCAATTTGTTCAAGAATTTTCTTGCTACAAATTTTACGAGCACTCTAGTTCAGTGCACACATTGCAACTAGAGGATATACCTTGATTAGAGGCCAATATCCCTAAGCCCTTAGTGTGACTAACTGTCATGCTTTATGTGAACAGAGTTAGCATTTACACATCATGACACACTACAAATCATTTTTAATGAGTGAGTTGTATTTCTCAGTGTGCATGCCATTGCTCTGCCTGATTTTCAATGAATTTTATGCAGAGTTAACTAAGGCACCTCATGACACAGTCCTTTGGACTTGTGTTTCTCAGTGACCAATGTCATTGCTCTGACAGATATAACCCTTTAGACATTTCAGAGACATTCATTTGCTTCAAATCAATAATAGTTTTATGTACTTAACCAATTAAAGTCATGTATTCAAAAGTGCAGATTTCAGAAATTTTTCACAAGACACAGCATGAAACAAATGGTTAAGGTTTATTAAACATGCTTCAGATATTTTTAAGAGATTTTAAAGTCAAACTCCATGAACATTAAACTTAAACCACATGAGTTATTTCAGACATTCATAAAACTGTATAATAGAAGATTTCTAGTTCAAAATTTTTAGATTTATGATCGAGATAGCCCATTGAAATCTTCATGAAGGACTGATTGAATTCTGAACCCAAATCATACCAATTGATAGGAGGAATATCAATTGTTAAGAGAGATTGTGAAGCTCAAAGTTTTCAGAATATGATTAAGGTTTGTCAACAAAATCAATAAGAAAGGATATGCAATGAATTCTGACAAATGTATGCGTTTGACAACCTATATGCAATGCATTGACTCCCCCTCACAATATGCATTCAAACTCTCTTTTTGGCACAATATGAGAAAATGCAATGCACTATATGTATGCAGGGACATGCAAAGACTCAACATTGAATGCTATGCAAGGATATGCAACTCACTCCCCCTGAAAACATGCAATGTTTGCACTGAAAACTGAACATATGATACCAAATGATTCATGCACATTCAGACTGTCCTAACCAGCAAGATGACCCATGGTACTAGGCGGATCACTTGGTCTAAAAGACCACCTCACACATAGTAAGAACCTCCAGACAGACCTCCCTGCCCTTTGGTACCTTACCATTTATATACCATTGAGGTCATGCATGATTATTCAACATGCAGTCCTATATGCAATTCAGAATTTCAGTGAGCTATTGCAACACACAAGTTTCAAGTCACACTCATAAGCAGTTCAGATTTTTCAGAAAATTCGAAATGCAATTTGTTTTCAGAGTCTATGCATAACACAATTATCAAGCAATTGCAATTAGCCTATGTATGCATCAGATACAGACAACCCTTTTTAATCTGATATTTGCACAGAACTCTCAGCAAATGCATGATCAGAAAATAATGCATATGGCAAATGATGAATGAAAATGCAAAAAATAGATTTAACTTGCTATGCAATAAAACTAAAAACAAGAAGAGCAGGAAGTTTACCTGAAAAGTTCAGTATGGGGTTTTTCTTCTTGAGTGCCTTGGATCATTACCCCTTTTTATTTCAGTCCCAAGGCACACCTGCATAGCAATGTTATTTTGCACAAACAGGTACCCAAGAAGTCTTGGGTCCTGACAAAACAGTATTACTCCTAGCAGGTTTTCTCAGCACATTTCTAGGAGCAGTTTTCAGATCTGATTTATGCACATTCTTGTTAGCATGAATTCTATGTGCATAAGCATGAGATTTCTTGTTAACAGAATAAAAATTCTGTTTGCCAAAACCAGTTTGGTTTTGATATCCTGCCAGCCAACAGGTTGCAGCCCTGTGACCTGGCTTCCCACAGTTATAACATGAAAGTTTTGCAAGTTGTCTTACAGGGAATTTAGCATGTTTGAGATTCACATTTCTACCCTGAATATGCCAACAGTCCTTGACTGTATGGCCATACTTCCCACATTTGAAGCACTCATTGTGCTTGCCTCTAAAAATATTACTTCCAAAAACATTTCCATTTGCAGGGAGTTTAACAGTTTTAGAATTGAATTGTCTACCTTGAGCATGCCAACAGTGGGCTGCAATGTGGCCCATCTTGCCACAGTGAAAGCATGAATTAGAACTTTTCTTACCAGCATTCAGCCAGCATTCAAATCTCTTATGACCCAATTTTCCACAATTAAAGCATGTCATATGCTGGTTTATTGGAACAGACTTGTTCTTGTTAAGAGCATGATCGTTTGCATGAAATTTATTCTTATCACTAACAACCCAGCATTGTGAAATTTTGTGTCCTAGTTTACCACAATGAAAGCACTCAATTCTCCTTTTCTGAGATGAAGGATTTTTATCATGATATCTCCTAGCATTCTTATTATCCTTCTCCATCAACTTACACTCATGCATCAGATGTCCAACTTTATGACAGTAATGACAGATAATCTTCTTTTTAGATGCATGTGAGTGTGTGTGAGGACTGTGATCAGCATGCACTGATGAACCCTTTTCATTTATTTCCTGATTTACAGTCCTTTTCTGATTTTTATCCTGTTTTCCTGTTTTCTTAGCCTTGTACTGAATTGGAGATGAAGTAGAAAGCTTTTTCTGTTCATAGGTTTTAATGAAAGCAGTTTTCAGCTTGGATCCATCAACCTTTTTCAACTTTTCAGTTTGTTTCTGATTCTTCTGAACATTTGGTTGTTTATTTTCTGAGGTGGTGGCTACATCAGATGCTTTGATAAAGGATGTCGTCAGCTTGTTTTCAAAAGTCTTTTTATTGACATTGTTGTAGCCTAACCCTTCCCTTTGAGTATTGACCTTAACTCCTAACAACCTATCCAGATTTTCTTGTCCACTTACAAACTTTGACAGAGAGTTCTTTAAGTCTTGGATTTCATTTTCTAAAGAGGTGATTTGTAACTCATAACTGGCAATCTCTTGCTCACTGCAATTCATAGCTTCATTCAAAACTTTGTTAGCAGTTTTATATTTCTCAATTTCATTTTCCAGATTGCTCAGTTTATCAGAATCTTCAACACAAATACTTTTTCCTCTTTCCAAAGCTAGAAGTCTCTCTGACATAGTGGAGTTCAGCATTTTCAATTTCTCATTTTCTTGCTTAAGTTTGTCATTCTGAATTAACTCATTTATCAAAGTCTGATCTTCTGAGTTAGTTTCAAGTTTTCTTCCAGTCTTGAATTCCTTCAAATCTTTTTCCTTCTTTTCAATATTTTTCTGTAATTCCACATTCACAGATTTGATGGCTTCAAGTTTTTCAGCAAGCAAGTTTTTCTCCTGCTTAAGTTTCTCTGATTCTTCTTCATCTTCTTTGGAGAGTTTTCTGAGAGATTCATCTTCAGATTTTAGCTTGTTTAGTTCAGAGTAAACACATTCAAGTTCCTTCTTCAGTTTTGCATTCTGATTTTTATACATATGATTATCAGACAGACATGCATCATGAAATTGCTTCGTACTTGAACAATTTTCACATGGAGAGCTAGAACTATCTACCCGAGTACCCTTCTTCAACTTTTTATACTGTTTTCTTAAGCTCTCATGTGACTCTAACAATTCAGCATATGCATTCTCCCAATCATCAAGAGAAAAATTCTCGAAGAGATTTACCTCATCATCATCATCTTCATTTTGGCTGCTGCTTTGATTGCTTCTGTCAGCCATCATGCAGCTTGTTTGATTTCCTTTCCCGGCTCTCTTCATCATTTCCAACATATCCCTTGCAGATCTGCAATCAAGGAAACATGAGTGAAAGGCTTTGTCAGTGGCTGCTTTCATCAGATTTATAGCTGTCTGATTCTCCTCATACATTGATTCGTGACTGTCAGTCCATTTGGACTTTTTCTTTGGTAATTCATGAGGACCATGTGAAATTACTTTCCACAGGTCTGGATTCACCGATTTGACATAATTCTTCAGACTAGTGAACCATGCATTAAAGTGCGTACCACTGAAAATCGGTGGATGAGCCATGTGAACACAACAGATTAATGCAATAGGAATATTGATGCACTAAAAACAAATTAGCACCTAAGACTGCAAGATCGAATCTGCAGGTCGCTGGACCTTGTATGTAGACACCGCTCTGATACCAACTGTTAGGGTGCTAGGCCCGGATACAGAGGGGGGTGAATGTATCCTTCTATGTATAATGGCCAAATAAAAACTTGGATGCTAGAGATAGACACAGAATAGAACCAATTCGATTCAACTCAAATACAAACACTTGGAGCGTGCCTATTCAAGCGTCTAGCGGAAGCAAAGCAAACAATCAAACCACTGCACAATAGATTTTTAAGTGGGTCGGTCCACAGACCTACATCCATCCCTCACTCCCAATCGAAGTGAGGCTTCCACTAGCTCAAGCTAGAACGCAGACTTAGTCTGCAAACAGTTGCTGCCACACAGCTTGACCAGGGGAACAGCCTCCCCTCTTCCTCCCAACCGGAGGGACCACCTAGTCTTGCAAACCACAAGACCAGAACCGGAGGACCAATCCTCCCTTCCTCCAAACCGGAGGGAACCAACCAATGACTTCCAGTCACCAGCAAACTAGAGGTCGAAGACCTCTCTTCCTCCAACCGGAGGGACCCCTGGACTTGCAACCCACAAGCCCAGAACCGGAGACAAGTCTCCCTTCTCCTGAATCCACAGGAGGAACCCGATCCCCAGCAGGGCAATCGGAAGAACAAGATAACCAAATGAAAACGGAGAAACAAAAACACGAAATGAAAATAACTTCAGCAAACAGAAAGCTGAAAGACGAAATGCACAATATGGCTCTCAACAGAGCTGACTGGCCTGGATCTGATCCACGGTCCAGTGAAGATAGATCTTCAGATGAAGCTTCCTATCTCTCGTTCTCTCTTCTTCTTTCTCTTCCTTTTCTTCTCTGCTTCCTTCTCTCACTCGCGAGCTCTCTCTCTTTCTCTTTTTACTTCTGCTGCTTCTCTCACTCTGCCACTCTTCTTTTTCTTCTTCTGCTCTATTCTCTGTATCGTGGAGGCACTCTCTGCTCTTCTATCTTGGCCAGCCGATGGAGGAGACTCCATATATATATACCAGCAGCAAGCAGCTAGGGCTTATGCTCTTTTCGATTCCCGCCCAAGCTTCAGTGGTCCACGTGTCAGCATTTCAGCCTCTAGGATCACGTGCAAGTCTTGATGGCCTCATCCATTAAACCTGTCAGAAAATAAGTTGAATAACCTGTCAGTTAATCAGTCGAAGACAGTATCAGCTTAAGGCAATGTTCAGACTTCATTCAACGAGCAAGACACACATAGATGGCTGTATAGACTTCGTGTGAAGGATAGAGTGTATAGACTTAGTTAGTTCAGGCCTCTAACAACGAGTGTATAGACTTGCAACTCTTCATGAGATCTCAGTGTATAGACTCAACCAATGTATATAGTTGAAGATCTAACAATCGAGTGTATAGAGTTAGTTATGTGAGCATGCATTGTATAGACTTCACACATGAAGACATCCGCTGTTTAGACTTGAATAACATTCAGCAAAGCATAGACTTAGGCATTCTGTTCAAAACAAAACCAATGTACAGACTTCATGCTGTACAGACTTGATGTTGATCAACAGACCTTTGAACATCAGCACAAGGCGTCAACGCTTCCATCGTGCAGCGTCGCCTCAGCTCCTCAGGCGAGATGCTCACGCCCTTGGCAACAGGCCAATGCGTCAACGCATCCAGTGTCAGCGTCGACGCAGTGAGCAAGACAGAAAGGTGTGCGTCTACGCAGTCAGCCAAGTGCGTCAACGCACTAAAGGCACACGACCCATGAAGACAGACAGGCTGTACAGACTTTGAGGAATAGTTCAGTGTATATACTTTGGCAAGGCAACGACGGTAAAGTTCCTGATGTACATACTTTCAGAGCTGAACGTAGGTAAAGAACCCAATGTGCAGACTTGGAAGTGCAACGTAGGAATAGATGCCAATGTCTAGACTTTGGCAAACAACGATGTACAGACTTGCACAGTTCCAGCTGAAGAATGTATAGACTTTACCTATTGAATGTGGCTGTACAGACTTGGAGAGTTGAACCCAATGTACAGACTTGTTGATATCAAACCGATGTACAGACTTGCAGATGCGAAGCCAATGTACAGACTTTATGATATGAAGCCAATGACCAGACTTGAAGAGAAAACAAATGTATGGACTTTGACGGAGTGAGACAATGTTCAGACTTTGAAGATACACTGTGGATGTACATACTTGGAAGATCATGGAGTGTATAGACTTGAAAGTCTGAAGGCGATGTATAGACTTGCCTAAGACGCAGCATGAGACGCTGGCTGAGACGGACGCTGTACAGACTTTAAATGCACTAAGACGCTGAACAAGACGGACCGATGTACAGACTTCTAAGTGCTGTTGAACTATGTATGGACTTGGCTTGAGATGCTGCAAGAGACGGTGCAGGATGTACAGACTTGGAATCCTATGCATACGGCTGTACAGACTTTGAGGCTTAATGCAAAGGCCAGTGTACAGACTTCTAAATGCTGAAGCGTTGTATAGACTTTCATGAGATGCTAAAGTCTATACAAGACTTGACCAGTGAGACACTGATAGAGACGATGCAATGAACATACTAATTCTGATGCATGCGATGTGCAGACTTTAACATAAGACGCTGCATGAGACGGTAGGCTAAACAGACTTGCAAAGTTCTGAATGAGACGATCGGCTGAAGGACCGATGAACAGACTCTGAATGTGAAGGCAGTCTGTATAGACTTGAATCGCTTGAAGCGATGTACAGACTTGGTGAGGCTCAAGCAGTGTACAGAGTTGAAGGTCTCACAATCAAGTGTATAGACATAGGATATTAAGACTAATGAATAGACTTCAACTTGAGACGCTTACAGAGACGATCAGATGTATGGACTTGAAGCCTGAGACGCTCTCTAAGACGATGAGGTCTGTATAGACTTCTCATTAAAACCAGTGTTCAGACTTGAAGGTTCAAGGCCACGATGTAGACTTTGTTGCAAGCTGAACAGTCAGATGTACAGACTTGCTGAAACAGTCCGATGTACAGACTTCAGGTGAGAAGACTCTAAATGAGACGTTGGCAGAGACAATGCATGAGACGGTGAAGAACCGATGTATAGACTTCACCAACACGAACAGGCTGTACAGTCCACTGTATAGACTGAAATGCTTGAAGAGGATGTGCATACTTCAAGAGATGCAGCATGCCAATGTATAGACTTCATGAAGAAACACATGATGCAATATGTGGACTTGGTGACACATGCAAACAGATGAGTGTACAGACTATGCCAGCAAGCTACACGATGTGTAGACTTAGAAGTGCCTGCAGCTGTGCAATGTGCAACCAGTGTATGGACTTGTCGTGCCTACACAGGGCGTTGTACACACTTGCTGCCTGATGCAAATGTGCAGATTCTATTAATGCATATCAATGCTTTATGCAGCAGATAATCAGTCTGAACTTCAAATGCAATGACTCACAGTGTAAGCAGATAAACTGACTGAACATATGAGAGACTGAATGAACATTTGAATGACAGACTGAATATAAGAACGACTGAATAAAACCATGGTGACTCACAGTGATTAACTCACATTAAAACCAATCATCACAAACCCCTAGAGCCAATCATCAAAACCACAAGCCACAGGGGCCAGGGGCACAACACTTCAAGGAGCTTCCCTCTGCTACTGCTGTTCCACCTGGGGATGCTGGCCTCTTGGCACCTCCCCCCCAACGAAACAACAACCCACCTGCTGTTGGCCTCTCAATTGCTGCTGGTATGCACTACCATGCGTCTCCACCTTCGCAGCCGGCCCCTTCTTTTGCTGCAGGTTCTACCGAGGTGGGGACCGGCTCTCCAACTTCTTCTGAGGGGGAATCCTTTGAATTCCCACTGGTTGTCCAGGCACTGGTCGTCCCCGGCTTGGAACCTGCGCACTTGGGGACGCACTCCATCTTGGCCCACACCAATTTTGTTGGTAAGAGCTATTCCACGCCATCTGGGGGTCGGGGCGTCAGTACTCGTGGAAGCCACCGTCAGAGTGCTTCAGGCAGCTTCGACCCCACACCACCTCATGAAGGCCATCCTCTGGAACATTAGGGGATTGGGCAATGCCCAATCAATCAGTAGGTTGAAGTTGTTTATCCACCGATTCAACCTACAGTTTGTCGCAATTATTGAACCTAAAATGCCTAGCTCTATGCTGGATCGGTACCGTCGAAAGCTCCGTATGAAGCACTGTCTTGCTAACTCCAAGGAGAAAGGACGCATTTGGGTCTTCTGGCATTCTAATCTAGACATCTCAATGCTCAACTCCTCCGATCAGCATATCACTATCTCCGTTTCAGGCGCCATGGTGTGCCCTGCCATCTTCACCATAGTGCATGCTAGCTGCTCCCTGTCGGAACGACGCATCCTCTGGGACCACCTCGTGGACTTCGCTGCCTCTTGTGACAAACCGTGGATGGTGGGGGGTGATTTCAACAGCTTACTTCTGCCCTCTGAGAAACAGGGGGGAAAACGTGTTTTCTCCCTCTCCATGGAGGACTTCCAATCTTGTGTGGCTGCGGCTGGCCTTCATGATGCTGGCTTCATTGGTGGACCTTTCACTTGGTACAATGGCCAACGGTCTAACGGCATCTGGGCCAGACTAGACCGTGTGATGCTCAATGGGGACTGGAACATTTCTTGTCCTCCTATCATTGTTTCGCACCTCTCACGTGCATGCAGTGACCACCGGCCCTTGTTACTGTCGCTGGTCCAGCCCCCCGTGCGGCGGCCCAGCCGCTTCTGCTTTCAACACATGTGGAAAACCCATCAATTATTCCTCGTCAACTCCCGGGAGGCCTGGGCTGCTGCCCCTTCTTCTTCCTTCCCTCTCATCTCCATGGCTATGAAGCTCAAGCACATGAAAGGGTTCTATCGCCTGTGGAACCTATCCATCTTCCAGAACCTTTTTGCCAATGTTCATGTGGCTGAAGAGGAGTTCGCTAATGCCCAAGATACTCTGGACAACCAGCCATCCGATGCACATCATTTGGCGTTCCTTCGCGTAAAGGACAACCTGGATCTTGTTCATATTCAAGAAGAAATATTTTGGAGACAAAAATCTAGAATCAAGTGGCTTAGCGAAGGTGACAAGAACACTAAATTCTTTCATTTGTATGCCAAGCATCAATGAATTCGTAATGCCATTCTTGAGTTGCGAAGCGAGGATGGCTGTGTTATCAATCAACAAGATGGCATGGGTGACTTGTTGGTCTCTCACTTCGCTACGGCCTTCTCATCCTCTCCGCAGTACATTCACCCAGAGGTACTGGCTGCCATCCCGCATGTACTGCTAGATGATGACAACCTCATGCTTAGTGCTGTCCCTACTCTGGACGAAATCAAGGGTGTGGTGTTCAGTATGCCCTCGGATAGCGCTCCGGGCCCGGACGGGTTCACCGGCCACTTCTTCAAAACTTGCTGGGAATTTATTGATCAAGATGTCGTTGGAGCTGTGCAAGCCTTTTCTGTGGGCACCCTCTCCCTCGCAGCTTCACGTCTTCACTTATTGCTCTTATTCCCAAGGTGGAGAACCCGAAGACGTGCACGGACTTCCGGCCTATTAGTTTATGCAACTTCATGTACAAGATTATTTCCCGTGTCCTTAGCGACCGGATATCACGTGTGCTTCCTCACCTAATTTCATAGGAACAAGGTGCATTTGTCAAGGGCCGTTATATTGTGGAAAATATCTCCTTAGCGAGGGAGCTTGTTCGGCACCTCAATTGCCCTTGCAGAGGGAGAAATGTTATCCTAAAACTCGATATGGCTAAAGCTTATGACCGGATGGAATGGCCTTTCCTTTTTGCTGTCTTGCGCAAGTTTGGGTTTGGTATATCTATCCTCTCCCTTATTGAGCCCCTGCTCACCAACTGTTGGTTTTCTGTTTCGCTGAATGGCCAGTCCCATGGCTTCTTCAAGTCGACTCGAGGTCTTCGGCAAGGTGACCCTATCGCGCCTTCACTATTTATTTTGGCGGAGGAGGCCTTAAGTCGGGGTCTTTCTTCAGTTTTCCTTCACAGCAATGGGGGTTATTTTCAAACTCTCAGAAGATGCCCCAAGATTACTCATTTATTATTTGCCGATGACACCCTCATTTTCTCCAATGGATCGGTGCGGCACCTGCGGGAACTGATGAAGTTCTTAAGAAAATATGAGATTGCTTCTGGTCAGCTCATCAACACTTCGAAAAGCTCTTTTGTTATTGCCAGGGATGTCCCCGCTTCTACTGAGAGGTCTATTGCTTGGGTCACGAGGTTCAATAAGTCTCCACTTCCAATCACCTACCTTGGCATTCCACTGTACTCCGGCAGGCCAAAGCCGTTGCACTTCTCCTTCATCCTTGCTAAGGCTGCAGCTAAACTTCAAGCATGGAAAACCAATTTTTTGTCAGCTGGTGGTAGGCTTATTCTGATTCGTCATGTTCTCTCTGCAGTGCCCATTTATTCCCTATCTTGTGCGGCTGTCCCTACTACCATTTTCAAGAGATTCCATAAATTACTTGCCAACTTCTTTTGGGGATCCTATGAGGGGTCTCCAAAAAAGCATTGGAAATCATGGGAGGATGTCTCTAGGCCCACAGTTGCTGGTGGCCTTGGTGTGCTCCACCTCCCCAATATGCAGGTTGCCATGAGGACTAAGCTTCTCTGGAGAGCCATCACCACTAACTCACTGTGGGCTGTCTTCTTTCGGTCAAAGCACCTTCACCATGTGCATTATTCGGCTGCCTCATTCTCCTTGGCGCTAGCAACAGACAAGCACCTTTGGCTTAAGGCAGCAGTCATCATCCATGGGAACCACAAGATTTTTGCTGCGGCTGAAAGCACTGCCATATACTTTTGGCATGATGTGTGGGTGGGGGATGCCCCACTCAAGCAACTTGTGCCCGCCAATGTCTGGTCGGCTATTCCTTGCAAGCTGTGCAGCGTCCATTCTGTCCTTTCTGGTAATGCACATGTGTGCATGGAGATTGCGTAGCAGTATTGCCCACCGCATCTGTTAGCATCTGCATATGGGTCCTCTTCTGATGCTGATCGATGGTGTTGGACGCTCACCACCAATGGCAGCTTCTCCACTAAATCCGTGCGCGAGCTGCTCTCTCCTGGCCCATCTCAAGGCTGGTCGGTGCTGTGGCACCCACACATCCCTCTCAAATGGACTGTGCTCTGCTGGCGCTTGCTGCGTGAGTGCATCCCCGTTGATGCAGCTATCTCAGCCTGTGGGGTCCCTTTATGTTCGAAGTGCAGCTGCTGCAACTCCCCGTCCGTTGAAACTAGCCTTCACCTCTTCTTCCACAGCTCTATTGCAAGGGAGGTTTGGTCGGCCTTACTCAATTTTTTGCGGTTCCACAGCTCCACCTATTCTTCTATGGAATCAGCTGTCCTTGGGTTCATTAACAGTCTTAGCTTCAGCACCTTGACTAGCTGCATAGCTAGGTGCATATTCATGGCTACTATATGGGAAATATGGTCAAGCCGCAACAAGCACAGGTTTGAAGGGCAGCCTATGAATGCTCGGCACATCCTATGTCGAGCCTTGCTATCAGTTCGCTCTCTCACGAAGGCATTCAAGTTTAAAGGCCGTGGCCTCTCCTATTCGCATCGTAAAATTCTTGAAGCATGGGGCATCTTCACTTTGGAACAG
Source organism: Amorphophallus konjac (assembly GCA_022559845.1). Lineage (NCBI taxonomy): Eukaryota > Viridiplantae > Streptophyta > Magnoliopsida > Alismatales > Araceae > Amorphophallus > Amorphophallus konjac. The sequence goes on from CM040117.1 coordinate 108,833,733, forward strand.
CAACCTTCACCTCCTAGGATCATCAGATGGTTCCCTCCTCCTAGTGGACGGTTAAAGCTCAATGTGGATGGAGCCTTCAAACGGGGTATGGGGCTTGCGGGGGGTGGAGGTGCGCTCCGCGATCCTCATGGCATCCTTGTATTCGGTTTTGCGGCTGCATACCCTCTTGTCTTCTCCAGTCTTGAATCCGAAGCTCTCGCCCTACGAGATGGTTTGCTCTGCTGCCGGGATCGTGGCTTCCATTCCATTGTGGTCGAAACGGACTCTCTCGTGCTTGCTCAAGTGGCCAGCCGCAAGTTTGCTTGCCCTTGGCGACTCACTGTTATCATGGCTCAGGTGGCTAGTTTAGTCGAGTCCATTCATGCCACTTTTGTGCATGTTTATCGGGAGGCTAATCAGGTTGCAGATATGTTGGCTGGGTTGGGCAGCTCATTGTCATCTTTTAATTTTTGGTCATCTTGGGAGGAGCTCCCCACTGTTGTCAAAGGGCCATACCGTCTGGATAAGATAGGTTGCCCTACGCTCCGTCCTTAATTATCTATTGTAACTTTTTGGCTTATCTATGAAAATTCCCTGTTTGGCGGTCGAGGGTGGAGCGCTCCCTCCCTCTTTTGAGGGTTGTTCGCTCCCTCTTGTCTCATCCTTCAAGTATTGATTGGAGTAAAAAAAAAATTACATCTTCACCCGACCAGAGGATACCACACCTCTGCAACCACTGAGGAATTACAGCTTAACCTCTACTGACAAACAGCTTGAACAAGGGATCCTAAAAATGAAAGGAAACAAATGAAAGGAAACAAACGTAGAAACAGAAAACCCACAATGGGAATGTAGCTCAACAATGAGCAAAATCAGTTCCGGTTCTGAACCAGGAAACTGAGGAACAAAACTTTCTCAGACTTTCAAAGTTTTCACTCTCAAACTCTCTTCTTAGATCTGCTGCTCTATCTTCTTCTCTCTGGATCGTGCTGGCTCTAGCTCTTTCTGCTCTTTTTCTCTCAATATCACAATCACGATCAGTCTTCTCTTGAAGAAGTCTCTCCTTATTTATAGGAAGCAGCAGAAGGTAGGGTGTGTGCTCGCCACAATTCCCGCCTAGAGCCTTATCCAGATCTGGAGTGGTCAGGCCACGTGGCATCATCTTGGCACCTCCTCCATTCCTGGATCACGTGCCTTTCTTAAACTCCTCGAGTAGATATCCTGTCAAGGTCAGACTTAATGTCAGCTTGAAACAATATGAAAGATAGTAGAAAGATGCACAGAGTTAATTAGAGCTTTGAACTAAATGTGCACAGACTCCACAGGCTCGATATAACGTATGAACACATATGCACGGAGTCAAGTGTTCACACATAGAACAGATGCACAGACTTGTTTTATTGACCTAGTGGATGTGCACAGACTGTATGTGTGACATGCAGTAATGCACTAAGTGTGTATATGCAGAGTGCAAACCTTGCACTAACTCAATGTGCCGAGAACAACATTGCTTAGACTTAGATCATGTGACGTTCAAAGGTTCCACAGACTTACTTCTGCAACATAATTGACTTGCACAGACTTAATGTGCAAACACTAAATGCATGAGCTCTTTTGCACCGAGTTGCCTAAGATGTATTGCATGGACTTTATGTGCCTAGACATAAGCATGCACGGACTTAGTTGCGTGCTGAACTAATGCTTGCTCCGACTTACCTAATGCATGGAAGGAATTGCATTGACTTGGTCGTATGCAGTAGCAAGGGTTGCGCCGACTTGATAGCTTGCAGCGAGAAGTGTTGCACCGACTTAGTGTGCCTTGAGCTAAGCCTGCACGGACTTGGTCTCGTGTAACAACTACCAATGCATCGACTTACATAATGCATGGATGACCTTTGCAGCGTCTTGGTCGTGTGCAGCAACATGGCTTGCACTGACTTGATATATGCATGCACAAACTTGATGTGCTGGAAATGCACTCTATGCATAGACTCAATGCAGATTGACTTAGTATTACACCGACTCCATTCTAATGCAAAGCCTAAGTGTAAACATGCATACAACATTTTTATGATTATCTGACATATAAAAGTCATCAAAATACGCACATCATTATGTCAATATAAAGTTAACAAAGTCAACTATGTAGTCAACGAAGTCAACCAATAAAGTTGCCAATTATCAAAACACTTCAGCATGTTGCCATTCTCCCTTATCATTCAACTCCAGAGGAGACCCAAAAATAAATCCCTCGCCTCCACCTAGGCCTCTCCTTGTCCGATCTACGCCGCCTCCAGCCACCCGGACATCACTTACCCCTTCTAACCCTGCTCCCATTCCTCTCCCTCCAGCTCCCACTAACCTTCAGCCGGCAACGCCCCTCATAAGGGTGCCCTCTTCAATTGCACCACCTCCACCACCTGTTAACTCCGGTCTCTCTTCTACATCCACCAATCTTCCACCTACCCATAACCCAACAGAGGCACGGTGCTCCGTAGTGGATGGATATTCCACAGTGTGTTTCCACAACGGGAGCAAGAACTTTCTCAAGGACAAGAATAGCAAGGGCAAGAACAAGAATCCATACCGGGCACTCAATATGACTTGTTAAAGCATCTGGACAAAACCCCGGCCCAGATTTCTATTCTGGAACTGATTAAAAGATCCACCATTCATCAACAAGCCTTCAAGGAATATCTACAAATGGTGATGGTCAACGAAGACATCCCGGCTGAACAAGTTACTTCAGTCTTAACCCCAGCGGGTGATCAACCGGCCATTTTCTTTCATGAGCATGAGTTAGCTCCGAAGCTGGCCAGGAAGTATGCTTTGTGCATTACTGTTAATATTAATAAGGTTGCCGTAAAATAATGTTTGGTAGATACCGAAGCATCCATTAATGTGCTGCCTCCTAGCACTCTAAAAATGTGTGGCATTCCGGACAGTCAGATCCGGCCATCTACTATCACAGTTACTGCATACGACAACACGAAGAAGCCACCCATGGGCATGATCACCTTAAGAGTTCGGCTGGGTCCTGTGATAGTTACAACAGATTTTCGCATTTTAGACATGGACCCAACCTTTAATGGTATTTTGGGCCGTCCATATATCCAAGAGCTTGATGTCGTACCCTCCACGAATCATCAATGTTTAAAATTCCTACATAAAAGGCGCGTCATTAAAGTTACTAGCATGCCCTTATTGCCATCAGAAGATATTCACTCTGCTACGTCTGTGCCCTCCATATGGCCAACCAATAAGCCTTTGTTATCTGTGTTGGATCTTGCCGATCTGCGGCATGATTTGTTAAGACCACAGGTTTCAGACTCTACGGTAATTTCAATGTCACCCCCACCTCCAAAGCAAAAGAAAAAGAAGAATATGATGAGCACTTCGGGGTGGAACATTTTGATGGGAATGGGATATAAATCCGATAAAGGTCTGGGGGTTAACCTCCAGGGCAGGTTGAAGCCCATGAAGAGTCAGAAGCTCATTTCTCGAGGTGGCCTGGGATATAAAGGGCCAGGTAAGAAAAAAATTGAGAAAGATGGAGAGCCATGGGCCACCATGACCTCCACCCTCAAGACAGACAGGCAGCCGCTCACATGGACTATGTATACTCATTTTGTGAAAGGGCCCACTAAAGAAGTTGGGGAACAAACTACAAACATCACTTCTGTTCTGGACAGCCAAGATGTACATGCACGTCAGTTTGCTCGCCACATAGCCCCACTGGTCACATATAAAGCTTTGGAGTCCTTGAGGCCGAATAAGAGAAGAAAGATGGATGACCCAGAGTGTGATTGGTATAGATGGTTTGACATGAATGATATCACAATTGCCTTGAGTCGTTTATTCATGCCGACCGATCTAGAGTGGCTGCCATTTATTCATGATTTGATAGAAAAGCCGGCTACCATTATTGACAAGAGGCAGATGCTGAGCAACTATATTGATACAGCGGAGCCGAACGTGCCATTTGAACCAGGTTTCACGGTGGACAAGCTATGGGCCGGGCTTTTCTTTGTTGATTCTTTGCACCCATCACTCATTACCTTTTGGTGCTACAGATTGTTTACCTCCAATATCCCTAGACCACCCGCGGTCTTGATCTCCCTATCTCCTGATTTTGTACAAACTCCATCAAATCCTCCTCTGCTCATCGAGCAATTTTCCTAGCTCTCCATCACGCCCCAGCGTGGGCATTCTCTGATTCGATCCTTTGCAAATCTCTCCATTTCAACACCATCATCTACTCCTCCCTTTCATTCCATCGCCACTCTTGAAAATGAAAAAAAAATGCCAAAATTCAAACTTTCCAATCCTCCATCTCTATTGAAGAGACATCCTATTTTGATCATGAGTGTGCCCCGATCCAAGGGCCGCTCATTCAAGGCCCGTTAGTGGACTTCCTTTATCCCTCTAATGAGGGGTCCTCTTCTGTACCCCTCTCCTGTATCCATTTCTTCTTTCTCCTCTTCTTTAGAGTCTCATAATCAGGCTAGTTGTTCTTCTTCTTCCTATAGTGACAAGAGTCTAGGGGTAGTTGCTACTAAGAAAGCCAAGGGTAAGCAGATTCCCCGTAGGTTTTTAAGAGAGTTAGCCAGGAGATGCCAGGCATGTTTAGAAATTCCCCAATTTATAGAGGATCCAATTTTTCTGTCGGATTTGGAATGTGAGGGCGTGTGTTCTCTAGATGAAGGGTTCGATGTTTATGAGATTATGAATGATGAAGACCCTATTGAAGAGGGGGATGAAGTATATGATGAAAATGAGGATGAGACTGATTCCTTTGCCAGTGGCATGAGGAGATTTGATGAACCACCAGCCTCAGTAGAAGAGCCTACCAAGGAAATTAATCTTGGTACCGAGGAAAACCCTAGGATTGTTCTCATAAGTAAAAACTTGCCTCCATCTGAAGAAGAGGCGCTTATCCACGTTCTCCAAGAATTCAAGGACATGTTTGCATGGAGTTATGAAGATATGCCGGGTCTAGACCCTGCCCTTATTGAACATCGCCTAACCCTTAAGCCAGGGTCTGTCCCGGTCAAGCAACGGTTAAGACGTTTCCACCCTCATGTAGCATTAAAAATGAAAGAAGAGGTCGATAAGCTTCATAAGGCCAGATTTGTTAGAGTCGTTCTCTATCCCAATTGGGTGGCTAACATTATCCCGGTTATACAGAAATATGGAAGAGTAATAATATGCATAGACTTCCGGGACCTTAACCGTGCGTGTCCTAAAGATGATTTTCCCCTCCCTCACATAGATGTTTTAATTGATAATATGGTAGTGTATGAGACCCTCACTTTTATGGATGGCTTCTCAGGATATAATCATATCCGCTTGGCTGAAGAGGACCAAGAGAAGACTTCATTTACTACACCTTGAGGTACTTATTGTTATGTGGTCATGCCGTTTGGACTCAAGAATGCCGGAGCTACCTATCAAAGGGCCATGATGGCTATTTTTCAAGATATGATCTACATCTATATTCAGGTGTATGTTGATGACCTGGTAGTGAAGTCAAGAATAAGGATTGAGCATCCCGAGGTTCTAGCCAAGGTCCTACAGAGAGCCCGAGAGTATCAATTGAAAATGAACCCTAAGAAATGTGTGTTTGGTGTTTCATCAGGGAAGTTGCTTGGGTTCATTGTCAGTAAAAGGGGTATTGAGACTGATCCTAACAAATCGAGGCCAATAAGAGATATGTCTCCTCCCAGAAATTTGAAAGAAGTTTGAGGATTGATTGGGAGGTTGCAATTTATTTGCCGATTTGTCTCCCATCACTCACAAAGGTGTAGGCCGTTCTACGAGCTTACTAAGCTGAGAGTCAAATTTAATTGGGATGACAAGTGTCCAGCAGTTTTTGATCGATTGAAGGACTATCTATCAAACCCTCCTATCTTGAGGCCACCAGTTCCAGGTAAATCGCTTGTTCTTTATGTTTATGTCCTGGATGACTCAGTAGGTGCTGTCCTTGCGCAAGTTGACGAAGAAGGTAAGGAGAGGGCAGCATACTACTTGTCAAAGCTTCTCAACCCCTGTGAGCAGCGGTATACAGCTATGGAGAAGACCTGCACAGCTTTAGTCTGGGTACTTCATAAATTAAAATATTATTTCTTAGCTCATGAGGTTCATCTCATTGCTCGCATGAATCCTATCAAGTTCCTTCTCAAAAAATCTGTTCTGACTGACTGATTAGCACGATGGCAGAGCTTCCTTTCTCAGTTCGACATCATCTACATTCAGCAAAAGGTGATTAAAGGCTATGCCATCGCAGAACATCTCGCTCATCACCCTCTTCCTTGATTTGACCCTGTCAGCTCGGAGTTTCCAGATGTGGAACTAATGTCCGTTAACCAACCCTCGGATCCCATGTGGACATTACATTTTGATGGAGCTCTAAATTCTCATGGTAGGGGAATCGGCATAGTTCTGTTAACACCCTCGGGTATCACCATTCCACTCGCTGTTGTGTCCCTGAAGTCATTTGAGTTATTCTGTGGTCACTTGGGTCATTCGACATCATTCTATGGTCATATGCATTCTGTGGAATTATTGGTTTTGATAATGGCTAAACACTATTAGTCATTGTTGTTTTTCACTCTTATATGACTGACATATGTACTGTTGTGTTTATGACAGATATGCAAATGAATGGACAAGTGAAAGCTCAATGTTGCGCCCTCGCACGCGGATCAACCTGCGCGGTCAGGTCACGCGGAGCCCCCGTAACAAAAATTCGATTGAAGACTCAGTAATAAAATCTTCAAGACTGTCAAGGGCGATGCCACAAACATGCACGGGCTGCTAAAGGACTTAAGCGGCAGAGCTAAGATAGATAACGGACCAACCCGGGAAAATCTGGGTTCTGCCCAGCTGGCGGTTGACCGCCAGCACAGGGGCGGTCGACCGCCCCAGCCAGGGAATCCCATGTCGAAGATGTTTCAGTAGCGGTCGACCGCCAGCCAGTGGCGGTCGACCGGAAATCCCAAGGGCCATTCGTCTACAGCATTTCACAGTAGCGGTCGACCGCCAGAGCTGCAGGACGACCGCCAGCCCCGAGCCTTCAATGTTGACTTTGTTTCCAACTTCAAAAGGGCCATTCAACATGGATTTCTTTAATCCAAAAGTCACCTAATCACCCACAAATTGTGGATCTGGTCTGAGCCTTGTCTATAGACCATTCAAGGTCTATAAAACTCTCACTTGAGGGATTAGAAATACAAGGGCTTCAAGGCTTCAAGGGAGATCAAGGGAGCTCATTTTCGAGGTACTGTAGCACCTCCGTGAATAGTGTTTCGGGAGGAAGTTCTTCATCCATTCAAGGCATTCAAGTCCAGATCTGAAGCCATCTCAACCTCCAAGGAAGAAGAAGGAATCAAGGCTCTCAAGGGTGATCTAAGCTGCATCCTACATCTTCTACATCCTCTTCATCGACTCAAGAAGATCAAAAGGAAGATTGAAGCTACATCCATCGTCTTCTTCATCAACTAGAAGAGGTTCAAGGAAGATCATCCCGCAAGAAAGAAGACACCGTCAAAACATCCGATTCAAGCTTCTGCAACTCAGACAAGATTCTTTTCTTTGAGCATACTCTATATCTTGTTTGAGTGATTTCATATTTGTTCTCTTTTTCATTTCATACAAACAATTGAATCTGAGAATCGTCCCTACCGGTGGTTAGTAGGAAGGCAATTGGAGGTTGTTCGATCTGCGTTGTTGACGTCCCTACCAGGTGGCTAGTAGGAAGGCAATCGGTGATCTTTCCGATTTGCGGTTCAGTGCGTGGCACTAGTGGAGCCTCACCGGATTTGGTGAGGGGTGGACGTAGGACTAGGGATTCAGTCCGAACCACCTTAATATCTCATGTGTTATGGTTTGTTCGTGTGATTGCTTCGTTCTAAGTGCATGTTTAGGTTCGAATCGATATATTAGTAATCATCTTGCTAAGCAAATCGTTGTGTCCTTCATTTAGCTAGTTATATTCCGCTGCAATTTATCTCATCTAGCTATATAGAGGGTTACATTGCGAAAAGAGGGGCAGATCTATTCACCCCTCCCCTCTAGATCTGCTGTCCACTACACAACACTCGCCTCTCAGCTCGCCTTCCCTGTTACCAACAATATAGCTGAATATGAGGCTCTTATTGCCAGACTTGAGGCCGCTCATCGATTTGGTGTTACTCAATTGCGGATTGTAGGTGATAGTCAGCTTATTCTTCGCCAAGTGCTCACCAAATGTCGAACACTTGATCCTAAACTCAAACCCTACTAGGAACTTGCTTCTGCTAATGCCAAGCTTTTCACTAAACTGATCTTTGTCCATGTTCCACGCAATCAGAATATCTTAGCTGACGCCCTTGCTTCACTTGCATCCTACTTGGTTTTTCTCCCTGAAAGAGACTTCCATTCTGTCATTGTTCAGAAGCGTCTCACTCCTATTATTAAGGATCCTACATTTCTTAGCATTAAGGAGGAGGTACTCAGGAAGCTTAAGGAAGGTGAAATCATTGAAAATAAGGAACTCATGCAATTGGAATTAGAAGAAGAAATTGACGACGAGGAAAAACCATGGTATTATGAGATTGCTAAATATTGTCAAGATCAGTCCTATCCTGAAGAGGCCACGGCAGAAGAGAAGAAGGCAATCAGAAGAGTTGCCCAGCGATACACTTTGGTTGGAGGCGTTATCTATAGAAGAGGTCTCACTGGGGTTTTGCTCAGGTGCCTTAACGATGATGAATCTTGGAAGGTCGTGGAAGATGCACATTCGGGAGTTTGTGGGGGTCATGTCAATAGCCAGATGTTAGCTAAGAAGATCCTTAGATTAGGCTTCTATTGGCCCACTCTAGAAGAGGACTGCTCCATCTATATTCGAAGGTGTGTCAAGTGCCAACTGCATGCTGACAAAATTCATTCTCCTACTTCTTCACTCCATCCTATGTCCTCCCCAAGGCCTTTCTCCATGTGGGCTTTCGATATTATTGGACCTCTTAGTGACTCAAATCTCTTCACGAAATCGAAATCATTTATACTCATGGCCACGGAGTACTTCACCAAGTGTGCGGAAGCGGAAGCTTACGTGGAGATCAAAGCATCAACTGTCTGCAAATTTATACTGAAGAACATCATTGCAATATTCGGCATCCCGAGTACCATCATCACTGACAACGGACCCCAATTTATCTCTCAAAAGCTTCAGGACCTCTGCAACATGTATAACATTGCATTGCATCATTCGTCTCCTTATTATCCACAGGGCAATGGCCAAGCAGAGGCAACAAATAAAACTCTAATTAAAATTATCAAGAAAACGTGTGAAGCTAACAAATTTGCGGATTGGCCAGAGAAGCTCGTAGAAGCTCTATGGGCCTACCATACTTCCATTCGAACCCCTACTGGGCAAACCCTTTTTGCCATTACTTATGGAATGGAGGCGGTAGTTCCTTATGAGATCCTCATTCCTTCTCTTAGAGTACAATTGGACAAGGATCCCTCTATCGATGATTGTCGTGGATCTCTCCTTGCACAGTTGGAACTCTTAGATGAAAGACGATTGGCCGCCGTCGAACATGCAAGAGTTTATCAAAACAGGCTTTCGCGTTTTTACCAAAAGAAGGTAATTGAGAGAAAATTCAAAATTGGTGAAATGATAATCAAAAGAATCTTCGTGAAACCTGGTAGACCCCTTTGAAAACTCCAACCAAATTGGGAGAGGCCTTATGTAATTAAAGAAGCCTATCCTAGCAACGCATATAAACTGATTAACGCTGAAGGGGAAGAATTGGCTCACCCTTGGAATGGATTGTATCTTAAGAAATACTACCCTTAAGTCATTTTTTTAAAAAAATGATGATGGCATGGTACGTAGGTCACGAGATCCGAAAGATCAAAATCTCTAATTCATTCTTCAGTCTTGATGATTTAACTCTAGGTCAACACACACACACAATACGCTTAGATCTTGAACTCTAGCGGTGCAGAATCCGAGGAAAGTCAAAGCCAAACTAAGAGTGTAAAGACTTTACCCATTCTCTTTCTTTTCGGTCCACAAGGGGGGAGGTTAGACCCTAGGTAGACCAGCCGAACCTACCCGCCACCCTAGTAGGTGAAAGTCATGGCCCAAAAGGGAACAATGTGTCGCAAAAGCCCGAGTACAATTATGTTTTATTTTTGAAGAAGGAAAAAAGCAAAACAAGTAAAAAATAAATAAAAATCAAATACAAAAGAAAAGCATGACAAGAGGGCAAAGTCCCCGCAGGGAAAATCCTAGTCGTAAGCATGCGTGAATAAAGGGTAAAATACAACAAAAATTTCTCTAACCCAAAGACCGAACCCCGATGATGCGGGACGGGCAGGGGAACCGACTCTAAGTGATGCGGACCTCGGACTCTAAATGTAGACGCGACCAGCAACATACGAACAACGGAGACACTTTGGCCCGACACTAAGAGTTTCCATGGGCTATACGTCGCTAACAGAAACACAAGCTCACTCGTCGTCCCAAGCGAGGGAAAGCGCGGATCCGCGCGGTTGAGAAACCGGCAGAGTCAAGGGTGGTTGACTCACTTCCGTGCTCGGATCGAGCCATAGGACGGGTCACTCTCTCGCTCACAGTGGTGACATGGACTCACGGGCTAGAATCCTACGCTCTCACAGCGGCATACGACCATATACTAAACTAGCAAATGAACGCCAAGAAGTAAGACCGTTACCTCCACGCTCCCGGCGTGGGGAAGATAACCCAGGCCAAATCCGTACTCCCGGTTAACAATCCTTACTGCAGTACAAATGTTTTGACCCACTCCATGCAGAGAGGTAATTGGTCGAATGTGGGGCCCGGGAGTGACGGGAATTGGGTTGACGGGCAGCATCTTGATGTCGCTCCGACGGTGCCGAAACCCGCGTTTGGTGCTGTCCAGACGGCGCGATCTGCGGGCTTGTGGGGCCCACGTGCTGCTCGGTCCTCCGGACCTGGCGAGGTGTCTCCCGCTGTGATGGGGACACCTGGTGGTGCGCTTCTCTAGATGGTGGCCGGGATGGAACACTGGTGGGAGGTCGGGCGACTCCGATCTCCGCTTGTCAGAGGTGCTGGCCACGGATCTGCATCCTCTGTTTTACAACGCGCGACCCGGCAAGATTGGTTGCTACGATCAGCACCGATGTCGGATCGGCGCGAAACTAGCGTCGTTGGAACGCTGACTCAAAATCCTTCGACCCTATGTGGATCTAGGAATTTTGACGGGACTGAAATTTTGTTGGCAGATTTTTGAACCTGACTGATCTCTGCCTCAGATCTGGCCGGATAGAAGTGAACTTTCCTGAGAGTTGGCGTTGACCGCAATGTAGACATCCGAATTGGATGTTGAGCTCTTCATGAAACTTGTATAGGGGAGGGAGAGAAAAACGGGGATAATTTTTTTGAAGGATTTGGTGGAGGTTTAGTTGGGGAAAAGTATTTTATACTGCTGGATGGTCAGATCTGGATAGTTACAGATAGAACTTAGTTGGGACCTGAAAGTGATTTTTTGAAAAATAGGTAGAAGACTACAGAAATTCCAATAAAATTCGTGGGTGATGGAGGTGGTGGACAGAACCTCCAATAAAAATATCAAGTCATTTAGATCAAGGAAAGGTGGGTTTATGAGTGACCTATTAGGTTTCTGAAAATCTAGACAGACTGCAGGCAGATCTGGAAGAAGGTGGAGAACGAAAATGAAAAAATAGGAAATAAAAGATAGAAGCTCAACCAATTTTTCTATGACGTGGTGATGACCCCTGGAACGCACCCTGAAAGTATGGGCACCAGAAGATCTCGTGGCTGAGAACCAAAACTCCGGGAAGAAGGGGCTGTCCTGGGTGGATAGAACTCCGGCGACGATGGCGGTGGTGCGATGGCGGCACGATGGCGGCGGCGGCGACGACGATCTTCACACCGATAGATGAGACTTTACACCTCTGATTCACAGCCTTCCCAGCTGTAGAAGGGGGAGAGAGGAGAGAGATAGGGGGCGGCCCTTGCTCCTTGGAGGAAATTCTGATTTTTCTTTGGCATTAATTCCAATCAAATGAAAATACATGCTATTTATGTGAAATAACAAAAGACACTAACTATCCCTTGATCTAGGGTTGGGGAGGGGTAAAAGAGGGAGTCCACAATTTATTTCTCCCATGTGATTTGGAACAAATAAAAAAAGATTTCAAACTTATTAAACTATAATAAGCTAGGGGCACCCCCTTGACTTCTTGGTTGCCATTTTTGAATTTTGCTACCCTTTGTCCCCCCCTTGGTCCAACCCTTCTAGAAGCCCACATTGGAAGGTTGACTGACCCCACATGGGCCCAAGAGCTGAGGTGGATCAATGGGAGAAGGGATGGGGGGCCCGCGGGACCTAGGCGGTCCTAAATTACAAATAAACCCCTGTTACAATCCGAATAAAACACACATTACACACAAACAAGGTCCCAATAAATACTATAAATACCGAGACTCAAGGGGGAGTCTCCAGGCTATCTCCGAGCCAGATAGACGTCGATGTAGCCCGAGTGGTGCTCCGCGTACGATACCGACGGCTCGCCGGTTCGTGCCTCTCGATCGTTCTGGTGTCCGCACCAATTCTCCCCGGGTGGGAGAAACTCGACCCTGTCGAGTAAGGGTCAGCATCACTCTGGTACCGCTCCAGTAGATCCTGATCTATCTGCTGCAACTCTCCACGGGTGATCCAAGCATCCTCGGTGGCGGGTTGCCCTCTCCAATGCACTAGGTAGCACGGGTAGGATCCACTCCTGGTAACTGTCACCTGCTCATCCAGTATATGATCTATATGCTCTCGCTGTCGTGGAAATGTGGCTGGTGATGGACACTCAGGTGTGGGATCACTCTCAATAGGAGGAGATGGCTCGAAAGGCTCACTAGGGATCACCGCTGGGTCCCTATATGCAACTAGATCCGATACATTGAAAGTAGAGCTTATACCATATTCCTCGGGCAGGTCCACGACATACGCATTGGATCCAACGCGTTTCAACACTCTAAATGGACCAGCTCCGCGAGCTTGTAATTTCTTTACGATTCTAGAGGGAAACCGTTCAGGTCTTACCCTGATCATGACATATTCACCCTCTTGGAACTCACGGTGGTGTCGATGGGCATCGGCTAACTCCTTGTACCGTGCATTGCTGGCCTTAATGTGACGACGAATGTCGTCATGCAAACTCCTAACATGCCTAGCAAAAGACTCGGCAGACTCAGATGCTTGTGCATGAATGGGCATGGGAACAAGATCCACTGGCTTCCTAGGCCTACGACCTGTGACAATCTCGAATGGACTCATACCGGTAGACCTGTTAACCAAATCATAATATGCAAATTCTGCCTGTGGTAATATGCGATCCCAATCCCCGACACGGTCCCTAACAAGACACCTCAAAAGGTCACCCAGACTCCTATTGACCACCTCGATCTGACCATCTGTCTGGGGATGATATGCAGTGGAAAACTTGAGGTGAGTACCCAACCTATGCCACAGTGTCTTCCAAAAATAACTGGTGAACCTAACATCACGGTCAGACACTATGGTACGAGGCAATCCGAACTTGCACACCACATGAGTAAGGAATAGGCGGGCTACCCTCGAAGCATCCGAAGTCTTCGAGCAGGAAATGAAAAGGGCCATCTTCGAGAACCGGTCAACCACCACATAGACCAAATCATGCTTCCTAGAGGTACATGGAAATCCCAAGACAAAATCCATGCTAACGTCATGCCACGGAGCATCAGGCATGGGAAGAGGCGTATAAAGACCCGAGCTTTGCTTCTTCATCTTGGCCTTGGCACATGTACGGCACTGGGCCACAATATGAGCAACATCTCGCTTCAAGCTCGGCCAATAAAATCTATGCTCAATAGCCTCGATAGTATTATTCTGACCAAAGTGGCCGGCTAGACCTCCTGCATGTAGTTCCCAGACTAAGAAGTCTCGAACCGAAGTTCGGGGAACACAAAGTCTGCCTCCTCGAAAGAGGTAACCCTCCTGAAGCACATAATCATCAAGGTCTCTCGAGGGTCCAGCCTGGAGAGTGGTATAAATCTGACCGAAGTCAGGACAGTCAACATAGGCCTCTCTCATCTTCTCTAACCCTACGACCTCAGCACTCATGGTAGTCAGTAGACATGCTCGCCGACTCAAGGCATCAGTCACCTTGTTCTCCACTCCAGCCTTATGTTTAAGCATAAATGTGTACTGTTGGAGATATTCTACCCATCTGCTGTGACGCGCATTGAGCTTCTTTTGGGAATGGAGGTACCTCAAAGCCTCATGATCGGAGTACAGGATAAACTCCTGATGTAAAAGATAGTGCCTCCAATGCCTAAGAGCCTGAACAACTGCGTAGAATTCCTTATCATAAGTGGAGTATCGCGGTTTCACGTCATTCAGCTTCTCACTGAAGTATGCGACCGGGTGGGCCTCCTGACTCAACACTCCTCCAATTCCTACACCTGATGCATCACATGAGACCTCAAACACCTTCGAGAAATCTGGCAATCGAAGGATAGGTGTCTGGGTCATGCGCTCCTTGATGTCTTTGAAGGCAGCAGCTGCGGCCTTCGTCCATACAAACGTGCCCATCCGAATACAGTCCATGATCGGGACAGTGACGGAGCTAAATCGCGGATGAAACGATGATAGAACGTCGCGAGGCCATGGAAGCTGCGGACATCATGGACCGTACGGGGTTCCAGCCACTCAACAATGGCTCGGACCTTCTCCGGATCAGCGGAGACCCCAGTAATAGACACAATAAAACCCAAGAAGGTAAGCTGAGGTGTCATGAAGGCACACTTCTGTGGGTTTGCAAACAACAGCTCCTGCCTCAAAAGTAGACAGACCTGCCGTAGATGGTCCAAGTGGTCCCCCTTAGTGTGACTATATATAAGGATATCATCAAAATACACAACCACAAAGACTCTAATGAAAGGTCGAAGGACCTGAGTCATGAGTCACATAAAGGTGCTAGGGGCATTGGTCAACCCAAAGGGCATAACCAACCACTCATACAGACCATCCTTGGTCTTAAATGCGGTCTTCCACTCATCACCTCGCCTAATCCTCACCTGGTGGTAGCCACTCTTAAGATCGATCTTCGAGAAGATAGTGGCACCGGCCATCATGTCTAGCATATCATCTAGGCGAGGAATAGGGAACCTGTACTTCACGGTGATTTTGTTGATGGCACGACTATCAATGCACATTCTCCATATGCCATCCTTTTTTGGGATAAGTAATGCGGGAACAGCACACAGACTCATGCTGTCCCGAACAGACCCTCTCTGCATCAACTCATCGACCTGTCATTTTAGCTCGGAATGTTCTGTGGGACTCATGTGATAATGAAAGAAGATTGGGCAATGAGGAGCCCGGAATCAGGTCGATAGCATGCTGAATATCCCGCATGGGTGGGAGTCCCTCGGGAAGCTCCTCGGGAAAAATATCAGTGAACTCCTGCAGAATAGGAATGACATCGGGTGGGAGTTCACCCTCGGACTTCGGCTCCACCTCTCGGACCGTAATAGCAAATACAGGGCAGCCCCTACTAGCCTCCCGCTCCATTTCTCGGGAGCTAATCATCATCAACCTCCTAGTCGAGGGCTCGCATGTGCCAGAGGTAACGGTCATAGCCCGGGCTGGGGATGGGGTACTGGGCCCGGGGACGGAAGGCTCCGGAGTACTAGGGCCAGTAGGACCCCTAACTGATGGGCTCTTGGGCTGAGTGGGGTGGAGGGTAATCCGTCGGCCATCATGGTCGAAGGTATAGGTGTTCGACCGGCCATGGAGTGTGGCATCCCGATCAAATAACCACGGCCTACCAAGAATGATATTGCCCACCTCCATGGGGAGGACATCACACCAAATCTCGTCACGATAGGCATGGAACTGCAGTGGGACCAAACACCGCAGCCTGATCGGAATGGAGGTGGAATCCACCCAAGATACTCGATAGGGGCAAGGGTGGTCCACGGGAGTAAGACCAAGATGTGAGACTGCGCCCGTGGAGATTGCATTGATGCAACTCCCACTATCGATAATCACTTTACACACATGCCCTCCCAGCCTACAGTATGTATGAAAGATGGTGGTCCGACGCCAGTCATCACTGGCCTGTGGCTGGGTGAGAATACACCTGACTACCCCCAAGTGGGTATCGTCCGAATGCTGGGCATCCTGGCCATCACCTTCAATCTCATAGTATTCATCAGCTAGCTCCTGATCTGCTTCATAGCTGACTAACACAAGATCTGAAGAGGTGGTGTCTCCGACCTGTGTGTCCCCAATGACAAGAGACTGGCGAGTGGGACACTGGTTGGCGAAATGGCCAAACCCATTGTAGCGATAACACTACTGCCGTGATCCACTAGGATCCCCGAATAAAGGTCCTTTCCCCTTATCCTCCCGACATATAGAAGGTGTAGGCAACAAAGGATGAGCAACGGGTGCGGGTGCCGGTGGACGGACCGTGGGTGCCGTGGGTTGGGGACGAGGAGGGATATCCCTCGAAGGTGGAGGGCGAGGCCTAGGAGCGAATGGCTCGGGACGAGTGGGCTCCTGAGGTCGAGCCATGGGGGCCCTCAAATATGTGCCTGAAGAGCCACGGGGCTCGACAGTACGAATGGGAAAGGGGCTCAACCGATGGGTAGGCTCAAGCTCGGCCTCGAATTGCTCCAATTCGAGAGCAACCTGATACGCATGTTCCAAAGTGGTCACATTGCGGTGAAAAAGTTCATAATGGTAGTTCGGCCGCAGGCCTCTTCGAAAGCGCGATATGGTCATGGTGCTCTCTTTCGTAACTCCACACCGCAAGTAATACTCATCAAACTCGGTAGTGTACTCAGTCACGGATCGGTTCCCTTGGGAAAGACTTTGCCATTTGTCTATGAGATGCTGGCGGTATGTGGCAGGAAGGTATTTCTGCCTCAACTTGATTTTCATGTCATCTCAAGTACCAATCGGGTGTTGATGTCGCTACATTAACAGTCTCTCCACATGTATCCAATAAGTTTGGGCCTGCCCATGCAACTTCATCTTTGCATACCGAACTCTTCGGTGGTCCGTCATCTCAAACCACTCGAAGTACCGGTCCATGCCGGCCTCCCAATCTAAATAGACCTTCGGGTCTAGAGACCCATCAAATAGGGGAGGGTCCGCACGCATGCTCCTAAGAACACGGTCGTCGTCATCATCACGATTCCGTCGTTGGTTTCGACGATCACGACCATAACCCTCTTGCTCATTGTCGGATGCATAATCATCCACCACGGGCACTTGTTGCCTCCTATCATTTGCCCCTTGAGCCCCTGGAGCAACATGTTGCTGAACCGGCTCTTGTTGGCCATTTGTCGGCACGGGTTGCGCCGCCACTGGGGCCCTCTCGAGGACAGCTATTCTCCCCACAAGACCCTGAATGGACTGGTCCAATGTTTCAGCCCGATCCTCTAGGGCTTTCATCCTCCCTTCTAGACGCGTTCCTACGCCATCTAGACGCGTACTAAGACCATCCATACTCGTATCGAGACGATCCATGAGGGCTCGAAACATCTCGACCGTCGAGGGCTCATCGGAACTACGGGCTCGGGAATCCGCCATAGGTGGTGGCGGCGAGTATTGTGTGCCTCGACGGGTGGGCATGTAAAGACACATGGACTAGGAGACACAGACTAATGCACCTAGACTTAGCCAATATCTGGTACGTGGCGGAGGGTCGACCCGAAGATCTCCTCGCACAAGAGTGTGGCCCTCCCGATAGGCGTAGCCTAACGTTCGGACAACACCTTTTAATATACCGAATTATCAGGATGAAATGCAATTTTAAAACACTTTTTTTTTTTAAAATAATGATGATCCTAGACTCGACTTAGACCGTGCAAGACTTATGCAAAGACTACCCTAGACTCGACTCGCTCTGATACCAAACTGATGCGGGACGGAAAGGGGAACCGACTCTAAGTGATGCGGACCTCAGACTCTAAATGTAGATGTGACCAGCAACATACGAACAATGGAGACACTTTGGCTCGATACTAAGAGTTCCAATGGGCTATACGTCGCTAACAGAAACGCAAGCTCACTCGTCGTCCCAAGCAAAGGAAAGCGCAGATCCACGCGGTTGAGAAATCGGCAGAGTCAAGGGTGGTCGACTCACTTCCGTGCTCGGATCGAGCCACGGGACGGGTCACTCTCTCACTCACAGCGGTGACATGGACTCACGGGTTAGAATCCTACGCTCTCATAGCGGCATACGACCATATACTAAACTAGCAAATGAACGCCAAGAAGTAGGACCGTTACCTCCACGCTCCCGGCGTGGGGAAGACAACCCCGGCCAAATTCGTACTCCCGGTTAACAATCCTTACTGCAGTACAAATGTTTTGACCCACTCCCCGCAGGGAGGTAATAGGTCACATGTGGGGCCCGGGAGTGACAGGAATTGGGTTGACGGGCAGCATCTTGATGTCGCTCCGACGGTGCCGAAACCCGCGTTTGGTGCTGTCCGAATTGCGCGATCTGCGGGCTTGTGGGGCCCATGTGCTGCTCAGGCCTCCGGACCTGGCGGGGTGGGTCCCGCTATGATGGGGACACATGGTGGCACGCTTCCCTAGATGACGATCAGGCTGGAACACTGGTCAGAGGTCGGGCGGCTCCGATCTCTGCTTGTCGGAGGTGCTGGCCACCGATCTGCACCCTCTGTTTTACAGCGCGCGACCTGGCGAGATCGGTTGCTGCGATCAGCACCAACGTCGGATCGGCGGAAAACCAGCACCGGTGGAACGCTGACTCAAAATCCTTCGACCCTCTGTGGATCTAGGAATTTCGACGGGACAGAAATTTTGTTGGCAGATTTTTGAACCTGGCTGATCTCTGCCTCAGATCTGGCTGGATAGAAGTGAACTTTCCTAAGAGTTGGCGTTGACTGCAATGTAGACCTCCGAATTGGATGTTGAGCTCTTCATAAAACTTGTATAGGGAAAGGAGAGGAAAACGGGGATAATTTTTGTGACGGATTTGGTGGAGGACTGTTTGGGGAAAAGTATTTTATACTTCTGGGTGGTCGGATCGGGACAGTTGCAGATAGAACTGAGTTGGAACCTGAAAGTGATTTTTTAAAAATAGTTAGAAGACTACAGAAATTCCAAGAAAATTCGTGGGTGATAAGGGTGGTGGACAGAACCTCCAATAGAAATATCAAGTCATTTAGATCAAGGAAAGGTGGGTTCATGAATGACCTATTAGGTTTCTGAAAATATGGACAGACTGTAGGCAGATCTGGAAGAAGGTGGAGAATGAAAATGAAAAAATAGGAAATGAAACCTAGAAGCTCCACCAATTTTTCTAGGACGTGGTGACGACCCCTGGAACTCACCTTGAAAGTTTGGGCTCCAGAAGATCTCATGGCTGAGAACCAAAATTCTGGGAAGAAGGGGCTGTCCTGGGTGGACAGAACTCCGACGATGATGGTGGTGGTGCGATGGCGGCACGATGGCGGCGGCGGCAGCGATGACGATCTTCACACCTGATAGATGAGGCTTCACACCTCTGATTCACAGCCTTCCAAGCTACAGAAGGGGGAGAGAGGAGAGAGATAGGGGGTGGCCCTTGCTCCTTGGAGGAAATTCTGATTTTTCTTTGGCATTAATTCCAATCAAATGAAAATACATGCTATTTATGTGAAATAACAAAAGACACTAACTATCCCTAGATCTAGGGTTGGGGAGGGGTAAAAGAGGGAGTCCATAATTTATTTCTCACGTATGATTTGGAACAAATAAAAAAAGATTTCAAACCTATTAAACTATAATAAGCTAGGGGCGCCCCCTTGACTTCTTGGTTGCCATTTTTGAATTTTGCTACCCTTTGTCCCCCCCTTGGTCCAACCCTTCTAGAAGCCCACATTGGAAGGTTGACTGACCCTACATGGGCCCAAGAGCTGAGGTGGATCAATGGGAGAAGGGATGGGGGGCCCGCGGGACCCATGCGGTCCCAAATTATAAATAAACCCTTGTTACAATCCGAATAAAACACACATTACACACAAACAAAGTCCCAATAAATCCTATAAATACCGAGACTCAAGGGGGAGTCTCCAGGCTGTCTTCGAGCCAGATGGACGCCGATGTAGCCCGAGTGGTGCTCCACGTACGATACCGTCGGCTCGCCGGTTCGTGCCTCTCGATCGCTCTAGTGTCCGCACCACCCGACAGGTAATAGGGTAGGGAAGGAAAGTCTTCCTCGGTCTTTCAGAACCCCTCATGGACTTCCCCAATATTTTCTTCCATTCCCCCTCCGCGGTATGTCATAAGCTTGAAGAATGGTAGAGACAGACTTAGGAGGATGCGCCGTAAAAGGTCAGAAGTAATAGCAAAGCTCGAAGCACTTTGACCCTTTGTTAAATTATTTAAGAATGGTTAATGGATTTAAGATGGTGAATGTGTAAGATTTTGGAGCCTATGAACTATGCTATCTCATTTAAAAAAAACAAAAAACAAAAAAAAAACAAAAAAAAATATTTTCAATCATCGCCCTATCAAAGGGGCGCTATTTCTTTAATCTGCGACATTTTACGTAGTCGTCATTTTCAAAAAAAAAAGAAAAAAAAGGAAAGGGGTGTCTTAATCAACGCCCAGATGAGGGGGCGTCAATTCTTTAATTCACGACTCTGCTTTGTTCGTTATTTCTCAAACAGGAATTAGCGCCCCCTGTCTGGTCTTCAATTAAAACAGATCCTTGCTCCTCTTGCCATATCATTTGCTTGTTTGCATATTGTGTGAGCAACTTTTAATTCCAGTTCATATTTGCCTGCCTGCATGTCGCATTTTCCTATGTTCTTTGTTGTTTTGTCTTAGTTGATTAAAGGCTTGGCCCCTTGACCCTTCATCAAGGTCAAAAAGGATATCCCCTTGCTTATCAAGCAAGGGGCCAAGTCGGACAGATTGATTAATTTGTTTGCTCAAGTATGGCACACAGGGATGAGAAGAAGGAAAAGATAAAAGTACACAAGGCTCAAAATGACAACTCAGCTTTTTTCCATATATATATATGCTCATACAAAATGAAGGAGGTGGTACATATACTCTCTCTCTCTCTCCCTAGCTCTCACCTCTACCCTCCTCTCTCCTATTCTCCGCCTCACCCTCGTCCTGGCGACGAGACCGCCGTGGGAGCATGGACCCCCGGGAAACTGTCGATCCCGCGGCTCGAGCTTGATCCTCCGCCTCGTTCCTCTGCCGAGTAGAGGAACCCGCTAAGTAGCCTATAGTAGCAAAGGCACTCGTGTGTCCCGCGGCCCGTGCTCGCTCACAACCCCTCTGGAGTTGCTCCTCTATAGCTCATAGCCGCTCCTGTGAGACAGCTAGCTGCTTCCTCAGGTCCCTGAGCTCGCGCTCGTGCTCCGTGCGCTTCCGTAGGTGCTCCACTCTCTTGCAGGCATGCTCTCTCCTCTCCATCTCTAAGAGGAGCCTCATCTCTATCACCTCGCGAGGCAACTCCCCTTGCTGCCTCTGTGCGTCCTCTAGATCCGCAACGTGCTCGTCGCGGATCGTGACCTCGGTGTACGCTAGTGCTGTCTGCCTCCGCGCCTCCGCTTACTCTTTGGCCTACATACATCACATCACATTAGCGTCATTGAATATTTTGAAAGTAAATCATGCATATGGATGTTGCTTTTTGAGAACTAACCAGTGCAGCTAAGTCGTGCTGTCCTACCTCGATATAGGTGATCGTGGCCCGAAGCTCCTCTGTCTGTAATAACCACAATTTTTATGAACATAATGATATATTGGAATTAATATGCATTTTG
The DNA here is from genome assembly GCA_022559845.1 of Amorphophallus konjac. Lineage (NCBI taxonomy): Eukaryota > Viridiplantae > Streptophyta > Magnoliopsida > Alismatales > Araceae > Amorphophallus > Amorphophallus konjac. The sequence goes on from CM040117.1 coordinate 108,855,571, forward strand.
AGTATGGTTTTGAACGTACCCATACTGCAAGGTCGCGCTCCGCTGCTACGTCCCACTCCACCGCTCCTGCAAGTTGCTGCTCCAAGGAAGCGATCTCGCCAGTTGAATCTATCACCCTCGAGCTGGAAGCCCCTCCTGCACCTCCTGCTGCCGCTCCCTGCTGGGCACGCTACATTCATTGAGACTGTTAGTGACTGAACATCTAGAATTCAAGAAATATTAATTAAGCATTAGTTAAGTACACTCACCAGGGTCTCCAGGTCTGCTCACGTACGCGCAAGCTGGGCCTCTACACTATGGAGATGGACCTGCATATCCATCGCCACTACATCCCGCACATCCTGCATTTATCACATATTAGCTGTGTATTACAATAAGCATATAAATTTTAACATTAGAAATAGCATGCATTCATACGTACCCCTATCGGCCTCATCTGAGACCGACTGGCGTATGTCTCCCAGTAGCGCTACAAGTATGACGAACTATCTGGTGCGTGGGAGATGACTGGGGTCCTGCCTCGCTGCCAGTCCATGAACTGCTCTGGGAACCGAAGCCGCCAGTCAGTAGTAACGGTGCGTCCTCGGGTCTTCCGCCCGATCCCGCGAGGCTCCGCTACCTCGACCCACTCCTGGTGAAGGCCGAGTGTCCTCATCGCTAGGCTCAGCCGCGACGGCTCGATCTCGTTCAGGCAGTGAACCCAGATGTCAAGCCCAAAGCGAGGTCGGTCCGCTGTGACCCAAGGCTGACCCTCATCAGTCATCCCCTCGTATGGCCTCCATACAACCTGCATGCACATCATCATGTCATCACCTCTTTATAAAGCAGAAATAAAAGAAAATTGAATCATATTTACATACGTACCAGTAAGGGAGGGTAGTCCCGGAACTCTAGTCGAAGGACCCTCAGCTCATAGGCATGAGCCGCCCCGGTCAAGCACGGCAGCCATCGTCGCACTAGTGGGAAGGAATCTGCATCTCTGGGTCGGGGGTCGGCTCGGTCCATCGTCATGTAAATGTGACTCCACACCTGCATCCACAATCATTAGTAGCATATCCACAAACATTCATCATGTCATAATCACATTCATAATCATTTAGATAATACACAAGAAGGGGAAAGTGCATACCTGAATAAAAGGTGAGAAGCCACTGATCGTCGTCTCACGACCTGTCCCCGTGGACAGATCGGCTATCGAATGTGCCAGTAGGGCAGCCCCCCGGGCATACCTCCCCACTCCCTCCAAGTCCTCCAGGATGCCTAAGAATCTGCAATTGATATCATCTCCCTTCCTCCCCAGCAATAGTCTCCCGAGCATCAGAAACAAACATCTCCTCAAATCCATATCTGCCCTCTCCCTTTGAGCGGGGTCCTGACAGTAGGCTGCCTGGACTCTCGCAGTCAGTCTCTCTGCCCAATCTCCAAAAGACTCTCTCGATCTCTGTCGAGAGTCTCCAAACCCCATCACCCCGGTCAACTCTGTGCGGTACATTGTCCTGCACGCCCTAGGAGTGTCAGCCACTGTCTCCAGACCTAAAAGTCTCTGTGCTAGCTCCCTGTAGTATGGGAGGGTCACCCCACTAACTGCCTCCCCGTCTACTCTCAGCCCCGTGATCCTCGCTATGTCCTCTAAGCTCAGTACCATGTGCCCCCAGGGCATTAAAAATGCCCGGCTAGTCCTATCCCATCTCTCCTCAGCACCTGGATCAAAACTAGATCAGGCCGAACCAGCTCAATACTGAGAAAGGGCCCAAAGCCCATTGCCTCCACCCTGGCCCTCTAGAAGTCGGGCAGTCCATGGTACGCCGCTAAAACTTGGACCCAGGAGATCCGAGTCCGCATCAGCCCCTGCCAATAAAAAGATATATATAACACAAAATAACAAAAAAAAATCACTATTGCTAATATCAGTTTGTTGTTAAATGGCGACCACCTAGTGGTCGTTATATCCTTGAGAAGGCACCCGAGGCATGGGCGCCAATTCTCTACGTCTCTGATTTGACGCCCTAAGGTGTGACGATATTTCTTGGGAATTTTTGTCTCTTCCTGCATTTTTGTGATATAAAATATTTTCTTTCTAATAAAAAAAGAGATTTTTTTCAAAATAATGATAGGATGTTGGGCGCTATTTCTTTATTCATTTATAAATAAAAAGGGAATTAGCGACCTCCTCTTGGTCGCTATTTGAAATGACGCCGCCCATGCGGTCGTCATTTACTGTGTTTTTTGTTGTTCAGTGTTCTTCCCGCCCCGATGGCAATGGATAATAAAAAATAAAAAAATATATAAAAAATAAAAATAAAAAAATGGCAAGGGGGTGTGACGCGGGACGAGCGCGCACATGGGAATGTCGACGGCAGCTTCCGATGCGAACCTGTGAGTACAACCTTATGGCACTACGCTCCATGCAGGGAGGGGATCATGGGGACGGGATTGATCAATACAAAACTACCCTCACGTAGGAGGGGAGAACACGGGGAAGGGGAAGTGGGCCTGCTGCCCGATGTCAGTCCAGCAGGATAGACCCATCTTGTGTTGACTGGTATGCAACGCACGGGGCTCAAAACACGATGCCACTTGTGCCAAATCGTCGCTGATGAAGTGCTTCAAGGCTCTGGAAAATTCGGCGAAGATCCAAGGTCTCTGGTGGGTGGGGTGGAGCAGACAAGCCGACCTGTGCATTTCTGCCTTGCTAGACAGGTTGGCGCAGTCGTAGTGCAAGTAGTGGTACTCTCACTATAGACCTCCAAATGAAGCGGGACTAGCGCGGTTGGATGGGAAAAAATATGATATACGTACCCTCAAAAGATGAGCTCCATCGATCACCAAGCTGGGCGTGGTCGCAATTGTGGTGTGCTTCAATTTTCTAGGCGAGCAGACAGATAGGGGTGGGATGGCCGGGGTGGTAATCTCAGCACGAAGATCGGAACGTGACGAAACCACCTGGGTTGGTTTCAGGATGCCGAGAGGTACAACTCCGATGAAGAAAGCTTGGCCAGAAGATCGACAGGGAAGGCGTGGCACGATCTGCAAGCCTGCTGCACACCCTGGGCGGACTGGTTCACATAGGTTCTGCGCAGTCGTAGGAGAACAAAAGCCACGACCTATGCTGAAGTCAAAATGACGCGAGACCACCTCTGGAGCAAAGAGGACTTGAAGAAGAATGAACCCATAGAAGGGGGATCGGGCTGATTCGCACTGTAGACGTCAGTGTAGACTCTGTAAATCAAGCCTCAGAATCTGACTAAGGTTTGCAGGCAGGAGAGGGAGGAGATCTTCACTTCTGAGGACGAGGGTGACGACGTGGGCTCGTGGTGTCGCCGTGGACGAGTCTAGGTGATGGGGTGCATGGATGGCAGTGGGGAAGGGTGTTGGAGGAGGCTGGGTCGTGAGTGACTGGGGTGGTGGGCGAACTAGGGTTAGGGTTCGGGGTGGGGGTGCGCACTTGGGCTGGTTGAGAGGAAGAGGGGCGGCTGCTTGGAAAGGGGAGAGATTTTAGGAGATTTTCCTTATCTTGGGGCTGAGGTGGCAGTAATTTTAGGAAAGAAGGAATTAATTTGGTGGAGGGAGGGAGGAAAAATAGGGAGAGGATTTGAATTTTGGTCAAGATAGGAAAGGGGATGAGGAGAGGGCTACGCAAGATACCAAGGGAGGGGGAGTGAAAATAGGAAGGAGGAGATTATCTAGGAGGAGTATGAGGGAAGGTGGTGCGGACACTAGAGCGAGCGAGAAGCACGAACCGGCAAGTCGTCGGTACCGTACGCGGAGCACCACTCGAGCTACATCAGCTTCTCTTTGGATCGGAGATAGTCTGGAGTCTCCGCCATGAATTTGGACACTTTTTTTGCATTTATTTACATTGTATTTGGGCTTGTGATGTGTGTTTTTATTTGGGTTTTCATGTTGGGCTCTTTGTAAGGCTCTTAATAAGTCATTTGGATTAAGCCCTTTGGAGTCCATTAAGAAGTGTGGCCATATTGGACAACTAGACTTCATAATGGGTCTTTAAATGACTTAAGGCCCGATTGGGCTTCTCCCTTTCTCATGGGTTTCCTAGATTGGAAGGCCCAATTGCCTGGTCTATGGCCCAACTTGGACCAAGCCTCTCTTGTTGACCAAGGGAGACAAAGTGGGAAGAAAAGCCCACTTTCTCTCCTTAAAATAAGGGGGTTGCCCCCCTCTTTTGACCTCATTAGGCTAAACTTATTTAATTAGGCTTGACCACATGGCGGAAATAGCATTTGACATCTCCTCTATGTAAACCAAGATCCATGGGTTTCATATAAAAGGGTTGTATTTCCTATTTTCAAGAATTAATGAAGAGAAAAATCTGAATTTTGTTGGAGCAAGCAAGGGCTGCCCCCTATCTCTCTCCTCTTCCCCCCCTTCTGCAGCTGGGAAGGCTGTGAATCAGAGGTGTGAAGCCTCTTCTATCAGTTTGTGAGTTCTTCGTTGCCGCTGCCGTCGCACCACCGCCATCGTCGCCAGAGTTCTGTCCATCCAGGACAGCCCCTTCTTCCACTAATTTTTGCTCCCATCCACGAGATCTTTTGGAGCCCAAACTTTCAGGGTGAGTTCCATAGATCATCACCACATCCTAGAAAAATTGGTGGAGACTCTAGTTTCTATTTTCCATTTTTCCATTTTCGTTCTCCACCTTCTTTCAGATCTGCCAGTAGTCTGCCCAGATATCCAGAACCCTAATAGGTCGTTCATGAACCCACCTTCTTGTGATCCAAATGACTTGATATTTTTATTGAAAGTTTTGTCCACCTAATAACACATCCACAAATTGTCTTGTGAATTTAGGTTCACTTTCATATTTTCTAAAGATTTACTCCAGATCCCAACTCAATTCTTTCTGCCACTCTCCAGATCCGATCCCCAGTCAGTATAAAATCCTCAACAAATCGAAACCTCCACCAAATCTTTCATAAAAATTATTGCCGTTTTCCTCTCTCTCCCCTCTACAACTTTCTTGAAGAGCTCAAAGTTTGTATCGGAGGTCTACTTCGCGGTCAATGCCAACTCTCAGGAAACTTTCTTTCTGCTCGGCCAGATCTAAAATAGAGATCAGTCCGGTTCATAAATCTGCCAATAAAAGTACAGTCACCACAAATTTTTTGGAGTCATAGAGGGTCGACGGATTTTGAGAGAGCTTTCCAACGATGCCTCTTGTACATTGATCCGACGTCGGGAGTGATCGCAGAGACAGATCTCGCCAGATCGCGTGTGGCAAAACAGAAGCAGCAGATCCGTGGGCAGTAACTCCAAGACTTGGAGATCGGAGCCGATCGGCCTCCGACCGGTGTTCCAGCCCATCCGCCGTCCAGGGGAGCGCACCACCAGGTGTCACCATCACAGCGGACCCACCCCGTCAGGTCCGGAGGACTGAGTAGCACGTGGGCCCCACGGACCCGTAGATCGTGCCTGTCCGACAGCACGAAAACGTGGGTTTCGGCACCCTCGGAGCGACATCAAGATGCTGCCCGTCAACCCAATTCCCGCTACTCCCGGGCCCCACATGTGACATGTTACTTCTCTGCGTGGAGTGGGTCAAAACTTTGTACCGCTGTAAAAATTTGTTAACCGGGAGTACGGATTTGGCCGGGGTTGTCTTCCCCACGCCGGGTGCGTGGAGGTACGCTCTTAACTTCTTGGCATTACGCTTGCTTAGCTAGTATATGGTCATATGCCACTGTGAGTGTGTTAAGATTCTAGCCCGTGAGTTCATGTCACGCTGTGAGCGAGAGAGTGACCCGTCCCGTGGCTCGATCCGAGCACGGAAGTGAGTCGACCACCCTTGACTCTGTCGGTTTCTCAACCGCGCGGATCCGCGTTTCCCCTCGCTTGGGACGATGAGTGAGCTTGCATTTCTATTAGCGACGTATAGCCCATAGGAACTTTTAGTGTCGGGCCAAAGTGTCTCCATTGTTGTATGTTGCTGGTCGTGTCCACATTTAGAGTTCGAGGTCCGCATCACTTAGAGTCGGTCCCCGTGTCCGTCCCACATCAGTTTGGTATCAGAGCGCCAGTTGAGTCTAGGGTAGTATTTGGTTCAAAACAAAAAAAAATGTGTCTAAGTCTAAGGTTGCATTTGCATACCATTAATCGGTATATCAAAAGGTGTTGTCCGAACGTTAGGCTACGCCTATCGGGAAGGCCGCACACTTGCGCGAGTGATCTTCGGATCGATTAACTCCGCCACATATCGAGTCTTGGTTTAAGTCTAGAGGTCCTTAGTGTGTATTAGTTAGTACATTCCAACCTTACATAGTCATGTCTAGTGTCTTGTCCAAGTGTCAGCATGTTCGTCTTGTAGTTCCCCATTTCCAATGGAATCTCGATCGCCCAGGCGATATGACCGTTGGCACACCCATGGACTTGGCAACCACCCTCTCCACTTCCGTAGGCCCGAAGCCTCAGATTTTTATGGCTCCAATGACCCGGGTGACTACCTCAAGTGGGAGGCCGCCATGGACACATACTTTGATTGTTATACCATGTCCGAAGCCGGTCAATTCTATTTCGCCAAGGAGAGGCTCCTACACGAGGCCGCTGAAAAGTGGGACCACATTGAGCGCTTGAGAGAGGTTAGGAGGCAATGGCCCATCGAGTCATGGTGGGACATGAAGAGAGAGCTTAGAAGGGTCTACCTTCCCCATCCGGTCCCTTCCAACCCGTCCCACCCATTTACTTCCAACCACTTGGGTCACACATCTAGCCGACCCCACGAACTCACTTCCAACCAAGTGGGTCCTACCCGGAGGCAAGAAGCTCCTCATGTCCCCAAGCCTAGGCTGGTTGATTACGGGCGAGTCCACCGCGATACCCCTACTTCAACCCACACCATTGCCGAACTCGTGCAAATGATTTCAGATCGGGTGGATAGGAGATGTGCTTATTTTGAGTCGCTGGTCTCCCCTTGCCCACCTCCTAGTCCGAACGTAGCCACCACCAAATCTACGAAGGTCATAGCAGGTAGTCCCAACCCGGCCCCACCTATGGGGTCCCAAGGGCCTCTTCCCCTCCTAGTGGACAGCCCTTCTCCTAGTGCTCCTTTGCCACCCATTTTCGATCCTCACCCGGAGCCATTTCATTTGGAGTCATCTCAGCAAGAGCTACCCGTGTTTCTAATGAGAAAGCTACTCATAGCCGAGCCACTCTTTAGCTGGCTTAGGACAGGTTTGGTCCCTGCCCCATCTTACTACCCATCCATGGACCCCGCACTACAAGTAGTGCCGATCAACTCCTTCCACACAACATTTCGGTCTAGTCACCACATAGATACCTTGGAAGACCTTCTCCAGGGATTAGGCTGCCAATGGAAGTTGACGCATATGTTGGCCCCAGGCTTCGACCGACCCACAGGTCGTAGCTTCACCCATTCCGCTTTGGGGTCCATTACCTCCGTGTACACCATGGGCCATATCACCACGGAAGTTCTTTTGTTCCTTCCCCTACCGCCCGAGCCTCACTTTAGTCCATTTGTCCCAAGGGAGGAATCCTATATCCTATACACCGTCCCATCTCCCTTCATGGATGAAGGAGATCAACAACACCTTCTAGACTTCCACACATGGGACCTTGAGATGAGGGAATCCATATCGAGGGGTCGCACATTCTTTGATCCCTTCGATCCCTTTCTTAGTGGGCTCCTTGGTCCACAATCTCCATTCCACCTCTTTAGGGGAGTCCACCATTATACCCCTTCCCTACGGGCAGGGCCATCGACACCCACCTAGTCCGTTCACGAGCAAGAGACACCCAACCCTCCTGGCCCACCCAAACCTCCCAAATCCAAAGGACCATCTTATGATTGTACCGACATTCGGTCACACCTAGGGTATGCATGGCACACATTCGATGTCCTGGACCACCTTGCATATGATTGGGTCGGACTAACCGTAGGGTTGTTTAGGGTCATGTGTGCATCCGTGTGTTTTTCTTTTGCTAAGCATGTTAGGAGTTTGCATGACGACATCTGTCGTCACATTGAGGCCAGCAATGCACGGTATAAGGAGTTAGCCGATGCCCATCGACACCACCGTGAGTTTCAAGAGGGTGAATATGTCATGATCAGGGTAAGACCTGAACAGTTTCCCTCTGGGACCGTAAAGAAATTACAAGCTCGCGAAGCCGGTCCATTTAGAGTGTTGAAACGCATTGGATCCAATGCATATGTTTTGGACCTGCTCGAGGAATATGGTATAATCTCAACTTTCAATGTGTCGGATCTAGTTACATATATGGACCCAGCGGTGATCCCTAGTGAGCCTTTCGAGCCATCTCCTCCCATTGAGAGTGATCCCACACCTGAGTGTCAACCACCAGCCACATTTCCACAGCAGTGAGAGCATTTAGATCATATACTGGATGAGCAGGTGACAGTTACCAGGAGTGGATCCTACCCGCGCTACCTAGTGTGATGGAGAGGGCGACCCACCACCGAGGATACTTGGATCACCCGTGGAGAGTTGCAGCGGATAGATCCGGACCTACTGGAGCGCTACCAGAGCGATGCAGACCCTTACTCGACAGGGTCGAGTTTCTCCCACCCGGGGAGAATTGGTGCGGACACCAGAGCGAGTGAGAAGTACGAACCGGCAAGCCGTCGGTACCGTACGCGGAGCACCACTCGAGCTACATTAGCTTCTCTTTGGCTCGGAGATAGTCTGGAGTCTCCGCCATGAGTTTGGACACTTTTTTGCATTTATTTGCATTGTATTTGGACTTTTAATGTGTGTTTTTATTTGGGTTTTCATGTTGGGCTCTTTGTAAGGCCCTTAATAAGTCATTTGGATTAAGCCCTTTAGAGTCCATTAAGAAGTGTGGCCATATTGGACCACTAGACTTCATAATGTGTCTTTAAATGACTTAAGACCCAATTGGGCTTCTCTCTTTGTCATGGGTTTCCTAGATTGGAAGGCCCAATTGGCTGGTCTATGGCCCAACGTGGACCAAGCCTCTCTTGTTGACCAAGGGAGACAAAGTGGGAAGAAAAGCCCACTTTCTCTCCTTAAAATAAGGGGGCCGCCCTCCTCTTTTGGCCTCATTAGACTAAACTTATTTAATTAGGCTTGACCACATGGGGGAAATAGCATTTGGCATCTCCTCTACGTAAACCAAGATTCATGGGTTTCATATAAAAGGGTTGTATTTCCTATTTTCAAGAATTAATGAAGAGAAAAATCTGAATTTTGTTGGAGCAAGCAAGGGCTGCCCCCTATCTCTCTCCTCTTCCCCCCCTTCTGCAGCTGGGAAGGCTGTGAATCAGAGGAGTGAAGCCTCTTCTATCAGTTCGTGAGTTCGTCGTTGCCGCCGCCGCCGCCATCGTGTCGTCGTCGCACCACCGCCATCGTCGTCGGAGTTCTGTCCATCCAGGATAGCCCCTTCTTCCACGAATTTCTGATCCCAGCCACGAGATCTTTTGGAGCCCAAACTTTCAGGGTGAGTTCCATAGATCATCACCACATCCTAGAAAAATTGGTGGAGCCTCTAGTTTCTATTTTCCATTTTTCTATTTTCGTTCTCCACCTTCTTTCAGATCTGCCGGCAGTCTGCCCAGATTTCCAGAACACTAATAGGTCGTTCATGAACCCACCTTCTTGTGATTCAAATGACTTGATATTTTTATTTAAGATTCTATCCACCTAATACCACATCCACAATTTGTCTTGTGAATTTAGGTTCACGTTCATATTTTCTAAAAATTTACTCCATATCCCAACTCAATTCTGTCTGCCACTGTCCAGATCCGATCCCCAGTCAGTATAAAATCCTCAACAAATCGAAACCTCCACCAAATCCTTCATAAAAATTATTGGTGTTTTCCTCTCTCTCCGCTCTACAACTTTCCTAAAGAGCTAAAAGTCTGAATCGGAGGTCTACTTTGCAGTCAATGCCAACTCTCAGGAAACTTTATTTCTGCTCGGCCAGATCTAAAACAGAGATCAGTCCGGTTCATAAATCTGCCAACAAATGTACAGTCACCAAAAATTTTTCGGAGTCACAGAGGGTCGAAGGATTTCGAGAGAGCTTTCCAACGATAACTCTTGTACGTCGATCCGACGTCGGGAGTGATTGCAGCGATAGATCTCTCCGGATCGCACGTGGCAAAACAGAAGCAGCAGATCCGTGGGCAGTAACTCCAAGACTTGGAGATCGGAGCCGATCGGCCTCCGAGCGGTGTTCCAGCCGGTCCACCGTCTAGGGGAGCACACCACCAGGTGTCACCATCACAGTGGGACCCACCCCGTCAGGTCCGGAGGACTGAGCAGCACGTGGGACCCACCCCGTCAGGTCTGGAGGACTGAGCAGCACGTGGGCCCCACGGACCCGCAGATCGCGCCGTCCGGACAGCACTCAAATGCGGGTTTCGGCACCGTCGGAGCGACATCAAGATGCTGCCCGTCAACCCAATTCCCGCTACTCCCGGACCCCACATGTGACCTGTTACCTCCCTGCGTGGAGTGGGTCAAAACTTTGTACCGCTGTAAAAACTTGTTAACCGGGAGTACGGATTTGGCTGGGGTTGTCTTCCCCACGCCGGGTGCATGGAGGTACGGTCTTAGATTCTTGGCATTATGCTTGCTTAGCTAGTATATGGTCATATGCCACTGTGAGTGTGTTAGGATTCTAGCCCGTGAGTTCATGTCGCCGCTGTGAGTGTGTTAGGATTCTAGCCCGTGAGTTCATGTCACCGCTGTGAGCGAGAGAGTGATGCGTCCAGTGGCTCGATCCGAGCACGAAAGTGAGTCGACCACCCTTGACTCTGCCGATTTCTCAACCGCGCGGATCCACGTTTCCCCTCGCTTGGGACGACGCGTGAGCTTGCGTTTCTGTTAGCGACGTATAGCCCATAGGAACTCTTAGTGTTGGGACAAAGTGTCTCCATTATTGTATGTTGCTGGTCGCGTCCGCATTTAGAGTCCGAGGTCCGCATCACTTAGAGTCGATCCCCGTGTCCGTCCCGCATCAGAAGGTGGCTGATGTGGCAAGGAAGCTGGGAGGGGGGATGAGGGCTGCGACCTAGGGAGGTGGAGAGAGAGGGTAGTTCAACCAAGAGAGAGAGAGAGAAAGAATGAGAGAGAGAGGTGTGCCTAGGAGAGAGAGGGAGAGAGACCAATAAAATTTCTCACAAAACTGATTTTCTTCTTCAATAATTCACTAACTCAAATGAGGCCCTTTGGTCTCTTATTTATAGCAGAGGCCAAGGGTTACAAATGACCATACTTATCCCTAACAAATGAAAAAAAGACCCCGCTATCCCCCAGGGTGAATTTAAGCTACCAGTGACCCATAACCGAGCTAGTCTCAACAATTGGCCCTTTGGGACTTATTTAGCTGACATGTTAAGGCTTACATGACTCAAATGAACTCAATTTTGACTTAACTAAATACTAGTAAAGGGAAAATCATAATAAAAAGAGAAAAAAGTCCTAGCATTGTTGGGCCTGACCCAATGGGCCATGGGACGGGAGTGATCTTCCCATCAAATGAGTTGAGGCTACTAAGCCCCCACCTAGATGTCCCCATCAGGGTGGGCCTAACCTTGCTAGGCTCGGGCTCCATTATCCCTCCCCGCAGTGGCCGGCGGGGAGGTGGCGGTTGATCATCTTCTCCATCACCTTCTTCATCCCCGTCGTCACTTTCTTCCTCTCCTTCTTCTTCCTCTCCGTCGTGACCTTCTTCTTCTCCTCTATCACCTTCATCTCCGTCATCACCTTCTTCGCTTCCTTCTTCCTCTCCTCCGTGCTCCGCCGCCGGAGCATCTTCGGTCACCGCGAGAGGGAGCTCCTCACTGGCGTTGTTTGTTAGGGTGCTAGGCCCGGATACAGAGGGGGGGTGAATGTATCCCTCTAAAAATTATAGCCCAAATTAAAACTCTAAAGCTCAGATATGCGGAATAAAGACTAATGAGCTTTCCAAGATGAAATGACAAGGCCACAAATGAACAAACAGTTGGACTGCACCAATGCAGCCACCTGAACAACCAGAAACGAAGGCAGAGCTAAACAACCCAAACACACTTAGCAGAATACAATGCTCAAAAATAGCTCTCTAGATAATGCAGCTAGCCAAGCATGCACAACCTGTGAATGGGAGGTAGAAGATATGGAACTAACGCAAGGCAAACCACTGCACAAATAATTTTAAGGTGGTTCGGCCCTCCAGACCTACATCCACCCCTCACACCCAACCGGAGTGAGGCTTCACTAGCCAATGCTAGAACCAAGCAGACTCAGTCTGCAACAGGTGCTGACACACAGCTTGACCAGGGGAACACACTCCCCTCTTCCTCCCAACCGGAGGGACACCCCAAGTGACTCCCAGTCACTTGGAAACCAGAGGTCGAAGACCTCTCTTCCTCCAGACCAGGAGGGACCCAACCAGTGACTTCCAGTCACCAGCAACCAGAGGTCGAAGACCTCTCTTCCTCCAACCGGTGGGACCCCTGGACTTGCAAGCCACAAGCCCAGAACCGGAGACAAGTCTCCCTTCTCCTGAATCCATAGAAGAAACCCACAAGTAGCACCCAGCTACTTGCAACCGGAGATCAGATCTCCCTTCTCCTGACTCACCAGGAGGAACCCGATCCCCAACAGGGCAATCGGAAGAACAAAGCTAACCAGAGAAACAAAATGAAAAATAAGAAAACATAAAAGGAACAACGACAAAGGCTGGAAATGAAACACAATAGTCATTCTGGATTTGATCCACCAACAGACTGAACAGGTCTTCAATAGAACTCTCCTCTCTTCTTTTTTTCCTCTTCTTTCTTCTTCTCAGCTCACGCAATCTTTCTCTCTTTCTTCTACTGCTCTCACTCTCTATTTTCTTCTCTTTCGCAGGCTCTCCCTATCTCTTCTTTTCTCTTCTTCTTCTGCTCTTTTGATCGTTGCTCTCTTTCTTCTTCTTCTCTTTTTCTTCTTCTTTTCTTTTTCTGGATTGAAGGGCTTTCTGCTCTCCAGGCTTCTTCTTCGATCAGTCTTCTACAGAGGATGAAGGCTTCCTTTTATAAGCAACAGCAGCAGGCACACTGGCGCGTGTGGCTTCCACATTTCCTGCCCTAACAATTCGGACCACGTCGCAGCATCCTGGTATCTCGTCCACCCTTGGATCACGAGCCAGTCACCTCGGATCACGTGCCCTTCATTAGTACGCATTTTGAATTTGTCCCACTGCGTCGACCCTGCTGTGGATAGCGTTGACGCGTTGAAGACAACCAGAGATAAGTCGCCCCTTTCTTGAACTGCTGCGTTGACGCTGCAAGTTGGTGGCGTTGATGCACGAACATGTACATTTGTATATTGGCGTCTCTTAAGCCGCTACGTCGACGCTTCCAACCCGTGGCGTTGACGCATTGATGCGCTCCAGTGAGCAACCAGCCTAGCCTTTCTTAACTGTTGCGTCGACGTTGCTCCACTGCTGCGTTGACGCGTAGGTGATCCTGTGATCAGGTCTTCAGCAGATAGATGTGCTGCGTTGACGCTCTCAACATGCTGCATTGACGCATGGAGCTGCAGCATCTGAACTTAGATGGCTTCAGCCCTCTCACGTTTCGTGTGGAGTGCGTTGACGCATTGTGCAACTGCGTTGGCCCAATCATCAGTTTGAATCGTCTGCAAACAGAGATAAAAGGAATGTTTATACTTAGTTAGTTCAGGCTCTTATAACAGCGAGTGTATATACATTTGAACAGTTAGCACATGGACAGTGTATACACTTTACCGTAAAGGACAATGCATGAGTGCAGTGTATAGACTTGGTGTAATGACGCCAATGTACAGACTTGCAGGTGCAAAGCCGATGTACAGACTTGGTTCCAATATGAGACACTGTACAGACTTTGTCAAGAGACTGGCTGTACAGACTTCAACATAGCTGCGATGTACAGGCTTTGACAAAGCAGCGTTGTACAGACTTGAATGCCCAATCGCCAATGTATAGACTTGCATGGGCATGGAGTGTATAGACTTGAAGAACAACAATCAATGTATGGACTTTATGTAAAAGCCCAATGTATAGACATTGAGTTCAAAGACCAATGTGCAGACTTTGGATTTGAAGACCAGTGTGCAGACTTCAAGTTTAACTGTGGATGTACAGACTTCAGGTGTGAAGACCATTGTGCAGACTTTGGAAACGTGAAGCCAGTGTACAGACTCGATGATATGAAGACGATTGTATAGACTTCCAATGGAACAAGTGTAGAGACTTTCAATGAACACTTTAGTCCCGTTGTATGGGCTTGAAGATGGAAGCGAAGAGTCGACGCATCAGCTCAAGGAGTTGACGCACTACTGTGTGGACAGAGACAAATATGACTGAAGAGTCGACGCATCAGCACAATGTGTTGACGCACTGCTGTGGAGACTGTGCAGACAGAGTTTAGACAGAATTAAATAAAGCATGTTATCTGACAGCCATATGAGCTCCATTCACTTACATGATATACATGAATTAATCGAGCATATATAAGACACAGCAAGATGACTCACAGTGATTAACTCACATCAAAAGCCAATCATCAAAACCACCATTAAAACCATCATCAAAACCACATGGGCACAACAATCTCCCCCTTTTTGATGATGGCAACACTACACAGTGAGTCAATGTGAGTCAGTCTGATGACTCAAACTATTCTCCCCCTTTGACTTCATCAAAAAGAAAATAGTTTGAGAAATTAAAGCATGTATAAAAATTCAGTCAATTTCTCCCCCTTGCAAGAACATGATTCTCCCCCTTTAAGAGTTTCAGCAAAAGCATGAGTTAGAGATGATCAAAAGGAATCTGCATGCACTGATTGAATGATATTCTCCCTCTTTGGCAAACAATCTCCCCCTTTGGTATAATCAAAATAAACCATGGGAAGGGGTATGAATGTAGATGCAGATATCAGAGATATGAATGCAAGAGCACAATTCTTCTCCTTCTATGCAGCATGATGCATATGACAAGGAGGCTCCCCCTCAATAAATGGAACCTTATGAAATGAATGAGAAGGAGACCACATGGGCAAACAAGAAGAAGTTCAGGTCAATGAGCAGAAGAGGTTCAATTAGCAGATTTTTAAAGAAGCTCCAATCTCAGAAAATTCAGTCAGATTTTCAGAGAGATATCAATCTCATAAATCCAAAACATAAATTTTTAAAGTCTTCCATTATAAAGGCTTATGAATGAGCTTTATTGATCAGCATGGTTTAAACATGATGTATGCAGAGTTTTTCAATAAAATTCTGTATTGATATCTAAAACCATGGTTTAATAAAAATGAACCAAGCCCTCATATTTATCTTGATAAATCTTCCTTTCTCTTACACAATCAACTTTATTGACTTCTTTCGGAATTACATGCATCAGTATTGAAATCAAGCAATTTTGAAGTCATATGATTTTGTCTAGGGTTGTAGCAATTTGATTTTAGCATCAATATTCAGATATTGAGATTTGTTCAACAATTTTTCATGCTACAAATTTTACAAGCACTCTAATTCAGTGCACACCTTGTAACTAGAGGATATACCTTGATCAGAGGCCAATATCCCTAAGCACTTAGTGTGACTAACGGTCATGCTTTATATGAACAGAGATAGCATTTACACATCGTGACACACTGCAAATCATTTCTTGATGAGTGAGCTGTATTTCTCAGTGTGCATGCCATTGCTCTGCCTGATTTTCAATGAATTTTATGCAGAGTTAACTAAGGCACCTCATGACACAGTCCCTTGGACATGTGTTTCTCAGTGACCAAGGTCATTGCTCTGACAATTACTCTACCCTTTAGACAATTCAGAAACATTCATTTGCTTCAAAACAATATTAATCTCATGTACTTAACCAAATAAAGTCATGTATTCAAAAGTGCAGATTTCAGAAGTTTTTTTTGCAAGACACAGCATGAATCAGTTGGTTAAGATTTATTAATCATGATTCAGATATGTTAAGAGATTTTAAAGTTAAACTCTATGAATACATTAAGCTTAAACCACATGAGTTATTTCAGACATTCATAAAAACGTATAATAGAAGATTTCTAGTTCAAAAGTTTTCAGATTTATGATCGAGATAGCCCATTGAAATCTTCATGAAAGACTGATAGAAATCTAAGCCAAATGATACACATTGATAGGAGAGATTTTGAAGCTCAAGATTTTCAGAATATGATTAAAGTTTGTCAACAAGATCAATAAGAAGGGATATGCAATGAATTCTGACAAATGTATGCATTTGACAACCTATATGCAATGCATTGACTCCCCCTGACAACATGCATTCAGACAATCTTTTTGGCATTTTTCATGAAATGCAATGCAATTAACTACATGCATGCAAAGACTGAACACTGAATGCTATGCAAAGACATGCAATTAACTCCCCCTGAAAACATGCAATGTTTGCACTGAAAACTGAGCATATGAAACCAAATGATATTGTGACTTGTGCACAATCAGACTGTCCTATCAGATTTTTCAACATGAGCAGCATGCATGGATCAATTTCAGCTTATCAGATTTTTCAGGATGCAATGGACAGATTTTCAATGAACTATGCAATAGACAAATTTCAAGCCACACACATAAGCAGTTCAGATTATTCAGAATGTAATTGTTTTTAGAATTTATGCATTTCAACAATTGTCAAACAACTACAAATGGCAGATATGCAGGAATACATCAAATCAGATATGCAATGAGTTTCAAAACAAGAAATGCAGAGAGTTTACCTGAAGATTTTAGAAGGGGTTTTTCTTTGAGTGCCTTGGTTTATTTACCCCTGTTTATTCTTCAGCTTCCAAGGCACACCTGCAGGTTAGCAAACTATCTTGCACAAATAGGCACCCAAGAAGTCTTGGGTCCTGAATTAACAGTGACACTCCTAGCAGGTTTTCTCAATAATTTTCGTGCATGAAGGTCTTCAGATTTCATCAAATAGCAATTATACATTGAATGACCAGTTTGTCCACAGCAATGGCATGAATTAGCAGATTTCAAATTCCTCTTATGCACATTACTGTTGTCATTAAGTTCATTGGTAGAGAGAGAGTTCTGTTTACTATGATGATACCATGCACCAGATTTTAGATTTGATTTATGCACATTTTTATTTGCATGAACTCTATGTGCATATGTATGAAACTTTCTGTTAACAGAATAGAAATTCTGTTTACCAAGACCGGCCAGCCAACATTCAACAGCTCTATGGCCTGTCTTCCCACAGTTATAACATGAAAGTTTTGCAAATTATTTTACAGGGAATTTAATAAATTCAGAGTTGGAATTCTTTCCATGAGCATGCCAGTAATTTTCAACCATGTGGCCCAATTTTCCACAGTGAGAGCATTTGAGAGAGTTTCTTTTAAAAGAGCCCAACCAGCATTCAGAGGTCTTGTGACCAATTTTATTGCAGTTAAAACAGATGATGTGCTGGTTCATTGAAACAGTTTGTGTTTATTAAAAACATGTTGGTTTGCAGGAGATTTAGCATGATGTGAAAAAGACATTTTCTTACCATTTGCAAACCAGCATTGTGCAATGTTGTGTCCTAGTTTGCCACAGTGCAGACATTCAATTTTCTTTTTGTTCTGAGCAGAAACATGTTTCCTAGCATGCTTTCTGTTGTCTTGTTTCAGAGTAAAGCAATTATCCATAATGTGGCCAACCCTACCACAGTAATGACACCTCATGACTGGACTGTAACCCAGTCCTTCCTTTTTCAAATTAATCTTTGTTCCAGCTTTTTCTGAGCAATGGGCTGTTTGTCTTTAGAGGTGGTGGCTACATCTGAACCATTTACAAAAGATGTCATAACTTTGTTCTGAAGTTCTTTCTTGTTTATCTTATTGTAGCACAGCCCTTCCTTCCTAGGGTTGATTTTTATACCTAGTAGCTTGTCTAGGTTTTTTTGCCCATCAACAAATTTAGACAAAGATTTCCTCAAGTCTTGAATCTCATTTTCGAGAGATACAATGTTTATTTCATAGCTTGCATTCTCTTGTTCACTACAGTTGACAACTTCATTCAAAACTTTGTTAGTTGTTTTGTATTTTTCAATTTCCTTTCTCAGCTCATCTACTTCGTCAGTTTCGTTTGTACAGATGACTTTTCCTTTCTCCAATGTGAGAAGTCTTTCAGACATGGCACTGTTTAACAATTTTAAATTTTCAACTTCTTCTTTAAGCTTATCATGTTGAACCAATTCATTTATTAGAAGCTGATCTTCTGAATTGGCTTCATGTTTTCTTCCAGCCTCAAATTCCTTCAATTCTTTTTGTTGTTTTTCAAAGTCTTTCTGTAATTGTAAGTTTACAGATTTTATGGCATTCAATTTTTCAATCAGCAATGTGTTCTCCTTTTTAAGTTTCTCTAAACTTTCTTCATTTTCTTTGGAGAGATTTTTGAGAGAATCATTCTCACTTTTCAGCTTGTTCAGATCAGATTTAACACATTCAACTTCTTTCAGCAAATCCTTACTCTGAACAGACTCATGACAAGTTTGGCTAAGCTTCTTCTTAAGTTCAGAGTTTTCTTTTACATGCTCTTGATTCTCAATTTTCAGCAATGAAATTTGTTTCTTCAGCATTTGAATATCAGACATACAAGTATCATGAACATTTTTTAGTTCAGCACAATTTCTACAAGGAGAACTTGAATTATCTAAACAAGTACCCTTCTTCAATTTTTTATACTGTTTTCTTAATAGTTCATGAGATTCAAATAATTCAGCATATGCGTTCTCCCAATCTTCTAGAGAAAAATTATCGAAGAGATTCACCTCATCATCTTGATCTTCTTCAGTTTGATTGCTGCCTTGATCGCTACCACTTTGATTTCTTCTGTTGGCCATCATGCAGCTGTCCTCGTTTACCCTGTGAAATTGCTTCAGCCTATCCAGGATGTCCTTTGCTGAGCTGCAATTATGAAGACAAGACCATAAGGCTCTGTCAGTAGCTGCTTTCATCAGGTTAAAAGCTTTCTGATTTTCTCCATCCTTTGATCTGTGTCTGTCGGTCCATTTGGACACTTTCGTTGGTAAGGTGTGAGGACCTTGTGAAATTAATTTCCACAGATCAGGATTAGCAGAATTAACATAAGCATGTAAAGCAGCGTACCACTGACTGAAATCAGAACCACTAAAGACGGAGGGAAGAGCCATTAAAAAAAATAGCGAGTAAATTCAAAACAACAGGAATATTTATGCACTAAAAACAAATAATCACCCAAGACTACAAGATCGGATCTGTAGGTCGCTGGACCTTCTAAGCAGAAACCCGCTCTGATACCAACTGTTAGGGTGCTAGGCCCGGATACAGAGGGGGGGTGAATGTATCCCTCTAAAAATTATAGCCCAAATTAAAACTCTAAAGCTCAGATATGCGGAATAAAGACTAATGAGCTTTCCAAGATGAAATGATAAGGCCACAAATGAACAAACAGTTAGACTGCACCAATGCAGCCAGCTGAACAACCAGAAACGAAGGCAGAGCTAAACAACCCAAACACACTTAGCAGAATACAATGCTCAAAAATAACTCTCTAGATAATGTAGCTAGCCAAGCATGCACAACCTGTAAATGGGAGGTAGAAGATATGGAACTAACGCAAGGCAAACCACTACACAAATAATTTTAAGGTGGTTCGGTCCTCTAGACCTACATCCACCCCTCACTCCCAACCGGAGTGAGGCTTCACTAGCCAATGCTAGAACCAAGCAGACTCAGTCTACAACAGGTGCTGACACACAGCTTGACCAGGGGAACACACTCCCCTCTTCCTCCCAACCAGAGGGACACCCCAAGTGACTCCCAGTCACTTGGAAACCAGAGGTCGAAGACCTCTCTTCCTCCAGACCAGGAGGGACCCAACCAGTGACTTCCAGTCACCAGCAAACCAGAGGTCGAAGACCTCTCTTCCTCCAACCGGAGGGACCCTTGGACTTGCAAGCCACAAGCCCAGAACCGAGACAAGTCTCCCTTCTCCTGAATCCACAGGAGAAACCCACAAGTAGCACCCAGCTACTTGCAACTGGAGATCAGATCTCCTTTCTCCTAACTCACCAGGAGGAACCCGATCCCCAACAGGGCAATCGGAAGAACAAAGCTAACCAGAGAAACAAAATGAAAAATAAGAAATCATAAAAGGAACAGCGACAAAGGCTGGAAATGAAACACAATAGTCGTTCTGGATTTGATCCACGAACAGACTGAACAGGTCTTCAATAGAACTCTCCTCTCTTCTTTTTTTCCTCTTCTTTCTTCTTCTCAGCTCACGCAATCTTTCTCTCTTTCTTCTACTGCTCTCACTCTCTATTTTCTTCTCTTTCGCAGGCTCTCCCTATCTCTTCTTTTCTCTTCTTCTTCTGCTCTTTTGATCGTTGCTCTCTTTCTTCTTCTTCTCTTTTTCTTCTTCTTTTCTTTTTCTAGATCGAAGGGCTTTCTGCTCTCCAGGCTTCTTCTTCGATCAGCCTTCTACAGAGGATGAGGCTTCCTTTTATAAGTAGCAGCAGTAGGCACACTGGCGCGTGTGGCTTCCACATTTCTGCCCTAACAATTCAGACCACGTGGCAGCATCCTAGTATCTCGTCCACCCTTGGATCACAAGCCAGGCACCTCGGATCACGTGCCCTTCATTAGTACGCATTTTGAATTTGTCCCACTGCGTCGACCCTGCTGTGGATAGCGTTGACGCGTTGAAGATAGCCAGAGATAAGTCGCCCCTTTCTTGAACTGCTGCGTCGACGCTGCAAGTTGGTGGCGTTGACGCACGAACATGTACATTTGTATATTGGCGTCTCTTAAGCCGCTGCGTCGACACTTCCAACCCGTGGCGTTGACGCATTGATGCGTTCCAGTGAGCAACCAGCCTAGCCTTTCTTAATTGTTGCGTCGACGCTGCTCCACTGCTGTGTTGACGCATAGGTGATCCAGTGATCAGGTCTTTAGCAGATAGATGTGCTACGTTGACGCTCTCAACATGCTGCGTTGACGCATGGAGCTGCAGCATCTGAACTTAGATAGCTTTAGCCCTCTCACGTTTCGTGTGGAGTGTGTTGACGCATTGTGCAACTGCGTTGGCCCAATCATCAGTCTGAATCGTCTACAAACAGAGATAAAAGGAATGATTATACTTAGTTAGTTCAGGCTCTTATAACAGCGAGTGTATATACATTTGAACAGTTAGCACATGGACAGTGTATACACTTTACCGTAAAGGACAATGCATGAGTGTAGTGTATAGACTTGGTGTAATGACGCCAATGTACAGACTTGCAGGTGCAAAGCCGATGTACAGACTTGGTTCCAATATGAGACACTGTACAGACTTTGTCAAGAGACTGGCTGTACAGACTTCAACATAGCTGCGATGTACAGGCTTTGACAAAGCAGCGTTGTACAGACTTGAATGCCCAATCGCCAATGTATAGACTTGCATGGGTATGGAGTGTATAGACTTGAAGAACAACAATCAATGTATGGACTTTATGTAAAAGCCCAATGTATAGACATTGAGTTCAAAGACCCATGTGTAGACTTTGGATTTGAAGACCAGTGTGCAGACTTCAAGTTTAACTGTGGATGTACAGACTTCAGGTGTGAAGACCATTGTGCAGACTTTGGAAACGTGAAGCTAGTGTACAGACTCGATGATATGTAGACGATTGTATAGACTTCCAATGGAACGAGTGTAGAGACTTTCAATGAACACTTTAGTCCCGTTGTATGGGCTTGAAGATGGAAGCGAAGAGTCGACGCATCAGCTCAAGGAGTTGACGCACTACTGTGTGGACAGAGACAAATATGACTGAAGAGTCGACGCATAAGCACAATGCGTTGACGCACTGCTGTGGAGACTGTGCAGACAGAGTTTAGATCAGAATTAAATAAAGCATGTTATCTGACAGCCATATGAGCTCCATTCACTTACATGATATACATGAATTAATCGAGCATATAGAAGACACAGCAAGATGACTCACAGTGATTAACTTACATCAAAAGCCAATCATCAAAACCACCATTAAAACCATCATCAAAACCACATGGGCACAACATTGTTGTCCTCTTCATCCAAGTCAACGACGGCAGGGGCCACAGCCCGCTGCCGCTTCCCGACGCCGCCCGAGCCACTCACGTAGGCCATGAAAAGTTTGAGGGAATGAGAGAGAAGGAGAAGGGGTGGTTACGATGGTCGAAGGGAGAAGAGTTACAGGGTAGTAGAGAACAAAGAAAGAAAGGAAGGAATAGCAAGAGGGAGAGTTTTAACAGGCGGAGTTAGTGGTGGTAAGATAGAAGAATTGGCGACATGTGGAAAGCCGTCATTTCATGGATAAGCGACCGTGTGTGGGGTCATTATTTGAGGTGTTTCGTTGAAATTTGTGAAACTATCAGGCAATGATAAGGTGCATTAATGATTAGAATTAGCGACCTGGCACGGGAGCGTCGCTTCACGGTTAAGCGACTATGCATAGCGTCGCCATTTAAAGTATCCGTTAAGATTCATGGAGTGTCGGGTAATGATGAGATGTTAATTAGCGACTGCTTAAACGCGTGCCCTTTTGTGAATGAACGACTGCGTGATAAGGCGCCAATTTTGGAAAGGATATTGTTGATATGTTTTGTTCTACTCTCTTTCTCTTCAATACCGGCTTGAAAGACCTCTACTCTCCCCTTCTAATAAATCGGTATGTAAAATAAAATAGGACAATAGAAGGAGAACAGCAGAATGTAAAAAACCGTGATCGCCACCAAGGTGCCGAACGTGATGAACACGCCATGCCTTGGAAAGAGGGAGAGGTACTCGCCCGACCTGCAACGTTGGGAAGATGGACGGCTCCTGAAGAACCTCCTATAGGATGCACGGTCTCACTATAGACCGCCTAAGGACGCTGCATAAGATGCGGGATGAAGCGCTCCTGGTAGTTGAATGGCTCTGTCACGACCGCAGGAAGAAGAAGGACGGCCCAGGCTGCACCGCACGTCTTCTTGAACAGACTGTAGAGAACCGCGCGAGACCACCAAGCCAGAAGTCGCAAAGGGGTCCAACCTCCACCCTCTCCGGCCGGCCAGAGGGGATGGGCCTCGTGCTAGGGATTGCTGACCTGCAAAACGATGTAAAAACACAAAGAGAAAACCTAGATTAGAGCTGAATGGTATAGTAAATGCCAAAATAATGTGAAATGAACATGAATAAGTGGAAAGGGGGATACCTACGGGATTTTAAACCCCTAGGGTGTCAAAAACGTAGGTGGGTGTGTGCATGGCAATGAAGATGAAGAAGAACGTGGGGAGAAAGTATGAAAGGTGATGCATGCAATGAAAAGTGGACAAAACTATCAAGCGCAAAAGACTCAAAAAATTGGACTACTCCCTGAACCGGAGGCTTGTATGGACGTGGAAAGCCTCCCTCCTTGGTGCTAGGTCGCTCAAAAATGCGGCAGGGCTTCACCGTCGACCAAAATCTCCCCCCCTTTTCTACCCGGCCTTTAGGGTCTATTTATAGAGCACCTAAAGTCCTAGCTCGAAATTAGGGTTTAGAGGCATTTTCAGGTCGAGATAATCAAAGGAAAATCGTAGATAAATAGATTATCTTTTATCCAGTCGAAACGGCACTTAAAATGGTTGATTATCTGCGGAGAAAATGATGGGAGAAGTTGGGGATAAAACCACGGATAAAGAGATAAAAATCTGTTGAAATTCATGAATCGTACGGATGAACGGTCTTACGATAGCCCGCCCAACTGGATGTGCGGCCATGTTTTGGCCGTCCAACCCTGTCGGTGGAAATTCAAAATAAATCATAAATAATCCAAATTATCCATCGAGCTGACCAAAGCCTTCACCGTTGGACTCTCATAGATGAACGGATCAGATGAGACCGTTCAAAGGTTGAGCAGCCAAGGACAAACCATTCTAGCCTTGTCGGTGATAAATAGATTAATTGGATAATTATCTGAGAAAACCCTCAAGCACAGGACTCTGAGAGATGGGCGGTCACAACCCGTCCGTCCATCAAGTTGAAAGGCCAGAATAGGACCACATAAATGCTTGTCGGCGGAAATTCAAAAAATTAACCAAAATATTTCAAAATAGATGGATGGTCCACAGTCAACCGCAATTGGATTGAGCGGCCCGGGATGAACCGTACATGCACATGGGCGCTTGAAACTTATAGAAAAGCCCAATCAACCAAAACCAAGGCCCGTTAAGCCCTGAATCAACTTGGACCTAACCGAGGAGTGAGGCAACCCATAAAATTGGCCCAAAGCATGCCTAAAAATAGTCCCAACGGGTGATGGACAACTCGAGGCATCAAAAAATGGGAGTAAGAGGAACGACTCAACTTATCGGCATAAAACGGGTGTCAACAGATGCCCCTCCTTAACGTCCTCTTTGCAGGGGAGCGAGCGGAGGTGAAGCAAAAGTGACATGGAACATGGAGATGAAGCGAAAATGCAGCGGAGTGGACCGAAAAAGCGGGCGTTAAGGTAAAACGACATCTATTTTTTACCAACAAGCGACAGGAATCTTCCGGAAAACTCTGAACCAAACGCAAGGAATGATAAAACCAAAAGCGACACCAGTCTGGAGGAACTAAACTAAATGAAATAAATCGACAAGACCAACCTCATGGGAGACACAATCCCACAGTCCAATGAGGAGGCCAAAAGCAGGCAGTAAAAGTAAACGAAACAGGCTAAAGCTCCAGACGGGGATCTCTTAATCAACCAAACCAAGCGAATCGACCAAAGAGAACCTTCCAACTCGGAGTGAATTAGTTCCTCTTACTCAAACACTGAACGCACAGTTAACCATCACTGACGGGACATTCTTCAAGCAAACCATGGGTCATGAAAGCTCAAAAAGATGCGTATGATGCATGCTGGGCTAAAATAAAAGAAATTGTTAAAACAAATGTGAAGAAAGATTAAAATATAAAATACTCGAGAATAATATTGCTAAGCTGGGAAACTTAGAGTCAAGACACTATCCGCAACCACAGCGTGTAGGATAGAACCATCCTCCCCGGGACATCCCAACGTAACGGCCTATCCGAAGATTAAGCTCGTGAACCTGGATCATCATCGTTTTTGTTAAAGGGGAACATCAGATCCTAGAACACGTATATAACCAACTGGTTCTCGAGATAATATGTTATAGTACCATATAATAATACAATAAGGGTGACAAGGATAGAAGGCCATACCTGACTTAACTGTGCAGGCGAAACGACAAGTATGAGTTTGGATGCTGCACATAAAATTGTTAACAAGATTTGCAATAATATCAAAATTCATCAATTGAACACCAAGTGCAGACAATCTTCAAACATGAACAGTTAGAAACCAACCGCCCAAATGAAGAACGGTTATCTATAAGCCGTATATATCATAGAATTTGAACCGACTTAAACATCCTACCGTTGAAGATGAGCGGTCACTCCTCAACCGTTCAAATGAAGGGCAGTCTAACGATAGACCGTACAACCTCTGCAACCTCGAAATGCTAAACCCTTCGTCTCCCTCCACCGTAACCGACGGTGGGAGGAGACAAAGGGAAAACCACCCCATTTCCAAGCCCTCTCTCTCAACTCTCTCACTCCCAAGCTCTCTCCTTTCTCAAACCCTCCCTCTCGTCCTCTATGTGCCAGAAGCACCAAGCTCGACGCCCCGAGATGGCCGAAGAAGGAGGGAGCTCATCGCCGCCGTCGACCGCCGCCGCGGTCACGAGCACCGACGGACCACCGCCGGCGGAGGTGCCGACGACGTCCACGGCCGAGGAAGACGCACTCCCGCCACCGCCTGGCGCCAGAGAAGAGCCAGGGATGAACACGTCCCTAGACGAGGATGCCGGAGAGGGGCCACCGGCGGAGAAGCCGGCCAAGAAGCCAAGGGACCCCGAGGTAGGTGCTCTAACCCCCCCCCCCCCCATTTCCATTTTTCTTCAATTTTAAGACATGCATGTTAGGTAAAGGGGATTTTTTAGGGGGATTAGAGATCTTAGGGACCGGTTTGGGGCGCCATAGTGGCCTCCCCGCCGGTGGGGAAACCCTCACCGTCGTCGGGGAAGATGACGGTAGGATGGTTTAGACAAAACCGTACACACAAAACCATACGGCTCACATAGAGCCGCCCAACTGCATACGGCCCAGGGGTAGCCGTTCAAACTCACACAGCATTAGAACCGAACCAAGTAAGGATGGTGAGAGACTCACCGTACAAACAACAAGCGGGCCTCATTGGTCCGTTCACTACCTTATCAACAAAGAACGATGTGGTCCCTATAGGCCCGCCCAACCTTCCTGCGGCCCAGGAGTGGCCGTTCAACTCTAAGAAGCCTGAAGAAAGAACGGTGCATGCTCACCCGTTCGAGATAAGAACGGACAATATCAGTCCGTTCAAAACACAGAACACAGGAAGCAAAACGGTGCACATGGGACCGTTCAAGGGGGCGAGCGGCCTGTGGGAGACCGCTCTTCTGACAGAGATTCAAACCTTGATGTTTTTATTCATATGAAACAAAATGCTTAACTAAATTACTAAAATGCATCTAAAATGAATGAAATGAATGCAGGGAAAGTGCAGGACCCGCACCTCGTGGCGGTAGGTCCGCGCAGTGTACTTAGCACTGCCGGACTTCCAGAGAGAGCGGTTGGCTGTCATGGGGTTCGCCCCATTCCTGAGCATCGAGGTGTGTCGGTTCGACGTAGCTCTGCTCTACGCCCTGCACGATCGCTGGGACCCAGTGAGTCGGATGTTCCTTTTCCCGTGGGGGCATATGGTCCCCACACTGGAGGACGTGGCTAGGCTCACTGGCCTTCGAGTGCACGGGTCACCGGTTAGCGGGACCACTTTTCCCGACTACCGGGCGATGGCTCGAGGATTGCTGGGCTTGGAGCTGCAGCGCCCTGAGAAGCAGTCGACCCTCCTACCCCGGGGTAGTCTCCAAGATAGCATGGGATTACGACGGGCAGGAGTTGCAGTCGGAGAGCAGCCAGAGGAGCACTTGCAACGGTTAGTGGAGCTGGCACGGTCGAGAGTAGCTGCAGGGCCAGGAGCGGAGGTAGACAGAGTGCTGAGACGGTTCTTGATGCTGATGTTTGGGTGACTCCTCTTCTCTACCAGAGCAGACGTGATGAGCTGCCGGTTCTTCCTTTCCTCGAGGAGTTGAGCCACGTGGGTGACTACGCGTGGGGAGCAACAGTCCTCGCCTTCTTGTTTGATACGCTGAGTTTGACGGCCTGTCGGACGATGCTCGGGGGCTTCTCCCCCTTACTCCAGGTACGACTCTTACTCCAGACCTAATTATGCAATTCTACATGTTCCCTAAATGCTGACACGATGCTGTGATGCAGGTGTGGGCCTACGTATGCCTACGTGGGTTGGGCAGAGGCGAGGAGACCCGTCCTGGGCTCCTGCCGATCGCACGGAGGTGGACAGCACCTCGGGAGACTACAGCCCTGAGACGACAGATCCGAGAGCTACAGGATGACCTGGATGCTCTACCGTTCGCCTCGGTATACTTCTAAACTCAGACTCTTTAATTAAATGCAATTCTTATATGATGATGATGCTGATGCGACTTTCTATTTCTTGCAGGTACGGTGGACACCTTACACAGAGGAGGGCCAGGAGGGTCAGCCTTGGGTGGTCGGCGCCCTTGCCTTTGTCGGACAAGATGTGTGGCTTCACTGCGTGAATGTGGTGGAGCCACTGCACTATAGATTGGTGATGAGGACCATCGGGGTCCATTAGCCTGCGGTGGAGTTCCCGGTGCCTGAGAAGGCGGGGGAGCGAGTGACGAGGACTACCCGGGGCCTAGCGGTAGCATTTGATTGGTCTACGAGGAACGCTGCGTAGGTGGCCGACTGGACAGCTCTTGGGCGAGTGGTCACCGCCTGAGCGGAGAGCGACTCAGCGTACTACACTGCGTACGCCAGACACTACCGAGACCAGGTGTTCGAGGGTGCCCACCAACCGGTACGACTTATAAACTCAAACTCTGTCTGTTATGCTTATGATTCCTATATGATGATGCACTGACATGGACTTCTAAATGCAGATTGACCCTGAGGGACGACTGGTGGAGCTGCAGGGGCTCATGCACTCCACCATCAGGGAGCGGGACAAGGCCCGACAGGCCTTGGCCTTACTGGTGAGTTCTCTAAACCCTAAACTCTCTAAAATATGCAAATGCTTATGATTATGACTATGCATGTGACTGACCCGGAGTTTTGGATGCAGCGTGCTGAGGGGGCCCAGCGACAGGGGGCCGATGCTCCTCCTTCTTCTTCTACCCAAACTCCTACAGATCGGGCCGAGCGGGAGGCCGACTTCACTCGGATGGTAGCGCGGGCCAAGGCGGCCGAGGTGGCGCTCATCGAGAGGGTACGCAAATAACTACACTTCACCTTGTTATTTATGCTTATGATATGCATGAAATTCAATTGACTGACAATGATAGGTGTATGCAGACGTCTGAGCTGACCCGCCTTAGGACCGAGCTTGAGCAGGACGGACAGCGGCTCGGGAGGAGGTGGCCAGTGTGCGGGAGGAGGCAGCACAGAGCCGACCAGGAGACACGCTGTAGACGGCGCTTCTTTGGGCTGAGCTGGAGCGACTCCGAGCTAGCGCAAACGAGGCGGAGCACTGCTGGGCTGAGGCAGAGCGCTACCGAGCTGAGGCAGAGCAGACCCTGTTACAGGCTGCCAGACTGGAGGGCATGGTGGCGGGCATGAGAGAGGTGAGTCGGGAGCGCAGCCGAGCGACTCCGAGTGGCAGCCATGTCACTCATGGATCTGTTAGGAGTTACTTCACAGGCTCCTCCGGCCACCGGAGGAATGAGGAGGATGAGCGGCGTCGGCGACGTAAGCGCGACGAGGCGGTTTCAGCGATGCCTCCCCCAAAGAGGCACGAGGGATCCGGAGACAGCGACGGGGGCCAGGGAGAGGGACAGGCTTGACTTTTGTACTTGGCCCGACTTTGTACATGATGTGATGTGATAGTGATATGCCTTTGTTTTTGTGTATTTTGTGGATGTATGAATGTATCAATGAATGGATGAATGTATGAATGAATGGATGAATGCGACTACTGACTCGACACGAGTGCGTGAGTGAGAGACGACGACTACGGGTGAGACACGACTACGGGTGTGACGCGACACGACCACGAGTGAGATAGAGGGACGCCGACTCCGAGTGGGAGAGAGAGAGTGTGATGCCAAATGAGTGACATTAAATGAGTGAGATGAGGGCGTCAAATGAGTGAGATGAGGGTGTCAAATGAGTGAGATGAGGGCGCCAAATGAGTGAGATGAGGGATGCCACGACTACTAGTTGGAGAGGTTGACAACTTGTTGGACAAGGGCTTCAGATCAGAAGGACGGTTCTCAGTGGGCCGCTCAAAGCAATACACGGTCTATAATAGACCGTTCCAAGGAGAATCGAATAGTTTTTTATAAACTGTGCGGAATGTTGAACGGTTTACCATAAACCACTGAAAGTAATACACGGTCTGTAATAGACCGTTCCAAGGAGAATCGAACGGTTTTTTATAAATCGTGCGGAATGAGGATGATAAGCGGTCTATAACGGGCCGCGCAAGGGGATGGGCGGTCTATCGTAAGACAGTCCAAATGGGTATTCTGTGAACTAGAAGGGGACTCTCCTAGAGAGTCCCTAACCCGAGGGTAAACCGCCTTAAACTTATCCAAACCTCATCTTAACCCATCCTAGACTTATCCAACCCGATCTCAAGAGACCTAGGCTTCCTAACAAGTCCTATAAGTAGGAGGGGGAACCTAAATTCGTGATTTACACATCCTCCTCCTTCTAAGTCTTGAAACATTTGCTATTCATCACCAAATCATCATGAAGAGGGCCCTCGAGGGGAGTTCCATGGAGGGAGCATCTTTTGAAGGGCCAAAGTCGGCCAGGAAGGAGCAGGAAGTGCTCCGACGACTGACCGCGATCCCGCGACATCTCAGCTCGAGCCCTCTGAGAGAGGTAAGCTAATCATGATTTCATTCAATGCAATTCTTTCATTCACTTACATGCTTTTCCTTCCTCTCTCTTTTCTTCCATATTCTTTCTTCCCACCTAAGCTTCTTCCTGGCCCTAGGCGGTATTCCACTTTGAAGTGGTTGGCTCCCATGGTCCGCGCCTTGCCCCTAGGAGTGACATTTATCCTGAGATATTGGCACTTACAACCTCTCCTAGTGTTAGGTCAGAACTACCCAAAGCTCTCTCTTGATTGGCACAGTATCTCTACCTTAGTTGAGATTTGGCATCCTCAAACCCATACATTCATTTTCCCCTCATTTGAGGTCACTATCCTACTGGAGGAGGTAGAGACCTATCTCTCTTTGCCCAGGTCCCAGGTGGGAGGGGAAGACTCGGTGTGTCATACTGTTGCCCCTATAGATCTTAGGCTTATCTTGGGAGGGTTCATACCAGATAGCAGGGATGTCCATACTTTCATAGGCCCACGTCAGATTCACCTTCTTCCTTTAGCCAGTGGGTAGTGGAGCATTGCAAGAACAGGTGTGGGTGGGATGAAGCCATAGCTAAGGCTGCGTCCATCTGCTTGTGCGGGGCTATCTTGTTTCCTTCAGTTGACCATGTGCTAGAGCTGCCCCTTCTTAGTACCATTAGCGGCCTATGGCAGGGACTTTCCATCTTTGTAAGACCCCAGATAATTAATAAAGAATAAAATATTCCAAACGAATAAAAATAATTGATATATATTATTAGAGGTACTTAATAAACGTAAAACCATCCAAAAGAAATACATAAAATTGGGCCAAAATGAAATAACGCCCTTCCTTAAGGCGCTAATTAAATAACACCCTCTCTTAAGGCGTTAGTTGTATAAATAACACCCTGAACATGGGCGCTAATTCATACCAAAAAAAAATAGAAATTTAGCACCAAAATATGGAAAATGTAAAAGACGACCCTAGTTAAGGCATCATTTTATAAAAACACGCCCTCTGGTGAGGGCGCTACTTAATGAAAAGACGCTCTTGCCTCAGACGTCTCTTTCCCCGAGGGTTAAATTAAGGCATGCTCGTTCGCTACATGGCATGTGTTAGGGTTCTCCAATGCAAATGGGAGCAGGCAGCTGCTATCTTGGAAGGGGTGAGGTCCATGCATAGTAGATTTAAAACCTTACCAATCTTGATCAAAATCCCCTTCCGTATCTGAGCATTTTAATCCCCCAGAACCCACACAACCCTATAAAACTACGTCTCCGTCGATCGTAGCAACGTTACTGCTGCATCGATGCCATCCTGCTGCTGCGAATGCAAGTGAGGAAGGCATTCTTCCTCTTCTTCATTCTTCTTCCTACTGACGAACATGTGAAGGCATTCCTATGCTTCCCCCGCCATCCTGCTGAGGCCTGCACAAGACCACGGGCATTCATCGTCATTATTTTCTTCCTCCTGTGAACCACGAAGTGCATTCTTCATCCTGCTGTTGTTTGAGACAGACCATCGTAAAAGCTTCAGACCTTCATCCTGTTCACTAGATCATCCACAGAAGTAGGTTATCTCAAGTCTCGTAGCCCAAACAAGCATAAATCATAATCATATTGTAGGTTTTCTCAAGAAACGTAGCCTAAACTAGCATAGATTATGAAATAATATCATCCATGATCTCATGCATATAGTCTTATTGCATTTTCAAAGGTTTTAAAATAAGCGACCCTGCCAAGGGCGCTAATTTAAAATAAGCGACCCAGCCCAGGGTGATAATTCAAGATCTGACGCCCTGCCCAGGAGTCGTCAATTCTTTGAAATTATTAAATACTCATGTGTAAAATTTTATATCTATGAAACCATGAATCCAATATAATGCATGATTATACCCCTTGAATCCTGCTATTTTTCTTGTCTTAACTTGTTGTCCCAAAATTGTATTATCTGGAGATTTTCACTGTTCATGTTAAATCTTGGATGAACTTGAATTAACGACCTGATACAGGCCGTCTCTTATAGAACTGACGCCCCACCAAAGGGCGCTAATTTAAAAGTAACGCCCCTATCCAAGGCGCGTTTTTGTTAAAATTCTAGAATATAGAAATTCCTGAAGAATATAATTATATAATGGACGACCCCTGTATAAGTCGTCAAATTATAAATAAACGCCCCTGTAAACGGCGTTAATTTGATAAGTAATGACTTAGATTAAGTCACTAATTTTCTGTGTAATTATTTCATACTGCTTTCTGTGAACCGAGGGTTTCCATATCTATATATACATATATATATATATATCGGCACTATGTTCCATTCTGTGAATATAGTCCCATGTTTCACGATGGTTATCGCATTACCCCTCAATTCTCGGTGACCGACAAGCTCTCCATTGGACATTCCGTTCCTTTGGACTAGCAAGTTAATCATAGAGACCTCCGTAAGACTCCTCGAGCCTTGGATTCCCTCAAGGCCGACTGAGCAGGTTGTACCATAAAAACCCTTTACACTATTTTGTCATGTCACTCTTTAGAAATATGGTTTACCGGCCCTCATGATATGCTATGTGGATATCATGAGTATATTCTTAATGGAATGTGGACATCATATCATTGATATGCTGTTCTTGTGGACCTCAATTCTATATCAAATGGGTGACCATCCATGTATATGGATACCTATTTGTTATGGTACCCAATTGGGGAACTAAATCTACCCAGTTTTATCGACACTCATGATTATACTGTCATTATCAGTTTTTGGACTCTAAAAGCTATTTCCTTGAATTCCGTGGAACCTATCCACAAATCTATCTTGATATCTTACATGAGTTTGTTCTCGGAATTCCATGGCTATACATAAAGTGGTTGTCTAGATATTACATGTAACAATGTCAGCGCATATAGGGCCCGATCTGGTCTTAGGAGGAGCACCCGAAAGTACTTGTGCCCATGGGAGTTATATTGATCACGGTGTGACATTGCATCGAAGTACTTGCTTGAATCTACGACATCTCCACTATATCTCTATCTCTCTCTCGCGTGCTTGACTTGATTGACTTGACATGACTTGCGTGGCCCGGAATGGGCAAAGTACTTGCTTGTTAATAGCCATTATTTCACGACATGAAAGACTTTGTTGATATACTTGGTACTCATTCAAATACTTGAATACTTGAATTTCCCTATCTTGGATCAACAGCATATGTTATTTCCTCTCGTTATCCTGTTCAATTCCATAACATTTTACATATAGACTTGCATTTTCATTTGAAAAAGTTAATCACTTAAACCAATTGCTAGTTCTTGAGATATAATTCCTACTGAGCGTTCGCTCATCTAGTTCCTTTCCCCAACCTTTCAGGTAATACGGACCCTGATTCGGACTCAGATGGGCAGGAGCAAGAGTGACGAGCGTAGAACCTGCAAGCGTCATGCGGCTACTACCATTTATCGTGTCTTGTCGTCCTTGGTTTATTCTTGGAGTTTTGTCGTTGGATATGGTGTTATGTCAATGTGTTGTAATAATTAAGGCTTATGGACCTGGTTCGAATTATTAAGTCTTGGAGTATGTGACTTTATTTATGGGTTTGTTATTATCACTGGTATCAGTGTTTGATTATGTTTCAAAAGCTCATCTTATTGCGCACTCTATTTTGATGTCGAAATTCTACTTGCTCTGATTGACATGATTGATATAAACTCGTCGCGTTCTCCCGGGTTCCTTCCGCGCTCAGGGCGTGGCAGTTTTTGTTGTATCAGAGCCTAGGATTTCAAGTCCTAGGAAACCCAAGTCTAAGGATAGGTCTATCCCAAACCGTGAGGATGGGTAGTGCCGTGGGTATAAGTCCTTATAGGGCATCCGACTACAATTTTCAACATGAAACTAATTAAGGTCGACTCTTTGTAGGACTATGGCTGCTGAACGCGCACAATGGCGTGAGATGCAATGAATTGTTCAGGGCCTGACCCAGGCCTTACAACAGGTGGCTCAAGGTGGGGCACATCATGGAGCTGGCGACCTCCACCGGAGTTTTAGGAACCTCAACCCTCCGAGATTCGCACGATCATCAAACCCTGAGGATGCAGAGAATTGGATAAGAGAGATTGAACGGATCTTCTGCGTCATGCAATGCGCAGATGATGAAAGGGTGCTTCTAGCCACGTTCCAACTGGAACGGGACGCTCGTGCTTGGTGGGAGTCTGTTGAGGCTACCTTACCCAAAAATCATGTTACTTGGGTCGAATTTGTCGAACACTTCAATAGCAAGTACTTCTCCGACCGTGTTCAGGAGAAAAAGGCCGTGGAATTTGCTGCCTTGAAGCAACGATCCCTGTCGGTAGCTGACTATGAAGCCCAGTTCTCCCGATTATCTAGATATGCACCACATTTAGTGTACACTGAAAAGATGAAAGCAAGGAGGTTCTTGAATGGGTTACGACCCCAGTATATCACCCAGCTCGCTCCCTTGGATATCCAAGTATACTCAGAGATGGTACGTCGTACCCAGTTGCTAGAAGACGCCACAGAACTGTCTGACAAAATCCGTGGTAAAGATAAAAGGGAGAATGTTATAGGCCCCAACACTTTTAAACCGTCTTTTAAGAAGCGGACCAATAATGGAGGCGAACCCTCCAAAGAGAAAAAATTCAAGAAGGGCAACAACAAACCTTTCTCCATCACGGCGCCGCCTAAGGAGAATTGTAAATATTGCGACAAGCCGGGTCATCAGGCTGCGGAATGCTAGAGAAGGCTTGGAGCATGCCTTCGTTGTGGGAGTAAAGAACACCGTATTCTCGATTGTCCGATGATGAACGAGCAAAGTGAGCCGGAGACAAAGGAAGAGAAGCCTCCGGCAAAGAAGCAAGGACGTTTACAAGCTCTCCAAGAGACGGAACCAACCGAGGGTGGGTTGGTGGAAGGTATTTTGACTGTCTGCTTTAAATCTGCTCAAGTGCTATTTGATACTGGCGCCACACATTCTTTTGTTTCAAAGAAATTTGCTGCTTCATTCTCTATGGAACCCGAATGGATAGACTTGGTAATTTCTACCCCGTTAGGGAATGAGTCTGATGTCACTTTCCATTACCCAAACTGCAAGGTTATAGTTAAAGGTCACAACTTACCTGCAGATTTAATATGCTTAGACTTAAAGGAGTACGATGTAATTTTAGGGGCCGATTGGCTATCCACCCACCGGGCAACTGTAGACTGCCGAAATGGAAAAGTAACTTTTGTGGATTACCCGGAGTTAACTTACGTTACTCCCCGGAAGAGATCATGATGAGAAAATCACCTCCTATTTCATCAGGCATGGTCTAGTCATTTAATTTTGAGTCCTATGTAATTTTTATTTGAGTCATTGATGTAATTTTCATTTTATTTGAGTCATTTCCCTAGGTCTAGCATTTATTTTCCTATGTTTGAGTGTCATTAGATTGAGTAATGTGCTAATTGGGCCCATTTCTTTGGGCTTGGCCCAATGAGCTCTCCTACCCCTTTGGTTATTTGTCAATGAGGCTTTTGTCAGGGTCTTTTGTAGAAATGTGGGTTTCCTATATATAGGACCCCATTTCCTCCATTTGAACTTAATCAATCAATGAATCAATCAATGAATCAATCAATGAAAAATGCCATTTGAGAGTCCAAAGCTTAGTTTAGTGGAGTGATTCCAACATTTCTTGGGTGAGATGCCCTAGGAGAGAGATTCCCCACCCTTCCCTCTCTTAATCTCTCTTTTTCACTCCACTTTCTCTCTCCTCAACACCCAATTCCGAATTTGCTTCTCTCTCCTCCCTTCCCCAACCACCTCCACTAGCTACCCACCTCATTTAAGACCCTCCACTTCCCCAAGCCACCATTACTCCACCCCCTAGTCCCAAGGGAGCTTCCACCAATCCTAGCTCCACCTCCCAACCCCCAACTACCCCACCCACTTCCCCAAGCACCCTTCCCACTACCCCAAGCACCCATTCCCTTCCCCAACACAACTCTTCCCATTCCCAAAGCCCCACTAACCACATTAGTCCATTTTCAAATTTTGGAGAAAGATCTCTCCTTCTCTCTTCCCCACCCATCCCAAATTCGTAGCTCCCCTCTCACCCACTGCAAACACCACCTTCTAGACCCCATTCTCCCTCATACACACCTTGGAACACCCCCTCCAAGACCCCCTTACAACCAGGGGTCACTCCTACACTCATCCACCCCCATTTCCCCTCCCACATACCCCAATTCCCCCCCGTCATCTTCAACCTACAGTTTCAGTTGCAGATCAGAAGAAGAGTACCGACTTGCAGAGGTGACCACGGCTTCCTCCGGGCGATTCTGAAGGCCCAAGATACATCCGTGGAAGCGTCTGCCTGTCCTCTTCGACACCAAAGTGGTTTCGTCTTCATCGGAGCTCGGGGCTGTCCAGGAACTCCGTTCTCCCACGACTGCGCGGAACCCTCCCTGCCAAGCATCAGAACCTGAGAGATCACTCTGCCACGACGAACCCTAGCGGATTCAGGCTGAAGCCCCTTCATCAAAGTTCTTCCTCTGCTAGTCTTCTTCCAAGATCAAGAAACAGAACCTCATTCGGCTGCCGGAGGAAGGAGTTACGAATTTTCTCCCCCGAGCTCTCCAGTTCTGTCTCCTGCTGTCTACTCCGACCAGTGCCAACTCTTCAGGGTACACCGACCACCCTCGACCTCTGATTGCAGCCCCGTTAACTTCGGCTGAAAGCTACTTTGACCACGAAGACGTCACCGCTGGTTTCGTGCTGATCGGAGTTCGGGAGAGTGCGTGGCGTCCTCTGCAACCTGCTGCCAGAAGTCTACAACTGTGGATCAGAAAACCTCATGTCCTGTTCCAACCTCTACTCCGGTCAGCCACAGTCTCAGAAGAAATTCAAAAAAATCTGAAGCGTTCCTGTACCTGTTACGAAGCTTTTGCCGCCAGTCTCGCTATCGGAAAAATTCTTGAGAAGGATCTACGGTCATTACACCGCCCCACTGTCCCTGTTCGCAGATAACCGGCAGATTCGACATCCACACTCAACCGACATTCTTTACCTTATTTTCCCCACCCCGCTTGGCCGGCTGAAGGCCCCACCCTGTGTGGTGGTAGTTTTGATTGTAACACCTTAATCCCCACCCCAAGAACCCCCCCCTTGCATGGGGTGTAGTGCATGTAATTTACAATTTCAGGTTGAAGCTTCTCCGGCGCGGCGTGCGGGTAAGCCCACGCTTCCTCGCTCGCCCTCGTCTCCGACCGGGATCGGTGTCTTCACACCGACTAGGTGAGCCACTGCACACTCCTCTTTGCTGAAATTTCCTTGCTTGAGTAGTATTGTATCTTAGTGCCGTCGGTGGTAAGTGGAGTGCCCGAACTCAAATTTGCTTGTGAATGAATGATTACCGCGGGTGAGTTGTGAGTGAACCGTTAATACCCACGCCCTCGGCGTGCTGGCCGTCTATGAGAGTGGACATCCTAGGACCCTTGAGAGGTCCAATCCTAAGCTAGCCAACCCTCAGAGCAGCAAGGGCCCGTCCCGGACCCTCACCACTATCACCGGTTTGCCTACGGGCACAAGAGTGCGCTTAGCGGGTGAGTCCGCCCGAGTAAAGTCACCGGTTCGTGCGTTGGTTGCTTGCTAGGTCCAAGGGTCATTTGATCATGTGAAGAACCCCCTAGGTCGTGTCACATCAAGTGGTATCAGAGCAAGTCATTGACTTGTCTCTATCAAGTCAAGTCCATGGGCACGCTTGCATTAGAGTTCTCATCGGATCGTTCCATGCATTATCCACCTCCCATTGTCATTGAGTCTACAGACCAAAAAGCCCCAATTCCCATCATATCCCAAGCATACCTACCTAATGGGAGCCCCACAGAAATTGACTTCATCTACATGGTAGAAGATAATTGGGTATCCCCCGACATTGTAGCCACCCTCTCTACGACCGGACAAATTGTGCACAATGGAGACCTAGTCTTCATTGAATTCCATAAAAGGTTTGGAGAGACCAAATACTTTGATGGAGCTTGGTGTCAAATTGGAACTTTGGAAGGCCCTTGCATAATCCTAGGGAAACAATGGCTTGATGAACGGAATACCACCTTCCACCCATTGCGTTGGTCTTGCCTACTTCATCCCCCACATCTCCCGGGAGCCTATGGTTTCAACAACCTTTTGTTCCCTCACCCACCGGGGCCCCATACCCGGCCACCATGCCCTCTCAACCCACTTCGAAGAATGAACAAGGTCATGAGTGAACATGAGGAAAACCCGGCCCACAAGACCAAATCTCCGAGATTGGACAC
The DNA here is from genome assembly GCA_022559845.1 of Amorphophallus konjac. Taxonomy (NCBI): domain Eukaryota; kingdom Viridiplantae; phylum Streptophyta; class Magnoliopsida; order Alismatales; family Araceae; genus Amorphophallus; species Amorphophallus konjac. Next base: position 108,893,858 of record CM040117.1, read on the forward strand.
CAATCCAAATCCCTTCCCCACATTCAAGGAAATTCATACTCCTATCAATAAGGAAGAAGGACATCAACTCATCCCCGTCCAAACAAACACATACCTCCCCAAACCTCTCAATCTCATGCAAAAGGTGGTGACCCTAGGAGAACTCATCATCAAATGGCTCAAGCAAAATCCCATCCCTCATACCTTGTACTTTCAAAACCCAACCATGGAGCATCCTTTCCAATTAGCACCCATTAACTCCTATCACACCACATTCCAATCCTACTATGAGGTAAATAGTTGGGATGATCTCATCAAGGGTTTAGAATGGCAACTAAAGTTGACTTGCTTATTGACTATAGGAGAGGCCCACCCAAGAAGACTTAGTCTCATCCACCCATGTGTTGGTTCTATCACCTCAGTCTACACCATTGGTTGCTACACTAGTGACCTCCTTCTCATTCTCCCCATGGATGAAGAACCCATCATGGTCCACTCCACTACCATTAAGATCCCAAGTACCTTGACCGACTGGCCCACTAAAGATCTTGGTCCAGTTACCTTGGGGAAGGATGACCCACCATGCGTGGACCATGTGGACATAGAGTTCCTTCCTCTAGGAAGCCCAGTCCATGACCCCTTTGATCCCTTCCAATGGGAGTCTAGGTACCCATGTAATACACCCACCTTACCCACAACTCCCCTTTCCCTACCCCAACCAACCATGTTGGACCAAGAACACCTCTTCCAAGACTTGGGCCACACAAAGGGAACCATCACCATAGACAACATATGCCTAGGAAGCAAAGAAGACCCCCTCTCCATAATGCCCACCTTCTTAGATCCTTTTGACCCTTTCACATGGAAGTTCAAAGGCCATCCCACACCCATACACATGGAAGTCATCTTTGGGAAAGGAATGCATAAGTCTTGGCATAACACATCACTTGGCATGATTCATAAGACGGGTCCATTCATTCACAACACCCACATGTCAAGTAGGATGCATGAATGGACCATTTTTGGATGTAATGGTCCACCTCCATTCATCATGAGTCTTAAGCATGAGAGTTCCATATTCGGATGTAATGGGCCACCGTCATTCATCATAAGTCTTAAACATGATAGGAGCATTCACGGATGTCCGGGTCCCCCGGCACTCATCACACCCATACATGAAAGGGACACATATGGATGCCCCGGCCCTCCCTCACTTCACATTAGTCATACACATGTCAAAGGCATCTACGGATGTTCGGGTCCCCCGATATTTATCACCACTTTGCATGATAGGGCCACCTACGGGTGCCCCGGCCCACCTAGGTTGACCGAAGTCTACACTGCATCATTACATGATAGGTCTACTTTTGGTTGCCCCGGTCCCCCTTTGCATACCACACACTTCCCTCCCACACCGCACCGTAGCTCAAGGCATACTCATTCAAGCAAGCATCTAGCAATGGGCGGTGAGGGTCGTAATAAGCGGGCAAAAACTCACGAGTGGCACTTCGAATTCCAAGAAGGCAACCTCACGATGGTGGTTTTGGAATGGCTCTACCTTAGGGCCACCTCCAAATCGAGGGCACGAGGACTTGGACCTTCCATGTTCCAAGTGGCTTTGGCAACCTGGCTTATGGGTTGGATTTACTCATGGGATTTTGGGATATACCTCACTTTTCATGTAACGGATCTAGCACCCTCTAAGGGCACCGCGGTAGATCCTAGTGAGCACCTTGAGCCTACCCCCATCTTTGTGAGCGACACCCTCAGAGAGCTTCCACATAACAACTTGAGAGCCCGACGTGTGCACACGGAGGCAATACTGGGCAAGCAAGGTACTATCATCGGCAAGAGGGTGTGTCCAAGCCACCTTGAGGAGTTGAAGCGTCGTCCCCTGGTTGCGAACGTGAGGTTGAGTTTGGAGGTTGAAGCTTGCTCGGAGTTGCGTCGGAGGACCTCTTCTCCCCCCGGTGGACTCATACTCGACGGAGTCGAGTTCTTTGCACCCCAGGAGTATGATGAGAACATCACCTCCTATTTCATCAGGCATGGTCTAGTCATTTAATTTTGAGTCCTATGTAATTTTTATTTGAGTCATTTCCCTAGGTCTAGCATTTATTTTCCTATGTTTGAGTGTCATTAGATTGAGTAATGTGCTAATTGGGCCCATTTCTTTGGGCTTGGCCCAATGAGCTCTCCTACCCCTTCGGTTATTTGTCAATGAGGCTTTTGTCAGGGTCTTTTGTAGAAATGTGGGTTTCCTATATATAGGACCCCATTTCCTCCATTTGAACTTAATCAATCAATGAATCAATCAATGAATCAATCAATGAAAAATGCCATTTGAGAGTCCAAAGCTTAGTTTAGTGGAGTGATTCCAACATTTCTTGGGTGAGATGCCCTAGGGGAGAGATTCCCCACCCTTCCCTCTCTTAATCTCTCTTTTTCACTCCACTTTCTCTCTCCTCAACACCCAATTCCGAATTTGCTTCTCTCTCCTCCCTTCCCCAACCACCTCCACTAGCTACCCACCTCATTTAAGACCCTCCACTTCCCCAAGCCACCATTACTCCACCCCCTAGTCCCAAGGGAGCTTCCACCAATCCTAGCTCCACCTCCCAACCCCCAACTACCCCACCCACTTCCCCAAGCACCCTTCCCACTACCCCAAGCACCCATTCCCTTCCCCAACACAACTCTTCCCATTCCCAAAGCCCCACTAACCACATTAGTCCATTTTCAAATTTTGGAGAAAGATCTCTCCTTCTCTCTTCCCCACCCATCCCAAATTCGTAGCTCCCCTCTCACCCACTGCAAACACCACCTTCTAGACCCCATTCTCCCTCATACACACCTTGGAACACCCCCTCCAAGATCCCCTTACAACCAGGGGTCACTCCTACACTCATCCACCCCCATTTCCCCTCCCACATACCCCAATTCCCCCCCGTCATCTTCAACCTACAGTTTCAGTTGCAGATCAGAAGAAGAGTACCGACTTGCAGAGGTGACCACGGCTTCCTCCGGGCGATTCTGAAGGCCCAAGATACATCCGTGGAAGTGTCTGCCTGTCCTCTTTGACACCAAAGTGGTTTCGTCTTCATCGGAGCTCGGGGCTGTCCAGGAACTCCGTTCTCCCACGACTGCGCGGAACCCTCCCTGCCAAGCATCAGAACCTGAGAGATCACTCTGCCACGACGAACCCTAGCGGATTCAGGCTGAAGCCCCTTCATCAAAGTTCTTCCTCTGCTAGTCTTCTTCCAAGATCAAGAAACAGAACCTCATTCGGCTGCGGGAGGAAGGAGTTACGAATTTTCTCCCCCGAGCTCTCCAGTTCTGTCTCCTGCTGTCTACTCCGACCAGTGCCAACTCTTCAGGGTACACCGACCGCCCTCAACCTCTGATTGCAGCCCCGTTAACTTCGGCTGAAAGCTACTTTGACCACGAAGACGTCACCGCCAGTTTCGTGCTGATCGGAGTTCGGGAGAGTGCGTGGCGTCCTCTGCAACCTGCTGCCAGAAGTCTGCAACTGTGGATCAGAAAACCTCATGTCCTGTTCCAACCTCTGCTCCGGTCAGCCACGGTCTCAGAAGAAATTCACAAAAATCTGAAGCGTTCCTATACCTGTTACGAAGCTTTTGCCGCCAGTCTCGCTATCGGAAAAATTCGTGAGAAGGATCTACGGTCATTACACCGCCCCACTGTCCCTGTTCGCAGATAACCGGCAGATTCGGCATCCACACTCAACCGACATTCTTTACCTTATTTTCCCCACCCCGCTTGGCCGGCTGAAGGCCCCACCCTGCGTGGTGGTAGTTTTGATTGTAACACCTTAATCCCCACCCCAAGAACCCCCCCCCCCCTTGCATGGGGTGTAGTGCATGTAATTTACAATTTCAGGTTGAAGCTTCTCCGGCGCGGCGTGCGGGTAAGCCCACGCTTCCTCGCTCGCCCTCGTCTCCGACCGGGATCGGTGTCTTCACACCGACTAGGTGAGCCACTGCACACTCCTCTTTGCTGAAATTTCCTTGCTTGAGTAGTATTGTATCTTAGTGCCGTCGGTGGTAAGTGGAGTGCCCGAACTCAAATTTGCTTGTGAATGAATGATTACCGCGGGTGAGTTGTGAGTGAACCGTTAATACCCACGCCCTCGGCGTGCTGGCCGTCTATGAGAGTGGACATCCTAGGACCCTTGAGAGATCCAATCCTAAGCTAGCCAACCCTCGGAGCAGCAAGGGCCCGTCCCGGACCCTCACCACTATCACCGGTTTGCCTACGGGTACAAGAGTGCGCTTAGCGGGTGAGTCCGCCCGAGTAAAGTCACCGGTTCGTGCGTTGGTTGCTTGCTAGGTCCAAGGGTCATTTGATCATGTGAAGAACCCCCTAGGTCGTGTCACATCAGATCACCAGTCATCTCTGCTCTTCGAGCCCATAAACTTATCAACAAAGGATGCGATGCATTCTTAGCATTTGTAACTGCCACATAGGCTAAGGTAGCTAGACTAGAAGACATTCTAGTGGTTCAGGAGTTCTCCGATGTTTTCCCTGAAGATTTGCCTGGTTTGCCACCAGAGAGAGAGAGATCTCGTTCACTATAGACCTTGTTCCGGGTGCCGGACCTGTTTCCAAAGCACCCTACAGAATGTCCCCCGCGGAATTAAAAGAATTGAAGGAGCAGCTTATGGAGCTATTGAAGAAAGGATTTATTAGACCAAGTACTTCCCCATGGGGAGCACCAGTGTTGTTCGTCAAGAAGAAGGATGGATCAATGAGGCTGTGCATCGATTATCGGCAGCTGAATCACCTCACTATCAAGAATAAATATCCACTGCCAAGGATTGATGAACTCTTTGATCAGATTTCTGGAGTAAAGTATTTCTCAAAAATTGATCTTCGATCAGGTTATCACCAATTGAGGATCAAGCATGAGGATATTCAAAAAACTGCATTCCGAAGCAGGTACGGGCATTGTGAATTTACTGTTATGCCTTTTGGACTAACAAATGCCCCTGCAGCTTTTATGCAGCTTATGAATAGCATCTTTAGACCACATCTGGACAAATTTATTGTGGTTTTTATTGATGATATCTTGATATATTCAAAGTCTGAAGAGGAGCATGAAGTGCATTTAAGAATAGCATTGCAGATATTGAGGGATAATCAATTATATGCCAAATTTAGCAAATGCGAGTTTTGGCTAGAAGAAGTGTCCTTCTTAGGACATGTAATTTCAAAAGATGGAATCTCAGTGGACCCCGCAAAGGTTGAAGCGGTAAAGAATTGGGAACAACCAACAAATACAACAGAAATTAGGAGTTTCCTTGGTCTTGCTGGTTATTACCGGCGTTTTATTAAAAACTTCTCGAAGATTGCAGTACCACTCACCAGGCTGACTCGCAAGGAAGTGCCATATGAGTGGAATGAGGAATGTGAACAAAGTTTCCAAACGTTGAAGGACCATTTGACCACTACTCCAGTCTTGGCCCTTCCTATTGAAGGAGAGAAGTATGAGGTATATACCGATGCTTCCGGTATTGGCCTCGGTTGTGTGTTAATGCAACATGGAAGAGTTATTGCGTACTCTTCTAGGCAGTTGAAGAAGCATGAGGAAAACTACCCGGTGCATGACTTGGAGTTGGCCGCGGTAGTATTTGCACTAAAAATCTGGAGACACTATCTCTACGGAGAACAATTCACAGTATTCTCCGATCATAAGAGCCTCAAATATCTATTCTCTCAAAAGGAGCTTAATATGAGGCAACGTCGATGGCTGGAGTATTTAAAGGACTTTGATTTCACTATTCATTATCACCCAAGGGAATTCGGTAGCCGACGCCTTGAGTCGAAAGCTGAGAACCCTTATAGCCAGCTGTATGATACGGGAATGGAAACTATTAGAGGAATTCTCTAGATTAAATATAAGCACGGACCAGAAAGATGGGTGTATTACACTCTCTTACATGAGTGTGCATCCAGATTTGCTATCCGAAATCAAAAAGTTGCAAGATGAAGATCCTGGAATGATTGAACTCAGGGAGAAACTAGATCAAAGAATCGGGTTCAAGATAGCAATTGATGGAAGACTAATGTTTCAGGAAAGGACATGTGTTCCGGACTGTCCTGAGTTGAAAAGGAAGATTCTAGATGAAGCTCACCGCTCTAGGTATACCATTCATCCTGGAGCAACTAAGATGTACAAAGATCTAAAAAAAACTTTCTGGTGGCCGAACATGAAGAGGGAGGTAGCGGACTTTGTGTCTCGCTGTCTCACGTGCCAACAAGTGAAAGCGGAACACCAAAGGCCCGCCGAAAAGTTACACCCCCTTGATATTCCCAAATGGAAATGGGAAGAAATTGGTATGGATTTCATCATGGGATTGCCTAAATCTAGAGGCGGACATGATGGTATTTGGGTAATCATCGACCGACTAACCAAGTCGGCGCATTTCTTGCCCATTAAAAGTCGATGGTCGGTTGATGTTTTGGCCGCATTATATATTAAGGAGATCGTGAGATTTCATGGAGTCCCAACATCAATCGTGTCTGACCGAGACCCTCGCTTCACTTCTCATTTCTGGAAGTGTCTACAACACTCTTTGGGGACGAAGCTCAACTTCAGTACTGCTTTCCATCCCCAGACCGACGGTCAGACCGAGAGAACAAACCAAATAGTTGAAGACATGCTACGGGCTTGTATTATCGACTTTGGCGGAGGCTGGCATGATCATTTGCCCCTAACCGAGTTTGCATACAACAATAGTTACCAAGCCAGTATACAGATGGCTCCATTTGAAGCCTTGTACGGCAGGAGTTGCCGATCTCCTATATGCTGGGATGAGGTTGGCGAGAAACAACTACTAGGGCCTGATATGGTAAGAAATACAACAGAGAAGGTTGAACTTATCCGATAAAGACTCAAAGTAGCACAATCCCGATAGAAATCTTATGCAGATAATAGAAGAAGGGAATTAGAGTTCAAAGTCGGAGACCATGTTTACCTCAAGGTCTCACCCGGTCGAGGAATAAGGAGGTTCGGAGTTAAAGGCAAGCTCACACCAAGATTCATTGGTCCATTCGAAATATTGGCAAGAGTGGGCGAGGTAGCCTATCGTCTTGCTTTGCCTCCTCAATTGTCGGAAGTGCACAACGTGTTCCACATTTCCATGCTGAAGAGGTATGTACACGACCCTTTCCACGTCATTGATCATAGCAACTTAATGATTCAAAGGGACCTCACTTATGAACAAAAGCCAATGAAGATTCTTGATCGAGAGGTCCGAGTCTTAAGAAACAAGACCATTCCCGTGGTAAAAGTACAGTGGAACAAATGCTCGGAACAAGAAGCTACATGGGAAACCGAGGAATCTATGCGAAGAAGATATCCAGAATTGTTCTAAATCGTAAGTACTCTATACCCTCTATGTCTCCATTTCACGCAATTGAATTTGGGGACCAAATTCTTTTAAGTGGGGGAGGGTGTAAGACCCCAGATAATTAATAAAGAATAAAATATTCCAAACGAATAAAAATAATTGATATATATTATTAGAGGTACTTAATAAACGTAAAACCATCCAAGAGAAATACATAAAATTGGGCCAAAATGAAATAACGCCCTTCCTTAAGGCGCTAATTAAATAATGCCCTCTCTTAAGGCGTTAGTTGTATAAATAACGCCCAGAACATGGACGCTAATTCATATAAAAAAAAATAGAAATTTAGCGCCAAAATATGGAAAATGTAAAAGATGACCCTAGTTAAGGCGTCATTTTATAAAAACACGCCCTCTGGTGAGGGCGCTACTTAATGAAAAGACGCTCTTGTCTCAGACGTCTCTTTCCCCGAGGGTTAAATTAAGGCATGCTCGTTCGCTGCATGGCCTGTGTTAGGGTTCTCCTATGCAAATGGGAGCAGGCGGCTGCTATCTTGGAAGGGGTGAGGTCCATGCATAGTAGGTTTAAAACCTTACCAATCTTAATCAAAAATCCCTTCCGTATCTGAGCATTTGAATCCCCCAGAACCCACACAACCCTATAAAACTACGTCTCCGTCGATCGTAGCAACGTTACTGCTACATCGACGCCATCCTGTTGCTGCGAATGCAAGTGAGGAAGGCATTCTTCCTCTTCTTCCTGTTGACTGCAACATGAAGGGGGAGCTCCCTCTTCTTCATTCTTCTTCCTGCTGACGAACGTGTGAAGGCGTTCCTCTGCTTCCCCCGCCATCCTGCTGAGGCCTGCACTAGACCACGGGCATTCATCATCATCATTTTCTTCCTCCTGTGAACCACGAAGTGCATTCTTCATCCTGCTGTTGTTTGAGACAGACCATCGTAAAAGCTTTAGACCTTCATCCTGTTCACCAGATCATTCACAGAAGTAGGTTATCTCAAGTCTCGTAGCCCAAACAAGCATAAATCATAATCATATTGTAGGTTTTCTCAAGAAACGTAGCCCAAACTAGCATAGATTATGAAATAATATCATCCATGATCTCATGCATATAGTCTTATTGCATTTTCAAAGGTTTTAAAATAAGCGACCCTGCCAAGGGCGCTAATTTAAAATAAGCGACCCAGCCCAGGGCGCTAATTCAAGATCTGACGCCCTGCCCAGGAGTCGTCAATTCTTTGAAATTATTAAATACTCATGTGTAAAATTTTATATCTATGAAACCATGAATCCAATATAATGCATGATTATACCCCTTGAATCCTGCTATTTTTCTTGTCTTAACTTGTTGTCCCAAAATTGTATTATCTGGAGATTTTCAATGTTCATGTTAAATCTTGGATGAACTTGAATTAATGACCTGATACAAGCCGTCTCTTATAGAACTGACGCCCCACCAAAGGGCGCTAATTTAAAAGTAACGCCCCTGTCCAAGACGCGTTTTTGTTAAAATTCCAGAATATAGAAATTCCTGAAGAATATAATTATATAATGGACGACTCCTGTATAAGTCGTCAAATTATAAATAAACGCCCATGTAACAGGCGTTAATTTGATAAGTAATGACTTAGATTAAGTCACTAATTTCCTGTGTAATTATTTCATACTGCTTTCTGTGAACCGAGGGTTTCTATATATATATATACATACATATATATATATATACATATATATATATACATATATATATATATGAATATATCGGCACTATGTTCCATTCCGTGAATATAGTCCCATGTTTCACGATGGTTATCGCATTACCCCTCAATTCTCGGTGACCTACAAGCTCTCCATTGGACATTCCGTTCCTTTGGACTAGCAAGTTAGTCATAGAGACCTCCGTAAGACTCCTCGAGCCTTGGATTCCCTCAAGGCCGACTGAGCAGGTTGTACCATAAAAACCCTTTACACTATTTTGCCATGTCACTCTTTAGAAACATGGTTTACCGGACCTCATGATATGCTATGTGGATATCATGAGTATAATCTTAATGGAATGTGGACATCATATCATTGATATGCTGTTCTTGTGGACCTCAATTCTATATCAAATGGGTGACCATCCATGTATATGGATACCTATTTGTTATGGTACCCAATTGGGGAACTAAATCTACCCAGTTTTATCGACACTCATGATTATACTGTCATTATCGGTTTTTGGACTCTAAAAGCTATTTCCTTGAATTCCGTGGAACCTATCCACAAATCTATCTTGATATCTTACATGAGTTTGTTCTCGGAATTCCATGGCTATACATAAAGTGGTTGTCTAGATATTACATGTAACAATGTCAGCGCATATAGGGCCCGATCTGGTCTTGGGAGGAGCACCCGAAAGTACTTGTGCCCATGGGAGTTATATTGATCACGGTGTGACATTGCACCGAAGTACTTGCTTGAATCTACGACATCTCCACTATATCTCTATCACTCTCTCGCGTGCTTGACTTGATTGACTTGACATGACTTGCGTGGCCCGGAATGGGCAAAGTACTTGCTTGTTAATAGCCATTATTTCACGACATGAAAGACTTTGTTGATATACTTGGTACTCATTCAAATACTTGAATACTTGAATTTCCCTATCTTGGATCAACAGCATATGTTATTTCCTCTCGTTATCCTGTTCAATTCCATAACATTTTACATATAGACTTGCATTTTCATTTGAAAAAGTTAATCACTTAAACCAATTGCTAGTTCTTGAGATATAATTCCTACTGAGTGTTCGCTCATCTAGTTCCTTTCCCCAACCTTTCAGGTAATACGGACCCTGATTTGGACTCAGATGGGCAGGAGCAAGAGTGACGAGCGTAGAACCTGCAAGCGTCATGCGGCTACTACCATTTATCGTGTCTTGTCGTCCTTGGTTTATTCTTGGAGTTTTGTCGTTGGATATGGTGTTATGTCAATGTGTTGTAATAATTAAGGCTTATGGGCCTGGTTTGAATTATTAAGTCTTGGAGTATGTGACTTTATTTATGGGTTTGTTATTATCACTGGTATCAGTGTTTGATTATGTTTCAAAAGCTCATCTTATTGCGCACTCTATTTTGATGTCGAAATTTTACTTGCTCTGATTGACATGATTGATATAAACTCGTCGCGTTCTCCCGGGTTCCTTCCGCTCTCGGGGCGTGACAATCTCCTAGGCCATCCTTGCTTACTTGTACGAGGGCCTCACCTCAGCAGCCTTAGGAGGTCCCCTATTTGGTTCTATGATCTTTCTAGAGTGTTGGATGGGTGTTAGGATGAAATTCATCTATAGGGAGGATGTCACTTCAGCTAGCAGGATCTTCGGGAGCCACCCCCTCTTCTTCATAGGTGGCGCATTCGGATTCTCTCCGCAAGTAGAGTGCAGGACAGCAGAGATGAAGACCAGGGATGAGTGGTGACTGCACATCAACCGGCTGCCCCTGGATTGGTTCGTGATGCACCCGGACTTCCTCCGTGATACCACTGTCAGAGTTCCCAGGAGGTCGGGCTTGGACTTGAGGCTCATGAGCGACACCACGCTGGCGATGTACAGCCCACACCGGTGCTACCTACGGGTTGGACTACCCCGGACTGTTCTACCAGCACTACCCCACCTTCCCGCACTACAGGCGAGGAGGATTGGTACGGAGGAGGACGAGCAGACGGTCAGGAGTGCCCTGATTATGTGGGAGGTGAGCTGGGTGCTTACCCTACCAGCAGAGGTTGCAAAGATCCCGGTGACGTGCCAGGCCTATGTTATAGGGTTGAGAGAGATACGTCCCCCCGGGGATGCCCAGCGGAGGACTGAGTGATTTTCTTTTGTTTCACGATGATGTTGGATAGGACTTGTGTTTAGAAAGTTGATATGTGAAATGAATAGAATTGATGATTGGATTGATTTTGAGCTTTGGGCGTTAGGCTTGATGTGATTGCATAGGTTGGGATAAGATCTTTAACATCCACGCGGTCACGAGCCAACTGAACTTTTCTGCTTCAACCTGCCCCTGCACGCATGCAAATACAGAAAACAGATTAAATCTGTTTTAGGCTTAACCCCTTGCCTACAACAAGTTAGGAAATGACCAGATCTTGATTTTTGGTCAAGGGGTAAGCCTTATTAAATAGGCAAATAACAAATGTCAAATGAATGCAATGGATGCTATGAATGCAAATCAAGAAAATCTTTTTTGAAATTTTAAGAATATCTGATTTTTGTTTGGATTTCCAAAATATTTGATTTTGTTTTGGTTTGAACATATTTGATTTTTTCTTTGGATTTTGAAATATTTGATTTTTTTGGGTTTTGAAATATTTGTTTTTTTGTTGTTCTTTGAAATATTTGATTTTTCTGGATTTTGAAATATTTGATTTTTTTAGGTTTTTTGAAATATTTGATTTTTTTCTGGATTTTGAAATATTTGATTTTTTTTGGGTTTTGAAATATTTGATTTTTTTTGTTTTTAAAACCAGCTTAGACCTGATGACAAGGAACCTCCTATCTCACCAGGGGCCTCCCGGGCTCAATGTGCAATATAAAGACCGCTCGCGGCCGGTGCTAACCTTGCTTTAACGGTGCCTCTACCGGGGCCATACCCGGGGTAAGATCCATTCCTTGGAAAATAAAATAGATCTTAATAGAAAAGCTAGCGATAGGTATAGAGGTTTCTAGGGCTTGAGTTCTTCTCACGACACCCCCTTTTCAAAGAATTTGGTCTGCTGCGCCGGGGCTTTGTGTTCATTATCGAACCTATTTCCGCTCTAGGCACGCATACGACCGGGCTCATAACGTCCCGCGAGGAACTGTACTGCCACTCTTGTCGTGCCTAGTTCATTATTTGGGGACCTTCAAACTTTTTTGAGAGCTTCAAGCTTTGGGTGAGCTTTTAGCCTTGATTTTTGCCCCTTTACTTCATTCATTTCTTTCTTGTTCTTTTGCGGAATAAGGTCATAATGGACTGCCCCTATTTGAGACCTCTTTTATTGGGGGGCCTAGATCAGTTCTCGCCCCCTTATTCACCATTTGCCCCTATTTTCAGTCGAGAGAGAAGGAAAAACAAGGACTTTCACCCTCCCCTAAGCATGGCCAAAGGAGAAACGGTGTTATGCAAAAGAAGGGAACCACACCACAGGGGGTCGTGTAGTGTGTGAAATGTTGAACCGGGGATTTTCTTTCGTGATCAAGTGAAGGCGCACCCCGCCACCAAGTCGTTGCTGGTTTGACTCTATGGATAAAAGCGTTTTAAATATAGCCCGTTCCACGGATTTGATAATTCCTCACCCTCCGCGTTGATTAAGCGATATGCATTACCTGGATAGACTTTCTTAATTACAAATGGCCCTTCCCAGTTGGGTTGTAGCTTAGACCTAGGACCTGCTGACCTGATAAATTTGCGTTTCAAAACCATATTACCCACTTGGAATTTTCGTTCGATAACCTTCTTTTGAAAATACCGCGAGACATGCTTTTGATAAACCGAGACATGATTGGCCACGTTAAATCTCTTCTCATCTAAGAGTTCCAGTTGGACTAGCAGCGTCTCTTGATGCTCGTCGAGATTAAGTTCTTTGTCTAGCTGCACCCTTAGGGAAGGGATCAGGATCTCGTACGGGAGTACCGCCTCCATCCCGTAGGTGAGAGCAAAAGGAGTTTACCCCGTGGGAGTACGGACAGAGGTGCGATAAGCCCATAGAGCTTCTACCAGTTTATCGGCCCAATCAGCAAATTTGTGTGACTCACATGTTTTCTTGATGATTTTAAGAAGGGTTTTGTTCGTGGCCTCAGCCTGGCCATTACCTTGGGGGTAGTATGGTGACGAATGATGCAATGATATATTAAACTTCTTACAGAGGTCCCGGAGTTCTTGAGAAACGAATTGAGGCCCGTTGTCGGTGACGATATCACTTGGCACTCCAAACCGCGAGATGATATTCTTTATGATAAAGCAACATACTGTGGTGGCTTTGATTTCTCCATAGGCTTTAGCTTCTGCCCACTTGGTGAAGTACTCCGTAGCCGTCAGGATGAAGGACTTCTACTTGACTGCGGAATTCGTGTCACTGAGAGGTCCGATGATATCAAAGGCCCACTTGGAAAATGGCCAAGGAGCAGAGAGAGGATGAAGAGAAGAAGCAGGAGCATGGATCTTGTCAGCATGGAGCAGGCATTGAAGACACCTACGGACATAGGGGGAGCAATCTTCTTCTAAGGTTGGCCAGTAATAGCCCTGCCTAAGAATCTTCTTCGCCAACGCCTGCCCATTTACGTGCCCTCCACACTCACTGGAGTGAGCTGCTTCTACTACCTTCCAAGTCTCATCGTCATCTAGACACCTCATTAGAACTCCATTGAGAGCTCGCCTATACAATTCTCCAGCAACAATCGTGTATCTTGCGGCGACTCTTCTAATGGCCTTTCGCTGCTCGGCATTTGTCGTCTCCGGGAATGAATGATCTCTACAATCCTGCACAATCTCATAATACCACGGCAACTCTTCTTCTTCTATGATCTCCTCAAGCTCAGTTAACGAAACTTCTTTCACCTCCTCCCTTTCTGCCTTCCTTTCTACAGATTTCCTAAGGTTGTCGAACCAGGGATCCTGAAGAGAGGGAGCGTCTAACCGCTGGACCATAATGGTCTCAGTGGCACGACTGAGGGGAAATGAAAGAGAAGAAGCTAGTGATGCAAGGGCATCAGCCAAAATGTTCTGAGAACGAGTAGTGTGAATATAGATTAGCTTCCGGAATTGCCTAGCCAAGAGCGTGACCAGATCTTGATAGGGCTTAAGCTTAGGGTCACGGGTACGGAAAGTTAATAGGACTTGACGCAACACCAACTGAGAGTCTCCTATAATGTTAAGGTATCGCACGCCCAAGAGGTAGGCGTGCTTTAGACCGGCAATGAGAGCCTCGTACTCGACTATATTATTTGTGGCTGGAAATGAGAGTTAATAAGCGATAGGGATGGTTACCCCTTCCGGAGTAAGGAGAACGGCGCCGATTCCACTACCCTGGGAATTGAGAGCACCATCGAAATGGAGAGACCAAAAAGGAAGACGAGTGATTACAGATAGGTATTCATCAGGGAACTCGTCCTGGATTGAATCAGTGCGAGGGATAGGAGAATGAGCAAGATGCTCAGCAATGGCGTATCCCTTGATCACTTTTTAGATAATGAAGGTGATGTCGAATTGGGAAAGAAAGCTCTGCCAGCGAGCTAACCGGCTAGGAAGGACAGGTTTTTCTAAAAGATAACGAATGGGGTCCATTCTAGAGATCAGCTTGACCTCATGGGCAAGAAAATAGTGTTTAAGCTTCTGAGCTACCCACACTAGCGCTGCACAGGTCTTCTCCATGGCAGTATACTTGGATTCAGCGGGATTAAACAACCTCGAAAGGTAGTATGCCGCCCGTTCCCTTCCTTTATCATCTACCTGAGCCAGAACAGCTCCTAGGGAGTCCTCAATAACAGAAATGTATAGGATCAGGGGTTTCCCAGGGACGGGTGGTTGCAGAACCGGGGGATTAGAAAGATAAACCTTAAGCTCCTCATAGGCCTTTTGGCATTGTTCATTCCATTCAAACTTTGCTCCCGCCTTTAACAATTCATAGAATGGGTGGCATCTTTGCGAGTGTTGAGATATGAATCTCCTAATGAATTGTAAACGCCCAATCAAACCTCAGAGTTCAGTGATGTTGTTAGGCGGCGGCATCTCCATAACGGCCTTTGCTTTGTTCGGATCGATTTGAATCCCCCGTTTACTAACTATAAACCCGAGTAACTTCCCTGATGCAACTCCAAACACACATTTCTTTGGATTCATCTTCAATTTATATTCCCTAGCCCTTTGCAACACTTTGGCTAGAATGGCGGGGTGTTCTTCTTGAGACCTCAAATTTACCAAAATATCATCCACGTAAGCTTCTAAGTAGACATGCATCATGTCGTGGAAGATAGCCATCATTGCCCTCTGATAAGTAGCACCTGCATTCTTTAATCCAAATGGCATAACAACATAGCAGTATGTGCCCCAGGGCGTAGTGAACGAGGTCTTCTCTTGATCCTCAAGAGCCAGACAGATTTGGTTATATCCAGAATAACCATCCATAAACGAGAGGGCTTCATACCCAGCTGTATTATCAACCAACACATCAATATGAGGAAGCGAGAAATCACCTTTCGGACATGCCTTATTTAAGTCCCTGAAATCGATACAAATCCAAATTTTGCCATCCTTTTTCATTACTGGGACTATGTTTGCCACCCATTGTGGATATAAAATAACTCTAATAAACCGGGCCTTATGCAATTTGTCGACTTCTTCCTTTATCCTTAAGGCCATCTGTGGGTGGAATCTTCTTGCTTTCTGCTTAACGGGTGTTGCCCCTGGTTTAAGAATCAATCGATGTTCAACCAATGTGGGGTCAAGACTCGGCATGTCCTCGTAGGACCAGGCAAACGAATCGCTATACTCCCTCAAAACCTTGATGAGCTCCTCTTCGACCTGAAGAGGGAGATTAGCAGAAATAAGTATGGGCTTGGGGTCCTCTTCGGTTCCAAGATTAATTTCCTTAGTGGGTTCATCCACTGCCGAGGACGGTTCATCAAACCTTTTCAAACCTTGCGCGTACAGATCGGCAGCGTCGTCCACCTCGCTTTCCTCATCATCAGTTGGGTCCTTCTCATTCACAATTTCATATACCTTTAATCCGTCATTGTTCCATTCCCCATCCAATTCCTCATCTTCTTCTAAAACAATCGCGGTCTCTACAAACTCTGGGCACCTAAGGAGGGCATGGCACCTCTCGGCCAAATCTTGCAAAAACCTATCAGGGATGGATTTAGGACGACGCATCACAGGATGCGCTGCAGACGAGGATGGGCTGACTAAACTCGAACTAGACTCTACCCCAACCGACTCTACTAACCTAGGAGACTCTGTAAACTATACATCTAACCTAAGAGATAGGAAATCTACTGGAAAAGGAACATGGGTCTCGTGCCCCTGGGAATCTGAGCAGAACATAGTGTAATCTTCCATTGAAACCTCCATTTTAAAATTGACGTTTTTTTGGAGGCTGGAGGACATCACGCAACAAGAGGAGGAAGAAGACGGAGGGGGAGGTAGTTGCATGGGGAACAAATCGGGGAAGATGCAATCGAAGAATGGATCAGAGGAGCGAAACCACATCTCGTGGAGTTGAGCATTGGGGGGAGGAGGAGTAAACAAGGTTGAAAGATCAATAAGCGGGTAGCGCCCGCAAGCACATGGAACAAATAGAATTTCAAGCGGTCTCTCCGTGAAGTACGGGTCGACTAGAATTGGAGGGGAATGGGGAACAAACCCCAATTGTTGGAACAAAGAGGCAAGACGGGAAGGGGACATAGAAAAGGTAGTGATAGAGCTCCCCACTTCCCGTGGCCCCCGACGGACCAGCTGCATTGGAGAATGCTCCACCAGCTGCATCTCCTTCTGCCTCGGACGGTCTTCTCTCTTACTGAACAACTTTTCAAAACAACCAGCAAAATATTCCATATCACCCACCAACCCCTTCAGCGGCGGCGGTGGGTCAGTAATAACACAGACATCATCGGCCTTCTCTTCGGAACTGGGTGGCGGCTTCTTCAAAGTGCCGGGCTGCAGCGGGCCTTTCACAAAATGTTGTCGATAGTTCCACGTGAACGGCCCGGAGTCTCCAAATATCGACATTGCTGAATCACGGTAGCCAAGGCCTCGACGGCCCATCTTCCTGCCTTTAGGGACGGGCCTGGCCCGCCCCTATAATTGTGCGCCGAGACCCAGGCCCGGCTGATAACCCAGTTTCAGAATCATTCGCCACCCCTTTGAATCTCTTATCTTGGACTTGATCTTGACATTTGTTGGTGTAGTGGCGGGCTTGCGTGACGTATATGCCCATGGATAATTCAAGTCCATTACTGACAAAACTGGCCTATTGCTGGGCCACAACGTAGGGAGAATCTTATCGGTGATGGCATCAACAGACTGGACGGTGGAGATGCTTTTCACTTTAACCACCCGGCCCT
Organism: Amorphophallus konjac; assembly: GCA_022559845.1. Taxonomy (NCBI): domain Eukaryota; kingdom Viridiplantae; phylum Streptophyta; class Magnoliopsida; order Alismatales; family Araceae; genus Amorphophallus; species Amorphophallus konjac. Next base: position 108,911,309 of record CM040117.1, read on the forward strand.
GGAATGGGAATTTCAGGCATTGATGGGCGGTTGAAGGTATGGCATTTAAACTTTTTATCCATGGATGACCCAGAATGGCCTTGAACATCGGGTCTATATCCAACATGTAAAACTCCACGTCCATAACCAACGGCCCTAGCTCGGCCTGTACAGTCACGACCCCGTGACAAGCACGCCTGGAATTGTCATATGCTGCTATTGTGGTGGGTGTCGGCTTAAGCATATCTTCTGAAATGTTACAGGCACGGAGGGTACTCAATGGACACACGTTTATTGATGCTCCTGTGTCCACAAGGGCAGACTTTTTTTTTATTCCAAAAAGCCCTACCTAGGAGCAGATGGGGACCATCGGCCACTAGGGGGTGAATTTTATTACTAAATATGATGAATGAAAATTACATCAGACGGATGCTGGGCATACCCAGCTTATCCATTCGAGCCTCTCCTTTTATAACAGAGGGTAACTCATTATAGGAAAAAAAGGCATTACATTTGGAGGAGCAGGCTAAAGAGGCCTGATGATCCGCTACTTTATTTCCTTCTCTGTAAGTATGGACAATCTTTTCAACCTGAGTAATAGACCTCCAGATCTCTCTTGCATAAGACAGAATTGCCCATGGACAATTATACTCCTTGTTAACAACCCGAACTAGAACCTGTGAATCACATTCAATATAGGCTGGACGGTCTGAGATTGTATGCAAATAATGTATTCCATCCATGAGAGCTCTAGCCTCTGCAACAATGCTATTGGCCTGACCATAGAAATGGGAGAATGCTAGGAGAACATTTCCATAATGATCTCTGATGACACCACCTCCTCCAGAATATCCATCGGATTTGCAAGCCCCATCAGTGTTTAATTTTAAGAATGGCCAAGGGGGGGAAACCCATTTAATGATTTTCAGCTGAACACCAATTGAAGTTGAGGCAGAAATCCCTAAAGAGTCTAGAATCCTTCTTTTGCTAATATCATATTCTTTGTAAGAAGCATTTTTGCAGGCCTGCTGAACTTTGGCTTTGATTTGGTGGAGGATCCGGCTTTTGGACAATGCGCAGCCATCATATCTCACAGAGTTCCTAGCTCTCCAAACATCCCAGCAGCCAAAGCCAATCACTGCTAGAATTAGGAGGCCAAAAGCAGAGTTCAGCCTTATGTGTCGAGCAGCATTTGATATGAAGGATGCGACAGAATTCCCTTCCAAAGGCAGCCCCACAGATTGGAAATAAGACCATATGTGTGAGGCTAGTTCACTGTGTATGAATAAATGATTCAGACTTTCCCTCTGATGGGTCTGACAGCATGAGCAGATGGAACACAATTGAATACCCAGTCGTTGAATATTTGTGTCTACAGGGAGGCTATTGTGAAGAAGCTTCCATAGATGAACAGAGATTTTGGTTGGCAACCATGGAGACCAAAGCTTTGACCATTGAGTGAATGGCTGATTGAGGGCAGTTTCAGAAATAACTTTGTAAGTGGAAGCCACCGAGCACTGACCTGTGGATGACAGGGTCCAAACAGGAAGATCAGAATCTGAATTGAGAGTTGTGTGCAAAATGGCTGTTTTGAGATGAGCAGGAATGAAACTGTCCATTAAGGCTGTATCCTCACTTGGGGAGTGCAATAGGAAATCCTTTACAGTGATGTTTGAATTTGGGATACTGTTGGGGGGAACAAAATCAGACAAACAATGCATTCCAATCCATTTATCAAACCAAAAATTGGTGAGGTTTCCATCTCCAATGATGAACTTGTGATACTGCAGAAGAATCTGTTTTGCCTTGATCCAGCTACTTCTAGCATGACCAGCCATGTTCTTAAAATGCACATCTCTCAAATGACTCTGCCCAATATACTTAGCTCTGAAGAAAGTTGCCCACAAGGAGGTTGAATACATAGCTTGCCATAACATCTTAACTCTGAGAGCAATGTCCATTTGCCTAATAGACATGATACCCAGTCCACCCTTTGAGATAGGTCTGCAGATGATATCCCAGGATCTCCAATGTCTTTTGTTCCCATTCGGTGAAGAGCCCCAGAAAAAATTAGCAAAAGAAATCTCCAGCAGGTGGTGAGTACCAGAGTGAAGGGGTGCCGTGGACAAAGAATAAATAGGAATAGAGGTGAGAACATGCTTGATCAAAATCAGCTTAGCACCTTGTGAAAGAAGACTGGATTTCCATCCAGAGATCCTTTTTTGAATGGTGTGAATAATACCTGCAAAGTGGACTTTTTTCCTTCGGCCTATAACCAGAGGAAAGCCAAGATATTTAATCGGAAAGCTGTGTCTGGTGAAACCAGTAAGCCTGGAAATCCGATTAGCAATGGATTCATTTGTCTTAGGGTGCAAAAGAAAGCCACTCTTATTGATATTGATAAGCTGTCCTGACCCCTGTTCATAGGTTTTGAGCAGCTTCAGGAGATTCCTAATAGAGGCCAGACTAGCCTTGCTAAATATCAAAGTGTCATCTGCAAATAAAAGATGAGAAACAGTGGGACACCTCCGAGGCCCTTGAAAACTGTCAATTAGTCTATTTAACTGAGCTTCTTTTAAAGATCTGCTCAGACTTTCCTCAGCAATGATGAATAAGGAAGGGGCAATTGGATCACCCTGTCGAACACCCCTGGAAGATTTAAAGAAGCCAGCAATATCACCATTCAATAAGACTGAGAACCAACAATTCTGGATCAGCTTTCCAACCAGCTCAATGAAAGTCAGACTGAATCCAAATTTTTGCAGAACAGCAAACAAGAAATCCCATTCTAATCTATCATAGGCCTTAGCCATGTCTAATTTTAAAATGATGTTCTTCCCTCTGGTTTTTCTGCCTAGTTCATGAGTCAGCTCTTGTGCTAAAGCAATATTTTCTGTTATATGCCTCCCTTTGACAAAAGCAATTGTTCCTGCGAAATAATGTTTGGTAGAATTGTAGCCAGCCGTTTATTGATAATGGATGATATGATCTTATAAAAGAAATTGCAAAGACTGATCGGCCTGTAATCAGAAATCTCCACTGCATTCGGTTTTTTTGGAATAAGGGCAATTAAGGTGGATGACACAAATCTTGGGAGAGGCTGAGAGCTTGTAAAAACCTCTTGAATAGCACTGACAACCACATCAGAAATGATTGACCATGCCTTTTGGAAGAAGGCACCTGTGAATCCATCCGGACCTGGAGCACTGTCAGCAGATAATGCAAAGACAATGTCTTTTATTTCCAATTCAGAAGGGACAACACATAGCATTAAGTTATCATGCAGAGTAACCAAATTCGGAATACAGCTTAAGGAGGATTCCTCTATAAGATGCTGCTGAGAAGAGAAAGCAGAGTGAAAGTGGGAAACATCAATGTCCTTCATATCTTCATGATCTGAGGTTAGCAAACCAACTGAATTTCTGAGCTGTGTGATAAATTGTTTGTTTCTTTTGACCTTAGTCGAAGCATGGAAGAATTTAGTGTTTCTGTCCCCCTCCTTTAACCATCTAATCCCAGACTTCTGTCTCCAAAAGCATTCCTCCTGTAAAATTCTTTCAGATAGAAGGGATTTGGCTATTTCTAAGCTGTTAAGATTTTCCAAGTAAGGATGAAGATCATAAGTGTGTTCAGCTTTAAGAACAATATCCTCTGCTGTTTTCAGATTTAAATGGACATGACCAAAGGTCTGCTTGTTCCAATTGCGAAGCATACTCCTCAAATATTTGAGCTTCAAGTATAGAGTGGATATAGGTGAAGAAGCCAAAGGGCTGGTATTCCAACAAGTATTAACATCCATTAGAAACTTGTCATGCAAAGTCCACATTTGCTGAAAATAGAAACGGCTCTTGAAAGTAGTCCGGTGTAACAATCTCACTAATAGGGGTGCATGATCAGAAGCTTCCCTGGATAAATGCTCAACAGAGATTGGGAATAGATTTTGCCAATCTGAATTTATAAGTACCCTGTCCAGCTGAGCCCAAATACCATGACCACCAGATTGGTTGTTATGCCAAGTATACTAAGATCCCATGAAACCAGCATCAACTAAAGCACAATCTGAAGCACACTCAATAAAGTCCGAAATTGCAGTTAAATTAGGTGGATTGCCACCAATTTTTTCACCCACTGCCATAATGCAGTTGAAATCTCCAGCAACTAGCCAAGGCCCTGAAATTTGAGAGTGCACTGCTTGTAGGGACCTCCACAATGCCTGCCTCTCCAGAATAGAGCATTTAGCATAAACAAAAGTAAGATGGAATACAGGCCTAACAGAACCAGATTGTGTAATGGTTATTTGCTGCTCATCAGTAATGACAATGGAAAAGTCCAGGGGGTCTCTCCAAAAAATCCAAATATGCGCCAGATCATCACAATTAGCAAAACAATTGCTCATTCCTAATTTTCTGCATATATAGGTCATTTTACTGACATGAATTTTGGGTTCCAGCACAACAATGCAATCAATTTTATGGGACTGAATGAAATATTTAGCCCTCCCAATAGAAACATCATTTCCAATTCCTCTTATATTCCATATGATGAAATTCATGAGGATTTTGATAAAGGAGGAGTACCGGATGATCCAGACCTGGTCATGGATCTAGTTATGACACCCATATGATCATTAATAGCAGTCCTTGCATTTTCAATTTCTGCTGCAGTTGCAATATTTTGTCTTGTACCTGCCAAATCCAAACTATTCTGCTGATGCTGAAAAGAGGTCCTTGAATCCGAATGACTGCTTAAGGCAAGCAAAGGAAGCTGCAATATGTTCACAGATTGCTGATCAACAATGGCCAATTCCAGAACAGGGGCAATTAGGCCATTACCATCAAGCCTTTGTCCTGAAGGGAGCTCACTAACAGGAGCAATGGAAGCTTCTGTAGGGATCACTGTGAATCGAGAAGGAGCATGTAAGGCCGTCAATGTAGCTGACGTGTTAAGATTAGAGTCAGCAAATTTAGATGAATTAGGTAGCGACCTTAATGCACTACCATCCATAAGAGAATGCATTGAATTATCCTGATTTACATGGGAAATTTCTTTTGAGTCAGTAGCATTGTCCCCCACGGTCTTTGAAGGAGACACCACTACAACTTCACTGTTTGGTCGAACAGCCGGAAAAGTCTCAGCAACAACACCACTCGAAGACAGTGTAGCAGGAGGAGGTTCATCACTTCCAACGTGCCTTTGATCACCTGTATTCATTTGAGCCACTGGTTTCCAAATATGCTTGGCCTTTGGGACAGGTCGAGAAATACCCTGTGACCCTTCAGAATTTACCACCGGATTAATTGATTTACCTTTACAATCATGCAAAGAATGGCCTAGTCTGGAACAACTCGAACAGAATAGAGGCAACTCAGGGTAAAGAATATCTTGCCAGATCCCTCCCCCAGTCATACCAATCCACATTCTAGGGGGGAGAGGCTTCAGAATATCCAGCTCAACACAAACTCGGGCAGCCATAGTATTGGATAGATTAAGAGTTGAAGAGTCTATTTTTAATACCTTCCCAATATTTTCGGCTATAGAACGCAACAAAGGTTCCACAAAAAGATTCACAGGCAACCCAGGGAAAGAAATCCATACCGGCAGAATTGGGGAATCTTCATTGGGTGAAAAATGCATCGTCCACTTAAAGAAGCGGAAAAATCTGCCATGAACATAGAGATGCTCTCTCAGCAACAACTGTAGATAATCATCATGATTATGGAAACGCAGAAGAAGATGCTTAGCATCCAAAGCACTGATCATAAAATATTCTTTGAATCGGCACCGGTTTGTGAGATGAGCCCTGATCTCAGGGAAAGCAGGTCTTCCTTGGGGCGTCCGGGCCACCAGCGAAAATGCAAAAGGTTGCAGCGACGCTTCTCGTTCCTCGACGGAGAAGAAAACGGCCTGTTCACCACCGTCCGTAAGCGCAGGCTCATGGACATTGCCTGGAATCACGGGCGGTAGCAGCGAAGTGGCAAGAGCTTCAGCAAAGGTGCGACTACTCCCCGGGATTACAAAAAATAGGGAAACAACAGGAGAAGAAGAAGCCAAGGCGGGAGGGGCCGAAGGAGCGGCTACCACGGCGGAGGGGGCCACGACGGGCCCCCCCAAGGTCGCCATAGCCAAGGGGTCAAAGCGCCTCCATGGGGCCTACGCTAGGTCGAAGTTTTTAGCTTCCCCCCACACAAGGGCAGACTCAACAGCCACTTTATTCAGAGAAATGGTAATACATAGTGGCATCTACCGTGCCTCTAGGGGAGCTAGTTCTGACTCAGAAGATGAAATAGAGGGCCCCCTTGTGATGGTTGCCAACACCGTTGGTAAACTGTCCACCGCCACATCTTCATTGACCATTACTTTTTGCAAAAAGGTCTTCAAAGCATCCTGATGTAGCGGCGACCTCTTGATCAATGCCAAAACTGAAATCTTGGCCGGCATCCAGTCCAAGTGCTGTAACAAGTCATACTTTGTGCCTGGCATGGGGTTTGCATCTTCAACCGTTGAAGAAGAAGGCTGAGGGGTAGGTGCGGGTGCACGAGGAGAAGGGTAAACTCTGTGAAATGGGTTCTCGCTCCGAAGGGCGCAATGTGGTGCCGGCACGGCCTGAGATGGACCCCCGCTCCGCCCGGTGGGGTAGGTGGAAGGGGTAGAAATGGGGGTGAGGATGGCGGAAGTCGGCCTGATGGGTCCTGGTGAAGGGGAAATGGGCGAGGGGTTAAGTGGAGGGGTGATGATAGAGGTATGGCAGGTGATGGCGAAAGGACTGGCGGTATGGAGGGGAATGCGGTGGGCCTGATGGGTGATGCGGAGGGAATAATGGGTGGAGTGGTGGCGAGAACGGTGGGTCTGAGAACGGAGGGGATAGCAAGTGCAGGGGAATGGTTATGGTGGAAGGCCAAGAGGTGTGCGGGGGTTTCATCATCAAAAGTCCACCCAGCGTTGGGGGCTGGGTGCTGAACAATGTTCACTTGGGCTAGTGTCGGCGCCGGCGGCTGTTGTTGTTGCTGAGGAGCGGGTTGATGTATCGACATGGGATTCTGATGGATCCCAAGGTCTTGTTGCTGCTGCTGCTGTTGCTGGGGTTGCTGTTGCCGCTGGAGTTGTTGTTGCTGCTGTTGCTGGGGTGCCGCCTGCTGCGGCCTGGCTTGTCTCTGCCTTTGCTTGATGTCCTCGATCAGCTGGTGCTTCTGGGCCCAATCAATCGTCTGGCCCTCATGTAAATCATACACCAGATCTCTAAACTGATAGCACCGCTCTATTGTGTGCCTGGGCTGCCGATGATATATGCAATATCGAGACTAATCGGCGGCCGAATTCCGATTCTGACACTCTGGAGGAAATTGAATATCACCAGTATACATCAAAGCAGAGAAAATATCAGGCAAAGTCTCAGGAAGAGGAGGGTAATGGGTCCTCTTTGGGCTCGGTCGAGCAGGTCCATAAGCGTCAGGTGGGGGAACATTATTATATTGCGACGGCCGCTGAGGCTGTTGGGGTGGTGGTGGTTGGTGTTGCGGGTATTGAGGAACCGGGGGAAGCGAGGTGGAGCGGCTTGGTGAGGAAACTGAACAGCCTGGACCTGCTCATTGATCTGCACTCCCTCAGTGATGGGGCCCTGGGACTTCCTGGCGGTTTTGGGTTTCTGGGCCTCAAATAGTGAATGAATAGGGGAGTCTTTAAACTGTGTCTGTATGAACCGAGCTCTACTATATAACTGATGCATATTCGAAATGTCATTCATTGCCAAAATATTTCTGAACGTCGGGGTGGCATTGGAGATTAACAGCTTAACTTTCTCTTCTTCCGGTATTTGCTCGGGCACACGCGAGGCCATCTGCCTCCACCGATCCGCATAGGTTGCAAAATCTTCTTCCGGCTTCATCTTTTCTGCTACCAGGTCGGTGAAGGAATACTCGGGACCGACCCGATCTTGGAACCTCTGAATGAACCTCTCCTTGACTGTCTTGAAGTTTTCGGCCTCCTCCATAGGCAAGGTATAAAACCATTCCAGGGTGACCCCTTCCAACGATCGGCGGAATAAGTAAGCCATCAGGCGATCATCATGCGGGAACTGTGCTGACTCGTAAAGAAACTCCCGAACATGAATGAACGGGTTGCCGTTCTCGTCATATTTTCAGTACACGGGGAGCTCGGACTGAGGAGGAAAAAGAATGTCCCTGAAGTTAGGAATAGGGACATCAGCCAAAGATTGCGGGCCAACCCGCTTGTGGAGGAGGTAAATTTGTTGCTGCATAGTTGCCCATTTATCAAGAATTTCCCGTTCCCGGGATGGAGGAGAAGGAGCAGGAGGAACGGTACCTGGATACGTAGCTAAAGGAAAGGCTGGCTGAGGGGGCAGCCCGTAAGATGGATAATGGGCCAGGGAAGGACCCACATCTGCATGAGCCAGCTGGGCGGCCCCTGGTTGCAACCGAGTAAAGTCTGCCGGGGCTACAAGAGCCTGCGGCGATGGAGAAATAGTGACATAAGGATCAAGGTAAGGAATAGTGGGGATTTGAGATTTCCCCTTATCGAGCGGCTGATGGGCCGAGGTGGAAGCCTGGCCCATTTCCATGCTGGAGTACCGAAGGACCTGAGGATGGGTCGGAGTAAGGTCAACGGGGGCCACAGAGGTGGTCCCAGCAACAGAAGATGTAGTGGCAACATCAGTCATACCACGAGAAGGAGCTGAAGTCGGGGCATCGGCCCCCTGCAAGGCTTGCCGGATGAGATGGAGCTGGGTAGGGTCCAGCTGGGCCATCATGTTGAGAATTTGATTGGCCGGATGCTGAATGGATGGATTCGAAAGGGAGGGTTGGGAATCCTCACCAAGAATGGTCGGGAGTGGAGGGGCAGTGCCCTCTCCTCCCTGCATATGGGTGACCCTAGGCGGGTCCTCAAGAAGGCCGTGAGGAAGAGAATCCTCGTGGGACTGAGAGAAGTCGTATGACGACATGGGAGATGATGAATCAAACAAGGGATTGAAGTAGGAATGGAAATGAGAACTGACTCTAGGTGATGATCCTAAGGGAAAAAGACAACCCCACATACACTAAACACCTCGGGGCTAGAGCAAACAAACCTAAACAGGGCAAAGCCTCAAACAACCAAGCATCCAATGGAGAGGAGAGATGAGAAGAGAATCAAACACATGAGCAACCAAGTTGTCGAATGATGCACGGTAGTTTTTAAATTCCTCTTGTAGGACCTTAGTGGATTAATTAATATATGAATTCACTCAACCACGAGGTACCTAACCAGAATGGGAAATGAGGAACTGGGTGACTCTACGGGGATCTCTCACTCGCGGATGCAAACCCTAGACTGGGGGTGGATACGATACAACCTACCCGGCGTCCGTGTGGGAATCCACGGCTCACGGGGGCTTACAGAGGTCCTCAGCAAGGTCCCCTAGTCGGCTCCAAGGAGTATGGAGACGAGAGGAAACCCTACCTCGGTAGGAATGCAACTACTATGAAAGAGATGGATGATCCTATGTGCACCAGAGTGCATGCAAAATCTAGCCTAGCAACTATCAAGCAATGATCAATCAAATATATAAGTAATGAAAATGATCATACAGCAATGATATAGGAGCAGGGGGAGATCAATAACTAGCACCAAAGATCACGGACATCATGGAATATGACAATCAAAAGATGAACTATGAGTGCACTGTAGCACCACAAGGACGGTCTATATGCGACCGCTCAAACAGACAAACGGTCTGGATAGAACCGTATAAGCCAGAGCAACAGAACGAAACAATAACTGCAAAAGAATTGCAGAGTGCTGGAAATGAAGAACGGTAGCGATGAGAAACGTACCAAGAAGAGCGGTCTGTATACAGCCGCGTAAGCTCTGGAACGGATTCCCACAAATCGTGTACCTATAGTCTGAACACCCAGAAGCGTACCTGTGCCAGAGCGATGGAAGGCCAGGGACAGGCCATTCAGAAGTGTGGATGGTCGATAGGACGCACAGAAGATGAACGGCTCTGGGAGAACCGTCCACGTTCCAGAAGGCAGAAAATGCAACCCAACCTGCAATCACTCCAACAAGAGGACTAACACAACAAAAGGGGGGTCAGCAAATCACTAACATGATGGGCACTAGGTGTCCCACCATGATCGCCAAAAAATGGGTTGTTGATAAGTTTTGTTCTACTCTCTTTCTCTTCAATACCGGCTTGAAACACCTCTACTCTCCCCTTCTAATAAATCGGTATGTAAAATAAAATAGGACAGTAGAAGGAGAACAACAGAATGTAAAGAACCATGATCGCCACCAAGGTGACGAACGTGATGAACACGCCGTGCCTTGGAAAGAAGGAGAGGTACTCTCCTGACCTACAGCGCTGGGAAGATGGACGGCTCCCGAAGAACCACCTATAGGATGCACAGTCTCACTATAGACCGCCTAAGGACGCTGCAGAAGATGCGGGATGAAGCGCTCTTGGCAGTTGAACGGCTCTGTCACGACCACAGGATGAAGAAGGACGGCCCAGGCTACACCGCATGTCTTCTTGAACAGACTGTAGAGAACCGCGCGAGACCACCAAGCCAGAAGTCGCAAAGGGGTCCAACCTCCACCCTCTCCGGTCGGCCAGAGGGGATGGGCCTTGTGCTAGGGATTGCTGACCTGTAAAACGACGTAAAAACACAAAGGGAAAACCTAGATTAGAACTGAATGGTATAGTAAATGCCAAAATAATGTGAAATGAACATGAATAAGTGGAAAGGGGGATACCTGGGAGATTTTAAACCCCCAGGGTGTCAAAAATGTAGGTGGGTGTGTGCATGGCAATGAAGATGAAGAAGAACGTGGTGAGAAAGTATGAAAGGTGATGCATGCAATGAAAAGTGGACAAAACTATCAAGCGTAAAAGACTCAAAAAATTGGACTACTCCCTGAACCGGAGGCTTGTATGGACGTGGAAAGCCTCCCTCCTTGGTGCTAGGTCGCTCAAAAATACGGCAGGGCTCGTCGTCGACCAAAATCTCCCCCCCTTTTCTACCCAGCCTTTAGGGTCTATTTATAGAGCACCTAAAGTCCTAGCTCGAAATTAGGGTTTAGAGGTATTTTCAGGTCGAGATAATCAAAGGAAAATCGTAGATAAATAGATTATCTTTTATCCAGTCGAAACGGCACTTAAAATGGTTGATTATCCGCGGAGAAAATGATGGGAGAAGTTGGGTATAAAACCACGGATAAAGAGATAAAAATCTGTTGAAATTCATGAATCGAACGGATGAACAGTCTTACGATAGCCCGCCCAACTAGATGTACGGTCATGTTCTGGCCTTCCAACCCTGTCGGTGGAAATTCAAAATAAATCATAAATAATCCAAATTATCCATCGAGCTGACCGAAGCCTTCGCCGTTGGACTCTCATAGATGAACGGCTCAGATGAGACCGTTCAAAGGTTGAGCGGCCACGGACAAACCGTTCTAGCCTTGTCGGTGATAAAAAGATTAAAAGGCCAATTGGGCTAAAAATAGTCACATATGTTTCCTCGTCTGATGCTTCTACCTCAAGAACAACATCCAAAGGAAAAGAAAAGGTTGAAGAAGAAGCCACTGAAATCCCCAAAAAGATTACTCAAAAGCCCAAGAAGAGTCAACCATCCTCACAACACAGGCCAACACCTCCTTGGCCATCAACCGTTCAAACCGCCAAAAAATTTCACACCGGTCGACACTTCCATAGGTTGACACCACCCTATCTTTGGGGCAATTGTGATTTCTGTGTGCATCAATTTCCTAGGTGGCAAAGTAATCATTTTCAACCCAAAATCAACCAGTGGCCACAGTGGGTTAAGAAGCAAACTTCCTCAAACTCTCACAAAATCCAACAAAGAGCCTCTAAACAAAAAGTGAATGTCAAGGTTGAAAATAAAAATCAAATTCCTGCTCTAAGCAAACAAAACATCAATGTTAGGAAGGTTTGGATTCCAAAAGAAATGGTTTCATATTTTAAAATCTGAAGAGTTTGATGGGATCAAAATTTGGTTGGGTTCCAAACACCATTGCTTAATTATTTGTGCAGGAATGTCTTGCAGCCATGCATAACAGGTGGTACCTTGATAGCGGCTGCTCAAGACACATGACTGGAGACAAATTGAAATTTTGTCTCTTAGATGAAAAGGAAGGAGGATACGTCACATTTGGAGGGAACAACAAGGGAAAAATCATTGGAACATGTAATGTAGGTAAGAACCTCTCCAACTCCATTTGTAACGTGCTCCTAGTTGAAGGTTTGAAATACAACCTGCTTAGTTAAGTCAATTGTGTGATAAAGGTCACAAAGTGTTGTTTGATGTTGTGCCCCTGTGGTCTTGATGATTGGTTTTGATGATAGCAAACACTATAAGTCACCATTTGCATGTGTGCATGAAAGACCTTGTTGATTCAGTTTAGAAGACCTTGTTGATTCAGTTTAGCAGTCATTCATATGTTCAGTCTTTCAGATACTCAGTCATTTTATCTGCTTACACTGTGAGTCATTGCATTTGATGTTCAGTCATTTTATCTGCTGCATAAAGCATGTTTAGTCATTTTATCTGCTGCATCTCTCTGCTTGTGGAAGTCTACACATTGCATAGCTGCAGCAACTTCAAGTCTAAACACTGCACAGCTTGCAAGACTTCAAGTCTGCACAATGCACATCACGCGAGTCACCAAGTCTATACATTGCATAGACTGCAGGCATTCTAAGTCTGTACATTGCCTAGTGTCGCACACCAAGTCTGTACAGAGTTCGCGTCTCATGCATCGTCTTCATAAAGTCCATACATTCACTGTAGCTTGCTTAGCTGAAGTGTGTACATCCATCGTCTCATGAAGTGTGTACATTGCGTTACATTGCTAAAGTCTGCACATTGTGCTTTGAAGTTGCATCAAGTCTAGACATTGTCCTGTAGCAAGCACGAAACCAAGTCTGTACATTCGTCAAGGGGCCAAGTCTATACATTGTGTCGTTCATCACTTCATTTGGAAGTCTGTACATTGGATTGTTCATGCAGTGTCTTTCAAAGTCTATACATTCATGCTTGTTCATTCATCCAAGTTTGTACAGCCCTCTTCATTGCACTTAATGTCTATACATTGTGCATCGTCTTGTTCAGCGTCTCATATGCACATTTGAGTCAAAGTCTGCACATCATAAGTCTAAACACTGAGCGTCTCATTGAGCGTCTCATGTAAGTCTATACATTACATTGGCCTTCAAGCTTTACAAGTCTGTACAACGGCCTGTTCATGCATTCAGCCCAAGTCTGTACATCAGACTATTTCAAGTGAAGTGTGTACATCCGACTGTTCATGCACTCATCTTAAGTCTATACATCCGTCTGTGCATTGTCTTGGCCATCGTCTCACAACCATCAAGTCAATACATTGGTCGGTGGCAAGTCTGCACATTGGACTCTCACTCAAAGTCTGTACAGCGTAATGTTCATATGATTCTAAGCCTATACACTGCACTGTAGAAGCTCGAGGTGAAGTCTGTACAGCCACCAGTTCGACTTGCAAGTCTATACATCGGTAGCTTTACCGACGTTGCACTCAAAGTCTATACACTGATAGCTTTACCGTCGTTTCTTTTGGCAAGTCTATACATCACAGTTGAGTGGAAGTCTGTACAGTCGTTGTGTTGCCAAAGTCCATACATTGTGAACCTCAAAGTCTGTACAGACTTTGCCTTGTTCAAGTCTGTACATCGACCCTTTGGCAAGTCTATACATTGAAAGTCTATACACTCGATTGCCTTGCCTTGATCAAGTCTGTACAGAGCTTCATTGTTCAAGACTGTACATCGCTCAGTTGGCAAGTCTATACATTGGAAGTATATACATTCCTTTGCCTTGCATCGCTCATCAAGTCTGTACAGCCTTTCTCTTTGCATGTCTGTACATCGTCCATGATGTCTGAACAACGAGCAAGTATGTACATCAAGCTAGTCTGCTGACTAAGTCTATACAGACTTTGCTTGCACAAGTATGTACATCGCTCATTTGTCTTGGCAAGTCTGCACATCGGTAAGTCCATACATTGTTCAGTGCATTGCATTCATCAGTCGTGAAGTCTATACATTGAGTTGAAGCCTGTACATCATGCATCTAGTGATTCAAGTCTATACACTACGTTGATGCATTGTTCTCATCGAAGTCTATTCATTGAAGTCTATACATTGCTTCAGCCTTGCATCCACAAAGTCTGTACAATGCCACAGACTTGCATACATGAAGTCTATACATCCTCTGCCAGCCTGCACGCAGCCAAGTCTATACATCGACTGGCAGTCTTCAGCAAAGTCTGAACATTGCATCATTGTGTATGAATTGCTTTCTTCAAGTCTATACACTGCATCATATGCATACTGCAGCATGTGTCAGCAAGTCTATACACTGCATCATATATGCATATTACAGCATGTGGTAAGAAGTCTGTACACTCGTCTTGCCTCAGACGATCAACTCTGTACAGCCATCCATGCTTGCCTTGCTTGCTCAATGAAGTCTGAACATTGCCTTAAGCTAATACTGTCTTCGACTGATTAACTGACAGGATTGTTAGACGAGGTTAATGTGTCTGGGCACGTGACTCGAGGTGGGCACCTGGCACGTGATCCAAGAAGCTGAGATGCTGACACGTGGTAGCATCACTTGGGCGGGAGAAGTGGAAAGCACACGCCCTAAGCTGCTGCTATATATATAGAAGATGTCTTCCTCAGAAGAAGACTAATGAGAAGAATAGAAGAGGGCTGATCGAGACTGTGAGTGAAGAAGAAGTGAGGCAGAGAGCAGCATAAGAAGAAAAAGAAGAAGAAGAGAAAAGAAGAGCTAGAGAGAGCCTGCACGATCGAGTGTCAGAAAAAGAAAGAGAAAAAGAGAAGGAGAAGAGAGAGAGTGAGAGTTCATGGAGAAGAAGAAAGAAGTCTCGACTGAAGATCTGTCTACTGAACCGTGGATCAAATCCAGGCCAGTCAGCTCCATGGGAGCCATATCTACGTTATCTTTCTTTATAGCTTTCTGATCGCTGTGTATTTTTCCTTTCTTATTTTTCCTTTCTTTTGTTATCTATTCATCATTGTTCTTCCGACTCTCTGGATTGAGGTCGGGTTCCTCCTGTGGACTCAGGAGAAGGGAGACATTGTGTCTCCGGTAGCAAGTGGCTGGGAGTCACTTGTTGGGTTCCCTCCGGGTTGGAGGAAGGGAGACTTGTCTCCGGTTCTGGTCTTGTGGGTTGCAAGTCCAGGTGTTCCCTCCTGGTCTGGAGGAAGAGAGACCTAGTCTCTGGTTCCAAGTGGCTGGGAGTCACTTGGAGTGTCCCTCCGATTTGGAGGAAGAGGGGAGGCTATTCCCCTGGTCAAGCTGTGTGGCAGCATTCTGTTCACAGACTGAGTCTGCAGTTTCTAGCTTGTGCTAGTGGAAGCCTCACTCCGGTTGGGAGTGAGGGGTGGATGTAGGTCTGGAGGACCGAACCACCTAAAAAATATATGTGCAGTGGTTTACCTTGTGCGTTAGCTCCATATCTTCTACCACCTTTCACAAATTATCTGAGCGTTCATATTGCTATCTTGTAGTAGGTTGATTATCTTCTTCCGCTTCCACTAGTTGATTGTTTAGGCGCGAGATAGATGTTTGTTCTTCGGTTCAAAAGAGATTCTGATTAGTTATCCAGTTTGTCTATCTGTTCTAGTTAGTTTTCTAGTTTTCATTGAGCGAAAAGTTTTTTTAAGGGTGGGATTCATTCACCCCCCCTTTGAATCCAGCGCACCGATCCTATCAATTGGTATCAGAGCGGTTTCTGACTTACAGATCCAACGATCTGCAGAGGATCCTGCTAGCGTTTTGGTGCATCATTGTCTTCTACATATTGTTTCACAAAATTACATGTTGATTTGTCTTCATGGCTCATCCACCGATTTTCAGTGGTACGGACTTTAATGTCTGGTTTAAAAATTTGCATATGTTTGTTACGACTACTGATCCAGATCTGTGGAAACTAATTTCACATGGTCCACATAGACTATCCAAAGATCAGTCCAAATGGACTAATAAGCATCGATCTATGTGTGCAGAAAATCAGAAGGCTTGGAATCTGATGAAGGCAGCTACTGACAAAGCCTTTCATTCATGTTTCCTTGATTGTAGATCTGCAAGTGATATATTGGAGATGATGAAGAGAGCTGGGAAAGGAAATCAAACAAGCTGCATGATGGCTCGAGGAAGTGGACAAAGCAGCGATCAAGAAGAAGAACAAGATGATGAGGAGGTAAATCTCTTCGAGAATTTTTGTCTAGATGATTGGGAGAATGCATATGCTGAATTATTAGAGTCACATGAGAGGTTAAGAAAACCGTATAAAAAATTGAAGAAGGGTACTGGGTTAGATAGTTCAAGTTCTCCATGTAAAAATTGTACTGAATTGAAAAATGTTCATGATGTTTGTATGTCTGATTTTCATATGCTGAAAAAACAAATTTCGTTGCTGAAAATTGAGAATCAAGATCATGTAATTGAGATATCTGAACTCAAAGAGAAAATCAGTTCAAATAATGATAATCAGATTCTTGTTAACTATCATGACCAGTATGAAAAATTGCTGAAAAATTTCGAAAGTGAGAACTCAGATTTAAACAAGCTAAAATCTGAAAATGACTCTCTTAGAAAATCTGTTAAAGAAAATGAAGAAAAATTAAAGAAACTTGAAAAGGAGAACACATTGCTGATTGAAAAATCTGATGCCATAAAATCTGTAAACATGGAGTTGCAGAAAAACATTGAAAACTTGCATAGGGAGTATGAAACTCAAAATAATCCAAAAGTATCTCAAGATGACCAGATTCTTCTTGATGAATTAATTCAAAATGATACTTTGGTTAAATAAAATGAGAAGTTAAAAGTGTTGAACTCCACTATCTCTGAGAGACTTCTAGCCTTAGAAAGAGGAAAAACTGTTTGCATTGAAGATTCTGATAAATTGAGCAATCTAGAACAGGAAGTTGAGAAATATAAAACTGCTAACAAAGTTTTGAATGAAGCTATGAATTGCAGTGAGCAAGAGATTGCCAGTTACGAGTTACACATTGCCTCTTTAGAAGATGAAATCCAAGACTTGAGGAACTCTCTGTCAAAGTTTGTTGATAGGCAGAAAAACCTAGACAAGCTACTAGGTATAAAAATCAACTCTAGGAAGGAAGGGCTGGGCTACAATAAGATCAACAAGAAAGAGCTTCAGAGCAAGTTGATAACATCATTTGTAAATGCTTCAAATGTAGCCACAACCTCTAAAGACAAACAGCCCATTGTTCAGAAAATGCTGGGAACGAAGGTTAATTTTAAGAAAGAGGGACTGGTTTACAATCCAGTTATGAGGAAGGTTGATGGAACCAACCTGAAAACTATTTTTGTTAAATCTTCTGAACAGGAAAAGCCTTCTACCCCACCTCCAACTCAGTACAAGGCTAAGAAAACAGAAAAACATGATAAAAATCAGAAAAGGACTGAAAAATAGAAAATTGATAAAAAGGATACATCAGTGCATGTTGATCACAGTCCTCACACACACTCACATGCATCTAAGAAGAAAATGATCTGTCATTACTATCATAGATTTGGTCATTTGATGCATGATTGTAAATTGATGGAGAAGGATGATATGAATGCTAGGAGATTTCATGATAAAAATCCTTCACCTCAGAAAAGGAAAACTGAATGTCTACACTGTGGCAAACTAGGACACAGCATTGCACAATGCTGGTTTGCAAATGGTAAGAAAATATCTTTTTCACATCATGCTAAATTCCCTGCAAACCATAATGATGTTGATAGGAATAAATTTGCTGTAAATAGAAAATATTCTGCATGTTTCAACTGTGGAAAGACAGGCCATAGGGCCATTGAATGTTGGTTGAATACTGGTAGAAGAAATTCTATTTCATGCTTTGAATGTGGAAAGACAGGCCACGGGGCCATTGAATGTTGGCATGCTCAGGGAAGGAAGTCTAACTATAAATCTGGTAGATTCCCTGCAAATAGAAATTTTTTTGATAAACCTGAATTTGTCTTTAACAGAAAGTCTGTTGCATGCTCTAACTGTTGGAAGCAAGGCCATCTGGCTAGAGAGTGCTGGTCACCTTTTAAGAGAAGAAATCATTCTTCTCATTTTGAATATGAAAAGTCTGGCTACAAAGCTGTAAATTGCTGGCCGAATGATAACAAAGGACAGAACCTTCATGCAAACAACAGAAACTTTAATTCTCATACACATAGATTTCATGATCATGCTAATGTGTACAAAGAGAACAAAAATTCTGTTTCATGTCGTTATTGTGGTGGCTTTGGTCATTCAATGAATAATTACTATTTAATGAAATCTGATGACCTTCATGCACAAAACTTGTTGAGAAAACCTGCTAGAAATGTCACTGTCAATTTAGGACCCAAGACCTCTTGGGTACCTATTTGTGCAAAATAAGCTTTGTGTTACAGGTATGCCTTGGAAGCTGATTAATAAATGGGGGATTAATCCAAGGCACTCAAGAATGAAAACCCCTTCCTGAACCTTTCAGGTAAATTTCTTGCATTTCCTGTTTTTAGTTTTACTGCATAGTATATTAAATCTGTTTTTGCATATTCATTCATCATCTGCCATTTGTATTAGTTTCTGATCATGCACTTGCTGAGCGTTCTGTGCATATATGAGTTTAAAGGGTTGTCTGCATCTGATGCATACATATGCCAATTGCAGTTGTTTGATAATTGTTGATATGCATAATCTCTGAAAATAAATTGCAACTTCTGAAAATCTAAACTGCATATGAATGTTGTTTGAAATCTGTCTGTTGCATAGCTCACTGAAAATCTGGATTGCATATAGGACTGCATGTTGAATTATCATAATTGATCTCTATGGTATATTAAATAGTAAGCCACTAAAAGGCAGAGAAATCTGTCGGGAGGCTTTTACTATGTGTGAGATGGTCTTTTAGACCAGGGTCTCCGCCTAGTACCATGGGTCATAGTGCTTGATAGGGCAGTCTGAATGAGCATGAATCACAAATCCATATGTTCAGCTTTCATGGCAAACATTGTATGTTTTCAGGGGTAGTTAATTGCATGTCTTTGCATGGCAATCAATGTTGAGTCCTTGCATGTCTTTGCATACATGTAGTTAATAGCATTGCATTCCACTACTTTGAAAAAGCCAAAAAGATTGACTGAATGCATATTGTGAGGGGGAGTCAATGCATTGCACGTAGGTTGTC
Organism: Amorphophallus konjac; assembly: GCA_022559845.1. Taxonomy (NCBI): domain Eukaryota; kingdom Viridiplantae; phylum Streptophyta; class Magnoliopsida; order Alismatales; family Araceae; genus Amorphophallus; species Amorphophallus konjac. The sequence continues at coordinate 108,930,561 of CM040117.1, forward strand.
AAATGCATACACTTGTCAGAATTCATTGCATATCCCTCCTTATTGATTTTGTTGACAAACATTGAGCATATTCTGAAAATATTGAGCTTCAAAATCTCTTCTATCATTTGGTATCAGAATTCTATCAGTTTTTCATGAAGATTTCAATGGGACTATTTCGATCATAAATCTGAAAACTCTTGAACTAGGAATCTTCTATTATACGATTTTATGAATGTCTGAAATAATTCATGTGGTTTAAGTTTAATGTATTCATGGAGTTTGTCTGTAATTCTCTTAAAAAATATCTGAATCATGTTTAATAAACCTTAACCAACTATCTCATGATGTGCCTTGTAAAACCTTCTGAAAACTGCACTATTGAATACATGGCTTTAATTGGTTAAGTACATGAAATTATTATTGACTTGAAGCAAATGAATTTGTCTGAATTGTCTAAAGGGTTAATTTCAGTCAGAGCAATGACTTTGGTCACTGAGAAACACATGTCCAAAGGACTGTGTCATGAGGTGCCATAGTTAACTCTGCTTAAGAATGATTGTTAATCAGGCAGAGCAATGGCATGCACACTGAGAAATACAACTCACTCATCAAAGAAATGATTTGCAGTGTGTCATGATGTGTAAATGCTACCTCTGTTCATATAAAGCATGACTGTTAGTCACACTTAGTGCTTAGGGATATTGGCCTCTGATCAAGGTATATCCTCTAGTTACAAAGTGTACACTGAACTAGAGTGCTCGTAAAATTTGTAGCATGAAAATTTGTTGAACAAATTACAATATTTGAATATTGATGTAAAAATTAAATTGTTTTAACCCTAGACAAAATCTCATGACTTCATAATTGCTTGATCTCAATACTAGTGCATGTATTTCTGAAAGAAGTCAATAAATTTGATTGTGTAAGAGAAAGGGAGGATAATCAAGATAGAATTATGAGGGCTTGGTTCATTTTTATTAAACCTTGGTTTTAGATATCAATACAGAATTTTATTGATAAACCTTGCATACATCATGTTTAAACCATGCTGATCAATAAAATTCATTCATAAGCCCTTATAATGGAAGACTTTGAAAAATTATGTTTTGGATTTATGAGATTGATATCTCCTTGAAAATCTTGTTTTGAACTTCTTGTGTTTGAAACTCTTCTCCTCACTGTCCTTGGTTCATTGACCTGAACTTACCCTTGAATGCCACTGTGGTCTCCATCTCAACCACATCAATTGGGAGAAATGCAACAGATGCATATCAATTGGTATCTATTCAGGGGAGCTTCCTTGTCATATTGAATCATGTTCATAACAATTGTGACCCTGCATTCATACTCTTAGGGGGAGGTATTGCATTTCTTGCTGCATCTGCATCTCTGCATTCATACCTCTGCATGATTGTTTAAAAAAAAACAAAAGGGGAGAAATTGATTTGAGTCATATTGCTCTTTGGGGGAGAATGTGCTTTCATGTAGTTAAAGGGAGAAATGTTATTTCAATTGTTTCATATCTGCTTATTTTTTCTCTCTCAAACTAATCTCTTTTTGCTGAAGTCAAAGGGGGAGAATGTTTTGACTTGAGTCAGTGTGACTCATAGTGTTGCCATCATCAAAAAGGGGGAGATTGTTGTGCCCCTGTGGTCTTGATGATAGCAAACACTATAAGTCACCATTTGCATGTGTGCATGAAAGACCTTGTTGATTCAGTTTAGAAGACCTTGTTGATTCAGTTTAGCAGTCATTCATATGTTCAGTCTTTCAGATGCTCAGTCATTTTATCTGCTTACACTGTGAGTCATTTCATTTGATGTTCAGTCATTTTATCTGCTGCATAAAGCATGTTTAGTCATTTTATCTGCTGCATCTCTCTGCTTGTGGAAGTCTACACATTGCATAGCTGCAGCAACTTCAAGTCTAAACACCGCACAGCTTGCAAGACTTCAAGTCTGCACAATGCACAGCACGCGAGTCACCAAGTCTATACATTGCATAGACTGCAGGCATTCTAAGTCTGTACATTGCCTAGTGTTGCACACCAAGTCTGTACAGAGTTCGCGTCTCATGCATCGTCTTCATAAAGTCCATACATTCACTGTAGCTTGCTTAGCTGAAGTGTGTACATCCATCGTCTCATGAAGTGTGTACATTACATTACATTGCTAAAGTCTGCACATTGTGCTTTGAAGTTGCATCAAGTCTAGACATTGTCCTATAGCAAGCACGAAACCAAGTCTGTACATTCGTCAAGGGGCCAAGTCTATACATTGTGTCGTTCATCACTTCATTTGGAAGTCTGTACATTGGATTGTTCATGCAGTGTCTTTCAAAGTCTATACATTCATGCTTGTTCATTCATCCAAGTTTGTACATCCCTCTTCATTGCACTTAATGTCTATACATTGTGCATCGCCTTGTTCAGCGTCTCATATGCACATTTGAGTCAAAGTCAGCACAGCATAAGTCTAAAAACTGAGCGTCTCATTGAGCGTCTCATGTAAGTCTATACATTACATTGGCCTTCAAGCTTTACAAGTATGTACAACAGCCTGTTCATGCATTCAGCCTAAGTCTGTACATCGGACTATTTCAAGTGAAGTCTGTACATCCGACTGTTCATGCACTCATCTTAAGTCTATACATCCGTCTGTGCATTGTCTTGGCCATCGTCTCACAACCATCAAGTCAATACATTGGTAGGTGGCAAGTCTGCACATTGGACTCTCACTCAAAGTCTGTACAGCGCAATGTTCATATGATTCTAAGCCTATACACTGCACTGTAGAAGCTCGAGGTAAAGTCTGTACAGCCACCAGTTCGACTTGCAAGTCTATACATCGGTAGCTTTATCGACGTTGCACTCAAAGTCTATACACTGATAGCTTTACCATCGTTTCCCTTGGCAAGTCTATACATCGCAGTTGAGTGGAAGTCTGTACAGCCGTTCTGTTGCCAAAGTCCATACATTGTGAACCTCAAAGTCTGTACAGACTTTGCCTTGTTCAAGTCTGTCTATCGACCCTTTGGCAAGTCTATACATTGAAAGTCTATACACTCGATTGCCTTGCCTTGATCAAGTATGTACAGAGCTTCATTGTTCAAGACTGTACATCGCTCAGTTGGCAAGTCTATACATTGGAAGTATATACATTCCTTTGCCTTGCATCGCTCATCAAGTCTATACAGCCTTTCTCTTTGCATGTCTGTACATCGTCCATGATGTCTGAACAACGAGCAAGTATGTACATCAAGCTAGTCTGCTGACTAAGTCTATACAGACTTTGCTTGCACAAGTATGTACATCGCTCATTTGTCTTGGCAAGTCTGCACATCGGTAAGTCCATACATTGTTCAGTGCATTGCATTCATCAGTCGTGAAGTCTATACATTGAGTTGAAGCATGTACATCATGCATCTAGTGATTCAAGTCTATACACTACATTCATGCATTGTTCTCATCGAAGTCTATTCATTGAAGTCTATACATTGCTTCAGCCTTGCATCCACAAAGTCTGTATAATGCCACAGACTTGCTGAAGTCTATACATCCTCTACCTGCCTGCACGCAGCCAAGTCTATACATCGACTGGCAGTCTTCAGCAAAGTTTGAATATTGCATCATTATGTATGAATTGCTTTCTTCAAGTCTATACACTGCATCATATGCATACTGCAGCATGTGTCAGCAAGTCTATACACTGCATCATATATGCATATTACAGCATGTGGTAAGAAGTCTGTACACTCGTCTTGCCTCACACGATCAACTCTGTACAGCCATCCATGCTTGCCTTGCTTGCTCAATGAAGTCTGAACATTGCCTTAAGCTAATACTGTCTTCGATTGATTAATTGACAGGATTGTTGGACGATGTTAATGTGTCTGGGCACGTGACTCGAGGAGGGCACCTGGCACGTGATCCAAGAAGCTGAGATGCTGACACATGGTAGCATCACTTGGGCGGGAGAAGTGGAAAGCACACGCCCTAAGCTGCTACTATATATATAGAAGATGTCTTCCTCAGAAGAAGACTAATGAGAAGAACATAAGAGGGATGATCGAGACTGTGAGTGAAGAAGAAGTGAGGCAGAGAGCAGCAGAAGAAGAAAAAGAAGAAGAAGAGAAAAGAAGAGCTAGAGAGAGCCTGCACAATCGAGTGTCAGAAAAAGAAAGAGAAAAAGAGAATGAGAAGAGAGAGAGTGAGAGTTTGTAGAGAAGAAGAAAGAAGTCTCGACTGAAGATCTATCTACTGGACCGTGGATCAAATCCAGGCCAGTCAGCTCCATGGGAGCCATATCTACGTTATCTTTCTTTACAGCTTTCTGATCGCTGTGTATTTTTCCTTTCTTATTTTTCCTTTCTTTTGTTATATGTTCATCATTGTTCTTCCGACTCTCTGGATTGAGGTCGGGTTCCTCCTGTGGACTCAGGAGAAGGGAGACATTATGTCTCCGGTAGCAAGTGGCTCGGAGTCACTTGTTGGGTTCCCTCCGGGTTGGAGGAAGGGAGACTTGTCTCCGGTTCTGGTCTTGTGGGTTGCAAGTCCAGGTGTTCCCTCCTGGTCTGGAGGAAGAGAGACCTAGTCTCTGGTTCCAAGTGGCTGGGAGTCACTTGGAGTGTCCCTCCGATTTGGAGGAAGAGGGGAGGCTGTTCCCCTGGTCAAGCTGTGTGGCAGCATTCTGTTCGCAGACTGAGTCTGCAGTTTCTAGCTTGTGCTAGTGGAAGCCTCACTCCGGTTGGGAGTGAGGGGTGGATGTAGGTCTGGAGGACCGAACCACCTAAAAAATTATATGTGCGGTGGTTTGCCTTGTGCGTTAGCTCCATATCTTCTACCACCTTTCACAGATTGTCTGAGCGTTCATATTGCTATCTTGCAGTAGGCTAATTATCTTCTTCCGCTTCCACTAGTTGATTGTTTAGGCGCAAGATAGATGTTTGTTCTTTGGTTCAAAAGAGATTCTGATTAGTTATCTAGTTTGTCTATCTGGTTCTAGTTAGTGTTCTAGTTTTCATTGAGCGAAAAGTTTTTTTAAGGGTGGGATTCATTCACCCCCCCTCTGAATCCAGCGCACCGATCCTATCATTTGACTCTCATGAATGTAGAATCCTTGAACCAAAATTTGACAAGGTAAAATTTTTTGGTAAGAGAGTCAACAATGTTTACATGATTGACTTAGATGATCCTGCTCATTTAAATCTTTATCTTGCTGCACCAAAATCTGAGCTTGCATGGTTATGGCATCGTAGACTAGGACATGCTAGCTACAATGTCTTACATAAACTGTTAAAGCATTCAATGGTGAAAGGGTTGCCTGAACTATCTTTTAAACAAGAAAACAAATTATGTGATACATGTGCTCTAGGTAAACAAACAATAAAATCATTCAAGGCTAGATCTGCAAACATGTCATCTAAACCACTTGAGCTGATTTATATGGATTTATTTGGTCCAACCAGAACTACTAGTTTAAGTGGTAGAAAATATGGATATGTCTTGGTGGATGATTACTCTAGGTTTACATGGGTTTTCTTTCTCACACATAAAAATGATGCTTTTGATGAGTTTCAGGCACTCTATATGAAGATAAAGCAAGACGGTGAGTTCAAAATCTCCAACATTCAATCTGATCATGGTGGTGAATTTGAAAATGCTGACTTCTATAATCTTTGCAGGGCTGAAGGCATTTCACACCGGTTATCTTCACCAAGAACCCCAGAGCAAAACGGTGTAGTTGAAAGAAGAAACCGAACTCTCATAGAGATGGCAAGAACCATACTTGCCGAACGGCAACTTCCAAGGAAATTTTGGGCTGAAGCGGTAAACTCGGCATGTTATATTATCAACCACTCTATGGTAAGGCCACACACCAAAAAGACTCCTTATGAGTTGTTGAAAGGTAAAAAGTCTTCTCTCACACACATGAAAGTATTTAGATCTAAATGCTTCTTCCACAATAATGACAAAAGAGATTTAGATAAATTCGAGCCCAAGAGCGATGAAGGTATATTTCTTGGATATTCTGATAGATCTAGGGCTTATAGAATTTATAACATTAAGAGTCAAACTGTGAAAAAATCACCCCATGTTTCCTTTGATGAATATCATGATGATTCTAACAATGATAACTCTTGTAGGAAAAATGATGAAGATGGAGAATTTCTAAGCATGAAGGACAAGAGTGATCCTCCACAAGAAGAAACAAAAGAAGATGGTGATCGAGTTGAATCAAACAATGCAAGGGATCAAGCTCCGAGAGAAGGTAATGATTCTACAAACATTAGAATTATTAAGGATCATCCTTTAGAAAATGTCATTGGTAGCTTGAATGACCCACCTAGAACAATGTCACATTTTAGAATTGTGGAAGAATTAGATCAACTTGCTCTTGTCTCTCAGCTTGAACCCAAAAATATTGATGAAGCATTAAAAGATGAAAACTGGATAAATTCAATGCAAGATGAGTTAAACCAGTTTGAAAGAAACAAAGTTTGGCATCTTGTTCCTAGACCTTCATCACAATCTGTCATTCGCACTAAATGGGTCTTTAGGAATAAACTCAGTGAGGATGGCAAGATAATAAGAAACAAGACTAGATTGATGGATCAATGGTATAATCAAGAGTTTGGGGTAGACTTTGATGAATCTTATGCCCCAGTTGCTAGACTCGAAGCCATCAGAATTTTACTTACCTTTGCATGCTCCCTTAGAATAAAGCTGTATCAAATGGATGTAAAAAGTACTTTCTTGAATGGCTTGATCAAAGAAGAAGTCTATGTTGAGTAGCCCCCTGGCTTTGAGAATTCTAACCATGCAGATTTTGTATACAAGCTAGATAGGGCACTTTATGGACTTAAGCAAGCACCAAGAGCTTGGTATGAGAGACTAAGCTCGTTCCTCATTGAAAAAGGGTACATACGAGGTAAGGTAGATCAAACACTTTTCACCAAGAAGCAAGGTAAGAACATCTTGATTGTTCAAATTTATGTTGATGATATTGTGTTTGGTTCTACTAAATCTGAAATGTGTGAGGAATTTGCTAACCTGATGACTAGCGAATTTGAGATGAGCCTAATGGGAGAACTCCAATTCTTTCTCAGTTTGTAGGTCAACCAAGGACAAGATGGGTGCTTCATAAGTCAAGCCAAATACATCAAGGAGCTGCTGAAAAGATTTGACATGACGAACAGAAAAATCATTGCAACTCCTATGAGCACCACAACATCACTGGATTCGGATGAAAATGGTAAATTAGTGGATGTAAAGATCTATAGAGGTATGATCGGCTCTTTGCTTTACTTGACTGCATCCCGACCAGATATCCAGTTTAGTGTATGACTTTGTGCTAGATTTTAAGCTAGTCCTAGAGAATCCCACTTGACTGCCGTCAAACGTAACCTTAGATATCTTGCCGGCACTCAAGATTTGAGATTGTGGTATCCGTCATCATGTGATTTATCTCTTATATCTTATTCTGATGCGGACTATGCTGGATGCAAGCTGGATCATAAAAGTACTAGTGGCTACTGCCAGTTTCTGGGCGGGTGTTTAGTTTCTTGGGCCTCCAAGAAACAACACTCAGTTGCCCTCTCAACCGTAGAGGCAGAATATGTTGCTGCGGGGAGCTGTGGCACCCAAGTGTTATGGATTAAACACCAACTCCAAGATTATTTACTGGATCTTGGTTGTGTCCCGATTCTGTGTGATAACACTAGTGCTATCAACCTTGCAAAAAATCCAGTCCAGCACTCTAGGACTAAGCATATTAAGATTAGACATCACTTCATTAGAGATGAGGTCGGTAAGAAAAATTTTGAACTGCATTTTGTTGATACTCTAAATCAAATTGCTGATATTTTCACCAAGCCCTTGTGTAATGACATATTTTCAACACTCAGAAGGGAGCTTGGTCTTTGCCGACCTCAGGCCAATAAAAATTAAAATGATGATTTTGTTCAATTTAATTGTGTGTTTTTGCAGATTTGTGTCCATGCATTGTTTATATATATATATGTCATTTTGCATATGGTGTCGCATTGCATGTAGTCATGATGCATAATAAAGATTACATTCATGTTCACGATGCCTTGCATGGTTGGTGTAGCATCATTCTTACATGGCCATGGTATATCAAATGTTGATGTATAGAAGGACAGATTATGCTTGTCTAGAAGCACTCAATATGCGTGAGGTTTCACCTCCGCCAAGTACCATGCGTCACTGTCACATATAGGCCATATAGTAAGGGGGAGTTATCTCTTTGACGCATTCTTGCATATATTTCATATTCATTCTGTTGCATTTAATAAGTGTACAATCATGGGTTGGGTCATACATTTCATTTCTGCCACCTTCAGAGTGACTAGGTCAACCTCATTTGTCATTCAACTTGCTTGCAAATATAACTCCTTTGTGCATCCATTGCATATCCTTAGGGGGAGTTTTGTTGATTCCTCTTGCAATCTACACTTCACTGGCAGAACTACGGCATAAGAGCTTTCTATTATATGCCCTGATGATTGTCCATCCAATGAAAATGGTTCAGATTTAATGATTTCCTTGAAGTTTAAAAATATTTATTCTGAAATCATCTATGTTCTGTGGTTTTAATAGACCTTAACTAGAGATTGCATATTATGCTTTGCATGACTATCCTGATATCTGAAAATCCAAACGTCATGATAATCTTGGTGATACTCTAGAGCTTTGTATTGTTTCTAAACATCTTGATGAGCTGGAATTCTTGGAAGTTAATTTGACAGAGCAATGATATTGTTGCACGGAGAAATATGCCACGTCATCAAATCAAGTGACGAATGATATGTCATGATGTGCCCCTGTTATCTATGTCTTAATTATATTGGGACTCTAGGCAGAGCACTAGCATAATTGCTGAGAAATATATCTTCTCATCCAAGAAATGAGATTGGATATGTCATGATGTGACTTTGCTATCTCTGTTCATTTTGAAGCATAACCGTCAGTCTTTCCAAATACCTAGGGATACTGGCGTCTAAACAACGTGTATTCTTACGGCTAGGAGGCATGTACTAGACTTGATTACTCGTAAAATATGAGTCATGTGCCTTCAAATACAAAAGTTCTTGAAAAATCAAACATGTTGCAATCATACAATTCCATGCTTTACTCATGCTTGTTTAGTCTCAATACTAGTTGTTGTGCTATTCCCTTTGTCGTTATTGAATATGGATGTATAAGACAAGGGAAGGTTAAACACTGCCATGATATGCACCTTTGGTTCATTTCTATTAAATCTTGGATGTAGCTACTTTTTGAACTCTGTTGATGATCTCGGATTTCATTAGCTTTGAACCATATATGTTGCTCGCGGTATGTTTCAAGTTTGCATATAATGGCTTGCTCTCCACCCCTTTAAGAACTGGTCTCACCGACATTTGTCGCTTCTCTCACTTATCCCTCCTTTTTGCTGCTGTCAAAAGGCGAGAATATTTTGTTGTGAGTCGTCCTTTGCTTTGTGAGTTGTCATTAGGGGATGAGTGAATTGTGTACGAGGGAGAGTCAAAGGGGGAGAATCCTTTATGCGCTTTGTGTATCTCTTATGTGTATGTAATGGGTTTTGCATAATTGCATAGCACTCATATCTGTATTCATAATTGCATTCACATGCTATTACTATCATGGATCTTGAGTTGCACTTGTTGCATATGTCCTAAACTTTGCCATCTTGGATATTACTGCCACATAATGACTCACAGTGTTGCCATCATCAAAAAGGGGAAGAATGTTGTGCCCCTATGGTCATTTGAGTCATCTTGCGGTCACTTGGGTCATTCGACATCATCATGTGGTCATTTGAGTTATTTGACATTCTTGGTTTTGATAATGGCTAAACACTATTAGTCATTGTTATTTTTCACTCTTATATGACTGACATACGTGATGTTTTGTTCATGACAGATATGCAAATGAATGGATAAGGAATGGAGTGGAGTTGGCAAAAGTGAAAGCTCAATGACAGTTAAGGTCGATGCACAAAGAAGCATAACCAGGAGAACCCAAAGTCAAAGACTCAGTTGACACCTTCTTGACTGTCAAGGGTGATGCTACAGACATGAATGGGGTGCTAAAGAACTTAAGCGACGGAGCTAAAGCAATTAACGGACCGACCCGGGAAAACCCGGGGTCTGCCCAGCTGGCGATCGACCGCCAGCATAGGGGCGGTCGACCGCCCCTGCCAGCAACCTCTAGGCTGCAGCTCTCTCAGTGGCGGTCGACCGCCAGCCCAGTAGCGGTCGACCGAAAATTCCAGGGATCATTCGTCTGTAGTTTTCTCAGTAGCGGTCGACCGCCAAAAGCCACAGGTCGACCGCCAGCCCCGAGCCTTCATTGTTGACTTTGTTTTCCACTTTGAGAAGGGCCATTCTCCATAGATTTCTTTAACCCTAAAGTCACCCAATCACCCACAAAATGTGGATTTGGTCTGGGGGGCTTCTATTGACCATCCAAAGTATATAAAACACATACAAGAGGGTTAGAAACCCTAATGCTTCATTTGGATCAAAGGAGATCAAGGGAGGCTTGTGGAGGCTGCTCAAGGGAGATGGTACTGTAGCCGTGAACAGTACTTCGTGAAGAGATCTTCATCCATTCTAAGGGATTCAAGCCTAGATCTGAAGCTATCTCAACCTGCAAGGAAGCAAGAAGCAATCGAGGCTCTCAAGGGTGATCTAAACTGCATCAAACTATTCATCAACTCAAAGAGATCATAGGGAAGATCAAAGCTACATCCATAGTCTTCTTCATCAACTCAAGGAAGATCATCTCTCAAGGAAGAAGACACAATCGAAGCATCAGATTAAAGCTCCTGCAACTCAGACAAGATATTTTTACTTTGAGCATATTCTATATCTTGTTTGAGTGATTTCTTTTTGTTCTCTTTCCATTTCTTTCAAATAATCGAAACTGAAGATCGTCCCTACCGGTGGTTAGTAGGAAGGCAATCGAAAGTTCTTCGATCTGCGGTGATTGACGTCCCTATCGGTGGTTAGTAGGAAGGCAATCGGACGTTTTTCGATCTGCGGTGTTGACGTCCCTACCGGTGGTTAGTAGGAAGGCAATCAGAGGTTCTTCCGATTTGCGGTTCAGTGCGTGGCACTAGTGGAGCCTCACCGGATTTGGTAAGGGGTGGACGTAGGACTGGGGATTCAGTCCGAACCACCTTAAAATCCTTTATGTTGTGGTTTGTTTATGTGATTGCTTCGTTCTAGATGCATGTTTAGGTTCAAATCGATATATTAGTTGCTCATCTTGCCAAGCGAATCATAGTGTTCTTCGATAAGCTAGTTATATTCCGCTGCGATTTATTTTATCTAGCTATATAGAGGGTTGCATTGCGAAAAGAGGGGCAGATCTATTCACCCCTCCCCTCTAGATCCGCTGTCCACTACTCAACATGTACATCATCATAGTGTTTGGCATGGGTAACTAAGTCTAGAAGGTGCCATCTAGAGAGATATATGTCCTCATGTCTAGGGTGATTTTGGAGAGGACGAGGGGTAACCATTTGATTTTAATAAATCTTCTTGCCCCCGGAATATTTGGATAATCCTGAATATTTAAAGAAGAAGAAGAAGGGAGGAGCATTAGAATTTGTAGAGAGAGGGGGTAGTAATAAAACTTAACTCTATTTCATACTTACTTGGTTTGCATCTATTCTCCCACTTATATGCCCTTCAATTTCTGAAATTCTTTGGAATCCCATCTTAGCTTTCTTCAAGGGTCTTTAAAGAATTCTCTCCATAGCTCTTTTCTTCACTGTTGTGATGGAAGAGTTTCTGTTCTGCCACGAGCTTTGGACGGTTCTGCTGGAGCTGGAGCTTTCTTTTGGTAATGTCTGTTTTCGGCTGCGTGCTGATGCACTTGAAAGCTTGAAAGCTTTCTTATTTATAAAAGGAAGAACAGTTATGTGTCGACGATAGAAGAAGTTTAGTTTGAGTTTGATTAGGTTCGCTGGAGTCCATTTTCCGAGCAGAAAGAGGGGTTCTGGAATCGCAAGGAATTGGCGACCTTTATAATACCCGCTATTTCTTTAAATAGCGCCCCTTAGCCTGTCGCCATTTATTGATTGAGCGCCCCTTCACGCGGTCGCCATTTATCTAAATAGTGCTATTTTCTAAATTATGACGGCTTTATCTTGTGCTTGCACTATTATATAAATTCTTTATCATTTACAGTGCTAACAATCTTTTGAGCGCAGGAAAAGGACAGGCCGCGTAGATTTCAAGGCACTCTGGGCGCTTCTTCAGTAACATCTCTTGCCCTTGTATTCTCTCCTGTATGCATTCCTACTATATAATACTTACACTATTATAGCATATCAAGGACCTTGTGGTTCTAATGAACCTAGAGTTTGAGTTCCCCTTCATTAAAAATAGTGATAATTCCAGGAGAGTCTTAATCGCACGGATAGGCCGTTGAGTCATCTAAAGCCTGGGATGATGGTTCCAATTTTTGAGTTGATGCATGGATAAACGGGCTTCGGCTTAGTGTCAACTTAGGGATTTGGATTCCTGATTGGGTCTGGATGGCTTAGCAATATTATCCTTAATTATTTTTTATTTTAGTTTGTTTTAATTTTCTTTTAGCCCAGCATGCATCATGTAGGACTTTGAGCTTTAATGTCGGAAAAATCCAAATCAAGTACTATGCTCTCCTTAAAGCCGCTCAGGCTGGTTCCTTGAAAGCATCCTTTACCTGGATTCCTACCTCATTTCTCTTTATTTTCCTACAAATCCGCCTTGGTTTCAGCACGTCTACATTGGCTGGTAATCGCTCTCCAATGATGTTTCTCCATTCGTGCCCTCGCGCACATTTTGTTAGCTTAGATTTTCATCCAGGCAATTGTTATTTTCTCGAAATCATCCAAAGTTGTTTTATTCAGAATCATGGAAAGATTTTTAACGCTTAGTATCAGAAGACGTGTCACATCACACCTTGGCATCTACTTTTCAGTCCATTTCACCCTCATTCTGCTTCATCTCATTTTTCCTCTGTTTCATCTCCATTACGCTTCATTCTGTCTCACTCTCTTGTAAAGCAGACGCCAAGGCGAGGCAGCTGTAGACACGTCAAAATCGATGCTATGTTGGGTAAATTTCATGTCTCGATATAATGCCCTAAGTGGACTTCGTTACTGGCTTAATAAATGGGTTTTCCCATTTCTTTAGATTTTCTTTGAATATAACGACCGTCCATCTGGTCACCATTTAAATAACGCCCTATGAACTGTCGCTATTTCCTTTTGTTGTAGGTCAACCCACTTGAATAAGCGACCGTGCGCGTGGGCGCTGTTTCTATTCTTTTCAAAATTTCAATCGGAATTAAATTCCTTGAAATGACGCCCTTCCTGGAGGGCGCCCATTAATGAACGCTTCTGTGTGCGGTCACGAATTATGAATTTTAAAATATGGAAAGTCCAAAATTTTAGTGATGTAGCAACCCTGATAAAATATTAATAACAATAAAGATTTTAAATAAATCAAATAAATAGATAAATAAAACAATATAAAATAACGCCTCGAATAAAGGCGCTATTTAAATTAGAAACGCCTCTAGCAAAGGCGTGATTCATGAAGAGACGCCCTGACAACACGGCGTCAAATTCTAAACGCCAAAAATGGTAAGGCCAAGAAACGTCCCTATCTTGGGCGTGTTTTAAAACAAAGAACTCCTTCATATCAGGCGCTTCTTAAGAAACGACCTGAACCAGGTCGTCAATTCAGGAATCGACGCCCTGACCTAGGTCGTTAATTCCATTCGAGTTCCGTTCGACATGGGAGCTTATCCAGGGTAATGGATAAGTATTAGAAAGAGTTAAAGGGTGGTAAGGACTCTATCAAGGAAGTATTACTTCCACACAATCACTAACCCTAATAGGATTTCCCAAAATCCTATAAAGACTCTTGACAGCCGAACCCTAAACCTATTTGGACGATCGACCTGCTGCTGCACGGTAAGTGAAGAACATATGTTCTTCTTATTTTCTTTTGCCCTCTGCTTCGACTGCATGAAGAACTGAAAATTCTTCATTGTCTTTTCTTTGTAGGAAGCTCCACAACCACTGCCAAAGAACAAGGTAATGTTCTTCTTTTTCTCCTCCGGTTAGATAAGGTGAAGGAACTAATATAGGTTTCTTCTTTTTCCCTGTAGGTTCTACAGCAAGTTGGCCAGCCGAAGAACCAGGGTTCTTCATCCAACCTAAAGCCTTCCTTGCTGACTTGCTGCTGTGAATATTGGGTTGACAGAGCTCATCTTTCTCTTTCTTCCGAGAAGGCTCTGTTACAAACAGAGTGTTATTTTCTCATCAAGTTCTTCACGTTCCACCTTTCCAAGTCTTGTTAAGGTAGGTTTTCTCAAGTCACTGTAGCCCAAATAAAATAATTTAAGATATATGTATATTAGCATGACATGCATACGGTTTATTATAGTTTTAATGCGTTTTTCTGCAATATTTTGAAAGAGACGCCCTTGTCAAGGGCGCTATTTTACAAGACACGACCCTGATCAGGTCGTCAATTCTAGATTTGACGCCCTGAACACAGGCGTTAATTCCATGAAATTACCTGAAATTAATAATTGTTCACGGTTTAAAAATTCATTTTATATGGAATATCAAAACTAATATACTGCATGACTCTACCTGTGAATTCCTGCCAATTTTCCTGTCATGATGATATGATTGTTATCCTGAAATTTATTTCTTCCTGTTCACGATAATTTCTGAAATTTCTTGAATTCACGACCTAGACTAGGTCATCTCCCACTAGACTAACGCCTGACACTAAGGCGTAAAATGAAAAGTAACGCCCCTTCATAGGGCGCGTTTCTGTTAAATTACTGAAAAATATATTCTGTAAAAATAAAGAATTAAAGAGTAACGCCCCTTCCTAGGGCGCGTTTTTGATAATTCCTGAAATTATTGATATTCTGTCAAACAGTGACAAGAAAAGGACGCCTTCTGGTGTAGTCGTCAAAACTTAAAGAAACGCCCCTGATCAGGGCGCATTTTTGGCAAATTTCTGAAAAATGGAAAATCTGCAAAAATGGAAAATAGATAAACGCCCTTATCTTAGGCGTTAATTACTTGAGAAAGGACTTTACTTAAGTCGTTATTTTACTGTAAACTATTTTTAACCCGTTACTGTTAAACGATTGTTTCAATATATATTTATAATATATATCGGCACTATTCTCCACTCCGTGAGTATAGTCCCACGTTTCACGATTGTTTTATCGGTCACACTCAACTCTCATTGACATACAAGCTCTCCATTGGACATTCCGTTCCTTTGGACTAGCGAGTTAGTCATAGAGACCTCCGTAAGACTCCTCGTAGCCTTGGATTCCCTCAAGGCCGACTGAGCTGGTTGTACCCTAAAAATCTATTACACCATTGATGCCATGTCACTCTAAAGGAACATGGGATACCAGCCCTTATGTTATACAAAGAGTATATCATAAGAAATTCTTAATGGAATGATGATATCATGCCATATCATGTCATTCTGGTAAACCTCAATTCTATGATAAGAATGAGGGTATCTTACCTTTGATATACTGTTCATGTGGACCTAAATTCTATATATAGAATGTCCATATTGATTTATCATGGTACCCAAGTTAAGGGAACCATATTCTACCTAGTTTTATCGATATCGTGATTATACCGCTATTATCGCCATTCTATGTCCTTGTCATATTTTTGGACTCTATTCCGTCAAAGTTGTTATACGGGTCTACAAGCTTGATGATTGAAATTCTTTATTGGCTATGTAAACAAAAGTGGATGTCAAAACACATGATAAATGCCTGCGCATATAGGGCCCGATCTGGTCCTGGGAGGAGCACCCGAAAGTACTTGTGCCCATGGGAGTTAAAATGATAAGGTATCTGGCATTATACCGAGTACTTTACTTTCTAGATTGGACATTCCACATAAATCTTGTGCTTGAAATCGTACTTGACTTGACATGAAATACGTGGCCCGAAAAAGGGTAATTTACTTGCTTGATACATGATAGCCAAAGTTCTTGACATGACTTGTTAAATGTACTTGCTTGAATATCTCAAATGTCTTGTTATCTTATTGAAAGTTCATGATTTGTCCATCTTAATTCCTTGATATTACATTTTCTCTATCTTATCATTTTATGCGAGCATGCATAGCTTCATTGCATTCATGAAAATGTAATTACTTAAACCCCTTGCTAGTACTTGAGATATAATTTCCTACTGAGCGTTCGGTCATTCCGTTTGTCCCTTACTTTTCAGGTAAATCCGACGACGATGGAAGTCAATCGGATGGGGAAAGTCCTGAGTGAAAGAGCTAGAGCTTGTCCAAGTGTCATCTAGTCTTTTTCCTATTTTCTTGAGTCAAATATGTATTCTTTTCCTTTTTATTAAACAGAGTATTAGATTTGTAATAGTCTATTATGAAATAAAGGATTGGGTTATCTTGCTATTTTGCACATCTCTGTCTTTGTGTCGAATACACGACCACTCTGATTGACATGATTGATATAAACTCATCGCGCATATTCGGGTATCTTCCGCGCTCGGGGCGTGACAGTTTTTGTGGTATCAGAGCCTAAGGTATTCAATTCCTCGGAAAAACCCAAGTCCAAGGATAAGTATAAACCTTTTACCAGTGAGATTGGGTAGAACCAAGGGTTAAAGTTAAAAATAGAGTACTGGTTTCTAAATGTAGTCACGTACTAATATAGTTATTGTAATTGTAGGATAATGGCTGCCGAACGTGCTCAATGGCGCAACATGCAGCGTACCCTTCAAGGAATGACTCAAGTGCTACAACAGGTAGCACAGGGTGGTGCTCCACGAGCTGGAAGCTTACACCAAGCCTTTAAGAGCATGAATCCCCCGAAGTTTATGGGATCGACCGATCCGGACGATGCCGAGCATTGGGTTCAGGAGACTGAACGTATATTCCGTGTTATGCAATGCACGGATCAGGACAAAGTCTTATTAGCTACTTTCCAGTTAGAAAAGGATGCTAGATGCTGGTGGGAGTCTATTGAAGCAACCATCGATCCTACTCAAGTAACATGGGAAGAATTTGTGGAATACTTCAATGCTAAATATTTCTCGGACCGAGTCCAAGAAAAGAAGGCTGCAGAATTCGCTGCATTAAAGCAACGAACTTTGTCATTAGCAGATTATGAAGCTCAGTTCTCCAGGTTATCTAGATATGCTAAACATTTGATTAGCACGGAGAAGATGAAAGCCCGAAGATTTCTTAATGGGCTTAGGCCCCACTATATCACTCAACTGGCGCCGATGGATATCCAAGTTTATTCCGAAATCGTGCGCCGAGCTCAATTACTTGAAGATGTCACGGAACTATCTGATAGGATCCGTGGGAAAGACAAGAAGGAACAAGTCACGGGTTCGGGTTCTTTCAAACCCAATTTCAAGAAGAGGCCCAATAATGGAGGTTCTTCCTCTCAAGACCATAAGTTCAAAAAGACCAAGCCTTTCTCTATCACAACTACCCCTTCTAATACAGTATGCAAGCATTGTGACAAGGCTGGTCACAAGACAGAAGAATGCTGGAGGAAATTAGGAGCTTGTCTCCGTTGTGGGAGTCGCGAACATCAGATTCCCGATTGTCCATTAATGAATGACCAAGCCGGTGACGGTAAATGCCCGGTGACAAAGAACGCTCGACTTCATGCAATAAAGGAGACCGAGCAAGAAGAAGGTGGACTGGTAGAAGGTACATTAACAGTTTGTTCCAAAAGTGCTTATGTCTTATTTGATACGGGTGCATCGCATTCCATTATTTCTAAGGAGTTTGCCGACCCGTTACCGTTAGAACCAGAATGGATAAAAATAGTTCTAACTACTCCTCTTGGAAGTGAAAATGATATTACTCATCACTACCAAAACTGTGAGGTAATGGTTCAAGGTAGGAATTTACCTATAGATCTCATATGCCTCGATCTAAAGGAGTATGATGTTATACTGGGAGCGGACTGGTTATCCAAATACCAGGCAACGGTTGATTGCCGCAATAGCCAAATTACTTTCAAAGATATTCCAGAATTAGTCTTTACTCGCCCCAAGAGTCGGAGCAATTCCTCTCTTATTTCGGCCCTCCGAGCTAGCAAGCTCATCAGGAAAGGATGTACATCTTTCCTTGCCTTTGTCACAATTAAAGAAGCTAAGGAAACCAAGCTAGAAGACATTCCAGTGGTGCAGGAATTCTCGGACGTGTTTTCGGAAGAGTTGCCGGGATTACCCCCTCAAAGGGATGTGGCCTTCACCATTGACTTAGTCCCTGGTGCTGGTCCGGTTTCAAAGGCACCTTATAGAATGTCACCTGCTGAACTCAAGGAGTTAAAAGAGCAATTAATGGAACTAATTCGAAAAGGGTTTATTAGACCAAGTACTTCCCCGTGGGGAGCACCAGTCTTATTTGTAAAGAAGAAGGACGGATCCATGAGATTGTGCATCGACTATCGACAGTTGAATCATCTCACTATCAAGAACAAGTATCCACTACCGAGAATCGATGAGTTATTTGATCAGATTTCAGGATCCAAATATTTTTCGAAGATTGACCTCAGATCAGGATATCATCAGTTAAAGATCAAAGATGATGACATTCATAAGACCGCATTCAGAAGCAGGTATGGCCATTATGAATTCGTTGTTATGCCTTTTGGACTAACAAATGCCCCTGCTGCCTTTATGCAGTTAATGAATAGCATATTCAGGCCCTATCTAGATCAATTCGTGGTGGTTTTATCGATGAGTTACTTGGATCAATTCATAGTAGTCTTCATTGATGATATATTGATATATTCCAAGACTAAGGAAGAACATGAAGAGCATTTGAGGATTGCATTGCAAGTCTTGAGGATAAATCAATTATATGCAAAACTCAGCAAGTGCGAGTTCTGGCTTGAAGAAGTGGCTTTTCTCGGACATGTCATATCCAAGGACGGTTTATCTGTAGATCCGTCTAAGGTTGAAGCTGTAAGAAACTGGGAAAGACCTACTAATGCAAGTGAGATCAGAAGTTTCTTAGGTCTTGCAGGATATTATCGGCGATTCATCAAAGACTTCTCCAAGATCGCCGTGCCACTTACAAGATTAACTCGTAAGGAGATCCGTTATGAATGGAGTGAGGAATGTGAAAGAAGCTTCCAAACTCTCAAAGATCATCTCACTACAGCTCCGGTGTTAGCTCTATCGATAGAAGGAGAGAAATTCGAGGTCTACACAGATGCTTCTGGCATTGGCCTCGGATGTGTCCTAATGCAACGAGGAAAGGTCATAGCATACTCTTCACGTCAACTGAAGAAGCATGAGGAGAATTACCCCGTCCATGACTTAGAACTGGCCGCGGTGGTAATTGCCCTAAAGATATGGAGACACTACTTATATGGAGTGCAGTTTACTGTATACTCCGATCACAAAAGTCTCAAATATCTATTTTCACAAAAGGAGCTAAACATGAGACAAAGACGCTGGCTGGAATATCTCAAGGACTTCGACTTCAATATACAATACCATCCCGGAAAGGGTAATTATGTTGCTGATGCACTTAGTCGAAAGCCGAGAGCAATGATAGCCAATTGTATGATACAAGAATGGAGGTTGCTAGAACAATTCTCCGAGCTCAATATAAGCTTGGACAAGGAAGCCAAATTTGTCACATTATCTCATGTAAGCATACAGTCAGATTTATTATCTGAGATACAAGCACTTCAGGATGATGATCCTATATTAGTGGAAATCAAAGGCAGATTAGAATGACAATCTGATTTTCAACTAACTTCTGATGGAAGATTATTATTCAAAGGTAGAACTTGTATACCCGACTGTCCGGAATTAAAGAAGAAGATCTTAGATGAAGCTCATAGATCAAGGTACACTATTCATCCAGGATCTACCAAAATGTACCAAGATGTGAAGAGAAACTTTTGGTGGCCAAATATGAAAAGAGAAATAGCAGATTATGTATCACGCTGTCTCACATGCCAACAGGTCAAGGCAGAACACCAAAAGCCTGCTGGAAAGCTACATCCTCTAGATATTCCAAAGTGGAAGTGGGAGGATATTGGTATGGATTTCATCATGGGTTTATCTAAATCAAAAGGAGGACATGATGGAATATGGGTTATTATTGACCGCTTGACTAAATCGACGCATTTCTTACCAATAAAGAGCCGGTGGTCAGTAGATGTATTGGCTGCACTATACGTCAAGGAAGTAGTCAGGTTACATGGAATTCCTGTCTCGATCGTGTCTGACAGAGATCCCCGTTTCACTTCTCATTTTTGGAAAGGATTACAACATGCGTTGGGAACAAGGCTCAACTTTAGTACTGCTTTTCACCCGCAAACGGATGGTCAGACCGAAAGAACAAACCAAGTAGTGGAAGATATGCTAAGAGCTTGCATCATTGATTTTGGTGGAAGCTGGCATGATCATTTACCTTTAATTGAGTTTGCATATAATAATAGTTACCAAGCTAGTATCCAAATGGCACCTTTCGAAGCTTTATATGGAAGGAGTTGCCGATCACCCTTATGCTAGAACGAAGTTGGAGAGAAACAACTGTTTGGTCCAGACATGGTAAGGGATACAACTGAGAAGATACAAGTAATCAGAGAAAGATTGCAAGTTACTCAGACAAGGCAAAAGGCATATGCTGATACAAGGAGAAGAGGTCTTGAATTCCAGGTTGGAGATCATGTATTTCTTAAGATATCACCTGGACGTGGCATACGAAGATTTGGTGTTAAGGGCAAGCTTACGTCAAGATTCATCGGACCATTTGAGGTACTCGAAAGAGTTGGCGAGGTTGCTTATCGCATCGCGTTGCCTCCTCAATTGTCCGAGGTACATAATGTATTTCATATATCTATGTTAAAGAAGTATGTGCACGATCCATCGCATATTATTGAACATGGAGATCTGGTGATCCAGAAAGATCTCACCTATGAACAGAAGCCTATGAAGATCTTAGATCGAGAAATACGAGCTCTAAGGAATAAGGTTATTCCCATGCTCAAGGTGCAATGGAATAAGAATACTGAACACGAAGCGACATGGGAGACCGAGGAATCTATGAAGAAACGATTTCCCGAATTATTCTAAGAGGTATATATTCTACGCTCTCCACATATATGTTTATATATTATGGAATTTGGGGACCAAATTCTTTTAAGTGGGGGAGGGTGTAGCAACCCTGATAAAATATTAATAACAATAAAGATTTTAAATAAATCAAATAAATAGATAAATAATATAATATAAAATAACGCCTCGGATAAAGGCGCTATTTAAATTAGAAATGCCTCTAGCAAAGGCGTGATTCATGAAGAGACGCCCTGACAACACGGCGTCAAATTCTAAATGCCAAAAATGGTAAGGCCAAGAAACGCCCCTATCTTGGGCGTGTTTTAAAACAAAGAACGCCTTCATATCAGGCGCTTCTTAAGAAACGACCTGAACCAGGTCGTCAATTCAAGAATCGACGCCCTGACCTAGGTCGTTAATTCCATTCGAGTTCCGTTCGACACGGGAGCTTATCCAGGGTAATAGATAAGTATTAGAAAGAGTTAAAGGGTGGTAAGGACTCTATCAAGGAAGTATTACTTCCACACAATCACTAACCCTAATAGGATTTCCCAAAATCCTATAAAAACTCTTGACAGCCGAACCCTAAACCTATTTGGACGATCGACCTGCTGCTGCACGGTAAGTGAAGAACATATGTTCTTCTTATTTTCTTTTGCCCTCTGCTTCGACTGCATGAAGAACTGAAAATTCTTCATTGTCTTTTCTTTGTAGGAAGCTCCACAGCCACTGCCAAAGAACAAGGTAATGTTCTTCTTTTTCTCCTCCGGTTAGATAAGGTGAAGGAACTAATATAGGTTTCTTCTTTTTCCCTGTAGGATCTACAGCAAGTTGGCCAGCCGAAGAACCAGGGTTCTTCATCCAACCTAAAGCCTTCCTTGCTGACTTGCTGCTGTGAATATTGGGTTGACAGAGCTCATCTTTCTCTTTCTTCTGAGAAGGCTCTGTTACAAACAGAGTGTTATTTTCTCATCAAGTTCTTCACATTCCACCTTTCCAAGTCTTGTTAAGGTAGGTTTTCTCAAGTCACTGTAGCCCAAATAAAATAATTTAAGATATATGTATATTAGCATGACATGCATACGGTTTATTATAGTTTTAATGCATTTTTCTGCAATATTTTGAAAGAGACGCCCCTGTCAAGGGCGCTATTTTACAAGACACGACCCTGACCAGGTCGTCAATTCTAGATTTGACGCCCTGAACACAGGCGTTAATTCCATGAAATTACCAGAAATTAATAATCGTTCACGGTTTAAAAATTCATTTTATATGGAATATCAAAACTAATATATTGCATGACTCTACCTGTGAATTCCTGCCAATTTTCCTGTCATGATGATATGATTGTTATCCTGAAATTTATTTCTTCCTGTTCACGATAATTTCTGAAATTTCTTGAATTCACGACCTAGACTAGGTCATCTCCCACTAGACTAACGCCTGACACTAAGGCGTAAAATGAAAAGTAACGCCCCTTCATAGGGCGCGTTTCTGTTAAATTCCTGAAAAATATATTCTGTAAAAATAAAGAATTAAAGAGTAACGCCCCTTCCTAGGGCGCGTTTTTGATAATTCTTGAAATTATTGATATTCTGTCAAACAGTGACAAGAAAAGGACGCCTTCTGGTGTAGTCGTCAAAACTTAAAGAAACGCCCCTGATCAGGGCGCGTTTTTGGCAAATTTCTAAAAAATGGAAAATCTGTAAAAATGGAAAATAGATAAACGCCCTTATCTTAGGCGTTAATTACTTGAGAAAGGACTTTACTTAAGTCGTTATTTTACTGTAAACTATTTTTAACCTGTTACTGTTAAACGATTGTTTCAATATATATTTATAATATATATCGACACTATTCTCCACTCCGTGAGTATAGTCCCACGTTTCACGATTATTTTATCGGTCACACTCAACTCTCATTGACATACAAGCTCTCCATTGGACATTCTGTTCCTTTGGACTAGCGAGTTAGTCATAGAGACCTCCGTAAGACTCCTCGTAGCCTTGGATTCCCTCAAGGCCGACTGAGCTGGTTGTACCCTAAAAACCCATTACACCATTGATGCCATGTCACTCTAAAGGAACATGGGATACCGGCCCTTATGTTATACAAAGAGTATATCATAAGAAATTCTTAATGGAATGATGATATCATGCCATATCATGTCATTCTGGTAAACCTCAATTCTATGATAAGAATGAGGGTATCTTACCTTTGATATACTGTTCATGTGGACCTAAATTCTATATATAGAATGTCCATATTGATTTGTCATGGTACCCAAGTTAAGGGAACCATATTCTACCTAGTTTTATCGATATCGTGATTATACCGTTATTATCGCCATTCTATGTCCTTGTCATATTTTTGGACTCTATTCCGTCAAAGTTGTCATACGGGTCTACAAGCTTGATGATTGAAATTCTTTATTGGCTATGTAAACAAAAGTGGATGTCAAAACACATGATAAATGCCTGCGCATATAGGGCCCGATCTGGTCCTGGGAGGAGCACCCGAAAGTACTTGTGCCCATGGGAGTTAAAATGATAAGGTATCTGGCATTATACCGAGTACTTTACTTTCTAGATTGGACATTCCACATAAATCTTGTGCTTGAAATCGTACTTGACTTGACATGAAATGCGTGGCCCGAAAAAGGGTAATTTACTTGCTTGATACATGATAGCCAAAGTTCTTGACATGACTTGTTAAATGTACTTGCTTGAATATCTCAAATGTCTTGTTATCTTATTGAAAGTTCATGATTTGTCCATCTTAATTCCTTGATATTACATTTTCTCTATCTTGTCGTTTTATGCGAGCATGCATAGCTTCATTGCATTCATGAAAATGTAATTACTTAAACCCCTTGCTAGTACTTGAGATATAATTTCCTACTGAGCGTTCGCTCATTCCGTTTGTCCCTTACTTTTCAGGTAAGTCCGACGACGATGGAAGTCAATCGGATGGGGAAAGTCCCGAGTGAAAGAGTTAGAGCTTGTCCAAGTGTCATCTAGTCTTTTTCCTATTTTCTTGAGTCAAATATGTATTCTTTTCCTTTTTATTAAACAGAGTATTGGATTTGTAATAGTCTATTATGAAATAAAGGATTGGGTTATCTTGCTATTTTGCGCATCTCTGTCTTTGTGTCGAATACACGACCACTCTGATTGACATGATTGATATAAACTCGTCGCGCATATCCGGGTATCTTCCGCGCTCGGGGCGTGACAAGTGAAATAGCTGTAGACCCGGGGGCGCTGTTTAGAATAGCAACTGCCTTTAGGTCACCATTTCAGTTTTCATTTCCGTCTCCTCTGCAACCTTCCCCGAAGGTGTCCTTCCTTGTTTTAAACTCTGTGATCAATTGAGGAAAGGAGATCCATTATTGATAGTTATCTTCCTTTGATCTTATCCTATTGGAATAAGGTTTCCATCCCTATAAATACCCTCTGATTTCTCTCACGCGAGAACCTTACACACGCACCCTTGGATTAAGAGTTCTTCTGCTGGAGCTCTACTTGCTGCTGCTCTTTGCTGCCGTTGCAAAGGTGGGTGTTGTACTGCTGCCGCTATCGTGGTGTTTTGAGCTTTCGCCTTCTGTTCTCTTCTCTGTTCTGCTCACAGGCATAGAAAGAGAATCCAATCTCTCTTTTCGATTCTCATAAACTCTCTGTATATTATAGTCATCATTCATCACGGTTGCTTGGTCTATTTAGCACATTATCATACTTCATATTTCTCTTTGCATACATACTTCTCCCATCCCTTACTCCTTTAGGGGTTTAAAACAAACACCACAAGATGTGTTCATGCCCATATTGCATATTATCTTCCTATTGGGTATAGATACTACACTTCTCTTGGCTAATCCAGATTTTTGTCTTTGATTGTTTTCTTATAAGGGTAATCAAGATAAAAACCCCCCTCATCGGCCGGCCGGTTGGAGGAGGAAGTTGAATTCACATATCACCCGCTTTACAAGGAAGGTATTCTCCGCGATCATCTTTCTTCTTTTGAGGTAATTCCTCTGGCGATCACACTCCTTAGTAGCATCACATGCTCCCTTCCCTTATTATTTTTATCATGCCTATGTTAATTTTTCTGTCTATGTGACACATTCACAAATTGGCGATCACGGTGGGACACTTTCTATTTTTATTTTGATTACCCCTCCTTTGGCACCCACGTGTGCCCCTCCCTTTGGCACCCTCGCGTGCCCCTCCTTTTGGCACCCATGGGTGCCCCTCCTTTGTGCTCCACGTAGCACACTCCCTTTGTGCACCACGTGCACACCTCCCACTTGATTAGCCAATTTTTGAACTGTCTATAGCATTTTTAAGGAGAAAATTTGATTTCTGGTAGCTTTATATTGCTCTCTACAGAAACTAATCAACGATCGCTCAGCAGCCGCTATTCTCTGAATCAGCGACCTCTCACAGAGGCGCTCTTTGCGTTATTTTTCAGAGTATTTGCTATTTTCATAATTTGCGCCCCTTTATAGAGGCGTCGTTCACACATTCAGCGCCTAACTCCAAGGCGCCAATTCTTGAGTCACCGTTGTCTTCCTTTTACAGTCGTTTACTGTTTGCTGCTATTAGCGCCCCATCACAGAAGCGCCAATTACTTAATCAGCGGCTGTCATACAGTCGCTATTCACTGAGACAACGACCACTATCTGGTCACTATTTTCCTCTATTTTCACAGAATTGCTATATCTGTTGTTATTTTGACTTGCTTGAGTGGATTATTATTTACATTCACATTGTTGCTGGTCCTGCTTGCATTAGCTCGCATTAGGACATTTGGTTGAGAGATCTCCTCTCTCTACACTTTTAGGATCCCCTACACTTTCTTGGGAAAGGAAGGACCCTCCATTGAGCATTCCGTCTCTTTGGATTGGAAATTTCTTGACCAAGGCCTCCGTAAGTCCTCGCACCCATGGATTCTCTCACGAAAGTCAGGCCGGTTGTACCTTTGAAGCACCCCAGAGCTTAGTTAACCCATACGTTGGTGAGGAGAGAGAAAGAACCTAGTTGACCCGGAGATTATACTTAAATTGAAACTAGGGCCCACATTGAAGAGAGAGAATTGATTGTTCCTTTAAAATCTATTTTAATCTCAACAAACCTTAATCTCACATTCATTACAACTTGTGTGAACAATTTTCTTTGAATTTGGTTGCTTGCTCTCCATATTTGTTGGTTTGAAACAATCCTCTATCTTAAGTTATGCAACTTCGTTCAGGTAGAATTGTCAACATGGCCAACTATGAGTATTCATATGATGGTTGTGAGGAGAGTCAGTTTGACCCATCTAATGAGATTCCTCCTCAATATCTCATTCACTATGGGGGAAATTATGCTCCCTCTCATTCATATCACCCTCAAGTTTACGTGGTGGACACCACCACTCAAGGGTTTGAGTCTCCCTCCCAAACTCAGCCCGTTACTCAAAACACATATGGGGACGCTTCCCAATCTTTCAACATAAATGATCTTATCCATGCTCCGTCTCAACTAGATGACTCTCAACGTCAAGCGGTTCAGGCCGCTCTTAAAGGGAAATATGTCCCTTCATCTTCAAATCCTCCTCAGGCCGCAGGTGGCCTTCCAATCAATGCTTCTAATGACCAGGCGGTCTCTCAAAAGATTCCATCTCGCCCGCGGAGTCCCGTTATTCTTGCACCGGCCCAACTAGCAAGTCACTCCGTGGCTCGCCCACAAAATCCACCTCCTCCTCAGTTCTTAAGGAGGCCTATGCCAAATCTGTTCCCCGCTAATCCGGCCCCAGTTGAGTCCGATACCAACACCATTCTCCTCCAGAAAATTGCTAGTATGGAGGAGCAACTTAAGAGAGTTACGGCCCCCAAGAATGCTCCGGAGATCACTCTCCCTACTCTTCCAGTCTTTCACTTGCCTCCGTCAGATATGCCTAACTTTAGGCGTTACAATGGAACGGGCAATCTGTTCATCCATTTAAAAGACTTCATGTATGAGGCATCCTTCTGGCAGGATAATAAAACTTCTTTGGCCTATCTCTTTAGAAGGCCCCTTGATGGCCCCGCCCTTGAATGGTTTTACTCCCTAGAGTCAGCCGAAGCTGGGGACTTTGATATTGTTCAGCGGAAATTTTTGCAAAAATACAGAGATCGTGTGGAGCCAGTTTAGTCTGTTACTGATCTTGTGGTCGAGAAGATGAAGTCCGATGAGGACTTCGTTCAGTTCGCTGATCGGTGGAGGTCTATGGCTGAGAAATTGAAAGATGCTTTGTCTGAGTCAGAACAAGTAAAGATGATAGTCTCCAATGCCACTCCACAATTCCGACATATATTGGCCATGAACAAGCTTAACACCATGGAGGAATTGTATGAAAGGGCAAGGTACATTCAAACTCAAATGAAAGATTCGCCCATCATGGGCATGTTTGAACAAAGGCCAAGAATGATGAGGAAAAGCACAAATGTCAATACTAATAGTGGCACAACCGAGGGCACAGTCACTAATGAGCAGGTGGGCGTGGTAGGCAACCCTACACCTTTCCGTAATCCTTCCAACCCGAGACCCCCACAGCCTCCACAACAATCTCCCTTCTTCAATACCGCTCCCCAAGCAAACATTCCTCCTCGACCTTTCCATCCTCCTCCACAGAACCAGAATCTACCACAAAATCCTCTAATCCCCCAGCAATACCACAATGTGTGATGGGGCATCAAAGGCTAATGGGTGGTATTAGTGTGTATTGGCTTGTATTAGTGTGTCTTATGGGTTGTATTGGCTTGTAATTGTGTGTTTGTTTGATTTTTTTCATTTGGGCTCCTTTGTAAGGCTTTTAATAAACCATTGAGCCACATTCCATGTAGAATACATCAATGGGTTGCATTTAGAAGAGTCCATTAAGGGGATGTATCATATTGGACTTAAGGCCCTCATAATGGACTTTAAAGTCACTTAAGGCCCAAGTGGGCTTCTCCCTCTCATGGGCCACCTAGGTTTGGAAGGCCCATAGGCTATGTATGGATTATTGGGCTTGGGGTGGCCTTGGACCAACTTGGCCCAAGATAGGCCCATGAAGGGGGCGCCCCCTTCTTTGTCTTATTAGGCAAGGTAGGTGAAGTTTGAATAGATTATGTGAATGTGCTTTGACCACATGGGAGAAATACTTTCTCCTATCCCCTTAGTGCCCCTTCCAACCTTAGATCTGAGGGTACTTTGAGTCATTTTCTATTTTATATAAATACTTGTATTTCCACATTTTGTATGAATTAATGAAGAATAAAAATTGAATGTGCAAGAGAGCTACCTGCGCCCCTCCCTCACTCCCTCAAGTTTCCCTCTGGTTCCTCCAATCTTCAGGGTATAGAACCCTTCTATCTTAGCCCCTTTATCTCTGATTTCTATCTCTACTGCCGCCGCCGCTGTTCGTGCCGCCATCGAGCCGCCGCGAAGCCTCTTCCGAAGTGCTGTCCAGGTTCTATTTTGTTGGATAGAGGATTACTCCGAGAATTTTAGCTCCAAACTCCTACATCGTCTAGAGCTGCAATTTTCAGGGTGAGTTTTAGGGATCATCACCACATCCTAGACAAATTGAAAAAAACTTCTAGCCCCGTTTCCCATTTTTCCATTTTCGTTCATCTCCATCCTCCAGATCTGAAAGTTCTTAGTCTTGTGTAATAGCAGCCATGAGTTTAGCCATTTTGATCACCTTATGGATTTGTTTTTGAATCCTAAAATTTATTGGAGGTTACGTCCACCATCCCCATTCTCCACAATTTTTCTTCAAATTTTAAAAGCCCTCTACTTATTTTTAGAAATTGTGTCTTTCCCACAAATTCAGTTCTGTTTCTGCTATCCAGTTCTGACCACCCGGTACTATAAAATATTTTTCCCCAGTCAAATCTCCACCAAACCTTTCATAAAATATATCCCCGTTTTTATATTTTCGGTCTCTACAACTTTCATGAAGGGCTCAAAAGCTGAATCGAAGGTCTACATCACGGTCAATGCCAACTCTCAGGAAACATCATTTCTATCCTGAGTTTTCAGATCCTGTGAGTCAGCAGCTTGAAAATTCGACAAAGGCCATCAACGGGAAATTCATGTTTCTTTCTCCAGCCGTAGATCAAAGTATTTTGAGTTAGCTTTCCATCGGTACCTCTTGTGCGTCGATCCGATGTCGGGAGTGATCGCAACAGTGGATTTCGTCGGGACGCGCGGGTCTGAAACAGCAGTTCAGATCCGTGGGCAGCAACTCCGACGAGTGAAGATCGGAGCCGCCCGGCCTCCGACCGGTGACCCAGCGTGCCGCCTTCCCATGGAGCGCCCCTCCAGGCATCCCCACCACAGTGGTGCCACCCCGGTCTCACACGGCCCCACTAACCAGCACGTGGGCCCCACGATCGTGCGTACGCTTGCAGCTGAAGCTACGCAAGAAGCTGCCCGTCAACCCGAACCCGCTACTGCCGGGTCCCATTGTGTCACCCTTTACCTCCATGCGTGGAGTGGACATTCATATTCATTACTATAATTTAATTACTTATTATTCTGGGAGTACGAGATCGGCCGGGGTCATCTTCCCCACGCCCAGTAGCGTGGAGGTATCGTATTCGCTCCCATCTCGGCATTTGCTTTATTTCGTATATATTTCTTTATGCCGCTGCTAGAGAGCATGCTAGGATCGTAGCTCGCTATACTTTTTATATCACCGCTACTGTGAGAGAGAGCGAGACCGTCCCGTGACCCGATCCGGGCACGAATTTGTGAGTTGACCACCCTAGCTCACTGTCGGTTTCTCAACCGTGCACGTCCATACGCTTCCCTCGTTAGGGGCGATCACGAGCTTGCTTAGAGTCCGAGGGTCGCATATCCATTGGTCTCGAGTCTGTGGTCCGTCCCGCATCAGTTTGGTATCAGAGCGCCAGTTGAGTCTAGGGTAGTCATATGCAAAAACAACAAAAAGAGTCGTTTAAGTCGGTCTAAGTGTCACATTTGCATACCATTAGTCGGTATATCAAAAGGTGTTATCCGAACGTTAGGCTACGCCTATCGGGAAGGCCACACACTTGTGCGAGTGATCTTCGGATCGATTAACTCCGCCACGTACCGAATCTTGGTCGTGTCTAGGTGTGTAGTCGAGTCTCATTTCAACTTTACATTTGCATCGCATTCTAAGTCGTGTCTAGGTGCTTGCATGAGTTGGAATAACATTTTACTTATAAAACAAAAAAAACAAAAAAAATGGCCTTACATGACCATTCCTAGGGATCCGTTCCCATCTTTTGGCAACTATGGGCAACCCATACCTCAGGCCCGCCCAAGGCAACCTGTCCGTGTCCGAGTACATTAGGGACTTCGAAGAGTACCGGTTAAGATGTGAAGCCGGGCTGGATAACATCGAGGTCGGAACTCAGTTCTGGAAAGGTTCGCGGCTTCACTTCCAATTTGAATTATTTTTCCGCCACGTGAAAACTTTGGGGGATTTTTATAAGGTCGCTCTAGAGGTCGAGCCATTTGAGTCTCGGTTTGATGCTGCCATACGGCAAGCTGATGCCGCCCTTCGGCGAGCATCTACCTCCCAGCCGAGTGCCGATCCGATCGGACCCCCACTCGGACCCCCACCCCAGTAGGGAATCTTTCCCCACCCATGATAGCTCCATTACCATCACCCTCACCTTACGATCTTATTTCGGAGCCCTCCAAAGCCCGAGCCACCCGTGTTTCTCACAGGTACACTTTTTATAGCCGAGCCACTTCTTAGTTGGCTCAAAGATGGCTTGGTCCCACTTCCTTACCCATCCATGGACCCCACCTTCCCTCTAGTGCCCGTCAACTCCTACCACACTACCTTTCGGTCTAGTCACCATGTTGATACATTGGGTGACCTTATTATGGGATTAGGCTCGCAATGGAAGTTGACACACTCATTGGCCCGAGGCTTCGACCAACCCACTAGTCTTAGCTTCACCCATCTGGCCTTCGGGTCCATTATCTCCGTGTGCACCATGGGTTGTGTCACCACAGAGATTCTCTTATTCCTTCCCTTACCGGACGAGCCCGAATTCATACCCTTTTGTCCGAGGGAGGAACCATACATCCTACATATAATCACCATCCCACTTACCACAATGCATGATGGTGACCATCCACACCATCACGACTTCCACACATGGGACCGTGACTTGTGGGAATCCACTACAAAGGGTCATACCATCTTTGATCCCTTTGACCCATTCCCTAGTGGACCCCTAGACCCACCATATATACTTCACTTCTTCGAGGGAGTCCACTACCACACCCCTACCCCACGGGCCGAGTCATCTACACCCACCAAGTCCAATCTCGATACACCCACACCCGGCTCTTCCACACCCAACTCTCCTAGCCCTCTCAAGTCTCCCAAATCCAAAGGGCTGTCCATACATGACTGGGTCATACTTGGACGTCTATAAATTCTCCATTCCGCCAACCACTGGTTACGTCAAATGCATGCATGGCACATATTCTGGTGTCCTGGTCCACCATTGCATATGCATGAGTCAGTTTGTTTCTTCTTTGTGTGGTTTGTTTTGTGTGGCTTGTTTGTGTGGTTTGCATACGTGTTTAGTACATGGTGAGTCTACATGCATCCTGTGCAACCTTGTTGATGTCAGTCCCGTATGAGTGAGAGGCGAGTATGGGATCAGCTCTACATCTATGCCCTGGATCTAGTCACCTACAGGGACCCAGTGGTGATTCCTAGTGAGTCTTCGAGCCGCCTCCTCTCCTTGAGAGTGACCCCACCTCGAAGTGTTCCACCACTAGCCCCTTCCCGTAGCAGCATGCGCATATCGAGTATATACGGAATGAGCAGGTGATGATCACTTGAAGTGGAGCGTACCTACGCTACTTGGTATGGTGACGGATTCATCGGAGTTATTCGAGCAGCATCACCCCTTACTCGACGGGGTCGAGTTCCTCCCACCCGGGGAGAATTGATGTCAAAGGCTAATGGGTGGTATTAGTTTGTATTGGCTTGTATTAGTGTGTCTTATGGGTTGTATTGGCTTGTAATTGTGTGTTTGTTTGATTTTTTTCATTTGGGATCCTTTATAAGGCTTTTAATAAATCATTGGGCCACATTCCATGTAGAATACATCAATGGGTTGCATTTAGAAGAGTCCATTAAGGGGATGTATCATATTGGACTTAAGGCCCTCATAATGGACCTTAAAGTCACTTAAGGCCCAAGTGGGCTTCTCCCTCTCATGGGCCACCTAGGTTTGTAAGGCCCATAGGCTATGTATGGGTTATTGGGATTGGGGTGGCCTTGGACCAACTTGGCCCAAGATAGGCCCATGAAGGGGGCGCCCCCTTCTTTGTCTTATTAGGCAAGGTAGGTGAAGTTTGAATAGATTATGTGAATGTGCTTTGACCACATGGGAGAAATACTTTCTCCTATCCCCTTAGTGCCCCTTCCAACCCTAGATCTGAGGGTACTTTGACTCATTTTCTATTTTATATAAATACTTGTATTTCCACATTTTGTATGAATTAATGAAGAATAAAAATTGAATGTGCAAGAGAGCTACCTGCGCCCCTCCCTCTCTCCCTCTGGTTTCCCTCTGGTTCCTCCAATCTTCAGGATATAGAACCCTTCTATCTTGGCCCCTTTATCTCTGATTTCTATCTCTACTCTTGCCGCCGCCGTTCGTGCCGCCATCGAGCCGCCGCGAAGCCGCTTCCGAAGTGCTGACCATGTTCTATTTTGTTGGATAGAGGATTACTCCGAGAATTTTAGCTCCAAGCTCCTACATCTTCTAGAGCTGAAATTTTTAGGGTGAGTTTTAGGGATCATCACCACATCCCAGACAAATTGAAAAAAAAATTCTAGCCCCATTTACCATTTTTCCATTTTCGTTCATCTCCATCCTCCAGATCTGCCAGTTCTCAGTCCTGTGTAACAGCAGCCATGAGTTTAGCCATTTTGATCACCTTATGGATTTTTTTTTGAATGCTCAAATTTATTGGAGGTTATGTCCACCATTCCCATCCTTCAAAATTTTTATTCAAATTTTAAAAGCCCTCTACTTATTTTTAGAAATTGTGTCTTTCCCATAAATTCAGTTCTATTTCTGCTATCCAGATTCGACCACCCGGTACTATAAAATATTTTTCCCCAGTCAAATCTCCACCAAACCTTTCATAAACTATATCCCAGTTTTTCTATCTTCGGTCTCTACAACTTTCATGAAGAGCTCAAAAGCTGAATCGAAGGTCTACATTACGGTCAATGCCAACTCTCAGGAAACATCATTTCTATCCTGAGTTTTCAGATCCTATGAGTCAGCAGCTTGAAAATTCGACAATGGCCATCAACGGGAAATTCATGTTTCTTTCTCCAGTCATAGATCAAAGGATTTTGAGTTAACTTTCCATCTGTACCTCTTGTACGTCGATCCGATGTCGGAAGTGACCGCAACAGCGGATTTCGTCGGGACGCGCTGGTCTGAAACAACAGTTTAGATCCGTGGGCAGCAACTCCGACGAGTGAAGATCGGAGCCGCCCGACCTCCGACCGGCAAACCAGTGCGCCGCCTTCCTAGGGAGCGCCCTTCCGGGTGTCCCCACCACAGTGGTGCCACCTCGGTCTCACACGGCCCCACTGACCAGCACGTGGGCCCCACGATCGTGCGTACGCGTGCAGCTGAAGCTACGCAAGAAGCTGCCCGTCAACCCGAACCCGCTACTCCCGGGTCCCATTGTGTCACCCTTTACCTCCCTGCGTGGAGTAGGCATTCATATTCATTACTATAACTTAATTACTTATTGTTTCGGGAGTACGAGATTGGCTGGGGTCGTCTTCCCCACGCCCTGTAGCGTGGAGGTATCGTATTCGCTCCCATCTCGGCATTTGCTTTATTTCGTATATATTTCTTTATGCCGCTGCTAGAGAGCATGCTAGGATCGTAGCTCGCTATAATTTTTATATCACCGCTGCTGTGAGAGAGAGCGAGACCGTCCCATGACCCGATCCGGGCACGAATTCGTGAGTTGACCACCCTAGCTCACTGTCGGTTTCTCAAACATGCACATCCATACGCTTCCCTCATTAGGGGTTATCGCGAGCTTGCTTAGAGTCCGAGGGTCGCATATCCATTGGTCTCGAGTCTGTGGTCCATCCCGCATCAGTTTGGTATCAGAGTGCCAGTTGAGTCTAGGGTAGTCATATGCAAAAATAATAAAAAGAGTCGTTTAAGTCGGTCTAAGTGTCACATTTGCATACCATTAGTCGGTATATCAAAAGGTTTTATCCGAACGTTAGGCTACGCCTATCGGGAAGGCCGCACACTTGCGCGAGTGATCTTCGGATCGATTAACTCCGCCACGTACCGAATCTTGGTCGTGTCTAGGTGTGTAGTCGAGTCTCATTTCAACTTTACATTTGCATCGCATTCTAAGTCATGTCTAGGTGCTTGCATGAGTTAGAATAACATTTTACTTATAAAACAAAAAACAAAAAAAATGGCCTTACATGACCATTCCTAGGGATCCGTTCCCATCTTTTGGCAACTATGGGCAACCCATACCTCAGGCCCACCCAAGGCAACCTATCCGTGTCCGAGTACATTAGGGACTTCGAAGTGTACCGGTTAAGATGTGAAGTCGGGCTGGATAACATCGAGGTCGGAACTCAGTTCTGGAAAGGTTCGTGGCTTCACTTCCAATTTGAATTATTTTGCCGCCACGTGAAAACTTTGGGGGATTTTTATAAGGTCGCTCTAGAGGTCGAGCCATTTGAGTCTCGGTTTGATGCTGCCATACGGCAAGCTGATGCCGCCCTTCGACGAGCATCTACCTCCCAGCCGAGTGCCGATCCGATCGGACCCCCACTCGGACCCCCACCCCAGTAGGGGAATCTTTCCCCACCCATGAGAGCTCCATTACCATCACCCACACCTTACGATCTTATTTCGGAGCCCTCTCATTTGGAGCCTCCAAAGCCCGAGCCACCCGTGTTTCTCACAGGTACGCTTTTTATAGCCGAGCCACTTCTTAGTTGGCTCAAAGATGGCTTGGTCCCACTTCCTTATCCATCCATGGACCCCACCTTCCCTCTAGTGCCCGTCAACTCCTACCACACTACCTTTCGGTCTAGTCACCATGTTGATACATTGGGTGACCTTATTATGGGATTAGGCTCACAATGGAAGTTGACACACTCATTGGCCCGAGGCTTCGACCAACCCACTAGTCTTAGCTTCACCCATCCGGCCTTCGGGTCCATTACCTCCGTGTGCACCATGGGTTGTGTCACCACAGAGATTCTCTTATTCCTTCCCTTGTCGGATGAGCTCGAATTCATACCCTTTTGTCCGAGGGAGGAACCATACATCCTACATATAATCATCGTCCCACTTACCACAATGCATGATGGTTACCATCCACACCATCACGACTTCCACACATGGGACCGTGACTTGTGGGAATCCACTACAAAGGGTCATACCATCTTTGATCCCTTTGACCCATTCCCTAGTGGACCCCTAAACCCACCATATATACTTCACTTCTTTGAGGGAGTCCATTACCACACCCCTACCCCACGGGCCGGGTCATCTACACCCACCAAGTCTAATCTCGATACACCCACACCCGGCTCTTCCACACCCGACTCTCCTAGCCCTCTCAAGTCTCCCAAATCCAAAGGGCCATCCATACATGACTGGGTCATACTTGGACGTCTAGAAATTCTCCATTCCGCCAACCACTGGTTACGTCAAATGCATGCATGGCACATATTCGGGTGTCCTGGTCCACCTTTGCATATGCATGAGTCAGTTTGTTTCTTCTTTGTGTTGTTTGTTTTGTGTGGCTTGTTTGTGTGGTTTGCATACGTGTTTAGTACATGGTGAGTCTGCATGCATCCTGTGCAAGCTTGTTGATGTCAGTCCCGTGTGAGTGAGAGGCGAGTATGGGATCAGCTCTACATCTATGCCCCGGATCTAGTCACCTACAGGGACCCAGCGGTGATTCCTAGTGAGTCTTCGAGCCGCCTCCTCTCCTTGAGAGTGACCCCACCTCGGAGTGTTCCACCATTAGCCCCTTCCCGTAGCAGCATGCGCATATCGAGTATATACGGAATGAGCTGGTGACAATCGCTTGGAGTGGAGCGTACCTGCGCTACTTGGTATGGTGACGGATTCGTCGGAGTTATTCGAGCAGCAGCACCCCTTACTTGACGGGGTCGAGTTCCTCCCACCCGGGGAGAATTGATGGGGCATCAAAGTCTAATGGGTGGTATTAGTGTGTATTGGCTTGTATTAGTGTGCCTTATGAGTTGTATTGGCTTGTAATTGTGTGTTTGTTTGATTTTTTTCATTTGGGCTCCTTTATAAGGCTTTTAATAAGCCATTGGGCCACATTCCATGTAGAATACATCAATGGGTTGCATTTAGAAGAGTCCATTAAGGGGATGTATCATATTGGACTTAAGGCCCTCATAATGGACCTTAAAGTCACTTAAGGCCCAAGTGAGCTTATCCCTCTCATGGGAAACCTAGGTTTGGAAGGCCCATAGGCTATGTATGGGTTATTGGGCTTGGGGTGGCCTTGGACCAACTTGGCCCAAGATAGGCCCATGAAGGGGGCGCCCCCTTCTTTGTCTTATTAGGAAAGGTAGGTGAAGTTTGAATAGATTATGTGAATGTGTTTTGACCACATGAGAGAAATATATATTTGTCCTGAACCCGGTAAACGAACAAATAGGTGGTCTTTCAGGAAATGTTAAACAAAAGTTTCCCCCCCTGTCACGCCCCGAGCGCGGAAGATACCCGGAGATACGCGACGTGTCTATATCAATCATATCAATCAGAGTGGTCGTGTATTCGACGCAAAGACAGAGATGCGTAAAATAGCAAGATAACCCAATCCTTTATTTCATAATGAATAGACTATTACAAATCCAATACTCTGTTTAATAAAAAGGAAAAGAATACATATTTGACTCAAGAAACTATAGGAAAGAGTAGACGACACTTGAGCAGCTCTATCACTTTCACTCTTGAACATTCCCATCCGATTGACTTCCATCGTCGTCGGACTTACCTGAAAAGTACAAAGGGACAAATGGAATGAGCGAACGCTCAGTAGGAAATTATATCTCAAGTACTAGCAAGGGGTTTAAGTAATTACATCTTTCATGAATGCAATAAAGCTATGCATGCTCGCATAAAACGACAAGATAGAGAGAATGTAATATCAAGAAATAAGATGAACTTAATCATGAACTTCCAACAAGATGACAAGTGTATTCAAGGTATTCAAGCAAGCACGTTTAACAAGTCATGTCAAGAACTTTGGCTATCATGTATCAAGCAAGTAAATTACCCTTTTTCGGGCCACGCATTTCATGTAAAGTCAAGTACGATTCAAGTACAAGATGTGTGTGGAATGTCCAATCAAGCAAGTCAAGTACTCGGTATAATGCCAGATACCTTATCATTTTAACTCCCATGGGCACAAGTACTTTCAGGTGCTCCTCCCAGGACCAGATCGGGCCCTATATGCACAGGCATTTATCATGTATTTTTGACATCCACTCTTGTTTATATAGCCAATATAGAGTTTCAATATTCAAGCTTGTAGACATGTATGACAACTTTGACAGAATATAGTCCAAAAATATGACAAAGGACATAGATTGGCGATAATAACGGTAAAATCACGATATCAATAAAACTAGGTAGAATATGGTTCCCTTAACTTAGGTCCCATGACAAATCAATATGGACATTCTTTATATAGAATTGAGGTCCACATAAACATTAGATCAAGCAAGATACCCTCATTCTTATCATAGAATTGAGGTTTACAAGAACGACATGATATGGCATGATATCATCATCCCATTAAGAATTTCTTATGATATACTCTTTGTAAAATCATAAGGGCCGGTATACCATGTTTCTTTAGATTGACATGGCAAGGATCGTGTAATGGGTTTTTAGGGTACAACCAGCTCAGTCGGCCTTGAGGGAATCCAAGGCTACGAGGAGTCTTACGGAGGTCTCTATGACTAACTCGCTAGTCCAAAGGAACGGAATGTCCAATGGAGAGCTTGTATGTCAATGAGAGTTGAGTGTGATCGATGAAACAACGTGAAACGTGGGACTATACTCACGGAGTGGAGAATAGTGCCGATATATATATTATATAACATATGAAATCATCGGTTAACAAAAACAGGGAAAAATTAGTTTTACAGTAAAATAACGACTTAGGTCAAGTCGTTTCTCAAGTAATTAACGCCTAACAGAAGGGCGTTTACATATTTCTATTTTACAGAATTTTCAATAATTTTATTAATTCATGAAAAACACGTCCTAGTCAGGGGGGTTAGTCAGGTAAGTAACGCCTAACATAAGGGCGTTTACATATGTTCCGTTTTGCTGAATTTCATTATTTCAATAATTTATATAAAACGCGCCCTGGACAGGGGCGTTTCTTCAGAGTTGACGACTATATAAGCAGGCGTCTCATTATTTAAATATTTGATAGAATATAAATAATTTTCAGGATTTATTTAAAACACGCCTTGGAAAGGGGCGTTACTGTTTAATTTTATTTTACAGGATATACATAGTTCAGGAATTTACAGAAAACGCGCCCTAGAAAGGGGCGTTTCTTTTCAATTTACGCCCTGTGATGGGGCGTTAACAGGTGTAAAACGACGTTGTCAAGGTCGTGAATTCAAGGAATTTACAATATTTCAACAAATAAATTTCCAAGACAGGAGACATGACCATGACAAGAAAATTAGCAGAAATTTACAGGTAGAGTCATGCAAGATATTAGAATCGATATTTCATATTTATTGAATTTTAAACAGGATCAATTATTGATTACATGCGATTGTTCATGAAATTAACGCCTGTATACAAGGCGTATACTTTTAATTAACGACCACTGTGATGGTTGTTTCTTTTAAAGTAGCGCCCTATTCAAGGGCGTTTCTTGAAAAATTTACAGAAAACGTATTAAAACTACATGCAAACTGTATAAATATATCATGCATGGTGCTTCTTATATTTATTTTTAGTTTGGGCTACGAGACTTGAGAAAATCCTACCTTAAAGGGTTGATTTGGAGATAACCGTGAATGGTCTGTAAGAATTAAAGATGCAGCAGATGTTGGATGAAGATGATGAAGAACCTTGTTCTTCACGTTACAGAACCTGTAGAGGAAGAGAAAAAGAAAGAAGATGAAGATGTTAATAATATTCACAGATGTAACCGAAGCTAGGACAAATAATGAAGAACATAACCTTGTTCTTTACTCAAGCACCAGATCCTTATCCTGCATTAAAGGAGAAGAATAATAATCAATATTCTTCATGCGGCTGTAAACAGAAGGGCAAAAGAAATAAGAAGAACGTATGTTCTTCACTTACCGTGTAGCAGTAGATCGATCAAATGGTTTAGGGTTGGATCGATCGGGTATATTTATAGGATTTTAGAGTCCTAACAAAGGTAGTGTTTGATTGAGGGTAATATATCCCTAATAGAGTCCTTACTCTAATAGACACTTACTAGATTAGGTTAATCTTTCCCTGGATAAGCTCTGGGTTCGAACGGGTCACGAACTGAATTAACGCCTTAGGTCAGGGCGTCGATTCTTTAATTAACGACCTAGTTCAGGTCGTTTCTTAAGAAACGCCATGTATAAGGGCGTTCCTTGTTTTTAAAACACGCCTAATATATGGGCGTTTCTTTCACTTACCTATTTGGTCGCGTGAGAGTTGACGACCACATTCGTGGGCGTCCTTTCTTTAGTCACGCCGTTTGTAGAGGCGTTTCTTTTTAAATTAACGCCTTACTCAGAGGCGTTATCTTTAATTTGTTTTATTTTGTATGTATTACTTCTGTAATATGTATGTTTTTAATTTTATTTCAATATTCATTTATCAGGGTTGCTACACCCTCCCCCACTTAAAAAGAATTTGGTCCCCAAATTCAATATATATAATTATACACGTGGAGAGTGTATATACCTCTTAGAATAACTCGGGAAATCGTTTCTTCATAGATTCCCCGGTCTCCCATGTCGCTTCGCGTTCGGGATTCTTATTCCATTGCACCTTGAGCATGGGAATAACCTTATTCCTTAGAGCTCGTATTTCTCGATCTAAGATCTTCATAGGCTTCTGTTCATAGGTGAGTTCTTTCTGGATCACCAGATCTCTATGTTCAATAATATGAGATGGATCGTGCACATATTTCTTCAACATGGATATGTGAAATACATTATGTACCTCGGACAATTGAGGAGGCAATGCGATGCGATAAGCAACCTCGCCAACTCTTTCAAGTACCTCAAATGGTCCGATGAATCTTGGCGTAAGCTTGCCCTTAACACCAAATCTTCGTATGCCACGTCCAGGCGATATCTTGAGAAATACATGATCTCCGATTTGGAATTCAAGATCTCTCCTTCTTGTATCAGCATAAGCTTTTTGTCTCATCTGAGCAACTTGTAATCTTTCTCTGATTACTTGTATCTTCTCAGTTGTATCCCTTACCATGTCTGGACCTAGCAGTTATTTTTCTCCAACTTCGTTCCAGCATATGGGTGATCTGCAACTCCTTCCGTATAAGGCTTCGAAAGGTGCCATTTGGATACTAGCTTGGTAGCTATTATTATATGCAAATTCCACTAGTGGTAAATGATCGTGCCAGCATCCTCCAAAGTCAATGATGCATGCTCTAAGCATATCCTCAACAACCTGGTTAGTTCTCTCGGTCTGACCATCCGTTTGTGGGTGGAAAGCAGTACTAAAGTTGAGCCTTGTTCCTAACGAATGTTGTAATCCCTTCCAAAAATGAGAAGTAAAACGGGGATCTCTGTCAGACACGATTGAGATAGGAATTCCATGTATCCTGACTATTTCCTTGATGTACAGTGCAGCTAGCACATCAATTGACCATCGGCTTTTTATTGGCAAGAAATGCGCCGATTTAGTTAATCGGTCAATGATAACCCAGATTCCATCATGTCCTCCTTTAGATTTAGACAAACCCATGATGAAGTCCATACCAATATCCTCCCACTTCCACTTAGGAATATCTAGAGGGTGTAGTTTTCCAGCAGGCTTTTGGTGTTCCGCCTTGACCTGTTGGCATGTAAGACAGCGTGATACATAGTCCGCTATTTCTCTTTTCATATTGGGCCACCAAAAGTTCCTCTTTACATCTTGGTACATTTTAGTTGATCCAGGATGAATAGTGTACCTTGATCGGTGAGCTTCATCTAAGATCTTCTTCTTTAATTCCGGACAATCAGGTATACAAGTTCTACCTTTGAATAATAATCTTCCATCAGAAGTTAGTTGAAAATCAGATTGTCCTTCTAATCTGCCCTTGATTTCCACTAATATAGGATCATCACCCTGAAGTGCTTGTATCTCAGATAATAAATCTGACTGTATGCTTACATGAGATAATGTAACAAATTTGGATTCCGTGTCCAAGCTTATATTGAGCTCGGAGAATTGTTCAAGTAACCTCCATTCTTGTATCATACAATTGGCTATCATTGCTCTCGACTTTCGACTAAGGGCATCAGCAACATAATTACCCTTTCCGGGATGGTATTGTATATTGAAGTCGAAGTCCTTGAGATATTCTAGCCAGCGTCTTTGTCTCATGTTTAGCTCCTTTTGTGAAAATAGATATTTGAGACTCTTGTGATCGGAGTAGACAGTGAACTGTACTCCATAGAGATAGTGTCTCCATATCTTTATGGCAAATACTACCGCGGCCAGTTCTAAGTCATGGACGGGGTAATTCTCCTCATGCTTCTTCAGTTGACGTGAAGAGTATGCTATGACCTTTCCTTGTTGCATTAGGACACATCCGAGGCCAATGCCAGAAGCATCAGTGTAGACCTCGAATTTCTCTCCTTCTATTGGTAGAGCTAACACCGGAGCTGTAGTGAGATGATCCTTAAGAGTTTGGAAACTTCTTTCACATTCCTCACTCCATTCATATGAGATCTCCTTACGAGTTAACCTTGTAAGGGGCACGGCGATCTTAGAGAAATCTTTGATGAATCGCCGATAATAGCCTGCAAGGCCTAAGAAACTTCTGATCTCGCTTGCATTAGTGGGTCTTTCCCAGTTTCTTACAGCTTCAACCTTTGACGGATCTACAGATAAACCGTCCTTGGATATGACATGTCCGAGAAAAGCCACTTCTTCAAGCCAGAACTCGCATTTGCTGAGTTTAGCATATAATTGATTTGTCCTCAAGACTTGCAATGCAATCCTCAAATGCTCTTCATGTTCTTCCTTAGTCAATATATCATCAATGAAGACTACTATGAATTGATCCAAGTAAGGCCTGAATATGCTATTCATTAACTGCATAAAGGCAGCAGGGGCATTTGTTAGTCCAAAAGGCATAACAACAAATTCGTAATGGCCATACCTGCTTCTGAATGCGGTCTTGTGAATGTCATCATCCTTGATTCTTAACTGATGATATCCCGACCTGAGATCAATCTTGGAAAAATATTTGGATCCTGAAATCTGATCAAATACTTCATCGATTCTCGGCAGTGGATACTTGTTCTTGATAGTAAGATGATTCAACTGTCGATAGTCGATACACAATCTCATGGATCCATCCTTCTTCTTTACAAATAAGACTGGTGCTCCCCACGGGGAAGTACTTGGTCTAATAAACCCTTTTTGGATTAGTTCCATCAACTGCTCCTTCAACTCCTTGAGTTCAGCAGGGGACATTCTATATGGTGCCTTTGAAACAGGACCAGCACCAGGGACTAAGTCAATGGTGAAGGCCACTTCTCTTTGAGGGGGTAATCCCGGCAAATCTTCTGGAAATACGTCTGGGAATTCTCGCACTACCTGAACGTCCTCTATCTTGGTTTTCTTAGCTTCTTTAACAGTGACAAAAGCAAGGAAGGATACACATCCCTTCCTGACGAGCTTGCTTGCTCGAAGAGCCGAAATAAGAGGGGATTTGCTTCGACTCTTAGGACTAGTATAAGTCAGTTCTGGAAATTCTTTGAAAACGATCTTGCTATTACGGCAATCAACCGTTGCCTGGTACTTAGATAACCAATCTGCTCCTAGTATAACATCATATTCTTTTAGATCTAAACAGATAAGATCAATAGGAAAATTCTTTCCTCGAACCAATACCTCACAGTTTTGGTAATGATGCGTGATATCCGTCTCGTTTCCGAGAGTAGTAGACAACACTATTTTCATCCATTCCGGTTCTAGAGGTAACGGGTCAGCAAACTTCTTAGAAACAATAGAATGCGATGCACCCGTATCAAATAAGACATGTGCATATTTGGAACAAATTTTCAATGTACCTTCCACTAATCCGCCTTCTTCTTCAGGTTCGGTCTCCTGTATTGCATGAAGACGAGCATTCTTTGTCACCGGGCGTTTACCATCGCCGGCTTGGTCGTTCATTAATGGACACTCAGGAATCCGATGCTCACGGCTTCCACAATGGAGACAAGCTCCTAATTTCCTCCAGCATTCTTCCGTCTTGTGACCAGCCTTGTCACAATGCTTGCAGACTGTATTCGAAGGGGTAGTGGTGATAGAGAAAGGCTTGGTCTTCTTGAATTTTTGATCTTGAGAGGAAGAACCTCCATTATTGGGCCTCTTCTTAAAGTTGGGTTTGAAAGAACCCGAACCCGTGACTTGTTCCTTCTTGTCTTTTCCACGGATCCTATCAGATAGTTCCGTGGCATCTTCAAGTAATTGAGCTCGGCACACTATTTCAGAATAAATTTGGATGTACATAGGCGCCAATTGAGTAATATAGTGGGGCCTAAGCCCATTAAGAAATCTACGGGCTTTCATCTTCTCCGTGCTAATAAGATGCTTAGCATATCTAGATAACCTGGAGAACTGAGCTTCATAATCTGCTAATGATAAGGATCGTTGCTTTAATGCAGCGAATTCGGCAGCCTTCTTTTCTTGGACTCGGTCCGAGAAATATTTAGCATTGAAGTATTCCACGAATTCTTCCCATGTTACTTGAGTAGGATCGATGGTTGCTTCAATAGACTCCCACCAGCATCTAGCATCTTTCTCTAACTGGAATGTAGCTAATAGCACTTTGTCCTGGTCCGTGCATTGCATGACACGGAATATGCGTTCGGTTTCCCGAACCCAATGCTCGGCATCGTCCGGATCGGTCGATCCCATAAACTTCGGGGGATTCATATTCTTAAAGGCTTGGTGTAAGCTTCCGGCTCGTGGAGCACCACCTTGTGCTACCTGTTGTAGCACTTGGGTCATCCCTTGAAGGGTACGCTGCATGTTGCGCCATTGAGCACGTTCGGCAGCCATTATCCTACAATTACAATAACTATATTAGTACGTGATCGTATTTAAAGACTCGTATACTATGTTAAATCTAACCCTTGGTTCTACCCAATCTCACTGGTTTAAAGGTTCAACTTATCCTTGGACTTGGGTTTTTCCTAGGAATTGAATACTTTAGGCTCTGATACCACAAAGACTGTCACGCCCCGAGCGCGGAAGATACCCGGAGATACGCGACGTGTCTATATCAATCATATCAATCAGAGTGGTCGTGTATTCGACGCAAAGACAGAGATGCGCAAAATAGCAAGATAACCCAATCCTTTATTTCA
This sequence comes from Amorphophallus konjac, assembly GCA_022559845.1. Taxonomy (NCBI): domain Eukaryota; kingdom Viridiplantae; phylum Streptophyta; class Magnoliopsida; order Alismatales; family Araceae; genus Amorphophallus; species Amorphophallus konjac. The sequence goes on from CM040117.1 coordinate 108,975,382, forward strand.
TAATGGATAGACTATTACAAATCCAATACTCTGTTTAATAAAAAGGAAAAGAATACATATTTGACTCAAGAAACTATAGGAAAGACTAGACGACACTTGAGCAGCTCTATCACTTTCACTCTTGAACATTCCCATCCAATTGACTTCCATCGTCGTCGGACTTACCTGAAAAGTACAAAGGGACAAACGGAATGAGCGAACGCTCAGTAGGAAATTATATCTCAAGTACTAGCAAGGGGTTTAAGTAATTACATCTTTCATGAATGCAATAAAGCTATGCATGCTCGCATAAAACGACAGGATAGAGAGAATGTAATATCAAGAAATAAGATGAACTTAATCATGAACTTCCAACAAGATGACAAGTGTATTCAAGGTATTCAAGCAAGCACGTTTAACAAGTCATGTCAAGAACTTTGGCTATCATGTATCAAGCAAGTAAATTACCCTTTTTCGGGCCACGCATTTCATGTAAAGTTAAGTACGATTCAAGTACAAGATGTGTGTGGAATGTCCAATCAAGCAAGTCAAGTACTCGGTATAATGCCAGATACCTTATCATTTTAACTCCCATGGGCACAAGTACTTTCGGGTGCTCCTCCCAGGACCAGATCGGGCCCTATATGCACATGCATTTATCATGTATTTTTGACATCCACTCTTGTTTATATAGCCAATATAGAGTTTCAATATTCAAGCTTGTAGACATGTATGACAACTTTGACAGAATATAGTCCAAAAATATGACAAAGGACATAGATTGGCGATAATAACGGTAAAATCACGATATCAATAAAACTAGGTAGAATATGGTTCCCTTAACTTAGGTCCCATGACAAATCAATATGGACATTCTTTATATAGAATTGAGGTCCACATAAACATTAGATCAAGCAAGATACCCTCATTCTTATCATAGAATTGAGGTTTACAAGAACGACATGATATGGCATGATATCATCATCCCATTAAGAATTTCTTATGATATACTCTTTGTATAATCATAATGGCCGGTATACCATGTTTCTTTAGATTGACATGGCAAGGATCGTGTAATGGGTTTTTAGGGTACAACCAGCTCAGTCGGCCTTGAGGGAATCCAAGGCTACGAGGAGTCTTACGGAGGTCTCTATGACTAACTCGCTAGTCCAAAGGAACGGAATGTCCAATGGAGAGCTTGTATGTCAATGAGAGTTGAGTGTGATCGATGAAACAACGTGAAACGTGGGACTATACTCACGGAGTGGAGAATAGTGCCGATATATATATTATATAACATATGAAATCATCGGTTAACAAAAACAGGGAAAAATCAGTTTTACAGTAAAATAACGACTTAGGTCAAGTCGTTTCTCAAGTAATTAACGCCTAACAGAAGGGCGTTTACATATTTCTATTTTACAGAATTTTCAATAATTTTATTAATTCATGAAAAACACGCCCTAGTCAGGGGGGTTAGTCAGGTAAGTAACACCTAACATAAGGGCGTTTACATATGTTCCGTTTTGCAGAATTTCATTATTTCAATAATTTATATAAAACGCACTCTAGATAGGGGCGTTTCTTCAGAGTTGACGACTATATAAGCAGGCGTCTCATTTTTTAAATATTTGACAGAATATAAATAATTTTTAGGATTTATTTAAAACACGCCTTGGAAAGGGGCGTTACTATTTAATTTTATTTTACAGGATATACATAGTTCAGGAATTTACAGAAAACGCGCCCTAGAAAGGGGCGTTTCTTTTCAATTTACGCCCTGTGATGGGGCGTTAACAGGTGTAAAACGACGTTGTCAAGGTCGTGAATTCAAGGAATTTACAATATTTCAACAAATAAATTTCCAAGACAGGAGACATGATCATGACAAGAAAATTAGCAGGAATTTACAGGTAGAGTCATGCAAGATATTAGAATCGATATTTCATATTTATTGAATTTTAAACAGGATCAATTATTGATTACATGCGATTGTTCATGAAATTAACGCCTGTATACAAGGCGTATACTTTTAATTAACGACCACTGTGATGGTCGTTTCTTTTAAAGTAGCGCCCTATTCAAGGGCGTTTCTTGAAAAATTTACAGAAAACGTATTAAAACTACATGCAAACTGTATAAATATATCATGCATGGTGCTTCTTATATTTATTTTTAGTTTGGGCTACGAGACTTGAGAAAATCCTACCTTAAAGGGTTGATTTGGAGATAACCGTGAAGGGTCTGTAAGAATTAAAGATGCAGCAGATGTTGGATGAAGATGATGAAGAACCTTGTTCTTCACGTTACAGAACCTGTAGAGGAAGAGAAAAAGAAAGAAGATGAAGATGTTAATAATATTCACAGATGTAACCGAAGCTAGGACAAATAATGAAGAACATAACCTTGTTCTTTACTCAAGCACCAGATCCTTATCCTGCATTAAAGGAGAAGAATAATAATCAATATTCTTCATGCGGCTGTAAACAGAAGGGCAAAAGAAATAAGAAGAACGTATGTTCTTCACTTACCGTGTAGCAGTAGATCGATCAAATGGTTTAGGGTTGGATCGATCGGGTATATTTATAGGATTTTAGAGTCCTAACAAAGGTAGTGTTTGATTGAGAGTAATATATCCCTAATAGAGTCCTTACTCTAATAGACACTTACTAGATTAGGTTAATCTTTCCCTGGATAAGCTCTGGGTTCGAACGGGTCACGAACTGAATTAACGCCTTAGGTCAGGGCGTCGATTCTTTAATTAACGACCTAGTTCAGGTCGTTTCTTAAGAAACGCCATGTATAAGGGCGTTCCTTGTTTTTAAAACACGCCTAATATATGGGCGTTTCTTTCACTTACCTATTTGGTCGTGTGAGAGTTGACGACCACATTCGTGGGCGTCCTTTCTTTAGTCACGCCATATGTAGAGGCGTTTCTTTTTAAATTAACGCCTTACTCAGAGGCGTTATCTTTAATTTATTTTATTTTGTCTGTATTACTTCTGTAATATGTATGTTTTTAATTTTATTTCAATATTCATTTATCAGGGTTGCTACACCCCCGCATCTCGGTCACTTTTACTTTTTCAACAATTCATACGAAACTCTGTCCCCAAAATCTCAGTTTCCTTCCATAAATTACACCAAGCCAGGGCCGAAGAGGAATTGTGTGAAATAAGTAAATTTATCCAGTTGAGGCATTATTGATTCATAAAAAATAAGAAAGATCTGAATCGGTTCAAAGCTTGGACTTTCTCCTATCCCCTTAGTGCCCCTTCCAACACTCTGAGGGTACTTTGAGTCATTTTCCATTTTATATAAATACTTGTATTTCCACATTTTGTATGAATTAATGAAGAAGAAAAATTGAATGTGCAAGAGAGCTACCTGCGCCCCTCCCTCTCTCTCTCTCTCTCTGGTTTCCCTCTGGTTCCTCCAATCTTCAGGGTATAGAACCCTTCTATCTTAGCCCCTATATCTCTAATTTCTATCTCTGCTGCCGTCGCCACCGTTCGTGCCGCCATCAAGCCGCCGCGAAGCCGCTTCCGAAGTGCTGTCCAGGTTCTATTTTGTTGGACAGAGGATTACTCCGAGAATTTTAGCTCCCAACTCCTACATCTTCTAGAGCTGTGATTTTCAGGGTGAGTTTTAGGGATCATCACCACATCCCAGACAAATTGAAAAAACAATCTATCCCCGTTTGCCATTTTTCCATTTTTCGTGTATCTCCATCCTCTAGATCTGCCTGTTCTCAGTCCTGTGTAACATCAGCCCTGAGTTTCACCTTTTTGATCACCTTCTTGATTTGTGTTTGAATCCCCAAATTTAATGGAGGTTCTGTCCACTATCCCCATCCTCCACAAATTTTCTTCGAATTTAAAAAGCCATCTACCTATTTTTAGAAATTGTGTCTTTCCCCCAAATTCAGTTCTATTTCTGCTGTCCAGATCCGACCACCTGGTACTTTAAAATACTTTTCCCCAGTCCAATCTCCACCAAACCTTTCATAAAATATATCCCCGTTTTCTCTACAACTTTCATGAAGGGATCAAAAGCTGAATCGAAGTTCTACATCGTGGTCAATGCCAACTCTCAGGAAAACTCATTTCTGTCCTGAGTTTTCAGATCTTGTGAGTCAGCAGCTTGAAAATTTGACAAAGGCCATCAACGGAAAATTCAAGTTTCTTTCTCTAGCCATAGATCGAAGGATTTTGAGTTAGCTTTCCATCGGTACCTCTTGTGCATCGATCCAACGTCGGGAGTGACCGCACCAACGGATTTCGTCGGGACGCGCGGGTCTGAAATAGCAGTTCAGATCTGTGGGCAGCAACTCCGACGAGTGAAGATCAGAGCCGCCCGGCCTCTGACCGGCGAACCAGCGCACCGCCCCCACAGTGGTACCACCCCGGTCCCACGCGGCCCCACTGACCAGCACGTGGGCCCCACGATCGTGCGTACGCGTGCAGCCGAAGCTACGCAAGAAGCTGCCCGTCAACCCGAACCCGCTACTCCCAGGTCCCATTGTGTCACCCTTTACCTCCCTGCGTGGAGTGGGCATTCATATTCATTGCTGTAATTTAATTACTTATTGTTCCGGGAGTACGAGATCGGCCGGGGTCATCTTCCCCACGCCCGGTAGTGTGGAGGTATCGTATTCACTCCCATCTCGGCATTTGATATATTTCATATATATTTCTTTATGCCGCTGCTAGAGAGCATGCTAGGATTGTAGCTCGCTATACTTTTTATATCACCGCTGCTGTGAGAGAGAGCGAGACCGTCCCGTGACCCGATCCGGGCACGAATTTGTGAGTTGACCACCCTAGCTCACTGTCGATTTCTCAACCGTGCACGTCCATACACTTCCCTCGTTAGGGGCGATCGTGAGCTTGCTTAGAGTCTGAGGGTCGCATATCCATTGGTCTCGAGTCCGTGGTCCGTCCCGCATCAATGTGCCTCCACCGACTAATTATGACCCTCAGCAGCCGGGAAGACCTGTAGGCCCCAGAAGAGCCCAATATCCTCCCCTACCCGAGAGCCTCCCCGATATATTTAATGCTCTTATGGCCGCTAACCTGCTCACCTTGCCAAAAGAAAGGATAGCCTGGCCCCCTAATGTGGATACCTCTCGGTACTGTGTCTTTCACTGGCAGCCTGGTCAAAACATAGATCATTGCTTTTATTTCAAGGATTATATCTATGATTTGAATGATCAGGGCGGTATCAATTGGAATGAAATGAGGCAGTTTATTGCATCCTTGAAGACTAGAAGACCTCCTCGGCAGCAGCAAGCTCAGCAGCCTCCTCAGCAACAAGTTCAGCAACCACAACAGCAGCAGCAAGCTCTAGCACTGCAACCGGATATGGGGATTTTCCACAATCCATTACCAGAGCACCCACCAAATCAACAAGTAAACCCTGTCACCTCCTTCCACGAAGTGGAGAGAGGACAAGGGTGGCATGAAGAGAACGCCTCTGTCGGGGCTTTAAACCAAAACCAATCACCTCGTTTATTAAGAACCGACCCCCAACCAACACCTTTCCCTCAACCTTCCCATCCTTTTCTACGCACCACCAACCGAGTTCCTTCTACTATCACCAACCCCTCGCCGGCTAGGCCTCTCCTTATTCGCCCTCCACTTTCTTCCACACCACTACAAACCCCTCCTCCTTCCACAAATCCCTTGCCAGCTAGGCCACTCCTCATCCACCCCTTACCTGCACCCGTTCTCCCTCACGCTACCTCCAACTCTTCGCCGACAAAGCCCCTTTTACTCCAACCCACATCGACTTCCGCTCCACCTCCCATAAATCCCTCGCCTCCACCTAGGCCTCTCCTTGTGTGGTCTACGCCACCTCCAGCAACCCGGACATCACTTACCCCTTCTAAAACTGCTCCCATTCCTGTCCCTCCAACTCCCACTAACCATCAGCCGGCAAAGCCCCTCATAAGGGTGCCCTCTTTAATTGCACCACCTCCACCACATGTTAACTCCGATCTCCCTTCTACATCCACCAATCTTCCACCTAGCCATAACCTGACAGAGGCACGAAATTCACAAACAATGGTGCTCCGTAGTGGACGGATATTCCACCGTGTGTTTCCACAACGGTAGCAAGAACTTTCTCAAGGACAAGAAGAGCAAGGGCAAGAACAAGAATCCATACCGGGCACTCAATATGACTTGTTAAAGTATTTGGACAAAACCCCGGCCCGGATTTCTATTCTGGAACTGATTAAAAGATCCACCATTCATCAACAAGCTTTAAAGGAATATCTACAAAAGGTGATGGTCAACGAAGACATCCCGGCTGAACAAATTACTTCAGTCTTAACCCCAGCGGGTGATCAACCGGCCATTGTCTTTCATGAGCATGAGTTAGCTCCGAAGCCGGCCAAGAAGTATGCTTTGTGCATCACTATTAATATTAATAAGGTGGCCGTAAAATAATATTTGGTAGATACCGGAGCATCCATTAATGTGCTGCCTCCTAGCACTCTAAAAATGTGTGGCATTCTGGACAGTCAGATCTGGCCATCTACTATCACAGTTACTGCATAGGACAACACGAAGAAGCCACCCATGGGCATGATCACCTAAGAGTTCGGATGGGTCCTGTGACAGTTATAGCATATTTTCACATTTTAGACATGGACCCAACCTTTAATGGTATTTTGGGCCGTCCATATATCCAAGAGCTTGATGCCGTACCCTCCACGAATCATCAATGTTTAAAATTCCCACATAAAAGGCGCGTCATTAAAGTTACTAGCATGCTCTTATTGCCATCAGAAGATATTCACTCTGCTACGTCTGTGCCCTCCATATGGCCAACCAACAAGCCTTTGTTATCTGTGTTGGATCTTGCCGATCTGCGGCATGATTTGTTAAGACCACAAGTTTCAGACTCTACGGCAATTTCAATGTCAGCCCCACCTCCAAAGCAAAAGAAAAAGAAGAATATGATGAGCACTCTGGGGTGGAACATTTTGATGGGAATGGGATATAAATCCTATAAAGGTCTGGGGGTTAACCTCCAGGGCAGGTTGAAGCCCATTAAGAGTCAGAAGCTCATTTCTCGAGGCAGGCTGGGATATAAAGGGTTGGGTAAGGAAAAATCTGAGAAAGATGAAGGAGAGCCATGGGTCACCATGACCTCCACCCTCAAGACATATAGGCAGCCGCTCACATGGACTCTGTATACTCATTTTGTGAAAGGGCCCACTGAACAAGTTGGGGAACAAACTACAAACATCACTTCTGTTCTGGACAGCCAAGATGTACATGCACGTCAGTTTGCTCGCCACATAGCCCCGCTGGTCACATATAAAGCTTTGGAGTCCTTGAGACCGGATAAGAGAAGAAAGATGAATGACCCAGAATGTGATTAGTATAGATGGTTTGACATGAATGATATCACAATTGCCTTGAGTCGTTTATTCATGCCGACTGATCCAGAATGGCCGCCACTTATTCATGATTTGATAGAGAAGCCGGCTACCATTACTGACAAGAGGCAGATGCTGAGCAACTATACTGATACAGGGGAGCCGGACGTGCCATTTGAACCAGGTTTCACGGTGGACAAGCTGTGGGCCGGGCTTTTCTTTGTTGATTCTTTGCACCCATCACTCATTACCTTTTGGTGCTACAGATTGTTTACCTCCAATATCCCTAGACCACCCGCGGTCTTGATCTCCCTATCTCCTGATTTTCTACAAACTCCATCAAATCCTCCTCTGCTCATCGAGCAATTTTCCCAGCTCTCTATCACCCCCCCGCGTGGGCATTCTCTGATTCGATCCTTTACAAATCTCTCCATTTCAACACCATCATCTACTCCTCCCTTTCATTCCATCGCCACTCTTGAAAATGAAAAAAAATGCCAAAATTCAAACTTTCCAATCCTCCATCTCTATTGAAGAGACATCCTATTTTGATCATGAGTGTGCCCCGATCCAAGGGCCGCTCATTCAAGGCCCGTTAGTGGACTTCCTTTATCCCTCTGATGAGGGGTCATCTTCTGTACCCTCTCCTGTATCCATTTCTTCTTCCTCCTCTTCTTTAGAGTCTCATAATCAGGCTAGTTGTTCTTCTTCTTCCTATAGTGACAAGAGTCTGGGGGTAGTTACTACTAAGAAATCCTAGGGTAAGCAAATTCCCCGTAGGTTTTTAAGAGAGTTAGCCAGGAGATGCCATGCATGTTTAGAAATTCCCCAATTTATAGAGGATCTGATTTTTCTGCCGGATTTGGAATGTGAGGGTGTGTGTTCTCTAGATGAAGGGTTCGGTGTTTATGAGATTATGAATGATGAAGACCCTATTGAAGAGGGGGATGAAGTATATGCTGAAAATGAGGACGAGACTGATGCCTTTGCCAGTGGCATGAGGAGATTTGATGAACCATCAGCCTCAGTAGAAGAGCCTACTAAGGAAATTAATCTCGGTACCGAGGAAAACCCTAGGATTGTTCCCATAAGAAAAAACTTACCTCCATCTGAAGAATGTTAGTTAGGTGCGATTGATAAACACAGATCCAGAGGGGGGGGTGAATGGATCTTTCAAAGAATTCTACCCAATTTAAAAATCGCGAGAGATGATAACAACAAAATCAGTGGACAATTGATCAAACATAAGATATGCAAACTCAATTAAACTCTAGGATATAGATAATCAATTAAATCACTGTCCTAGCATGCATCTAGCGGAAGCAGCCAATCAAACAAACCACTGCACAAGGATTTTTAGGTGGTTTGGTCCAAAGACCTACGTCCACCCCTCACTCCCAACCTGAGTGAGGCTTCCACTAGTAACACTAGCACAGCAGACTCAGTCTGCAACAAATGCTGCCAAACAGCTTGACCAGAGGAACACCCTCCCCTCTTCCTCCCAATCGGAGGGACACCCCAAGTTACTCCCAGCCACTTGGAAACCAGAGACACACGGTCTCTCTTCCTCCAGACCCGGAGGGAACCCCTGGACTTGCTACCCACAAGCCCAGAACTGGAGGACCAAACCTCCCTTCCTCCAAACCGGAGGGGAACCTAGAGACCCAAGTCTCTCTTCCTCTGAAACTCAGAGGGAAACACAAGTGACACCAAGTCACCTGCAGACTAGAGGTCTCGGACCTCTCTTCCTCCCAACTGGAGGGAAACAACCAATGACGTCCAGTCAAAGGCAACCAGAGATGCAAGTCTCTCTTCCTCCACACCGGAGGGAACCCGACCTCACACTAGAGGATCGGAAGAACAACAAGTGAATAGTTCAAAGGAAAAATAAAAACGCAGCAACAGAAAGCTGAAAAGATAAAATCAAATGTGGCTCTCGTAGGAGCTGGCTGGCTTGGATTTGATCCACGGTCCAGCAGGAGCTTCTTCTTCTGCTTCTCTCTTTCTCCCAGCATGAACTCTCTTTTCTTCTTCTTCTTCTTCTTTCTTTCTTTCTTCTCTATTCTCTATATCGTGAAGGCACTCTCTACTCTTCAGCTTTTCTCGATGGCTCTCTTCCTGCTCTCAGATGGCCTCTTTTGCTTTACTTCTTCCTTGGAGTGAGCTCTCCTTTTTTGAAGACGAAGAGAGGGATTTATATACCAATAACAGGGGCTCCGGAGGATAGGGCAGAGATGCCCTAGAGAGCTTCGATGGGTTGGTCCACGTGGTGAAGTAGCAGGCCCCAGCTTCCACGTGTCTGACTGCTGGCACGTCCTTTGTTATAGGATCACGTGCCCTTTCATAATTGGGGTCTCCTTGTACTGCATCAAAATATTCTAGTAATTTACCACACTTACTGTTTCTGGAGACTGACCGCGTTGACGCATTGGCATCACTGCGTCTACTCTTTGCTTGTACACATTTGAATTTGTCCCACTGCGTCGACCCTGCTGTGGATAGCGTTGACGCGTTGAAGACATCCAGAGATCAGTCGCCCCTTTCTTGAACTGATGCGTCGACGCTGCCAGTTGGTGGTGTTGACGCACGGATGAAAATCAGAAGTGTGTATTGGCCTCTCTTCCGCCGCTGCGTCGACGCTGCTTGTTGATGGCGTTGACGCACGAACATGTACATTAAGGCACTTGATGGCGTGAAGGAACAAGTGTATAGACTTAGTTGATGCCAATGAATAAGTATGTACAATGAGGGAGTGTATAGACTTGAAACCCAAAGGCAGTGTACAGACTTTGTAAGTCTGAGCCAATGTACAGACATCAAGTGAAGACCAGTGTGTAGACTTCTTGTGAAAACTAGTGTACAGACTTGTGAAGGCTTCAAGGCAACAATGTACAGTCTTTGAAATAAAGAGTGTACAGACTTGAAAGTTCAAGGCCACGATGTATAGACTTTAAAAGAACCAGTCCAATGTACAGACTACAAGAACTCTAGACAACGGACGCTGTACAGACTTCAGCTAAGTAGGCCATAGGCCGATGTGTAGACTTGGCCAATGTCTAGACTTTAGCTTGGAACGAAGGTAAAGATGAGGCTGTATAGACTTGGCCAGAACGTAGGAAAAGCCATGAATGTATAGACTTGATCATCCAGATTCAAGGCAACCGATGTATAGACTTGAACGCTGTATAGACTTCTCGAGGTGATACTTGAGCAAAGAGACAGTGTATAGACTTTCACACAAAAAGTAGACAAAGCAGCATGACGTCAACCCAGCTGTTCCACTGCGTCAACGCAGCAAGTAAACCAGCAACTACTGCGTCAACGCAGTGTCCTTGAAGCGTCAACGCACTGCATGAACAATTAGCCACTACGTTAACCCAATCTAGCCATATTCATGAATTAGCTATTCAAGCAAACAATCTGATATTTAAGCAGTCAAACTGTCATCTATATTAATTAGCACACCTCAGTGTGACTCATGGTGTGTCAGCCATCATCAAAACCACACAGGGGCACAACAATCTCCCCCTTTTTGATGATGGCAACACTATGAGTTACACTGACTCAGATTAGATTCTTCTCCCCCTTTGCCTTCATCAAAAAAAAAAATGAAGTAGGAAAAACAATTCAGTAAAGCACAAGAATGTTATACTTCCCTTTGGATTGTTGATGGTTCGAAGGAGGCCTTTTCTTTGGAGACATCTATCTTCCAAATGTATCCTTTTAAGAACTTCTCCCCCTGTAGATATGTCATATTTTCAATCACACAGGAGCACTGAAGTATGAAGAACTCAATCATGTAAAGAGTTAGGAGCTCAATAAAATGCATGAATCAAGTCTCCCCCCCCCTTTTTTTTGAATTATGGAAAGAGCAGCTATTTTCTGACACCAATTGAAAATTTCTGACATAACAAATTTCCCTTAACGAAGTGGAGCATAGCAGCAAGCACACAGGGAGTTCGAATTGGATCTGATTCCAGGACTGCAGGAGTCGACCCATGGGGTCGACCCATGAACACAGCAAGCAGTGACTTATGCATCAGAACATAAGGTCATCTCAGCAAAAATAACTTGAAAATTAACTATATGAGTGCAATTAACTATATGAATGCAATCAAAAATCATCAACTAGAAAGATGTTATGAATGCAGTGCAATTAACTATGTGAGTGCACAGTCATTGACAATTCATGTAGGATATGAGAACTATGCATGAGTCAAAACCTGAAAGGCATGTTATGCAATTAGTTTGACTAGCTCCCCCTTAGTCATACAACCCTTATGCATCCACCATGCTTATGCAGGCCCAAGATATGAGTGGAAGTCAACAGTTGAGACCAATTGATAGAACTGAGTGCAAATGAATCAGTCAGTTTGGTCTGAACGACTGGAGTCCAATATGAGAGAGTAAAAAAAAATTCAGAAAGAATGAGAAAGATTTTCAATGGAATATCAAATTTCATAAATCTGATTTAAACAGATGATTACAGACTCTTCCATCATAGAAACTTATGAATGAACCTACGTTGACAAACCAGATCAGAATTTTATGTATGCAAGGTTTGAACATGAGCCTTTTCTACTCATATCTGAAATCAGTTTTCTTAATAACAAGTGAACCAAGTTTTCATATTGAGAGACCTTTTTAACCTTCTTCATTCTTACTCATTTAATTTCAAAGATTTCCTTAAGAAATGAAATCGATAGTATTGAGGATAAACAAACAAGAAACCATTTATTTCTGTCAAAGTTTTTATTGAAAGAAGATTCTTTTCCAAACAATTTCAGATGATATGCTAGATAGGCAACGAATTTTTAACAACAATATTCAGGAGCAATTAAGTTAAGTACATCCTTACAACTGGAGGATACACGTTGTTTAGACGCCAGTATCCCTAAGTGCTTAGAAGGACTAACTGTCATGCTTCTTAAGAACAGAGATAGCATTTACACCTCATGACACACTGAAACTCATTTCTTGATGAGGGACATGTATTTCTCAGTGTGCCTGTCATTGTTCTGCCAGATTTTTAATCAACATATTTAAGCAGAGTGATGCGGGATGAGACACAGACACGACAAGCTCGCGATCATCCCTTAACGAGGAAAGCGTCGGACATGCGCGGTTGAGAAACCGGCAAGAGCTAGGGTGGTCGGCTCGCACTTTCGTGCCCGGATCGGGTCACGGGACGACTTCACTCTCTCTCGCAGCAGCGGTGATATGAAAATATATCGAGCTAGATATCCCTACACATGCTCTCTAGCAGCGGCATAAACAAGCATATATGAAATAAGCGAAATGCCAAGTGTAGGAGCGAAGACGATACCTCCACGCGCTCGGCGTGGGGAAGACGGACCCGGCCGAAGTCGTACTCCCGGAACAATTATACACGGATATTACAGAAATGCAACTCGCTGCCCACTCCACGCAGGGAGGTAAAGGGCTACACAATGGGGTCCGGGAGGACCGAATTCGGGTTGACGGGCGGCTTCTCGCGTTGATTCGGCAACACCCGAACACGTGACGGTGGGGCCCACGTGCTGTCCGGAGGGCCGTGTGGGACCCGGTGGCACCGCTATAGTGGTGGATGCCCGGAGGGTCGCTCCTTGGGATGGCGGCACGCTGGTTCGCCGGCCGGAGGCCCGGCGGCTCCGTTCGGCACCGGTCGGAAAACCCGATCGGAAATCTGCCGGTTCTGTATTTCGGCGCGCGCTCCGGCGAGAATGGGCGCTGTAATCAGCCCCGATGTCGGATCGACACGAGACTGGCGCTGTTGGAAAGCTAGCTTGAAGTTCTTCAACCTAGGCCCAAATATCTGGCCTGGATCTGCTCAGATCTTGACTTATGGAATTTTCAATCTCCTGTTATACAGTAACCGAAGACTCAGGCCTGCAGAGGACTTGACTGTTGATTGCCTTTGACCGTGATGTGAATGTCCGAATTCGAAGATGTGTTCTTCATCAAAGTTGTTATAAATTGAGATGGGAAGATGACAAAACTAGTTTGGGCATGTTTGGAGGTGTTTATGATTTTCTGTGATTTGTTCAGTGGACAAAGGGCGGATCTGGGATCTTGCTGAAAGTACTGTATCTCCGGTAGAACATGAATTTTGAAAAATAGGTAGAAGGATGATAAAAATTTAATAAAAAGTTTGGTGGTAGGGGACGATGGACAGAACACACAGTTAAATTGGTAGGTCTAAAGAAAATCAAAAGGGTGGTCGAAGGTGAAGAGCTCAGGGCTACTATCACTGTAGATAGTGACAGAACAGATCTGAGATAGAGGGTTGAATGAAATGGTAAAAATATGAAACGGTGGCTTTTGAATATGGATTTTTTTGTGGAGAATGGGATAGAAGATAGGAACCAACCCTCAAAATTTCAAATCGATCTGAGCTCATGGCTGACTTCAGGAATTCATGAACTGCACCTCTGTCCAGCAGGACAGAAAACCGAAGACGATCCCGTGGCGGCTCGTAGGCGGCACGAACGGCGGCGACGGCGGCACAAACGATCACCGGAGATAGAGGGGAGGGGATTGAAGATAGAAACACTCTAAAATTTTGGGTTGGAGAAGGAAGAACACGAGGGGAGAGAGGGAGAGAGGGCACACCCTTCTTGCTTCAAGCAATTTTCACATAATTTCTTCATTAATCTCTAATGACACTATACATAGGCTTATATAGAAAATGGCAAGGGGTGGGGGGCTGGGAATTTCGTGGGAAATAAGTCATTTTCTTCCTCCATGTGGTCAAAACTCAAAAAAAATAAATTACATATGAATGGAGCACTCCTTTGACTAGGTAGGTAAGGTAGGTGGCCTACCTTTGAAATTTTAACCCCTTTGTCTCCCATGTGGTCAATTAGCATTCAAACCTTCTAGATGGACACCTAGGATGGTTGACCAGCCCCACATGGATGAGGTGGACCAATGGGGAAGGGGAGGGGGCCCCCTAACTGGACCTACTACACATTTGCATAAAAACCCACACAATCCTAGGGAATGACACATTGGCTTACAAAGCCTTACAATTGTACATATACTTTCCCAAGGATATAAAAGTAAATAAAAGGACTCAAATGTAAAAATAAAAGTTAATGCTTGACATCGATTCCCATCAACTCTCCCCGGGAGGGAGGAACTCGACCCCGTCGAGTAGGGGTATGGATGCTCGAGTACTCCGGCGGATCCGTCACCGTGCCGAGTAGCGCAGGTATGCTCCACTCCAAGTAACCACTCCAAGTGACCGTCACCTGCTCAATCCATATATACTCGATATGCACAAGCTGCTACGGGCTAGAGGTGGACACTCCGGGTGGGGCACTCTTAAAAGGGAAGGAAGCAGCTCGAAGACTCACTAGGAATCACCGCTGAGTCCCTGTAGGTGACTGATCCGGGTATAGATGTAGAACCGATCCCATACTCATCGAGTGAGTCTACTCGCTTTCACACTCATAAGGGACTGACATCGACGAGCTTGCACAAGACACATGCAGATAAACAAACGACACACAAACTATGCAAACAAATCACACAAAACAAACCACACAAGGAAAACACACGGACTCATCTATGACCCTAGACACACCTAATGTTAGTCCGACCCGTACATGGGTGACGGCGGACCAGGACACCCGAATGTGTGCCATGCATGCATCTGACGTAACCGGTGGTTGACATCATGCGGAAATCCTAGACATCCTAAGGTGGGCCATGCAAGCATATGGGATGTGGATGTGGGAGGGCCAAGAGTATCTCCCCTAGATGATGGCGTATTTTGTAAGTGTACGGGCTTGGTGGGTGTAAATGACCCGGCCCGTGGGGTAGGAGTGTGATAGTGGACTCCCTTGAAGAAATGAACTATATAAGGTGGGTCATGGGGTCCACTAAGGAATGGGTCAAAGGGATCGAAGAAGGTATGACCCCTTGTGGTGGGCTCCCCCAAGTCACGGTCCCACGTGTAGAAGTTTTGAAGGTGTGGATAGTCACCTTCTTGCATTGTGATGGGTGGGACGGGGACCGTAAGCAAGAAGTATGATTCGTCCCTCGGACAAAAGGGTATGGATTCGGGCTCGGCCGGTAAGGGAAGGAGTAAGAGGATCTCCGTGGTGACACAACCCACGGTGCACTCGGAGGTAATGGACCCATAGGCCGGATGGGTGAAGCTAAGACTAGCGGGTTGGTCGAAGCCTCGGGCTAATAAATGTGTAAAGGTCAACTGCCGGTCTAACCCTTTAAGAAGGTGGTCCAATGTGTCCACATAGTGACGAGACCGGAAGGTGGTATGAAATGAGTTGCTTGACACTAGTGGTAGTGTGGGGTCCATTGATGGGAAGGGAGGCGGGACCAAGCCATCCTTGAGCCAACTAAGAAGCGGCTCGGCTATGAAAAGCGTACCCATTAAAAATACGGGTGGCTCGGGCCTTGGTGGTTCCAAATGAGAGGATTCCGAATCAAATTCGGAAATAGAGATGGATGACATTGGAACTCTCTTGAGTGGTAAAGGCCATGGTGTAGGCGGCTGGGAGGTGGATGCTTGTCGAAAGCCACCATACCGAGAAAAGTGTGACTCAAATGGTTCGACCACTAGAGCGACCGAATAGGATTCCGCTAGAGAGAATGCATTGCGGATAAGACATTCCAATTGGAAGTGAAGGCGCAAACATCTCCGGAACTGAAATGCGGCCGTGTTGCTCTCCTCTCCCAAGCCATGTTCCAACCAATACTTATGATATGCCCGAATGTACTCGGACACGGACCTATCACCTTGGACGGGTCGACATGGGTTGGCCATAGTTTCCAAAATACGGGAATGGATCCCTAGGAATGGATAGGAAAGGCCATTTGGGCAAGACACTAGACACGACCCTAAGTAATGCAAAGTTAGAATGCATGCACACTAAGGACCCTAGACGTAAACCAAGACTCGGTACGTGGCGGAGATAAGTGATCCGAAGATCACTCGCGCAAGTGTGCGGCCTTCCCGATAGGCGTAGCCTAACGTTCGGACAACACCTTTTGATATACCGAGTAAAGGGATGCAAATGCAACCTAGACCGACTTAGACAATGACTAATGAATGACACTTTTTTTTTGTGAATGCAAACACCCTAGACTCAAACTTGCTCTGATACCAAATTGATGCGGGACGAGACACGGACACGACAAGCTCGCGATCGTCCCTTAACGAGGAAAGCGTCGGACGTGCGCGGTTGAGAAACCGGCAAGAGCTAGGGTGGTCGGCTCGCACTTTCGTGCCCGGATCGGGTCACGGGACGACTTCACTCTCTCTCGCAGCAGCGGTGATATGAAAATATATCGAGCTAGATATCCCTACACATGCTCTCTAGCAGCGGCATAAACAAGCATATATGAAATAAGCGAAATGCCAAGTGTAGGAGCGAAGACGATACCTCCACGCGCTCGGCGTGGGGAAGACGGACCCGGCCGAAGTCGTACTCCCGGAACAATTATACACGGATATTACAGAAATGCAACTCGCTGCCCACTCCACGCAGGGAGGTAAAGGGCTACACAATGGGGTCCGGGAGGACCGAATTCGGGTTGACGGGCGGCTTCTCGCGTTGATTCGGCAACACCCGAACACGTGACGGTGGGGCCCACGTGCTGTCCGGAGGGCCGTGTGGGACCCGATGGCACCGCTGTAGTGGTGGATGCCCGGAGGGTCGCTCCTTGGGATGGCGGCACGCTGGTTCGCCGGTCGGAGGCCCGGCGGCTCCGTTCAGCACCGGTCGGAAAACCCGATCGGAAATCTGCCGGTTCTGTATTTTGGCACGCGCTCCGGCGAGAATGGGCGCTGCGATCAGCCCCGATGTCGGATCGACACGAGACTGGCGCTGTTGGAAAGCTAGCTTGACGTTCTTCAACCTAGGCCCAAAGATCTGGCCTGGATCTGCTCGGATCTTGACTTATGGAATTTTCAATCTCCTGTTGTACAGTAACCGAAGACTCAGGCCTGCAGAGGACTTGACTGTTGATTGCCTTTGACCGTGATGTGGATGTCCGAATTCGAAGATATGTTCTTCATCAAAGTTGTTATAAATTGAGATGGGAAGATGGAAAAATTGGTTTGGACATGTTTGGAGGTGTTTATGATTTTCTCTGATTTGTTCAGTGGACAAAGGTCGGATCTGGGATCTTGCTGAAAGTACTGTAGCTCCTGTAGAACATGAATTTTTCAAAATAGGTAGAAGGATGATAAAAATTTAAGAAAAATTGTGGGGGTAGGGGACGATGGACAGAACACACAGTTAAATTGGGAGGTCTAAAGAAAATCAAAAGGGTGGTCGAATGTGGAGAGCTCAGGGCTACTGTCACTATAGATAGTGACAGAACAGATCTGAGATAGAGGGTTGAACGAAATGGTAAAAATATGAAACGGTGGCTTTTGAATCTGGATTTGTTTGTGGAGACTGGGATAGAAGATAGGAACCAACCCTCAAAATTTCAAATCGATCTGAGCTTGTGGCTGACTTCAGGAATTCATGAACTACACCTCTGTCCAGCAGGACAGAAAACCGAAGACGATCCCGTGGCGGCTCGTAGGCGGCACGAACGGCGGCGGCGGCGGCACAAACGATCACCGGAGATAGAGGGGAGGGGATTGAAGATAGAACCACTCTAGAATTTGGGGTTGGAGAAGGAAGAACACCAGGGGAGAGAGGGAGAGAGGGCACACCCTTCTTGCTTCAAGCAATTTTCACATAATTTCTTCATTAATCTCTAATGACACTATACATAGGCTTATATAGAAAATGGCAAGGGGTGGGGGGCTGGGAATTTCGTGGGAAATAAGTCATTTTCTTCCTCCATGTGGTCAAAACTCAAAAAAAATAAATTACATATGAATGGAGCACTCCTTTGACTAGGTAGGTAAGGTAGGTGGCCTACCTTTGAAATTTTAACCCCTTTGTCTCCCATGTGGTCAATTAGCATTCAAACCTTCTAGATGACCACCTAGGATGGTTGACCAGCCCCACATGGATGAGGTGGACCAATGGGGAAGGGGAGGGGGGCCCCTAACTGGACCTACTACACATTTGCACAAAAACCCACACAATCCTAGGGAATGACACATTGGCTTACAAAGCCTTACAATTGTACATATACTTTCCCAAGGATATAAAAGTAAATAAAAGGACTCAAATGTAAAAATAAAAGTTAATGCTTGACGTCGATTCCCATCACAGAGTTAACTATGGCACTTCATGACATATCTTAATTTATTTCTTTGATGAATGAGATGTGTTTCTCAGTGACCAAAGACATTACTCTGACAAGATTTGGTATTTGACATAATCCATATTCCCTGATGTTTAAAAACAATACATATTTTCATACAAATCAGTCAAGGAAAATCTTGATTTCAGAATTTCAGATTTCAGAAGAGTTTAAAAGACACAACATGAAAGGGTTGTGATGCGGGACGGACACGGGAGACGACACTATATGGTGCCACCCTCAGACTCTAGGTGAAGACACAACCAGCAACACACACCAGGGAGACACTAAGCCCGACACTACGAGCTCCTAGTGGCGAAACGTCGCTAACAGAAGTGGAAGCTCACTCGTCGTCCCAAGCGAGGGAAAGCGCGGACCGTGCGCGGTTAAGGAACCGGCGGAGGTCAAGGGTAGTCCGACTCAACTTCCGGACTCGGATCGAGTCACGGGACGGGTCACTCTCACTCTCACAGCGGTGACATGGACACACGGGCTAGTACCTACACTCTCGGCAGCGGCAAAAGACCATATACTAGCTAAGCAAATGAACGCCAAGAGGTTAAGACCTTTACCTCCACGCACCCGGCGTGGCGAAGACAACCCCGGTCGAATCACGGACTCACTGTTAACAATTATTACAGCAATACACTAAGTCGACCCACTCCACGCAGGGAGGTAAAAGGTCACATGTGGGGTCCAGGAATCAGGCAACTCGGGTTGACGGGCAGCATCTTGATGTCGCCCGGCGGTGCCGAACTCCGCGTTTTCGTGCTTTCCGAACGGCGGCTTCTACGGGCCCGCGGGGCCCACGGACGGCGCTGTTCTCCGCATCTGCAGGGGTGGGACCCACTGTGATGGGGACCCCTGGTGGCACGCCTCCATTGACGGCGGTCGGCCGGGAACACCGATCGGGGGTCGATCGGCCCCGATTCCCAACTCTTGAACTAATAACCCACGGATTTTGGTTGCTATCTTCCGGCGCGCGCTCCGGCGAAAACGGCTGCTGCGAGCAATCTCGACGTCGGATCGGGACGCATGAGCTATCGTTGGAAAGCTCTCTTCAAATGCTTCGATTGAGACCCAGAGAGATCTGCTGGATCTGGTCGGATCAAAACTTTATTGAATTTACAAGTCCCTGTTGTACAGTAACTGAAATCTCAGATCTGTAGGGTACTTGTCTGAGAACCACCGTTGACCGCCTAGTAAACCTCCGATTCAGCTCTTGAGCTCTTCTTAGGAGTTGTAGGGAATCAAACCAAAGAATTGGGACTATTTTTAGAATTTGATGTGGAGGTGGAGGGGATTTGTTATGATTTTTGGGGTGACTGGTGGTCGGATTTGGGAATAGGTGGACATAACTGTAGATGGGTCTGAGAACGAATTTTAGAAAATATGAGATGGGTGGATCAAACATTGAGAAAAATTATGGATGAAGGGATGGATGGGTGGAACCCCCGGTAAAATTGGGCGAACCAACAGAAATCAAAAAGTGGATCTAAGACATGAAACACAGGATGGATGTGAACCTGGACAGAACTCTGGCAGAACTGAAATGGAAGAGTGGACGAAAATAAAAAATTAGCAAACGTGATCTGAATGCTGGCCTAATTTTTGTGGGTGGAGAGGAACATCCCAGAAACAACTCCTCCAAATTTGGTAGCCAAATGAGCTCGGGGAAGACCTGTGAATTTCGAGCAAGCTGCTGTGGTACTGCGAAGGCAGAACTCCGTTGATGGCGATGGCGGTGCGGTGGCGGCTCGTGGCGGCGGCGGCGATCGTCGGAACTGATACACGAGGCGTCACACCTCAGAATGGAAGCCTTCACAGCTTCAAGGGGGAGAGGGAGGAGAGAGGAGGGGGGCGCACCAGCCCTTGCTCTTGGAAATTGTTTGATTCAAATGGCATTAATTCATGAAAATGGGAAATTACAAGTATTTATGTGTTACATCTCAAATCCATTGGCAACCGTTGGATCTAGGGGATGGGAATGAGTGGCCTGGATTGAGTGTGACACACACACAAAAATTATATATAAAAAATAAGGGGGGGGGGGGCGGCCCTTGGACCATGGGGTAGAAGTTGGACTTGGTAGGTGGGGTGGGTGGCCAAATGTGGACTTTCCAAGTCCCTTGTCCCCCACTTGGCCCACCTATCTAGAAGCCTCCATTTGACATGTTGACTGACCCCACTTGGGGCCCTAAGGCTGAGGTGGATCAATGGGAGGGGCCCTGGGGGTCCCGTGGGGCCCAGGGGTCCCACTTTGCAAATAAGCCCCTCGAACTATCTAAATTACACACTGACGAAAGAAAATAAAATACATTACACATAAATAAAAATCCCCAAAAATATGATAAATGCTATGACTCAGTGGGGAACCTCCAGACTGTCTCCGAGCCATAGGGATGCTGAGGCGGCTCAAGTCGTGCTCCTCGTGCGGTACCGGTGGCTCGCCGGCTCGTGTCTCGCATGCGTTCGGGTGTCCGCACCAGGTTGGTTAAAGTTTATTAAGACTAACTCAGATATTTTCAGGAAGAATTCATAAGCAAACACAAGAAATACATGAAACTTCAACCGGCTGAAAGCTTCAGACATTCATAGTCCTATATGATAGAAATTTCCTTAAAAATAATGTTTTCGGATTTATGATCAAGATATGCGCAGAGAAATCTTTCTGGGACTTCAAGGAAGGCAAGAGCATTTTTCAGGTACAGCCAAGTCAATAAATGCCAATGGATACCAATTGATAGTATGAGTGACAATGGCTGACAAGAGTTGAAGCAAGAGGCTGAAATATAATGCATTTCACAATCACCAAGGAGTTTGTCAAGATTGCAGTTCAAACAGGAAGGTGAGTATTAGTCATCAGACATGAGCTTTGATGAGAGGTATGATGGTCACATGCAATTACATGAATGAATAATGAGAAATGCTCCCCCTCACTAAATGCATAAACTGAAACCCTCCCTTTTCTTTTGAAAAATTTCATGATTAAATGATGCCACTCTAAGATGCAATTAGATGCATTAACTACTCATGAAGGGCATGAAGACCCTGAAGGGTATTAGACTAGTCAAATGTGCATGATATGCAGTGCAGCTCCCTCTGACGGTATGCATTCAAAACATTTGAAAATCATTCATGAGTCATAAATTCTAGATGTATGCAGTCACAGAATGAGCATATCCAGACGCAACAACTATTGCATGGAAATGCAAACATGCATGTTTAAACCACTAATTAACAAATCTATCTATATACCTAATGCCATCTAAGCAGACTCATTAAAAAGTCAAGAGACTTACCTGAGAAGTGCATGAGTGGGGTTTACCTTCTTAGGGTGTCTTGATTTATTTGCCCCTTTTATTTCTCGTTCCCAAGACACACCTACAAAAAGTTTCTCACTTGGCACATTTTGGTACCCAAGTTTCCTTGGGTCCTGCAGGGTTAGTGGCATTTTGATGGGATGTTTTCCAAAGCTTCTGAGCCATCATATCATCATTCTTTTTCATATAGCAACTAGGCATGGAATGTCCAGACCGACCACAATAATCACATGAACCACTCGGTCTGAATTTCTTACTATGCATGTAAGCAGGTGTGCTAAATTCATGAGCATGAATGTTTCTATTTTTATCACCACTTTGTTTCAGATGGTCAGAAAACCAGCAATCAGTCACCTTGTGACCTTGCTTTCCACACTCAAAGCATGTGAGGGATTTTCTTGTTTGAACAGATTTGTTCCTACCAAACACACTTTGTTTAACAAATTTAGAGTTGACCTTCTTTCTCTGAGAATGCCAGCAGTCTTTGACTGTATGGCCAGGTTTCTCACAGTGATAGCAGAAGATGGAATTTCTTCTACCAACATTAAGCCAGCAGTCAACCGCCCTATGGCCTGACTTGCTGCAGGTGGAACACACCATGTGTTGGCCCCTGGACCCATTTTTGTTCCTCTTAAAGACATGTTGATTTTCATATAAATTGACATGATTAGAATTTGAAAAATATTTGCCTTTACCTTTGGCAAACCAACATTGTTCACTAACATGACCTGTTTTTCCACAATGATAACAATAACTTTTTCTTTTCTGTTCAACATGACTGTTTTTGTTATTATACTTCCTAGCATGCATTCCATCATCCTGTTCCATCAATTTACATTCATGCATCAAGTGACCAACCCTATGACAGTAATGGCATGAAATTTTCTTTTTATTTGCATGAATGTGTTTATTCAATTTAGGCACATCATTCTCAGTTTTATCATGAGAGTTCCTTGAATCTTTGTTCTGAACATGAACAGTCTTTTTCTGTTTTTGAACTTGTTTCTCAGACTTAGGGCTGTCAGTGGAATTTTGATTCTTATTAGCACTAAATTCAAAAATAGGCACATTCGATGTGCTGCCAGACTTAGAGCTACTCACGAATGAAGTTTGAAGCTTACTTTCAAAGCTCTTTTTATTTATTGGTTTGTAGCCCAACCCCTCTCTTCGGAGATTCACTTTAGATCCAAGAATTTTATCAAGATTTTCTTTTCCACTGATAAATTTCTCAAGAGATTTCCTCAATTCTGTAACTTCTGATCCAAGCTTTGATACATGGATTTCATATTCATCAGCTTTCTTTTTATAGCAAACAGCATCTTCTTTCAACATTTGATTAACAGTCCTAAGACTTTCAATTTCCTGTTCAGCTTTCATTAGCTCATCAGAGCTATCCAGGCTAACACTCTTCCCTTTTTCAAGAGTGATAAGTCTCTCAGACATAGCTGTATTTAACTGTTTTAGCTTGCAGATCTCCTGTCTCATTTTACCATTTTGTTCCAGGATTTCATCATCAAATTTCAAAACACTTAAGGAGGTCTGACATTCACTAAACACTTCTTGTTCATCTTCAGATTGAAGATTTTCAAGCCTTTTCTGAAGTTCTGAGTTTTTTATTCTGACAGTCTCCAAAGTTTTAGAAATCAATCTATTTTCATTTTCAAGGCTCACTGATTTAGATCCAGATTCCTCAGTTTGTTTTTTGAATCTAGCATTTTCAGATTTCAGATATTCCAGATCTGAAGTAATAGAATCAAGATCAGTCAGCTGTCTTCTAAATATCTGATTTCAGTTTTCAGAGTATCACTGTCCTCACCAGTAAGTTTAGAATTTTCAAGCCTATCTAACCGTTTTTTCATAGATCTGTTTTTCTTGCTCAATTTATTGCTAGATCTTAACAGCTTGGAATAAGCATCTACCCAATCATCTAAGGTATAGTCCGCAAAGGGATTTACCTGAACTTCGTTCTCTTCTTTATCACTGTGGCTGCTGCTATGGTCGCTCCCATCAGCCATCATGCAGTTTTCCTTCCTTGTTCTGCAAGTTAGTTTCATCTTGTCCAGAATATCCCTAGCAGACCTGGAATCATGAAGGCAAAAGTGTAAGGCCTTGTTAATGGATGCTTTTATCAGATTTATAGCTTTCTGATTTTCTCTATGCATTGATCTATGACGATCAGTCCATTTGGACTCTTTTCGTGGTAACCTATGAGGACCATGAGTAATTAACTTCCACAAATCGGGATTATCTAGATTGACGCAGTTACGCAAACTACTGAACCATGAATCAAAGTTAGACCCATTGAAAACCAGTGGAAGAGCCATTTATAGGCTATGATCAATTAGATAAAAAATCAAGGAGCAGCAAACCGGAATAAGCACCGAGAAGCACGGGGATCACTGCAGATCGTTGGATCTTGAAGCAGTAACCGCTCTGATACCAATTGTTAGTTAGGTGCGATTGATAAACACAGATCCAGAGGGGGGGTGAATGGATCTTTCAAAGAATTCTACCCAATTTAAAATTCGCGAGAGATGATAACAACAAAATCAGTGGACAGTTGATCAAACATAAGATATGCAAACTCAATTAAACTCTAGGATATAGATAATCAATTAAATCACTGTCCTAGCATGCATCTAGCGAAAGCAGCCAATCAAACAAACCACTGCACAAGGATTTTTAGGTGGTTCGGTCCAAAGACCTACGTCCACCCCTCACTCCCAACCTGAGTGAGGCTTCCACTAGTAACACTAGCACAGCAGACTCAGTTTGTAACAAATGCTGCCAAACAGCTTGACCAGGGGAACACCCTCCCCTCTTCCTCCCAACCGGAGGGACACCCCAAGTGACTCCCAGCGACTTGGAAACCAGAGACACACGGTCTCTCTTCCTCCAGACCCGGAGGGAACCCCTGGACTTGCTACCCACAAGCCCAGAACCGGAGGACCAAACCTCCCTTCCTCCAAACCGGAGGGGAACCTAGAGACCCAAGTCTCTCTTCCTCTGAAACCTAGAGGGAAACACAAGTGACACCAAGTCACCTGCAGACTAGAGGTCTCGGACCTCTCTTCCTCCCAACCGGAGGGAAACAACCAATGACGTCCAGTCAAAGGCAACCAGAGACGCAAGTCTCTCTTCCTCCACACCGGAGGGAACCTGACCTCACACTAGAGGATCGGAAGAACAGCAAGTGAATAGTTCAAAGGAAAAATAAAAACGCAGCAACAGAAAGCTGAAAAGATAAAATCAAATGTGGCTCTCGCAGGAGCTGGCTGGCCTGGATTTGATCCACGGTCCAGCAGGAGCTTCTTCTTCTGCTTCTCTCTTTCTCCCAGCACGAACTCTCTTTTCTTCTTCTTCTTCTTCTTTCTTTCTTTCTTCTCTATTCTCTATATCGTGAAGGCACTCTCTGCTCTTCAGCTTTTCTCGATGGCTCTCTTCCTGCTCTCAGATGGCCTCTTTTGCTTTACTTCTTCTTTGGAGTGAGCTCTCCTTTTTTGAAGACGAAGAGAGGGATTTATATACCAATAACAGGGGCTCCGGAGGATAGGGCAGAGATGCCCTAGAGAGCTTTGATGGGTTGGTCCACGTGGTGAAGTAGCAGGCCCCAGCTTCCACGTGTCTGACTGCTGGCACGTCCTTTGTTATAGGATCACGTGCCCTTTCATAATTGGGGTCTCCTTGTACTGCATCGAAATATTCTAGTAATTTACCACACTTACTGTTTCTGGAGACTGACCGCGTTGACGCACTGGCATCACTGCGTCTACTCTTTGCTTGTACACATTTGAATTTGTCCCACTGCGTCGACCCTGCTGTGGATAGCGTTGACGCGTTGAAGACAGCCAGAGATCAGTCGCCCCTTTCTTGAACTGATGCGTCGACGCTGCCAGTTGGTGGCGTTGACGCACGGATGAAAATCAGAAGTGTGTATTGGCCTCTCTTCCGCAGCTGCGTCGACGCTGCTTGTTGATGGCGTTGACGCACGAACATGTACATTAAGGCACTTGATGGCGTGAAGGAACAAGTGTATAGACTTAGTTGATGCCAATGAATAAGTATGTACACTGAGGGAGTGTATAGACTTGAAACCCAAAGGCAGTGTACAGACTTTGTAAGTCTGAGCCAATGTACAGACATCAAGTGAACACCAGTGTGTAGACTTCTCGTGAAAACCAGTGTACAGACTTGTGAAGGCTTCAAGGCAACAATGTACAGTCTTTGAAATAAAGAGTGTACAGACTTGAAAGTTCAAGGCCACGATGTATAGACTTCAAAAGAACCAGTCCGATGTACAGACTTCAAGAACTCTAGACAACGGACGCTGTACAGACTTCAGCTAAGTAGGCCACAGGCCGATGTGTAGACTTGGCCAATGTGCAGACTTTGGCTTGGAACGAAGGTAAAGATGAGGCTGTATAGACTTGGCCAGAACGTAGGAAAAGCCATGAATGTATAGACTTGATCATCCAGATTCAAGGCAACCGATGTATAGACTTGAACGCTGTACAGACTTCTCGAGGTGATGCTTGAGCAAAGAGAGAGTGTATAGACTTTCACACAAAAAGTAGACAAAGCAGCATGGTGTCAACCCAGCTGTTCCACTGCGTCAACGCAATAAGTAAACCAGCAACTACTGCGTCAACGCAGTGTCCTTGAAGCGTCAACGCACTGCATGAACAATTAGCCACTACGTTAACCCAATCTAGCCATATTCATGAATTAGCTATTCAAGCAAACAATCAGATATTTAAGCAGTCAAACAGTCATCTATATTAATTAGCACACCTCAGTGTGACTCATGGTGTGTCAGCCATCATCAAAACCACACAGGGGCACAACAAAGAAGAGGCGCTTATCCAGGTTCTCCAAGAATTCAAGGACACGTTTGCATGGAGTTATGAAGATATGCCGGGTCTGGACCCTGCGCGTGTTGAACATCGCCTAACCCTTAAGCCAGAGTCTGTCCCGGTCAAACAACGGTTAAGACGTTTCCACCCTCATATGGAATTCAAAATGAAATAAGTGGTCGATAAGCTTCATAAGGCCAGATTTGTTTGACTCGTTCTCTATACCAATTAGGTGGCTAACATTGTCCTGGTTATGAAGAAAGATGGAAGAGTCAGAATATGCATAGACTTCCGGGACCTGAACCATGCGTGTCCTAAGGATGATTTTCCCCTCCCTCAAAAAGATATTTTAATTGATAATACGGCAGGGTATGAGACTCTCTCTTTTATGGATGGCTTCTCAGGATATAATCAGATCCGCCTGGCTGAAGAGGACCAAGAGAAGACTTCATTTACTACACCTTGGGGTACTTATTATTATGTGTCATGCCGTTTAGACTCAAGAATACTGGAGCTACCTATCAAAGGGCCATAATGTCTATTTTTCATGATATGATCCACATCTATATTGAGGTGTATGTTGATGACCTGGTAGTGAAGTCAAGAACAAGGATTGAGCATCCCGGGGTTCTAGCCAAGGTCCTACAGAGAGCCCGAGATTATCAATTGAAAATGAACCCTAAGAAATGTGTGTATGGTGTTTCGTCAGGGAAGTTGCTTGGGTTCATTATCAGTAAAAGGAGTATTGAGATTGATCCTAACGAAGCGAGGCCAATAAGAGATATGCCTCCTCCTAGAAATTTGAAAGAAGTTCGAGGATTGATTGGGAGGTTGCAGTTTATTCGCCGATTTGTCTCCCAGCACTCACAAAGGTGTAGGCCGTTCTACGAGCTTACTAAGCCGGGAGTCAAATTTAATTGGGATGACAAGTGTCAGGCAGCTTTTAACGGATTGAAGGACTATCTATCAAACCCTCTTGTCTTGAGGCTACCAATTCTAGGTAAACTGCTTGTTCTTTATGTTTCTGTCCTGGATGACTCAGTAGGTGCTGTCCTTGCGCAAGTTGACGAAGAAGATAAGGAGAGGGCAGCATACTACTTGTCAAAGCTTCTCAACCCCTGTGAGCAGAGGTATACAGCTATGGAGAAGACCTACACAGCTTTAGTCTAGGTAGTTCAGAAATTAAAACATTATTTCTTAGCTCATGAGGTTCATCTCATTGCTCCCATGAATCCCATCAAGTTCCTTCTCGAAAAATATGTTCTGACTGACCGATTAGCACGATGGCAGAGCTTCCTTTCTCAATTCGACATCATCTATATTCAGCAAAAGGCCATTAAAGGCTATGCCATCGCAGAACATCTCACTCATCACCCTCTTCCTCGATTTGACCCTGTCAGCTTGGAGTTTCCAGATGAGGAACTAATGTCCGTTAACCAACCCTCGGATCCCATGTGGACATTACATTTTGATGGAGCTCTAAATTCTCATGGTAGGGGAATCGGCATAGTTCTGTTAACACCCGAGGGTATCACCATTCCACTCGCCTCTCAGCTCGCCTTCCCTGTTACCAACAATATAGCTGAATATGAGGCTCTTCTGGCCGGACTTGAGGCCGCTCATCGATTTGGTGTTACTCAATTGCGGATTGTAGGTGATAGTCAGCTTATTCTTCGCCAAGTGCTCACCAAATGCCTAACACTTGATCCTAAACTCAAACCCTACAAGGAACTTGCTTCTGCTTATGCCAAGCTTTTCACTAAACTGATCTTTGTCCATGTTCCTCGCAATCATAATATCTTAGCTGACGCCCTTGCTTCACTTGCATCCTCCTTGGTTTTTCTCCCTGAAAGAGAGTTCCATTCTATAATTGTTCAGAAGCGTCTCACTCCTGCTATTAAGGATCCTGCATTTCTTAGCATTAAGGAGGAGGTGCTCAGGAAGCTTAAGGAAGGTGAAATCATTGAAAATAAGGAAGTCATGCTATTGGATTTAGAAGAAGAAATCGACGATGAGAAAAAACCATGGTATTATGAGATTGCTAAATATTGTCAAGATCAGTCCTATCCTGAAGAGGCCACGGCAGAAGAGAAGAAGGCAATCAGAAGAGTTGTCCAGTGATACACTTTGGTTGGAGGCATTCTCTATAGAAGAGGACTCACGGGGGTTTTGCTCAGGTGCCTTGACGATGATGAATCTTGGAAGGTCATGGAAGAGGCACATTCAGGAGTTTGTGGGGGTCATGTCAATAGCCAGATGTTAGCTAAGAAGATTCTTAGATTAGGCTTCTATTGGCCCACTCTAGAAGAGGACTGCTCCATCTATGTTCGAAGGTGTGTCAAGTGCCAACTGCATGCCGACAAAATTTATTCTTCTACTTCTTCACTCCATCCTATGTCCTCCCCATGGCCTTTCTCCATGTGGGCTTTCGATATTATTGGACCTCTTGGTGACTCAAATCTCCTCACGAAACCAAAATCATTTATACTCATGGCCACAGAGTACTTCACCAAGTGGGCGGAAGCAGAAGCTTACGTGGAGATCAAAGTGTCAACCGTCTGCAAATTTATAATGAATAACATCATTGCAATATTCGGCATCCTGAGTACCATCGTCACCGACAACGGACCCAAATTTATCTCTCAAGAGCTTCAGGACCTCTAAAACATGTATAACATTGCATTGCATCATTCGTCTCCTTATTATCCACAGGGCAATGACCAAGCAGAGACAATAATTAAAACTCTAATTAAAATTATCAAGAAAATATGTGAAGCTAACAAATTTGCGGATTGGCCAGAGAAGCTCGTAGAAGCTCTATGGGCCTACCGTACTTCCATTAGAACCCCTACTGGGCAAAACCCTTTTACCCTTACTTATGGAATAGAGGCGATAGTTCCTTATGAGATCCTCATTCCTTCTCTTAGAGTACAATTGGACAAGGAGGTCTCTATCGATGAACGCCGTGAATCTCTCCTTGCACAGTTGGAACTCTTAGATGAAAGACGATTGGCCGCCGCCGAATATGCAAGAGTTTATCAAAATAGGCTTTCACGTTTTTACCAAAAGAAGGTAATTGAGAGAAAATTCAAAGTTGGTGAAATGATAATCAAAAGAATCTTCGTGAAACCTAGTGGACCCCGTTCAAAACTCCAACCAAATTGGGAGGGGCCTTATGTAATTAAAGAAGCCTATCCTGGCAATGCATATAAACTGATTAACGTTGAAGGGGAAGAATTGGCTCACCCTTGGAATGGATTGTATCTTAAGAAATACTACACTTAAGTCATTTTCAAAAAAAAAAATGATGATGGCATGGTACGTAGGTCACGAGATCCGAAAGATCAAAATCTCTAATTCATTCTTCAGTCTTGATGATTTAACTCTAGGTCAATACACACACAACACACTTAGCTCTTGAACTCTAGCGGTGCATAATCCAAGGAAGTCAAAGCCAAACTAAGAGTGTAAAGACTTTACCCATTCTCTTTCTTTTCGGTCCACAAGGGGGGAGGTTAGACCCTGGGCAGACCACCCGAACCTACCCGCCGCCCTAGTAGGTGAAAGTCATGGCCCAAAAGGGAACAATGTGTCGTAAAAGCCCGAGTACAATTAGGTTTTATTTTTCAAGAAGGAAAAAAGCAAAAAAGTAAAAAAAAACAAAAATCAAATACAAAAGAAAAGTATGACAAGAGGGCAAAGTCTCCACAGGGAAAATCCTGGTCATAAGCATGCGTGAATAAAGGGCAAAATACAACAAAAATTTCTCTAAACCAAAGACCGAACCCCAACAGGTAATAGGGTAGGGGAGGAAAGTCTTCCTCTGTCTTTCAGAACGCCTCATGGATTTCCCTAATATTTTCTTCCATTCCCCCTCCGCGGTATGTCGTAAGCTTGAAGAATGGTAGAGACAGACTTAGGAGGATGCGCCGTAAAAGGTCAGGAGTGAAAGCAAAACTCGAAGCACTTTGACCCTTTGTTAAATTATTTAAGAATGGTTAATGAATTTAAGATGATGAATGTGTAAGATTTTAGAGCCTATGTACTATGCTATCTCATTTTCAAAAAAAAAAACAAAAAAACAAAAAACAAAAACAAAAAAATGTTTTCAATCAGCGCCCTGTCAAAGGGGCGCTATTTCTTTAATCTGTGACATTTTACGTAGTTGTCATTTTCAAAAAAAAAAAGAAAAAAAGGAAAGGGGTGTCTTAATCAATGCCCAGATGAGGGGGCGTCAATTTTTTAATTCACGACTCTTCTTTGGTCGTTATTTCTCAAATAGGAATTAGCGCCCTCAGTCTGGTCGTCAATTAAAACAGATCCTTGCTCCTCTTGCCATATCATTTGCTTGTTTGCATATTGTGTGAGCAACTTTTAATTCCAATTCATATTTGCCTGCCTGCATGTCGCATTTTCCTATGTTCTTTGTTGTTTTGTCTTAGTTGATTATAGGCTTGGTCCCTTGACCCTTCATCAAGGTCAAAAAGGATATTCCCTTGCTTATCAAGCAAGAGGCCAAGCCGGACAGATTGATTAATGTGTTTGCTCAAGTATGACACACAGTGATGAGAAGAAGAAAAAGATAAAAGTATACAAGGCTCAAAATGACAACTCAGGTAACAAAAAACGTGCTTTTTTTCATATATATATATATATATATATATATATATATATATATATATATATATATATGCTCATACAAAATGAAGGAGGTGGTACATATACTCTCTCTCTCTCTCTCTCTCCCTAGATCTCACCTCCACCCTCCTCTCTCCTACTCTCCGCCTCACCCTCGTCCTGGCGACGAGACCGCGGTGGGAGCATGGACCCCCGGAAAGATGTCGATCCTGTGGCTCGAGCTTGATCCTCGCCTCATTCCTCTGCCGAGTAGAGGAACCCACTAAGTAGCCTGTAGTAGCAAAGGCATTTGAGTGTCCCGCGGCCCGTGCTCGCTCACAGCCCCTCTGGAGTTGCTCCTCTACAGCTCGTAGCCGCTCCTGTGAGATAGCCAGCTGTGTCCTCAGGTCCCCGAGCTCACGCTCGCGCTCCATGCGCTCCCATAGGTGCTCCGCTCTCTCGCGGGCGTGCTCTCTCCTCTCCATCTCTAAGATGAGCCTCATCTGTGTCACCTCGCGAGGCAACTCCCCTTACTGCCTCTGTGCGTCCTCTAGCTCGCAACGCGCTCATCGCGGATCGTGACCTCGGTGCACGCCAGTGCTGTCTGCCTCCACGCCTCTGCTAGCTCTGTGGCCTGCATACATCACATCACATTAGCATCATTGAATATTTTGTAAGTAAATCATGCATATGGATATTGCTTTTTGAGAACTAACCCGTGCAGCTAAGTCACATTGTCCTGCCTCGATACAGGTGATCGCGGCTCGAAGACTGGCCTACATTTAGAAGTTCATCTCCAATTTCTCGAATCGATGCGCGCCCTTCAACAACCTCATGAAGGACACCCCATTCATATAGGAGTAGTTTTGGCCCGATTAGGAATGCAAGCAAGAGGGGGGTGAATTGATTGCGCCCCCCTTTTTAAGAAACTAAGCACAGAGATGTTTAGATGAGAATGAAAATCAACATAACTGCTGAACAATGAGATTTAATATCAAGCAAACTCTCAACTCACCAACGATAGTATGAGAACCACTCGGATAGAATGAGAAATGGGCATGGATTATATGTCTACTCTCTACTCACCGCATCCCACACGAAATCAAGAACGAACAATCGAACAAGACAGATAAGCAAGAAGCAAACCACAACACCAGAATTTTTTGGTGGTTCAGACGCACCCAGTGCAGTCCTTCATCCACCCCTCTCAATGCGAGAGGATTCCACTAACCATGCTGCACAACGGCAGCAAAACGATCACAATGATCACACACGGGCACAACGGCCCCACACACACGTGTGTTCTTGCACGGCGACGAGAAACCACGCACACGGAGACGACGCTCCGAAATCTATATGAAAGAAAAATATAGGAAATTACAAAGCCCAATCCAGATTTGATAAACTATGCTCAAATAGAAGTGTATAAGCAAGAGAACAAGAGATCCCCCACAAATCTTTAAGAAATCTGTAGATAGGATGGAAGGGTGCACTGGAAATGATGAATCGCGGAGTGGAAGCAGCCGGCCTTCTAGAATGAAACGCCCAAAACCGCAGACCGTGGAGAGCAGCAACAACAACCTCCAGATCGGAGCTCAGGCTCGTAGATGGCGACCTCTGCGGCTTCTCCTTCCTCTCCAGTAGGTGTGCGACGCCCTCGCCTCCTCATACAAGGATGGAAACGATATTAGCCCTTTGAGATTATATTTCTCGAATTGAATTCACAGGCATTAAATACCAGGTGAAAAGACATGCAATAGGACAAGAATGCCCATGCAAAAACCTCTCAAAGCCACACCCAAACAAGTGTTGAAACCCTAAGGGTAAGGGGGTAAAAGTGCAAGCCAATCGGATCACAAAATGGGGGTTTCAAAACCAAACCGGCAAACCCGATCCGGACGCACCTGGACAAAGTGTCAACTCTTGGAGTCGACACTTTGTTCAGCGAGTTCTGTCCCGTTATAAAAGAACAGAACCCATTGTGAAAGTGTCAACTCTCAGAGTCGAAACTTTTTACCAAGAGTTCTGTTTTTGTTAAAAAGGAACCCTAGGCCTGTAAGTGTCGACTCTCAGAGTCGACACTTGCTACCTACTGCATCAAGGCAGTAGGCTACCCAACAAGTGTCGACTCTGAGAGTCGACACTTGCAGAGCAGAGACTGAAAAATGGCTAATACATCCAATTAAACCTTAAAAATATTAAGAATGCATCAAGTCCAATCTAGCCACATTGAAATGCATTCAGACATGAATTCTTACCATGGATCAAATAGATTGAAAATAATTTGTAAATCAATCCTGCACTTTCCACAACCAATTCACTCAAATCAATCTTAAGGAAATGCAGAACAAAAATTGCTTGTTGAACCTTCATGTTCAACCTTTGTCATATTGCTTGTTCAACATGTATTAGCCATTCTCAAGCTTCAAATCAAACCTTGACCACCTTCCCATCTGAGCTCTCATGAGTTACTCAAAACAAACACAGTCAGATCTCAGCTAGTCAAGTCATTAACACCAGATTTGAGTTTCAGCATTTCATATCAAATATTGATTCAGTTCAAAGCATGGAGTCTAAATCTAATTCAATCAAATCACACAGGAATTTAACATGCAGCCAAAGACAAGCTGAACTCACACAAACCATTAAAAAGAGAACCAATTTGATTAAATGTATAAGCAATTCAATTTCAGTTCAAGCATGGCCATTCATGTGACCAATCATCTTGACTCACATTCATCAAAGGATATGCAATGCAAATTACTAGACTGAACAATTTGTCTTCATCAAAATACGCCGGAGTACAACAATCTCCCCCTTTTTGACGAAGACAAAACTCCTTGAATTACCACTACGATTTGCATGAATGAGATGAGTCAAATATCACCCATTGAAGCGAACATTTTGAAATTTGATAACCAAAGCATTTCAAAGCATGTTTTTGTTTTTCAACAACCAAAAACCATTTTCAACTAACCATTTCAACTACCCATTCACAATATCATGCAACCATTTATTTCTCCCCCTTTTTCTCAGAGTCAAATAGGGGATTGATAAAGATGGAATGCCTCATATTTACAGTTAACTCAGTGTAATGCATGTGAAGTGGAATGGATGATCATGCAAGCACACATGCATCCATAATATGATATAAAATCAAGCAAGTCTGTATGGACAGGTTAAGAACCATGCTATCGTTTGAGAGCATGAGTTGCATGAATAGTATTAAGAAGGTCGTGCTGACAAAAAGATGGTGCTGGGTCTTCTCTGGAGTTGATCTGCAGTCTGTGTACTGCTGTGTGCTGAAAGTGTTTTGATTGAATGGCAACAGTAAAGCTGACTTCGTTGAAGTTAATCTTGATCATGGTAATGTTGTGTGTTTTGATGATATTTTATATGTCAGATATATATATATATACATTTAATTAAACTGTCTGTTTACATGAGCCTACACGTTTATAAGGTCGGTGCAAGTCATTGGTTATTCAGTTGCTAAGCGTCAAGGTCGATGCAGCTCATTGTTTAGGTCGATGCATATGTTGTTTGCTTGAACTAAGTCTATGCATCTCATTGTTGATGTCGGTGCATGCTTGTCACTAAGTCTGTGCAATTCACTGTTCAACGTCTATGCTAGTGTTGCTTTCATGCATACTTAGACTCGGTGCATGTGTCTATTTTATCTTGCGTCTTATGTGGATTAGAGTCAGTGCATCTTTTGCCTCGGTGCAAGTTTTGCATTAGACATTATAAGTCATCGCCTCGTGCATGTCTACGTCTAAGCATGTTTTGAGGTCGGTGCACTTTCTGCCTCGAGACTAGCCTTGTCTGCTCGCATCTAGGGTCTGAGCACTTTTGCCATAAAATCACTTAAGAGTCTGACCATGTTTGCCTTGTAGTCAACTGAAGTCCGTGCATGTCCGTTCTAATGCTCTATTAAGTCTGTGCATAAGTGTTTCGTACACTATTACGTCAGTGCATGACTCTACATTGCTGAGTAAAGTCAGTGCACATCTCGTTAGGAACCATGAAGGTCAGTACATTACTCACTTCAGAGTCAGTGCATATCTCTTTTATGCACACAAAGAGTTAGTGCAATCCTTGGTCCTTGCACATGCAAGGTCTGTACATGATACGTCTATGGCACCTTGGGTCGGTGTATCCTTGACATCTTGCACACACAAAGTCGGTGCACTTTTAGCCTTACTATTATATAAAGTCTGTTCACGTTCTTCCTATATCTCTATCAAGTCTGTGCAACTCCTTTATCTGTCGGGTTAGTTGATGATGACAGAGTAGTTTACATGTTTGACAGGACAAGTTTTCGTGAACTTTAAGGAGGGCACGTGATCCAAGACTGAAGACATAGCATTGCTCATGCCACGTGGAAAGCTCTCAAATTCTGATGATGCCATGTGGCCTTGTGAAAATTCACATCTGGACAAAAAGCTTGGGCGGGAAATGTGGTTCCCACTCACCCATCTCTCTGCTATCTACAAATAAGAAGCCATTCGCTCAGAAGAAATAGGAATTGCAAAATTGAGAGAAGAAGACTGAAGCAGTGAGAGCTTAAGAGCAAGCACGATCAAGCAGAGTAAAAGCCAGCAAAAATTGAGAGAGCTGTGAGAGCTTAGTGAGAAGAGCTTTGGAGAGTCTTTGTGATTCGGTCTCGTGGTTCAGAACCAGAGCCGTATTGCTCTTTGCTAAGAGCTACATTTGTGTTTAGTCTTTCAGTCTTTTCCTTGTTTTTGTTTTGAAACCTTGTTCTACAAGCTATGTGTTATCGGTAGAGGAGGAGTCCTCTGATAGGTTAAGCAGTAAGCCTTAGCGGCAGAGGAGAATTCCTCTGGTGAGCATAAGCTGTAACACTCAGCGGTTGTAGGGAATATTTCCCCAAAGCTGTAGATCGGCAGTCTTGAAGCTGTGTAATCAGCAATGAAGCCACACTAAATTTTAGTGTGGGGTGGACGTAGATCTCTGGATAGAGGTCGAACCACCTAAAAACCCCGTGTCTCTCGTGTGGTTGTGTTGTGATTCGCATCTATCTCTGTCCTCGCTTTAGCACTCGTTAATTGGATGCATAGGATTAATTGTTTACCAATTCACTTAAGATCTGCTATGACCAAAGTTATGTGTTCTCTGATTGTCCTACAGTAGTTCGACTTAATTCCGCACTAGACTAGCTGCTGTAGAATTTTAAATAGGCTATTGATTTATTCACCCCCCCTCTAGATCCACAACACGTGGTATCAGAGCCTAACTCTTCTGCAGGGACTAACATCCTGAAGAAGTAGCAATCATGGATGCTAGAGGGATGACAGCAGAGGGACACTCCACTACCAAGCCTCCGTACTTTGACGGATCCAACTATACATACTGAAAAAATTGTATGCAAGTGTTTCTGAGGGCTAAGGATTACGAGATCTGGAAGGTCGTGAGCAAGGGACCGTTTGAGCTACATCCGAATGAGGACGTATGGACAAAAGAAGAGATCCGTAAGTCAACACTAAACTTGAGTGCTATCAACGCCATCCAGTGTGCCCTTCATCCCACAGAATTCTCCAGGGTATCATCATGCTCTACGGCTAAGGAGATGTGAGATAAGCTGGATGTTATCTACGAAGGAACCTCACAAGTGAGAGAGACTAAAGCGAATCTGCTAGTTTCTGAGTATGAAGCATTTAAGATGAAGCCGAATGAGACCATTATGGAAATGTACGCTCGTCTTACAATCATCACCAATGGTCTCAGAAGTCTTGGCAAGACCTATTCTGATTATGAGATAGTGAGGAAGATTCTGCGCTCTCTAACTCCCATTTGGCACATCAAGGCTACAGTTATTGAGGAATCTAGGGATCTGAAGAACACCAAGGTGGATGAGTTGATTTGTTCACTCATGACATATGAGATGAACCTGCCAAAGACAAATGAGCTAGAGAAAAAGAAGAAACCCATTGCTTTGAAGGCAGCATCTAGCAGCAAGGAGTCATCCTGTGAAAGTAGCTCGTCTGGATCAGAAATTGAGAATGATCAGTTTGCCATGCTGACTCGTCAATTTAAAAGATTTTTGAGAATAGAAGGAAAGCAATTCAGAAGAAACAATCTGGGTGACAGAAGACATTCAAGGTATAAATCTAATTATGCCAAAAAGAATGATACTAACGTCTGTTATCATTGCAGGAGATCTGGCCATCTGAAGGCAAATTGTCTAGAGCTACAAAAGGAGAAGCCAAAAGTGAAGAATAATAAAGGAAGGGCCATGATCAGTACTTGGAGTGACGAGGATGAGGGAAGTCACAGCTGCACATCTGAAAGTGAAAAAGGAGAGGAGCGAAGCCAAATCTGCTTAATGGCCAAGAACAGTGAGAATGATGAAGATGATCAGGTAATCTCTCCCTTTGAGAATTACTCTATCTCTGACTGGGAGGATGCATATGCAGAACTCCTTGATAAGTTTGATGGTGTGAAAAAGGAAAATAGGCATTCAAAAAGGAAAGTCAATTCTCTCACGAATGATATCACATTGTCTGATAAAATTGCCTATCTTCAAACTAAAAATAATGTTTTACAGAAGTCATGTACTGAAATTAATGAAATAAAATCTGATTTGATTGATGCTAAGAAAGAAAATGAATCACTGAAGAATGTCATTGATGATCTGCAACTTAGATTACAGAATTTTGAAAATGAAACGAAAATTGTGAATGAGAAGTATGATGTTGTATTAGGAGTGAACACAGAGCTAAAAAAGAGTGTAGAGAACCTAGAACAACAAAACAAGGACAAACTGCAAACTATTGAGAGAATGACCCAAGGGATTGAAAATCTAAATGCCCTTTTGGGGACTAAGGTCAACTTTAGAAAAGAGGGGCTAGGTTTTAATCCCACTGCCAAGAAGAGCTTTGAAATCAAGATTGTTTCATTTGTAGCTGAAAAAGGAAAAGGACCTCTCATCAAAATGAGCAGTGAAAACCCTCCAGAAATGTCTAAAAATTATAAAATGCCTAGTGCCAAAAACAAGGGCAAACAAAAAATTGATGAGTCTAGTCATATTGATACACACAGCCCCAAACCTCAAGGAAGATTTCAAGTTAGGGGTCAACCTTCACATGCATCTAAATCCCACACTAAATTCACCAGGGCTCCCCAAAAAAATGAGAAAAAGAACCAGTCTATGTCCATGCACACTTCAAGTGGGTCAAAGGTGTTCAGGAGACAAGACTCGAATGGGAGTCACAAAGGTCCATTCTACCGTCCCAGATTTCAGAACAATTATACCTACTATCATGCTCAGTCACATCAGTTCAATGGGTCTGGAAGGGATAGAGTTCAAAGGAGGTCTGAAAATCACTTTAATCCTACTCAGAATTATAGATCTCAGGTCAGAAATAGGTTTAGACAATCCGAGATATGGAATCCCAAGAAACACACTTCCTATGTTCAGCCTAAGACTACCACCAGTTATACTACATCGAATGCTCATGGGTCTAGGGACTGGCACAAAAATGATCAATCTGCTAATAACAATAGTGTCAGGACACAGAATAGAAACAAACAGATTCAAACTATCAATATTGAAAAAAAGAACAACAATATGAAGAAAGTAAACAAATCCACCAAACAAACAATCCCCAAACAGGTATGGATTCCAAAGCATTTAATGTCATATCTGAACACTGTTTCTCTCATTCTGGAGCCCAATCATTCTTTGGTTCCAAACTCTTTTGCTTAATTGTAATTACAGGTATGCCTGGCAGCCAAGCACAATATGTGGTACTTGGACAGTGGCTGCT
Source organism: Amorphophallus konjac (assembly GCA_022559845.1). NCBI lineage: Eukaryota > Viridiplantae > Streptophyta > Magnoliopsida > Alismatales > Araceae > Amorphophallus > Amorphophallus konjac. Next base: position 109,014,575 of record CM040117.1, read on the forward strand.
CAAGGCACATGACTAGGGATAAAGCACAATTTTGTATGCTGGTCGAGAAAAGTGGAGTACAGGTCACCTTTGGAGGTAACACCAAAGGAAAAATCATTGGATCAGGTAAGGTAGGTAAGTGTACTACCTGTTGCATTGATGAAGTATTGTTGGTCAAAGGACTTGCATATAATCTACTTAGCATTAGCCAGCTCTGTGATAAAGGCCATAGAGTAATGTTTGATTCTCATAACTGTAACATCTATGAGCCTGATTCTGATATCATTAAGTTTTCTGGCAAGAGAGTGAACAACATTTACTTGGTAGATTTAGATGACATTGCTCACTCTGACCTCTGTCTCATTGTAAATAAAGATGACTTGGCATATCTGTGGCATCGTAGACTAGGCCATGCCAGTTACACTGTTCTTCACAAACTAAATAAACACTGCATGGTTAGAGGTCTTCTTGAAATTTCTTTTAAAAAGGAAAATAAAATATGTGAAGCATGCACCCAATCCAAACAGACTAGGAAGTCATTCAAGTCTCGGACAGAAAATCTATCCTCTAAACCATATGAGCTGATTCACATGGATCTTTTTGGACCCACTAGATCAGCTAGTTTATCTAATAGAAGATATGGTTTTATTTTAATTGATGATTTCTCTAGGTTTACTTGGGTGTTTTTCCTCACACACAAAAATGAAGCATTTAATGAATTTCAAGAGTTCTACTTAAAAATAAAATAGAATAATGAAAATTCAATTCAGAACATCTTGTCTGATCATGGTGGTGAGTTTGAAACCTCACAATTTGACGATTTCTGCAGGATAAATAGTATCACTCATCGGTTCTCCTCACCCAGGACTCCTGAGCAAAATGGAATAGTGGAAAGGAGGAATCGAACCCTTGTGGAGATGGCCCGAACTATGTTAGTAGAATGTAATCTACCGAGGAGATTCCGGGCTGAAGCACTTAACACTGCATGTCACATTATCAACAGAGCTCTGGTAAGGCCATTCACTCAGAAAACTCCTTATGAGACTCTCAAGGGTAAGAAACCTTCAATAGTCTATTTCAAGGTTTTCGGTTGTAAATGCTTTGTGCATGTTAATGATAAAAGAGACCTTGACAAATTCGAATCTAAAAGTGATCTTGGAATATTTCTAGGATATTCAGAAATGTCTAGAGCATGTAGGGTCTACAATTTAAATTCTAGAATAGTAGAAGAGTCTCCACATGTGGTCTTTGATGAAACTATGACTAAATCTAATGATGGCTTGTGCAGGGAAAAGAATGATGAAGATATTCTGGAAGATGATGATCATGAGGTTCAATCTGGAGAAAATAATGCAGAACAACCTGATGCTCAGGAGGAGGTAATAGGGAACCAAGGTAATCAAATCATCAACATTATACTTCATAAAGACCATCCCTTGGAAAATATCATTGGTAATTTACATGATCCTCCTACGACCAGATCTCATTTTAGAGCTGAAAATGAATTAAATTCTTTTGCGTTGATCTCTCATATAGAACCCAAAAATATTGACAGTGTTCTTAAAGATGTGCATTGGATCAATGCCATGCACGAGGAGCTGAATCAGTTTGAAAGGAACAAGGTATGGGACTTAGTTCCTCCACCTGACCATGACACTGTCATAGGAACAAAGTGGGTTTTTAGAAATAAGACAGATGAGCAAGGGAAGGTTATTAGAAATAAGGCTAGACTGGTAGCTCAGGGCTATAACCAAGAATATGGTATTGATTTCGAAGAATCTTACGCCCCTGTAGCTCGATTAGAGGCAATCAGAATTCTTATGGCCTATGCTTGCTCATTAGGAATAACATTGAGGCAGATGGATGTAAAATCTACTTTTCTAAATGGAGAAATAAAGGAGGATGTGTTTGTTAGGCAGCCTCCAAACTTTAAATGCATTGATTATCCTAAGCATGTCTATAAATTGAATAAATCTCTCTATGGTTTGAAACAAGCTCCCAGAGCTTGGTATGACAGGCTTAGTATGTTTCTCACTGAAAAGAAGTTCAAAAGAGGTGAGGTTGACCAAACATTGTTTACAAAGGTATGCAATTCTGAAATTATTATTGTACAAATCTATGTAGATGATATTGTCTTTAGATCAACTAACCTAACTCTATGTGAGGAATTTGCTGATTTAATGACACAAGAATTTGAAATGAGTTCATTGGGTGAGCTGAAACTGTTTCTTGGACTGCAGGTAACTCAGACTAAGGAAGGAACATTTATAACTTAGTCCAAGTACGTGAAAAATCTATTGAAGAAATTCAAGATGGAAACCTTGAAGGAAATATCAGCACCCATGGGTACATCAACTAATCTTGATGATGACCCGAAAGGTAAAAGTGTAGATCCAAAATTATACAGAGGTATGATTGGATCTCTTCTTTATCTCACTACTTCTAGGCCTGATATCCAGTTCTCTATGTGCTTGTGTGCTAGGTTTCAGGCTAGTCCAAAAGAGTGTCACTCGAGTGCTGTTAAGAGGATTTTTAGATATCTATCAGGCACCCTTGAACTAGGACTTTGGTATCCTGCTAAGTGTGAGCTAGATCTCATAGCATACACTGATGCAGATTATGCAGGGTGTAGGATAGATAGGAAAAACACTAGTGGGTATTGTCATTACCTAGGTGGCTGTTTGGAGTCATGGGCTTCCAAAAAGTAACACACTGTTGCTTTATCTACAGCTGAAGCATAATATGTTACATTTGGGAACTGCGCAGCCCAGGTACTCTGGATCAAGCACCAACTGATTGATTATCAGATAAAATTGGGATGTATTCCAATTTTGTGTGATAATACAAGTGCTATAGCTCTCACTAAAAATCTTGTTCATCACTCTAGGACTAAGCATATAGAAATCAAACACCATTTCCTTAGAGATGAAGTGAATAAAAATGAAATTGAATTGCATTTCATTGAGTCTGAAAAATAAATTGCTGACATTTTTACAAAGCCTTTGGGGAATGAAAGATTTAAATTCTTAAGAAGAGAATTAGGCTTGTGTAAATCTCTTCATGATGATTGACTTAGAATTCCTGCTTGAATTGCAGTCTGTAGTGGTCTGAAGATAAATATGCATCAGCTTGTCTCTGAATAAACATTTTTAAATTTCTGAATAATTGATGTGCACAGATACATTGTTAAATAAAATTGCATATAGATAGGGGGAGTCCTTCCTCTAGATCACACATCAGTTGAGTTGGCCATATGCACTACTAAGGTCAGTGCAGGTCTTTACTATGAGCATCTGAGTTTGAGGCGCATTTTTGCACCGAGTATATGTCAGTGCATGTCTTGCATTTAGTTGATGCACAGTGTGAGCATTGTGTCTAAGCAGCATGTAAGTCGATGCATTTGTCTACCATACGCATGCATAGTCGGTGCATTGTCCGCCTTATGCATGTTAAGGTTGGTGCATCATGATGTCAGGGGGAGTTAAGTGAAGTCTGATCTGAGTTCAACTCATTCTACTCTCTCTTTATTCTCAGAAATTCTCATCATGTGTTAATCTTCTCATTCTGAATGGATGACAGTCTTGCAATTGGTTCATTATTTTGAGCAGAAATTATCACAAGTCTTCCTTTATAAGAATCATTTGTGCTCCCTAAATGAACTGACGGTTTAATCTTAATAAATTGTAGAGTCTAAAGACAGTCTTCAAAAATTAAGGGGGTAGAAAACCTTTTATAGTTCTAAACCTTTCTCTCATGATTCGACAGACAAGTTTCCTACAGTATCTAAAATGACAGGCTTAGTGAGGTCTAGGCTGAGAAACTCAGAAAGTGTATTGTCTTTAAACAAGTCACTTTGAAAGATAAAAAGGGCAGCAACAATAAAATCATTAGTAAAGGCAAATGTATAAAGTGGCAGAGCAATAACTAAACTGCACTGAGAAACTGAATGCTCCATCAAAGAAATGGAGAGGAATTCATGTCATAAAGTGCTTCTTGTTACCTCTGTTCAAATGGTCGTATCTATAGAGCTGGTTTCACTTAGTAACTGGGGGTACTGGCGTTTGATAAACATGTACCCTTAATGTCAAAAGTGTAAATCATCTATGTAGTTCGTGATCAGAGATAGATATGGCAGTTTATGCTCAGTAACTGGGGGTACTGGCGTCTAACCCACGTGTACTATCATGCCCCGAGCGCGGAAGATACTCGGAGATGCGTGACGAGTTTATATCATTCATGTCAATCAGAGGATTAGTGTATTCGACACCAAAAATTAGAGATGCGCAAAAGTAAAGATAACCCAATCCTTTATTCAATCACAACCTCAAAGTACTTCTATTATAATTCACTTAATGAAAGTGCTATGACCCAATAAAAGGAAAAGTACAATGGTTGACTTAAGAAATTTGAAAGATAAGACTAGTAGATGCTTGGATAGACGGAGAGCTCTACTCTCATCACTCTTGATCTCCCCCTTCAGACTGAGTTCCCTCATCGTTGGAATTACCTGAAAAGTAGGGAAACACTAAGTGAGCGAACGCTCAGTAGGAAATTATATCTCAAGAACTAGCAAGGGTTTAAGTAATTATATTTTTCCATGAATGCACTATAGCTATGCATGCTCGCATAAAACGACAAGATAGAGAGTATATCAACAAGATAACAAGGTGAACTATTCATGAACTTTCAAGTAATAGATGTCAAGATGTTCAAGCAAGTAATTTCATCATGTCATGTCGAGAACTTGGCTATCACCTTTCAAGCAAGCAAGTATAAAAATTACCCTTTTTCGGGTCAAGCAAGTCATGTCATGTCAAGTCGAGTCAAGTACGAGATTTTTGTGGAATGTCCAATCAAGCTAGTCATGCACTTCGGTACAATACCATACCGTGATCATTACAACTCCCATGGGCACTAGTACTTTTGGGTGCTCCTCCCAGGACCAGATCGGGCCCTATATGCGTAGGCATTGATCATGTATTTTGACATCCACTTTGGGTATAGCCAATATGGAGTTTTAAGGATAAAGAACTTGTATGAACTTAGAGGTAGATAGCAATTCAAGGATTTGAACATGACCATAATGACGATAATAATGGTGCAATCACGAGTATCGATAAAACTAGGTGGAATTGGTTCCCTAACTTAGGTACCATGACAAGTAAGTGCCCATAAGTAGATGGTCACTCTTTTAATATAGAATTGAGGTCCACAAGAACATCATAATAATGTTTGATATAGAATTGAGGTCCACAAGAACATCACAATAATGGCATGCTTTCCCCGTTCATTAAGATAATTCTCATAGCATAACATGAGGGCCGGTATACCATATTTCTATAGAGTGACATGGCAAAGTAGGGTGATAGGTTTTCATGGTACAATCCGCTCAATCGGCCTTGAGAGAATCCAAGGCTCGAGGAGTCTTATGGAGGTCTCTATGGCTAACTCGCTAGTCCAAAGGAACGGAATGTCTAATGGAGAGCTTGTATGTCACTGAGAATTGAGAGGTAATGCGATAAATCATCGTGAAACATGGGGCTATATTCAGAGACTGGAATATAGTGCCGATATATATATATATATATATATATATATACATATACACACACATATGAAACCCTCGGTTAATAGTAACAGTGCGAAATAGTATCACAGGAAAATAGCGACTTAATCTAAGTCATTACTTATCAATTTAACGCCTTCTACAGGGACGTTTATTTATGATTTAACGACTACAGTAGCAGGCGTCCATTTGATTTATAATATTTTGCAAGATTGCAAATTTCTAGAATTTTCATGAAAACGCGCCTTTCAGAGGGGCGTAAATTTTAAAGTCACGCCCTGGTGCAGGGCGTCAGTTATGTAAGAGACGACCTATCCCAGGTCGTTAATTCCTTAACATCCGAAATAGGATTCATGAATAGTATAAATTTCCAGATAATAAAATTTTCAGGAAGAGGATCACATGGTCTGGAAGAGAAAAATAGCAGGATTCAACAAGTATGATCATGCATTAGATTATATACATGGTTTACTTGATATAGAATTTTAAACATGGGTAATGAATACTTAAGTAAGTTGACGACTCCTGGGTAGGGCGTCAAAACAAGAATTAGCGCCCTAGTCTGGGTCGCTTCCTTTAAAATTAGCGCCCTTAGGAGGGTCGCTACTTACACTATTTTCCAGAAAATTATGAAAACACAGAGAATCTATATGCATGAATTGACAGATGACTTTATCATAATTTACTATGTTGGTTTGGGCTACAATTCTTGAGAAAACCTACCTGATTGATGATCGGGGTTGATGGTACTGAAGAATTTTTAAAGGGAGAACGGTACTCTGTTCTAAACAGAGTGTCCTGAGAACAACTACTCACGAACTTTAAACAATAGCAACACCAACAATAGCCAAGCAACCTTAGAGTGATAATAGATGAACAGGGTGTTGTTCTTAGGCTTCAGACGTAGATATTAACAGCTCCCTCCCTCTTTCACAGTGAACGGAAGAAGAGGACGTCGATGAAGAACCTCGCGTCCTTCAACTAGGCAGAAGAGTTACTACTTATGGCAGACTTCCTGCAGTAAAGACGATGATGAAGAATATTAATATTCTTCATGATTATGACCGAAGGCACGGAAGAAGAACATTACCTGTTCTTTACGTATGCAGCAACAGAGTTTTCCTTCGATCAACAGCTTATTAGGGCTCGACAGGAAGGGTTATTTATAGGGTTTTTACGATCCTAATGGAGTTAGTATCGTATTGGAAGTAATATTTCCCTAATAGAGTTCTTACCCTATTCAACCTTCCACGTAGTTATCCAGAAACTTGCTCTGGACAGTCTCCTGGTTCGAACGAAACTCGAACAGAATTAACGCCTTGTCATAGGGCGTTAGTTTAAATTGACGCCTTTGTTAAAGTCATTTCTTATGTAAAACGCGTCCATGTGGAGGGCGTCACGTTTACTTGCCCTTTTTTATTATTTTGGCCGTTTAAGAATTGACGACATCTTCTGTTGTCGTCCTTTCTGGAATTCACGCCTTGTATAAGGGCGTTTCTTTTTGAAGTAGCGCCTTGAATCAAGGCGTTATTTACATTTTGGTTCATTATTTACTTCTTTAGGCTCTTATCATTTATTCATTAAATCTTTTAATCTTATTTTGATCAATTGGGGTTTTTATTTCCTTTTATTTTTACCAGGGTTGCTACATGTACCCTTAATGTCAAAAGCATAAATGACACTTGTTTGTTCACTAGATTCAACATTGAAATCAAAAATCAAAGATTTGCTGTAACCCTTGAAGTTCTAAATTTCACCAAGTGTCAATTGTTTAACTCCAATACATACTCTTGTTACACACCTTGATGTTCATTGATTCTGAAATTAGTAAGATATAATCTGGATCTAGTCTATAATGGTTATGTGTCTTGGGTTTATTGCTATAAACGGAATCTATATCCTTATTTCAGAAAGTCAGTGAATTTACTCTACCTTTTAAAACTGTTAAACCAGATTTCTGTCAGGAATGCACATTGTTGATTCTTACATCTGAAGAACTACCCAATAAACTGCTTAATTTTTGAACTATTGCACAAGAGTGTGACCTTCTTAACCCCTTGTTTGCTGATGGCAAAGGGGGAGAGAGTCCATTTGATTAAGGGGGAGGAGCTCCGTCTTAGGATGTAATAGTGTCTTTTATTGGTAGTTCTCTACTACATAACATCTGTCTGAGCTTATTGATTCATCAAAATACATCATCTCTTTTGGGGGTGTTGCCATCATCAAAAAGGGGGAGAATGTTGGGTCTTCTCTGGAGTTGATCAACAATCTGTGTACTGCTATGTGCTGAAAGTGTTTTGATTGAATGGCAACAGTAAAGCTGACTTCGTTGAAGTTAATATTGATCATGATAATGTTGTGTGTTTTGATGATATTTTATATGTCAGATATATATATATATATATACATCACATTAAACTGTCTGTTTACATGAGCCTGCACGTTTATAAGGTCGGTGCAAGTCATTGGTTATTCAGTTGCTAAGCGTCAAGGTCGATGCAGTTCACTGTTTAGGTCGATGCATATGTTGTTTGCTTGAACTAAGTCTGTGCATCTGATTGTTGATGTTGGTGCATGCTTGTCACTAAGTCTGTGCAATTCACTATTCAACGTCTATGCTAGTGTTGCTTTCATGCATACTTAGACTCGGTGCATGTGTCTGTTTTATCTTGCATCTTTTGTGGATTAGAGTTAGTTCATCTTTTGCATCGGTGCAAGTTTTGCATTAGACATTATAAGTCATCGCCTCATGCATGTTTTGAGGTCGGTGCACTTTCTGCCTCGAGACTAGCCTTGTCTGCTCGCATCTAGGGTCTGAGCACTTTTGCCATAAAACCACTTAAGAGTCTTACCATGTTTGCCTTGTAGTCAACTGAAGTCCGTGCATGTCCGTTCTAATGCTCTATTAAGTATGTGCATAAGTGTTTCGTACACTATTACGTCAGTGCATGACTCTACATTGCAGAGTAAAGTCAGTGCACATCTCCTTAGGAACGATGAACGTCAGTACATTACTCACTTCAGAGTCAGTGCACATCTCTTTTATGCACACAAAGAGTCAGTGCAATCCTTGGTCCTTGCACATGCAAGGTCTGTACATGATACGTCTATGGCACCTTGGGTCGGTGTATCTTTGGCATCTTGCACACACAAAGTCGGTGCACTTTTAGCCTTACTATTATATAAAGTCTGTTAACGTTCTTCCTATATCCTTATCAAGTCTGTGCAACTCCTTTATCTGTCGGGTAAGTTGATGATGACAGAGTAGTTTACATGTTTGACAGGAACTTTAAGGAGGGCACGTGATCCAAGGCTGAAGACATGGCACTGCTCATGCCACGTGGAAAGCTCTCAAATTCTGATGCTGCCATGTGGCCTTGTGAAAATTCACATCTGGACAAAAAGCTTGGGCGGGAAATGTGGTTCCCACGCGCCCATCTCTCTGCTGTCTACAAATAAGAAGCCATTCGCTCAGAAGAAACAGGAATTGCGAAATTGAGAGAAGAAGATTGAAGCAGTGAGAGCTTAAGAGCAAGCACGATCAAGCAGAGTAAAAGCCAGGAAAAATTGAGAGAGCTGTGAGAGCTTAGTGAGAAGAGCTTTGGAGAGTCTTTGTGATTCGGTCTCGTGGTTCAGAATCAGAGCAGTATTGCTCTTTTCTAAGAGCTACATTTGTGTTTAGTCTTTCAGTCTTTTCCTTATTTTTGTTTTGAAACCTTGTTCTACAAGCTGTGTGTCAACGGCAGAGGAGGAGTCCTTTAATAGGTTAAGCTGTAAGCCTCAGCGGCAGAGGAGAATTCCTCTAGTGAGCATAAGCTGTAACGCTCAGCGGTTGTAGGGAATATTTCCCCAAAGATGTGGATCAGCGGTCTTGAAGCTGTGTAATCAGCAGTGAAGCCACACTAAATTTTAGTGTGGGGTGGACGTAGATCTCTGGATAGAGGTCGAACCACCTAAAAACCCCATGTCTCTCGTGTGGTTGTGTTGTTATTCTCATCTATCTCTGTCCTCGCTTTAGCACTCGTTAATTGGATGCATAAGATCAATTGTTTACCAATTCACTTAAGATATGCTATGATCGAAGTTATGTGTTCTCTGGTTGTCCTACAATAGTTCGACTTAATTCCGCACTAGACTAGCTGCTGTAGAATTTTAAATAGGCTATTGATCTATTTACCCCCCCTCTAGATCCACAACAGATGGTACTGCATTACTCATGAAATATGACTGATTCAAAGGGTACATTCACACAATCACTCCCTAATTATATATGTGAGGAATGAGCAATGAATTCCAAACAATATGGATTTTCATATTTTCTAAGGAACACTAGAAAGAACCTTTCCTCCCTACACTTTCATACACAATGCTCGACTTTTAGTAGCTTCGCACAGCCCCATTTTTTTTAAATACAACAAGATGACTAACTTTTTGACACGAGTTATACCCTTTGTTTCTCGGGCATTTCCCGGTTACTAAATTTCGTCACTTATTTTGATTGTGGATTTGTATCACTTTTCGATCTGAATTTTCTCTTTTGTCTCATGGGGGAATCCCGGCTACTTGGTCCCAAATCCACTTATTGAGATTTTTGGCAGGGCTGACATTTTTTTTCTCATATGACACGCGACTTCTATGTAGGGAATCAAGTGCCCTCAAAAGTGTTGAGTGGAATAACTGAAATCCTTATAAAATAGAGTCATTTATCTCAAAAGTGTAAATTGTGTGAGAGATTGTACGGAATGTAAGAGATGAATTAGTCTAATCATAGTTATATCTCCCCCTGAGTGTATGCACAGTTTTGAAAAGAACCTCCCCCTTAATGTGTGCCATGTAACAGACATGTCTAAACCAATGCATTTTTATTTAGCAAGAGAAAAGGTCATAGGAGGAATCAAGGATAAGGGTGATATAATATTTACACTCAAACATGCACTGAGATAAAATTTTCACACAAGTTGATTACCGGTACGTGGCGGAGAATGTAGGTCCGAAGACCACCATTGCGCACGAGGAAAGCTTCCAGTTGGACATAATCCAACTTTCCGCAATCGTCATTTGATATACCGGAAATCATGGCATTCAAGCACACAGATTTAAAATATCTGAAGATATGTACATGTGGATGCAGCTGTATGAAGATATGAGTGAAAATCAAATGTTATTCAATTTGATATGCACGTTAGAAAAGAGATTATGACCTAGAAGCAAAGGAAGAATATGTGTGCAAGAAGGTAAATCAGTATGCACAGATGGATTTATTCAAGATATCTACATTGAGATGTACCAAAAAGATTTTAACCATCTAACCTGCACACACCTAATTCTCTCCTAAGAAAGCAAAACTGATCCGAATTCAAAGGTTTTGTGAAAATATCTGCAAGTTGATGTTGTGTATCTACAAAAGTTAACTCAAAATCACCTTTATTTATGTGATCTGTAATAAAGTGGTGTCTAACTTCTATGTGCTTTGTGCGAGAGTGTTGGACAGGATTTTTGGACAAATTTATTGCAGAAGTGTTATCACACATGATGGGAGTGTTTTTCAAGTAAAAACCAAAATTTAACAACTGGTGTTGGATCCATAGTACTTGGGCCGCACAACTGTCTGCAGTCACATATTCGGCTTCAGCAGTTGATAAGCCACACAATGTTGTTTCTTCGAGGCCCATGAAACCATGCATCCCCCTAGAAACTGACAGTGACCGCTTGTGCTCTTACGATCCATTTTACACCCAGCATAGTCAGAATCAGTGTAAACAAGCAAATCAAATGAATTATTCTTAGGATACCACAAACCAAGATCAATTGTTCCATTCAAATACCTGAAAATTCTTTTCATGGCCGACAAGTGAAATTCTCTAGAACAAGATTGATATCTTGCACAGAGACACACACTGAAGTGAATGTTAGGCCTACTAGCAGTAAGATATAATAATGAACCTATCATACCCCTAAAAAGCTTTTGATCAACGATATTACCTTTCTCATCTTCCAATTTGAGTGAAGTGGACATTGGTGTAGCAAAAGGTTTGGCATTCTTTAATTGAAACTTTTTCAGAATTTCTTGAGTATACTTCTTATGGTTTATAAAAATACCATCATCCAGTTGCTTTATTTGAAGCCCCAAGAAGAAGTTCAACTTGCCCATCAAGCTCATCTTGAACTCTCCATGCATAAGTTGGGCAAAATCATCATTCATTTTAATGTTTGTGGCTCTAAAAATTATATCGTCTACATAAACTTGCACAAGTAAAGCATGTTCATCACAAGTCTTTGTAAACAACGTTTGGTCTATATTACATCGTTTGAAGCCATTATCAATCAAAAATGAACTTAAATGATCATACCATGCTCGCGGAGCTTGTTTTAACCCATATAGTGCCTTGTCCAATTTGTAGACGTGGTCTGGAAATTTTTCATCTTAGAAGCCCAGTGGTTGCTCCACGTATACCTCTTCCTTGATTACTCCGTTGAGGAAGACACTCTTGACATCCATTTGAAAGAGCTTGATGTTCCTGTGACATGCATAAGCAAGAAGAATTGTTACTGCTTCTAATCTAGCCACATGAGGGAAAGATTCATCACAATCAATGCCAAATTATTTGGAGTAGCCATTGGCTACCAATCTTGCCTTATTCCTCACAACCACCCCATGTCTTCACTAGGTTTGTTTCGAAAAACCCACTTAGTTCCGATTATGGGATGATTATCAGGTCGGGGCACGAGGAACCACACCCGATTCCTTTGGAATTGGTGCAGTTCTTCTTGCATGGACACAACCCAAGAATTATCATTAAGTGCATCTTCTATGGAATTAGGCTCAACATTAGAAAGTAATGCAAGATTATCATGAAGTTCAACTTCCCTGATTGAAGCCCGTGTCCGTATTCCTTCATCCACACCGCCAATTACATTCTCCAATGGATGATCCTTATGTGTTGTCCATTGGCGTGGAAGGGTCTTCTATATTGACTCCTCTTCTTGTTCTTTTTGCTCATCCTTTTCTTGATTTTTTGCCTCACCTTGTTTGCTTGACTCCCCTTTCTCATTCTCACCTTCACCTGAAGCAAGAAAATGTTCATCATCATTTGACTTTCTTAAAGTAAACTCATCTACCACAACATGAGGACTTCCCTCGATTACTAGTGATCTAGAGTTATACACTCGGTAAGCCCTAGATGTCAATGAATACCCAAGGAAAATTCCTCTATCACTTTTAGCATCAAATTTTTCCAGATTATCCTTACCATTGTTTAAGATATATCAAGTGGATCCAAATGGCTTGAAATGAGATATGTTCGGTTTCTTACATTTGTATAGCTCGTAGGGAGTTTTCTTAAGGATCGGTCTTACCATAGCTCGATTGGTGATATAGTAAGTAGTGTTAACTGCTTCTGCCCAGAAGTACCGTGGAAGATCATTTTTTGCCAACATGGTACACGCCATCTCCACGAGCATTCTATTCTTTCTCTTGACCACTCTATTTTATTGTGGGATCCTTGGTGCTGAAAAATGATGTTCATATCCCTGCTTCCTGCAAAATTCATCAAACTCATAGTTGTCAAATTCCTTTCCATGGTCACTCTAAATTTTTTGAATAGAGTAGCCTTTTTCATTTTGAACTTTCATACAAAAATCAGCAAATTCTTTAAATGCATCACTTTTGTTAGCCAAGAATAACACCCATGCATATCTGAAAAAATCATCAACAACAACAAAGCCATATAGTTTCCCTCCAAGACTGTGTGTCCTGGTGGGTCCAAACAAATCCAAATGTAGCAATTGTAGGGGTTTTTCAGTGGAAACAATGTTTTTGCATTTGAAAGAAACTTTGGTTTGTTTACCTTTATTACATGCTTCACAGATTTTTGAAGTTTCAAAATTTAAGCATGGAAGACCTCAAACTAAAATATTTATGTAAGGCCCCAAAATTTTTATAAATTATTTTTGGTATATTTAATTATTTTCTGGGAATTTTAAAGACCCAAAATGGATTAATAAATAAATGTTAAATTTATAAGCCATTATAAGGCCCAATTGTGTTAAATAATTAACTTAGCCTATTTAAATAAAATCCAAAAGGGTTAAGGACCAAGCCCATTAAATTTGGCCCATATTCTAGAAGGTTATTTAGCCTATTTACGTATTTTAAGGATAAAATACCATTTTTATGGATAATGATATGGATAATTAACAAAAGAGTTTGATTTATGTTGAACTCTATGCACGTTGGATGTAGCGGTCTATCATGCGACCGCCACAGCCACGTAACGCACCTAGACTGATGCGTTACACCCTGACAGTTTCGTGAAAGAAAGAACGAGCAAAAAGATTAGAGCTTTGGGATCCTATCTGCAAGAGATCGACTTGGGAGAGTTTATAACATTACTAAGGACTCTTAGGGATTAGGTTCTGGCAAATTAAGGACTCTAGAATCGATCTAATCTTCAAAACCCTATAAATAGGACCTAGATCTGAACTGAGCGACCCTTACTTTTGGCTCGTGAAGAATCAAGGTAAGGAGATATAATTTCGGGTAAGTTCTTTAGAAGATTTTGTTTAGTATACTTTAGACTAATAGTTCTCGAAATTTCATGTTAGGAGATCAAGCAACCAAGGAGATTGAAGCTTCCAAAGTTACTGGTTCGACCTTAGCAACCCAGGAAACTGAACGCAAGACCCTTGAAGATCAAGAGATTAGGACGTCTAAACGAGGTAATTAGAGTCCAATCCTTTAGAACTTTTTGTTCACCTTAGTTTCATCTTCGTACCCTCAAAATTTCACATCCTTAGGTCAAGAGGCTGAGGAGCTAGAGCAGCATGAAGTTGCTGAAAACTCACTGGAAAGGGAGAACTATGGCACGTCTTTCAGACTCAAATTAGAAGTTTAAAGTCTAGTTAAGTGGTAGGTTATCTCATGATTGGCAAAAACATCTTGTTAGGGATAAAAGCCCTCTGATTGTGTTTGATTTCATCCATTATAGACTATGAATTTCATGTTTTAGTGGGTTCATGCATACATACATATCCTTAGCCCTAATCAAAGATCAAAGATATTATCTTGTCAATTCACTGCAACCTATGCATCTAGATGACCTTTACTTCGTTTTGTCATGATTGGGGTAGTTAAATCTTTTCATGACATGGTTTCAAATCTCATTCTTTTAATTTCTTTATACTGTTAGCAGGGACTCTGACGCATCATACTTAGACCGCCACAATACTGTAACTGCCTTACGATAAGCCGTCACACCCTCTATTGCATTTTAATTGCTCTATTGTCTCTGACGCACCATAACAGGAGCGTTACACTACTGTAACGGCCCCTCGATAAACCGTCACAATCACTGTGACGCACCCACTCTCGACCGTCAGGAGAACTGGAGACAGAATTGGAAAACAGTCAATTTTAACTTATAAATAAGCCTAGTTATCTAAGTTTTGACCTGATTTCATGTCTTTAAGATTATTTACTGGTTCATGATAGAAATTGCATAATTTAGGTATCTTAAGTTATTTTAAGTTATGTTAATTTCATGTGCCAAAATTCTATAGTTTTGTATCTAAATCATGATTTTCCAAAGATGTATTGACGGAGTTTTATCATGATTTCCTATTGTTACACATCCTCTCTATCAATAGAGTCATTTCTTAAGTACATGGCATATATTCCGGTATATGTCCATTAGTTCACTTTGCACTATAGGAACATTATTCTTGACATGAGGACCTCTCTATTGGATATTCCTTCCAATGGACTAGGAAATCTTGTTTCAAGGCCTCCGTAATTCTCTGCGAGCCTGGGATTCCCACTAGGACGCCGAGTTGGTTGTACCATTAAAACCCAATTGATTAGATACACTATCGATGTTTCTGGTTATCAGTAGTGTAACGGATCTATATTGGACCGTCAGGCTCATCTAACGGCCCAATATACGACCGTCACATTCACTGAGTCTATTTCTTGGTTCTGGATTCAGACTAATGTAACGGCCCAATACTGGAGCGTCACATATGTAACGGCTCAGTACACGACCGTCACACTGCTTGAGTATTTTAACCCGAGGTTTGACCAAGGGTTGATATTCCAAGGTTTCTAGATGGACTCTTAATGATCTAGAACTTATCATATTGATCAAGAAACCTAATATAATGATTGGAAAATAAAGAATGTACCGTTATGCTGCCGATTTGTTTCCATAAGCATAACATTGTCTTAATTCATTCTTGATCTCTCATATTCTAAAATTGAAGTATTCATTCAATTGAATTATTGTTATCATGAACTTGTTGAACTTATTACATTCGTGGCCATACTTTATTTTTACACTCATGGAAGTAGCTTGATTTATACATGAAGATGCAGTTCGAGCGCTGATTGTGTCCAAGGACTCTATGCTAGTCCCCTCAACTAATTGTCGGAAACATACTATTATAAACCCTAGAGTATGATGCTACTGGCATCGCATTGCGCTGAGAGTACTTTCTTTATAAATAAGTGAAATCCATGAGCACTCGTGAAAATCTAGTGAATTGCTACATGATTGACATTCTCGTGCGTAACCTTTATGGTTATGAAAGTGAAAAGTGAAAGTGTATTCTTGTTCATGAAAGGCCATGCTACATTCTTGATCATACTTGTTACATTCTTGCTAGTTCATTCTTGCTCTCATTCTATCTTATATGATCATCTTGTTACTTTGGTTTAATTTCGTGATTGATCGCATTCGCATGATTTTACCTTATTTTTTTAGAGCTAAAATGTTAATCACTTTAATAGTGCTAATCATGTTGATGCGAAGATACCTACTGGGCAAGTGTGCTCATTACCTATTTCCATTCTTTTCAGGCAATGAAAGTGATTCAAATTCGGATTCGGACTATACAAGTAGCGGGTCCCAGAGCGAATGAAAGTAATGTTAAAGAATGAGCGAAGACTTAGGAAGTTTACATTGTTTAGATCGAGTCTATGTAATTTCTTATTTCTTGAGTCTAGCATGATGGAAGTTGAATTAGTGGTTGTATTCGAATATTGATTTTATTATTAATGAAAGTTAAAGTTGAGTAAATATTGTGCGATTGCATTCTTATGTGTGATTGCCTTGCGCTCTGATCGTTCTTGCTTGCAAGAGGCTTACCATGCCGGCTGTTCACGTTCCTCGAGCGAGTCTTCCGCTGTAATAAAGGCTCGGGGCGTGACAGTTAAGTTGGTATCAGAGCCTAAGTCTCAGGACTTAGGGAAAAGAGTTATGTCATAGGATAAGTCCAAGGTTTAAGGACCACTACCTATGAACTAAGGAAGAATTTTCTTACCTATGTGAGGATTAGGCAGAGCCCGGGATGAGATAGTTATATAGAAATTATCTTAGAATAAATCTTCCCGATTCTAAATAACTAAAAATGTCCATATTCTCAGGTACCTTGATTCTCAATGGCTCATCGTATAAACTGGGACGAGATGCAGCAAACTGTTGCGGGACTTACTCAAGCCCTACAAATAGTGGCCCAAGCCGGTGGAAGGGCTGGCGCGGGTAACTTGCACGGCAATTTCCAAAGTTTAAATCCTCCACGATTCTCTGGATCTTCTAACCCGGATGAAGCAAAAAATTGGATCGACGAAATGAATCGAATATTCGATGTCATGCAATGCGTCGACCAGGAGAAAGTTCAACTTGCCACGTTCCAACTCAACAAGGATGCTCGTACATGGTGGAAATCCATTCCAACGCCACCTGCAGACGCACCTCATACATGGGAGGGTTTTCTTACCCTATTCCGTGCCAAGTACTTTTCCGAGCATGTAAAGGAGAGAAAGGCTATGGAATTTTCCTCCTTAAAATAAGGCGCGATGTCTGTGGCAGAATATGAATTACAATTCTCTCGACTAGCACCTTATGCTCCTCACTTGGTAAGCACGGATTTATTGAAAGCCAACCGATTTATGGATGGTTTAAGGACCGGATTTATCCAACAACTTGGAACCCAGAATATCCGCACCTATACCGAGATGGTACAAAGAGCGCATCTATGTGAAAGAACCATGGAGAAGGTGGAGAGGCTCCGAGGAGAGAGGTCAAGCCGAAAACATGATAGGCAAGAAGAGAAAGAAGTGGATGAGGATGAAAATCGTCACATTAAGAGGTTCCGTAATGGGAACGGTAATGGAAAAAGAAATGGAAAGAAATGGAAAGAACGAGAAAGTTAAAGAAGAGAAGGAGCAAGCCGTGGCACCTTGCTCATTTTGTGAAAAGTTTGGGCACTCGGCAGAACAATGTTGGAAGCGTCTCGGCGCTTGTCTCAAATGTGGAAGCCGGGAACATCGCTTGCCCCTATGTCCTTTCATCAACAAACAATCATCAAGGAATAACAACGGACGCGGGAAGCAAGGTCGATTAAATGCCATTCTAGACGAGGGAGGTGAGATGATAAAAGGTACTCTCTTAACCCATTCACCTTACGTTAAATTTTAATACATTAAAATACATACACTCTCCATAAAAAACTCATATATTGAATTTGGGGACCAAATTCTCTTAAGTGGGGGAGGGTGTAAGGCCCCAGAATTTTGATAAATTATTTTTGGTATATTTAATTATTTTCTGGGAATTCTACAGACCCAAAATGGATTAATAAATAAATGTTGAATTTATAAGTCATTATAAGGCCCAATTGTGTTAAATAATTAACCTAGCCTATTTAAATAAAATCCAAAAGGGTTAAGGACCAAGCCCATTAAGTTTGGCCCATATTCTAGAAGGTTATTTAGCCTATTTACATATTTTAAGGATAAATACCATTTTTATTGATAATGATATGGATAATTAACAAAAGAGTTTGATTTATGTTGAACTCTGTGCACGTTGGATGTAGCGGTCTATCGTGCGACCGCCACAGCCATGTAACGCACCTAGACTGATGCGTTACACCCAGACAGTTCCGTGAAAGAAAGAACGAGCAAAAATATTAGAGCTTTGGGATCCTATCTGCAATAGATCGACTTGGGAGAGTTTATAACATTACTAAGGACTCTTAGGGATTAGGTTCTGGCAAATTAAGGACTCTAAAATCGATCTAATCTTTAAAACCCTATAAATAGGACCTAGTTCTGAACTGAGCGACCCTTACTTTTGGCTCGTGAAGAATCAAGGTAAGGAGATATAATTTCGGGTAAGTTCTTTAGAAGATTTTATTTAGTATACTTTAGACTAATAGTTCTCCAAATTTCATGTTAGGAGATCAAGCAACCAAGGAGATTGAAGCTTCCAAAGTTGCTGGTTCGACCTTAGCAACCCAGGAAACTGAACGCAAGACCCCTGAAGATCAAGAGATTATGACATCTAAACGAGGTAATTAGAGTCCAATCCTTTAGAACTTTTTGTTCACCTTAGTTTCATCTTCGTACCCTCAAAATTTCACATCCTTAGGTCAAGAGGCTGAGGAGCTAGAGCAGCGTGAAGTTGCTGAAAACTCACTGGAAAGGGAGAACTAGGGCACATCTTTCAGACTCAAATTAGAAGTTTAAAGCCTAGTTAAGCGGTAGGTTATCTCATGATTGGTAAAAATATCTTGTTAGGGATAAAAGCCCTCTGATTGTGTTTGATTTCATGCATTATAGACTATGAATTTCATGTTTTAGTGGGTTCATGCATACATACATATCCTTAGCCCTAATCAAAGATCAAAGATATTATCTTGTCAATTCACTGCAACCTATGCATCTAGATGACCTTTACTTCATTTTGTCATGATTGGGGTAGTTAAATCTTTTCATGACATGGTTTCAAATCATAGTCTTTTAATTTCTTTATACTGTTAGCAGGGACTCTGACGCATCATACTTAGACCGTCACAATACTGTAACGGCCTTACGATAAGCCGTCACACCCTCTGTTACATTTTAATTACTCTGTTGTCTCTGACGCACCATAACAGGAGCGTTACACTACTGTAACGGCCCCTCGATAAATCGTCACAATCACTGTGACGCACCCACTCTCGACCGTCAGGAGAACTGGAGACAGAATTGGAAAACAGTCAATTTTAACTTATAAATAAGCCTAGTCATCTAAGTTTTGACCTGATTTCAAATCTTTAAGATTATTTACTGATTCATGATAGAAATTGCATAATTTAGGTATCTTAAGTTATTTTAAGTTATGTTAATTTTATGTGCCAAAATTCTATAGTTTTGTATCTAAATCATGGTTTTCAAAGATGTATTGACGGAGTTTATCTTGGTTTCACGTTACTACACATTCTCTCTCTATCTATAGAGTCATTTCTTTAAGTACATGGCGTATATTCTGGTATATGGCCATTAGTTCACACTTTGCACTATAGGAACATTATTCTTGAACATGAGGACCTCTCTATTGGATATTCCTTCCAATAGACTAGGAAATCTTGTTTCAAGGCCTCCGTAATTCTCTGCGAGCCTGGGATTCCCACTAGGACGCCGAGTTGGTTGTACCATTAAAACCAATTGATTAGATTACACTATCGATGTTTCTGGTTATCAGTAGTGTAACAGATCTATATTGGACCGTCAGGCACATGTAACGGCCCAATATACGACCGTCACATCCAACTGAGTCTGATTTCTTGGTTCTGGATTCAGACTAAGGTAACGGCCCAATACTGGAGCGTCACATCATGTAACGGCCCAGTACATGACCGTCACACTGCTTGAGTATTTTAACCCGAGGTTTGACCAAGGGTTGATATTCCAAGGTTTCTAGATGGACTCTTGATGATCTAGAACTTATCATATTGATCAAGAAACCTAATATAATGAATGGAAAATAAAGAATGTACCGTTATGCTTTTCCATAAGCATAACATTGTCTTAATTCATTCTTGATCTCTCATATTCTAAAATTGAAGCATTCATTCAATTGAATTATTGTTATCATGAACATGTTGAACTTATTACATTCGTGGCCATACTTTATTGTTACACTCATGGAAGTAGCTTGATTTATACGTGAAGATGCAGTTCGGGCGCTGATTGTGTCCAAGGGCTCTATGCTAGTCCCCTCGGCTGATTGTCGGAAACATACTATTATAAACCATGGGGTATGATGCTACTGGCGTCGCATTGCGCTGGGAGTACTTTCTTTATAAATAATTGAAATCCATGAGCACTCATGAAAATCTAGTGAATTGCTACATGATTGACATTCTCGTGCGTAACCTTTATGGTTATGAAAGTGAAAAGTGAAAGTGCATTCTTGTTCATGAAAGGCCATGCTACATTCTTGATCATACTTGTTACATTCTTGCTAGTTCATTCTTGCTCTCATTCTATCTTATATGATCATCTTGTTACTTTGGTTTAATCGCGTGATTGATCGCATTCGCATGATTTTACCTTATTTCTTTAGAGCTAAAATGTTAATCACTTTAATAGTGCTAATCATGTTGATGCGAAGATACTTACTGGGCAAGTGTGCTCATTACCTATTTCCATTCTTTTCAGGAAATGAAAGTGATTCGAATTCAGATTCGGGCTATACAAGTAGCGGGTCCGAGAGCGAATGAAAGTATTGTTAAAGAATGAGCGAAGACTTAGGAAGTTTACATTGTTTAGATCGAGTATATGTAATTTCTTATTTCTTGAGTCTAGCATGATGGAAGTTGAATTAGTGGTTGTATTCGAATATTGGATTTGATTATTAATGAAAGTTGAAGTTGAGTAAATATTGTGCGATTGTATTCTTATGTGTGATTGCCTTGCGCTTTGATCGTTCTTGCTTGCAAGAGGCTTACCATGCCGACTGTTCGCGTTCCTCGAGCAAGTCTTCCGCTGTAATAAAGGCTCGGGGCGTGACAATTTATGTTCAACTTCCTAATGACATTAAAACTAGCATGCCCTAAACGGCGATGCCACAACCACACATCATCATTTTCATTTACAACCAAGCATAGATTTTCATAACCAAGTTCACTAAAATCAACATGATAAGTATTATCACTTCTCACACCTATGAATTTAATTTCATGAGTGTTTGCATCAACGATTGAACAGTGAGAGGATTCAAAAATGACCTTGTGACCTTTGTCACAAAGTTGACTAATGCTCAACAAATTATGGTTCAAACCTCTAACTAACAAGACATCTTTAATGCAATGGTTGAGATCCTTACCAATTCTCCCAATACCAATGATTTTACCTCTGTCCTGTCCACCAAAAATTACCACACCTTCATTTTTATCTGCTAGGTCTGCAAAAAGTTGTTTATTTCCAATCATGTGCCTGGAGTATCCGTTGTCCAGGTACCATTTATTTTCCATTACCTTGATGCACACCTGCAAGAACAAACAACCGTTCTCATTTTGGTTTAGGTACCCAAGCAAGCTTGGGTCCTTTGGCGTTAGCATTCATAGTGGTGTAACTGTATTTTCTCAAGAACAAATCATCATCAAGTTTCATCAACTGGCATATATACATGTCATGTCCTACTCTCCCACAATAAAAATAAGTGGGTCTTTTTGTACCAAAATTGTTTCTTTTAATTACACTCTTAACTGTAGAGGGGAACTGAGAATGATCATTTTGTGTTTTTGTGTGTGTGTGTGAACACTCTCCCTGATTTTGTGAATTTTTGATTTTGTATTGAAAAGCATTCTTGTTGTCATGCATGAAACTTGAACTTTTCACAGCATGATTTTCTTTTGCCTTTAAAAGGTTTTCATGAACAACCTTCATCTCATTCAATTCAGTGGTGAGAGATTCAACTTTGTTTTCTATCTCGACCTTGACTTTCTCACACTCACTCATTTTCTCATTTACCTCATCTAGCTCTTTTTTCAACATTTCATTCATCTCTTGAATTTCTTTTTGAGTTTGTATGCATTTTATTTTTCTACCTCTAAACATGAAACTTCATCTTCAAACAAGGTCAATTTTGATTCAAGAGATTCATTTGCATTTTTAAATTTTTGAGCTTGAATTTCAAACAAGCTACACTTCTCACAAGGATTGGACAAATGAACAATCTCACGAATTTTCTTCCTTAAATTTTTATTTTCACTTCTGATCCTCTTGTATTTTTCATACAAATCTTTATAAGCCAATTGCCATTGATCATTTGTAATAAGCTCAGAGTCAGAAGTTACCTATTCATGATCCTCTTGTGCCATAAGGCACACGCTCTGGACAATCTCCTCAATATTTTCTTATTCTTCAGATGTAGACTCGTCCTCGTCCTCATCGCTCCAAGTGGCCTTCATGGCCGTTGGCTTTTTGCCTTTGTCCTTCTTGGCCTTCTTCTGCAACTCGAGACATTCGCCTCTCATATGCCCCATCTTCTTGCACTCATAACACATGATTTCAGTCGGCTTAGATGGTTCATTTTTCTGCTTGTATTGCTTCTTTCCTTTCCTGAATTTTCAGCCAAATCTTCTTCTTTGGCGTAGAAATTGCCTGACCTTCTTTGTAAGCATGGCGACTTCTTCATCATCGGTGTTGTCCATGGAATCCTCCTGACTTGAGATTGAGTCTGGATTTGCTTTCAAAGCTATTGACTTTTTCTTTTTTGTGTCCTCTTTCGTTCTCTTGATATTTATCTCATAGGCCATTAAGGACCCTATGAGTTCATCCAATGAAAGTGTTGATAGATCCTTTGAGTCTTCTATCACTGTTGCCTTGGTGTGCCAACTGGGTGACAACGACCTCAACACCTTTCTGACCGAGTCAGTATCCTTGAAATCCTTCTCGAGTGACTTCAATCCATTTTTAATCTCCATAAGACGTGCAAACATCTCGGAGATTGTTTCCTCGCCCTTCATATGAAACATCTCATAATCCCGGATATGCATATTAGCCTTCATCTCCTTGACCTCTGAAGTACCTTCATAAATCAATTTCAGCTTATCCCACATTTCCTTTGCACTGCTGCACATAGAAACACGAGCATATTCAGTCGGGTGAATAGCGCACTAAAGAATATTTAAAGCATTGAAATTCACAGTAGACTTCTTTATATGATCATCATTTCACTGCTTCTCATCTGGGGGTAAAGTGTATGGACCATTCTTAATGACAGTCCATATTTCATGACTTTGAGCACGGAGGAAAACCATCATTCTATTTTTCTAATAACTACAATTATTTCCATCAAAGTAGGGAGGCCGATGTATAGAATGCCCTTCGGACATCAACCCCTTGTTAGCCATTCCTAACAGATCACTCTAAACCGCGAGGTTTCAAGATAAAATAGAGCCGAGGCTCTGATACCAATTGTTGGCCTGATTAGGAATGCAAGCAAGAAGGGGTGAATTGATTGCGCCCCCCTTTTAAGAAACTAAGCACATAGATGTTTAGATGAGAATGAAAATCAACATAACTGCTGAAAAATGAGATTTAAATATATGAATATCAAGCACAAACTCTCAACTCACCAACGATAGTTTGAGAACCACTCGGATAGAATGAGAAATGGGCACATATTATATGTCTACTCTCTACTCACCGCATCCCACAAGAAATCAAGAACGAACAATCGAACAAGACAGACAAGCAAGAAGCAAACAACAACAACAGAATTTTTAGGTGGTTCGGACACACCCAGTGTAGTCCTACATCCACCCCTCTAAACGCGAGAGGATTCCACTAACCACGCTGCACAACGGCAGCAAAACAATCACAACGATCACACACGGGCATAACGGCCCCACACACACGTGTGTTCTCGCACGGCGACAAGAAACCACGCACACGGATACGACCCTCCAGTTGACATGTTTTCCCCCCTCTTTTCTTCCCTTACCTCTTTCTATATTAAGATATAAAGGCAATCAAAATGAAGCTAGAAGGGTGGAGAGGTGTGTGTGTGATTGTGATCGCCACCAAGATGAAGAATGCAAAGGAAATGCACCCGTACCTTGGAAAGGGAGAAGACACTCGCCTGAGGTGCAGTGCTGGCAGTCGTAAACGGTCCAGGACGAATCGCTCAATGGATGGCACGGCCGCTCGATAGGCCGCTCCAATGCTGGAAAGGAAAGCGGGACGAAGACTGGTCTGGCGACAGCACGGTCCAAGGAAGGCCGCAGGAAGGCGTTGCACGGTCCGATCTGGGCCGTGTATCCTTGTAGACGGATGGATGAAGACCGTGTGATGCTGCCAAACTCCAAGATGTAGGACTTGATCCTCCACCCCTTCTGGCCGGCCAGAGGGGATGGGCCTCGTGCTGTGCTGATGGTGACTTGCAAAACAACGTAGACAACAGAAAAATGCAACCCAAATTAACCCTAGAATGTGTAGTAACTGTAGCACAAAAGGGAAAACCAACATGATAGCATGGAATGGGCGATACCTGGGGTGGTTTTTAAACCCCTATAGGGCACGAAAATGATAGGAGGGTGTAGAAATGATGTGAAATAATGCCAAAACGTGGATGAAAAGATGATGAAAAGAAGCATGCAAAGGATGAAAAGACAACTAAAAGCCTAGACCAAACACAAAGAAAGTGACTACTCCCTTGACCGAAGGCTCAAAAGGACGTAGAGAGCCTCCCTCCCTGGCTACAGCTCGCTCAAGAATTCGACAGAGCTTCGACGTCGATGTTAGATCTCTCCCCCTTTAAGCCCAGACTAGGGGTTCTATTTATAGAGCCCTAAAAGTTCAACCCCAAAGTTGAATTTTTCACTAACAATTAGGACGTGATAATAAAACAAAATATGTAGATAATACTTCTATCTCCTACCAGGATCAAACGGCACCACATTTGGTGGAGAAACCGCAGAGAAAATGGCGGAGGAAGGTGAAGGTTTAACCACGGATGGAGAGAGAAAATGTCAAATAGTCCATAGATCTCGCCTGGTATGCGGTCGTTCGATAGGCCGCCTAGGCTTGTAAACGGCCCATTACTAGACCGCTTACTGCTGTTGGTGATAAATAAATAAAACAACAAATTATCCAATTATCCATCGAACTGACCAGCTGACACGGCGTTGGACTCTTTAGGATAAGATGGTCGAATGATAGACCACTCAATGAATGGCACGGTCCAATGCTAGGCCGTGTAAACCATGTCGGTGATAATTTCAATAAACCAGGATAAATAGATAATTATCTGAAAAATGCACCGGTTTAGGACTCTAGGAATTGGACAGTCTAAAGATAGGCCGTTCAATAGCGGTAAATGGCTAACTCATAAAATTCAAAAAATCAAATAAATATCCAATAAATCGTTCTGAGCTTCTAAACGGTTCCAAATAGACCGTCCAATCCCTGAACAGCCCATCGCTAGACCGCGTATAGCCTGGACGTTTGAAATTAATAAAATGGGATAAACGAGCCCATTTACCCCCGAAACCAAGTGAAATCAAAGCCCATTAAGCCCGATTCAAAGAGCAGACCTAGCCAGGGAGGGAGATACCCATAAAATAAGCCCAAAGACGTGCCTGGAAATAGCCCAATGAGTAATAGACAACTCGAGGTATCAACAAATGGTGGTAAGAGGAATGGCCCAACTCATAGGCAAAAAATGAGTGTTAACAGATGTCCCTCCTTAACGTCTTCTTTATTGGGGAGAGAACAGAGGTGAAGCGAAAGCGAGATGGAACATGGAGATGAAGCGGAAATAAAGTGGAGCGGACTGAAAAGCGGGCATTAAGGTAAAAGACACCCGTTTTCCCACCAATGAGCGATAGGAATCTTCCGGAAAACTCTGAACCAAACACATGGAATAATCGGACTAAAATGACCCCAATCTGGAGAAACTAACTAAATAAAAGAAAACACACGATCAACCTCATGGGGGATACAATCCCTCGGACCAATGAGGGGATCGGAGCAAGCAGTAAAAGTAAAGAAACAGACTAAAAACTCCAGACGGGGACTTTCAGTTAATCAAACTAGGTGAACAGACTAGAGAAAACCTTCCAACTTTGAGTGGAATATTTCCTCCTACTCGAAACCATGAACGCACAATCATCCATCACAAATGAGACACTTTCAGATAGACCATAGGTCATGAATGCTCAAAAGATGCGTATGATGCATACTGGGCTAAAATAAAAGAAATCATTAAATCGAATGCAAATAAAGCCAAAAAATAGAAAATACTCGAGAATAATATTGCTAGACTGGAACAATCAGGGTCAGGACACTATCTGCAACCACGGCATGCAGGATAGAACCGTCGTCCCCTAATTTTCCCAACCTAACAGCCTATCCGGTGATTAAACACGTGAACCTAGATCATCATTATTTTTTTTATAGGGGAACATCAGATCCTGGAACACGTGATCAACCAACTGGTTCTCGAGATAATATAGCATAGATACCATATAGTAATGCAATAAGGGATGTAGGGATCGAGATACTTACCTGACGGCAGCGAAAGGCAAGTTGGAGTGATGCTACAAAGGAATCATGAACAGGGTTTTGCAATATTACATCATGAAATAATCATTCAAGCCAAAAAAATACCCTCAATTAGTCTCATAATGCAGCAAGAATAAAGAGCAAAACATGTCTATCGATCTGCATATAAACGGTCTAACAACAGACCGCCCAAGAAGATACACGGTCCAGACTGGGACGTTCAAATGTTACTAGCTTGAATATGATCGTGAAGATGCACGGCCCTTCATGAGGCCGTTCAATGAACTGCACAGCCCTTCTCCAGCCGTTCAATGGAAGTGCACCGTTAGAGCGTAAATGGTCATATCTCAGACCTTCCAGTAGTTACACGGTCCATCGCGATACCGTGTAATCTCTGGCGGTTTGAAAAAAATAAACTCTTCCTCTTCCTCCTCCCTCTCCACCGTAACCGACGTAGGAGAGGAAAACGCCACCAACCCACGTTCTCCACCCTATCCATCTCCCTCACTCTCATTCTCTTCTACTCTCTCCCCCTCGTCTCCCCCTCTATGCATGCGGTTCAAGCACCAAGCTTTAGCCAGCCACGCTCGTCAGATGGCCGGTGAGGAGGACCAAACACCACCGCCGGCGGCCATCGCGGAGGAGGTGGTAGAGCCACCACCCGTGGCCGAGGAAGGGGCAGCGCCGCCTATGGCCGAGGAAGAAGCAGGGGCGATCGTCGCCCAGGAAGAGGATGTCGGGGAAGCACTGGCGATGCCTACGGCGGCGGCGGACAAGCCACCGAAGTCCTCCGAGGTAGGCCGCCTAGAACCCTCCCCTATTTGACTGCTTTAATCCATGCATGTAAGCCTAGAGGGTAGAAAAGGGGCATATGACCCCTTAGGATCACATGTAAGGCCATTTAGGCCATCAACGGAGGTGGGGAGGGAGATGACATGCCATCGGGCAAGGAGGTCATAACACGGTTCAACAGTGACCGCTCACCAAAACTACACGGTTCAAATAGAACCATTCAAATATAACACGGGCCATGGGTGGCCGTTCCAAAGGAGTCGAACCGGCGGGGTGTTGGGGAAGTAGCACGGCCTAGGGATGACCGTGGCTAAATAGAACGGCCCGATTGGGTCCGTTCAGAATTTGAAGTGTTGAGAACAGGACGGTCTCCAACAGACCGTGGGAAGCGACACGGTTTAAGGAGAGACCGTGCGAGTCGGGTTTGAGGGGAAAATGACATGGTCACGTGGGGATCGTGGGCTTATTGGACGGCCAGAAATGGGCCGTTACCAGGGTGGACACAATTCAGTAGCACGGTCCTCACAGGGCCGTCCATTAATCAGAGCGGTCCATGGGTGGCCGTGGACTTCTGAAAGGGATTTTTGGAACTGTTGGAATCCAACCGTTGATGGGGGAAACGGCCCATATTAGACCGTTCATTTTATTGAACTGCATTTTCCTTTCTTTTTTTCTTCATTTATTTGTTTAATGAAATGCATGATTTTGTTATGAAATGTATGACTAATGCAATTGTCCTAAATGTATGCAGGGAAAGCGCAAGACTCGGATCTCCTGGCTGCAGGTCCGAGCAGTGTACCTTGCACTGCCAGACTTTCAGCGGGAGAGGCTTGTGACCATGGGCTTTGCTGAGTTCCTGAGTGTAGAGGTGGCTCGGCTGGACACGCCGCTCCTCTATGCTCTACACGACCGCTGGGATCTAGTGAGCTGGACGTTCCTTTTTCCATGGGGCCACATGGTCCCCACGTTAGAGGACGTTGCGCGCATCACCGGATTGCGCGTGCATGGGACACCGGTTAGCGGGAGGACATACCCCGACTACCTAGAGCTGGCCCAGAGTTAGCTAGGGTTGGAGCTGCTGCACCTAGAGCGGCAGTCGATGACCTTGACTAGAGCGAGGCTGCAGGAGAGCCTCGGACTGAGGGGAGCAGGGATAGCGACCGGGGAGCTGCCGGAGTAGTACTTGTAGAGGTTGGTAGGTGCGACCCAGGGTAGCAGCAACGACAGGACCTGAGGCAGACGTAGTGCTGCGACGGTTCCTGATGCTATTCTTTGGGCGCCTGCTGTTTGCGACGAGGGCCGACGTCATCAGCTGTCGGTTCCTTCCACTACTCGAGGACCTGGGGCACGTCGGTGACTACGCTTGGGGAGCGGTGGTCCTGACGTTTCTGTTCGACACCCTTAGCTCCACCAGCCGGCGGACGATGCTTGGTGGATTCTCACCCCTACTCCAGGTAAGACTCAACCTTTAAAACTATTATGCAATTTGTTGTATGATTCCTATAAATGCTATATGCTGACATTCGATGAACTGCAATGTAGGTGTGGGCCTACGTACGCCTACGTGGGCTAGGGAGAGGGGAGGAGACGCACCCAGACCGGCTGCCAATCGCCAGGCGGTGGATGGCTCCACGGGAGACTGGGTCCCTGCGGAGACAGGTCCGGGGGATCCAGGATGATTTGGACACACTACCCTTCACCTCGGTAAGAATCTAAACTCAAACTTTTTCATTAAATGCAACTTACATGCTTATGACGCTAATGCAATTTTCCTATTTGACAGGTCCAGTGGATACCGTACCAGAGTGAGGGGAACGAGGGTCAGGCCTGGGTGGTGGCGGCCCTTGCCTACGCCGGCCGAGACGTTTGGCTTCACTGCATGAATGCGGTGGAGCTGCTCCACTTCCGCTTGGTGATGAGGACGATTGGCATCCATCAGCCTGTGGTCGAGTTTTTGACACAAGAGAAGCCGGAGGAGCGAGTCGGGCGACACCCCCAAGGACTGGCCAGGGTGGTGGACTGGACAGCGTGGGCGACAGAGTAGATCGCTGACAGGGCAGCACGCGGGCGGGTGGTGGCCGCCTGAGCGGAGAGCGAGGAGGCCTACTACACGGCCTACGCCCAGCACTACAGGGACCAGGTGTTCCGTGGTGCCTGCCGACTGGTACGACTTCTAACTTTAATGCTTTCTTATTTTGCTTTCTATATGATTATGCACTGACCCTTGGACTTCCTAAATGCATATTGACCCCCAGGGGAGGATTGCGGAGTTGTAGGGACTCCTCCACTCGACCATCCAGGAGCGAGATGAGCTCCAACATGCCCTGACCCTTCTGGTGAGTTTCCCTAACTCTTAAACTTGCTTATGCACATGTCTATGATTATGACTGTGAAATGACTAACCTTGGACTTCTAAAATGCAGCGAGCCGAGAGAGTCCAGCGTCATGGGGCTGACGCACCCTCTTCCTCTTCCCAGACTCCTGCGGACCGTGCTGAGCGGAAGGCAGACTTCGCGCGGATGGTGGCGCGAGCTGAGGCAGTCGAGGCGGCGTTCTCCGAGAGGGTAAGTGGTCACTACGCTTTCCCTTAATGACTTATGATTATGGAATGCAATTAGCTAACCACGATGCGTGTATGCAGATGACCGAGCTGACCCACCTTCGAGGGGAGATGGAGTAGAGCCGTGCATCAGCACGGGAGAAGGTTGCCCGCCTCCGAGAGGATATGGCGCGGAGCCGACCGGCAGACGCGGTCGAGACGGCGCTCCTTCAGGCAGAGCTAGAGCATCTCCGGGCCAAAGCCGTAGAGGCGGAGCATTACCGGATGGAGGCGTTAGAGCTGAGAGGGGAGCTGCGGGCGTACAAGGAGATGAGCCGGCGGTCGGAGTGCAGCGGGACTCCAAGCGGCAGCACCCACGGTACGCACAGCTCCTACAAGAGTTACTTTACAGGCTCCTTCGATTGTCGGAGGAAGGAGGAGGAGGAGCGGCGTCGATGACATCGCGAGGAGGGGAGCTTGGCGATGCCTCCGCCAGTGAAGAGGCACGAGGGCTCGGGCGACAGCGGTGGGGGCCTGAGAGAGGAACATGCTTGATGTATCCAGACAGGACTTTTGTACATGATGCTATGATATGATAGTGATATGGCATGCTTTTTTTGGTTGATTTTCTTTTTGCAAATGAATGTGTGTGAATGAGTGCATGAATGAACGAATGCTAACTAACTGACAACGGACCCTAGAGGGACACGAGAGAGTGAGAGAGGGAGAGACGGAAAGCTTTGAGCGGAATGATGCAAGAAGAACACAACTAGTGTGACAGGGAATTAAACGGTCGAAAAATGGCCGCTCCAAGACCCATACGGCCTACTTTTAGACCGCTAAAAGCCACTCGGCTAGAACCCAAAGAAGCAATGAAACGGTCCAATACTATCCGTTCAAAGGATAAGAACGGTCCAGTTTTGACCATGGGTTTACCAGAACGGCCTTTCCATAATCATGCAAATACCAAGGATCAAAGTGTGTAGAAGGTTGTTGCATGGTATCCATAAGACCGTTCCTTGATTAACACGGTCTATCGATAGACCGCGTACGCAGACGCCCTGAGAGTCCGATTGGGACTCTCTTGGAGAGTCCTAACCCGATAGGGGGGGTTTTAAACCAACTCAAACTCTATCCTAACTCAATCTAGCACTATCCTACCTCAATTCTTGTTGGTTTAGGCCTCTAATCAAGTCCTATAAATAAGAGGGGACTTCCAAGTTCATCCTTCACACATCAACCCTCTTTCAAACCTTGAAATCCTTCTCAATCTTCCTCAAAACGTCATGAAGAGGGCCTTGGAAGGGAGCTCAACAGAGGGGGCAATCTACGAAGGGCCAAAGCCGGCCAGAAAAGAGCGTGGGGTGCTACAACGGCTGACCACAATCCCGAGACATTTGAGCTCCAGCCCCTTGAGAGAGGTAAGTTTGCACAAGTTCATTCAATTCAATTAATTCCTTCAAAAGCTCATATGTTCTTCCTCTCTTCTTCTTCTCTTTTCTTTTCTTCTTCTGCAGCTTATCCCCGGCCCTAGGCGCTACTCCACCTTGAAGTGGATGGCTCCCATGATCCGTGAGCTACCCATATCAGTGACATCTCTCCTCAGGTCTTGGCATCTACACCCTCTCCTAGTGTTAGGCAAAAACTACCCCAAGCTCTCCCCAGATTGGCATAGCATTTTGGCCTTGGAAGAGATATGGCACCCTCAGACCCACACTTTCACTTTCCCATCTTTTGAGGTCACCATCCTTCTAGAGGAGGTGGAGACCTACTTGTCTTTCCCTATGTCTAGGTGGGTGAGGAGGATTTAGTCTGTCACACCGTTGCCCTTGTGGATCCTGCCCTCATCTTAAGAGAGTTTATACCTAGTAGCAAGGACATTCGCACCATAGTGGGCCCACACCATATCCATTTACTACCTCTCAGCCAGTGGGTGATAGCACATTGTAAGAATAAGTGTGGGTGGGATAAGGCCAAGGCTAAGGCCGCTTCAATTTGCTTGTGCGGGGCCATACTCTTCCCCTCTGCTGACCATGTCCTAGATATTTTCATCCTTAGCACCATCAGTGGTCTGTGGCAGGGTCTTTCCATCTCCCAGGCCATCATTGCCTACCTATATGAGGGTCTCAGTTCAGCTGCTCTAGGGGGTCCACTCTTTGGCTCTATGATTCTCCTAGAGTGCTGGATGGGAGTTAGGATGAAGTTCATGCCTAGGGAGGATGTCACTTCGGTCAGCCGGATCTTCGGGAGCCATCCCCTGTTCTTTATTGGTGGTTCTTTCAGGTTCTCCCAGCATGTGGAGTATAAGACAGCCGACAAGAAGACTAGGGATGAATGGCGCCTCTACATCAACACTTTGCCCCTGGATTGGTTCGTGTTGCGCCCGTTCTTCCTTCACGGCACCACCCTCAGGCTTCCTAGGAGGCTTGGACTCGACTTGCGGCTTGTGGGAGACACCACGTTGGCAATGTGCGGCCCACACATGTGTTTTCTACAGGTCAGGCTTCCCAGGATGACAGTTCCAGCACTGCTCCACCTTCCCGCACTACAGGTTAGGTGGCTTGGGACGGAGGAGGATGAGCAGGCGGTTAGGAGCGCGCTGATCATGCGGCAGATCAGCAAGGTGCGCACCCTACCCGCGAAGGCGACAGAGCTCCAAGAGGCATACCAGGCATACGTGAGAGAGCTCAGAGAGATTAGGCCTCGCGGGGATATCCGGCTGAGGATTGATTTATTTTCTTGTTTTCATGATGTTCATATAGAGACTCATGTTTGGAAATGTTTGCATTTGAATGAATAAAATTGATGATTGGATTGATTTGAGTTTGGCCTTTCTTGCATGTGATTGAATGAGTTTGAGATAGGATCTCGGGATGAACACGGCCCATAACCAGACCGCTCAGTTAGATAAACGGTTAGAGTCTAACTGCGCTAGAGAATTGATTGGCTAGACCTGGGCCCTGTAGCAGATCAATCGTAGGGTAAAGAACATGGACCTTTGGAGAGTGGAACGATCTATCGAAGGACCGTGGACAGAGTAGAACGGCCAAGCCTGCACCGTTCTGATTTGTAAACGGTCTAGTAAAGACCATTGATTCTTGAAGGTTCTAGAAATTGGAAGCGGTCTGAACGAGGCCATGTGAAGGCTGGAACGGTTTGATGTTGACCGTTGGAGGGATTAAAACGGTCGCCAGAGGACCGTGCAGAGATGAAAATGCTGAATATTGTCTTCAACTTGCCCCTGCACACATATAAATGAGAAAACAGATTAAATCTATTTTAGGCTTAACCCCTTGCCTGTAGCAAGTTAAGAACTGACCAGTTCTTGATTTTTGGTCAAGAGGGTAAGCCTGATTAAATAGGCAAAATGACAAAAGAAAAAAGAATGCAATGCATGCCATGAAATGCAAGTGATGATTTTGAAAATATTTTTTTTGTAGTTTTGAAATATTTTGATTTCTTTTTTTTTGGATTTTGAAATATATTTTTTTTTAATTTTGAAATATTTGATTTTTTTGGATTTTGAAATGTTTGATTTTTTTGGATTTTGAAATATTTGAATTTTTTAGGATTTTAAAATATTTGATTTTTTGGATTTTGAAATATTTGATTTTTTTTGGATTTTGAAATATTTGATTTTTTTCAAATTTTGAAACATTGTGGGATTTTGAAATATTTATTTTTTTTGGATTTTGAAACCAGCTTAAGCTTGGCGACGGGATATCGTCATATCTCATTAGTGGTTTCCCAAATTCAACGTGCATTATGGGTGACCGCCCATGCCCAGGGTCCAATCCTACTTAACGGTGTCTCTATCAAGGCCGTACCCGGGATACGATCCAGTCCTTGGAAAATAAAAGAGAATTCGATTGGAAAGCTGACAATAGGTATAGAGACTTTTAGGGCTTGAGTTTTTCTCACGGCAACCCCTTTTCAAGGAATTTGATCTGTTGCGCCGGGGCTTTTGTAGACACGCCAAAATTGACATTATTTTGAGTATATTGCATATCGCTCTGCGATGCCCCATTTGACCCTCGAATCAGCTTATTTGAGTGGTTTTCTCACTTTTCTTGAATTTTTCCTATTTTTCCTCATTTATCTCCTTTTTCCTATTTTTTTTAGATTTTTTGGGTATTTATCTCTATTTTCTGAATTAACGCCTTTGATAGGGGCGTGTTTTTGAAACACGACCTTGACTGGGGCGTGTCTTTTCCATTTTATCTATTTATCCCCATTTTATCTACTTTATGAATTTTCTAAATACACGACCTGGGTAAGGGCGTGTTTTTATTAAAACACGACTTGTACTAGGGCGTTTCTTAAGAAAGGACGACCACACTGGAGGGCGTCAATTCTTTTGGTTTGACCGACTTCCCCATTTGAGCTCTTGAAATTAACGCCCTTCCCAGGGGCGTGTTTTTGAAACGCGGCTTTGATTGAGGCGTGTTTTTCATGTTTCAAATATGGGGAGTTTTCATTTCTAAAAATTTGGTCTTGAGAAACGCCCTTGTGCAGGGCGTGTTTTTGAGAAACGCCCTAGGGTAGGTCGTCAATTCTTAAATTAACGCCCTGACCTAAGGCGTGTTTCTTCTTCCGGCTTCGCAGCCCTTTCCCCAGAGAGTCCTTGCTTCGTTAGACACCTACTTTGAATGGGGCTCTTGCCCATTCTTATCCTTCCCTCTTTGGACTCTTACCCATGTTTATCTCCTCCAAATCCTATTTAATAGAGCTATTAGCTCTATTGTTAAGGTTGGATTCTTCCTTTTCTTCTTCCTCCCGACGTTATTCTTCTGCTGTTGTGTTTTCTATTGTTTTTCTTCCTCTTTCTTTCTTTCACGCAGGCTGTTGCTATGGCTGAAGGAGGGGCTTTCTACATCTAACGTTTCATCTCTTGAAGGAGGCTCTCCCCCTATTGAGCATCAAAGCCGAGAGAAACAGGCTCTTTTACTTCTTTTCAATTTCTTCTTGTGTTTTATTGCATTAGTTTCTATCGCATGCATTCATCTTAGCCTTTGGGCTGTTATATTCTTCCCTTCTCAACCACGTTGAGACTCTCCTCTAGTGCAACTCTTGCACACTTCATTATTTTTCACATCATTCATTCATATTCCCACCCTTTTGCATAGGGGTTTAAGGGCAACCACCCTTAAGGTGTGTTCATAATCAATTTATCATGCTCATATTTCTATTAAGAATTGATGCTACACTCACCATGTTATAATTCAATTTCTTTTATTGGTGTTCGTCTTTGTTTTGCAAGGGTAATCAAGAAAGAAGAACTCTCTTCGTCGGCCGGCCGATTTGAAGAGAAAGGAGCACTCACAATCCCCGCATTCAAGGTATTTTTCGCGATCCCTCCATGATTTTTATTGTTATATTTTGAGGCCTCGTGTCTCTGGCGATCACAAACTCCTCTTGTGCACCTCGTGCATATATTTTCCTCCATATTGATGCTTATTGCATGTCTTTTATTTAAATTTTTCTTAAGTGGATTTTTAATTAAGATCTACAAATTGGCGATCACGGTGGGACACTTTTTTGTTTTTATTTTGATTACCCCTTTCCCTTTGGCACCCACGTGTGTCCTTTCCCATTGGTACCCTCGGTACCCTTTCCTTTGTGCCCCTCGGGCACCCTCCATTGTGCTTTGCACTCTCCCCTAAGTGATTTGTCAATTGAATAGATTTGTTTTAAAATTTCCACTTATTTAAAATTTTGATGAGCATGATTCTTTTAATCTGTTGATTGCCTTGCTGCTGTGAGTGCGTTTCTGAAGGAAGCCGATTCACGCCCCTGTCAGAGGCGTGTTTTCGTTTAACGCCCTCCTCCAAGGGCGTCTCTTTCATGAGTAACGCCTTCTGACAGGGCGTTTTTATTCATATCTCCTACACTGAGAATTCACGCCCTAGAGCAGGGCGTTTCTTTGTTGCGTAGCGCCCCACATCAAGGTGCGTTTTATAATTTGACGCCCTACCCCAAGGGCGTCCTTTCCTTTGTAACGCCTCACCCCAGGGCGTTTCTTTGACTTGGTTGGCATCTATTGTATTTTAACGACCTCTCCAGAGGCGTTTATTTTAGTTTTAGCGCCTTGATCCAGGGCGCGTTTTACCTTGCCTGTGGGTCCCCCACAGTGTTTCACGCCCTGCCCCAGGGCGTCTTTTCCATTGGTAGCGCCCTGCCCCAGGGCGTCTTTTGATTTATAGCGCCCTGCCCAGGGCGTTTTTTTGATTGGTAGCGCCCTGCCCCAGGGCGTCTTATTCCTGTGTTTTCACCGAACTCCTTTGTTTATCACTGTATCATATTTCTGCTTATATCTTGCATTCATTCATTCATTTTGCATTGGTTTGAGAGGCCTTATCTCTTTATACTAGGAGCCACACACCCCCTTGGTGAAGGAACGACCCTCCATTGAGCATTCCGTCTCTTTGGATTGGAAATTCCTAAACCAAGCCTCCATAAGTCCCCGCACCCGTGGATTCCCTCACGGACGCCGGGCAGGTTGTACCTTTTTGGAGTCCCGATATAGTTGGCCTAATACGTGGTGAGTGAGAGTTCCTAGTTGGCATTGAAGTGAATCATATTGAAACTAGGACTCTCCTTGTGTGAATTTTTCCAAACTTTATTAAAATTCATTAATTCACCAAGGTTTAAACAATCAAAATCACGGTAACCATTCCAACTTGTGTGCTCCTTTGCATATTATTGTGAAATTTTGATTACATAATGGTTTACCATGATAAGAAAAACATGTTCAATTCAATTCATGAGGATGCACAACCTAGCACTTCTCATCCTCAATTTCAACATGTTAATCATCACAATTCTCACCACTCTTTCAAGGGACCACGTCCTTATTCTCATGGTCATGCCCGACCCATGGGCAATGTCCATCCTCATGGTCCCCCTACTCAGGTTCGAGCCACTATTCCTACGGGACCACCTCGTCCTAATGATGGGAAAGTTTCTCAAATCTTGCATGCATTAGATCATCTTACCCCTCAACAGATCCAAGCCCTTAAGGCTGCCGTTGAGGGTACATCTCATGCATCTCTCCCTCATTCCAATTCTATTCGGGTGGCCCATCACCCATCTCCCTCCAATTCTACACGGGTGGCCCATCACCCACCCCCTCTTTCCAATCATATTCAGGTAGCCCATTACCCATCTCCCCCTATTCATTCTACTCGGGTGGTCCGACACCCGCCTCCTTCTATTCCTCCTCCAACACGGCCCCGAGGCCCTTTTATTCCTTGCAATCCGGCCCATCCGGGTTCTTCTTCGGGTTATCCCGTCAATTCCCCTCCACGGCCTTCTTATGCGGCTCCTCCTTCAATGCCCTGCCAACCCTCTATTGTTCATGTTACTCCCCTCCAGCAGGATATCCTTGATAAGATTGCTTCCATGGAGGAACAATTAAAGAGGGTTACAAGTTCACGGCCAGTTCCTCCTACTCCGATTAATCCTCTCCATGCGGCTTTGGATGATATTACAAGAATGGAGAGAGAATGGAAGGATAGGATGGACGACTACAGTGTTGATATTCCAAATGAGCAAGAGCCGGCAATTGAAGAATCTGAAGCAATGTACGATGATGAAGCTATGCAGGCACCCCTTTCGAGTTTCCCTAACTTTCCACTTCCCCCACTATCATTTGATGAACCCCCTGCTCAGGAGGAAACCACTCCCAATTCAACCCCTGTTTCTGAGACTAGTTGGTGTTACGACGATGGATCGATATTCCAATCGCCCGCGCCGGCGCCTATTGAGTCTCTTCCCATTCCCACTCCCACTCCTAACACCGCTCGCCCCGTCCGGCATTTCCTACGCACCAAACCTTCACCCATTAACCCTCCGCCAATTACACCTCCCCCCATTATGCCATTAGCCTCCACCTCGGCCTCCACTTCCCCAATTTCCCCACCATTATCCTCCAGTATGCCTTTAACCCCAAAACCCACATTGCCTACGCCACCACTTAACCCTTCACCTATGGTTAGTCCTGAGCAGGATCCACCACTTTTTGCACCCGAGCCAATCCTAACTGCTTCCGAGCAAAGGGAGAAGCTCAGCGTGTTTGAACCTCCGCCTCCACTTACGCCAACGCCTTCCATTACACCATCACCATTCATGGAGCCTTCCACCCCCGCTTCACCTCCTTTTACTACTCGGAATGGGGGGCCTTCTACAAGCACAGGCGCCAAGGATAAGCAAAAGGCGGGCAAGAAGACTTTGGCCACGACTGTGCCATTCAAGATTCAAGAATTTATTTGCCGGATGCCAATCCGGGTTATTGTGCCGCGCGTGATCGAAGAGGCCGAGTCACCGCCATTGCTCAACAGATGCCAAGTGTTAACGACGTATGAAGGCCAGGCAGGGCACCCCTTGTTCAAACTTTCCAATCCAGAATTCATTATTCCTTACAAGGGGCGAAGGCCCATTTTGCTCAACATTCCATATACACCACATTCAATGGGCAACATAATGCTTCCCGTTCCAACTCTACGACTCCCTCACTTTATTGATTTTCGCTTTCCAAAGGGGTTGTCATTTATTGAAGCTTCCTTTATTGGGCCAATCGGCCGTACATGTTCACTGCCAGGGAGGGGCAGTTACCTTAATGCTAAGGGGCCATCCCTTATTTGCTCCACTTTCTATTCATCCATCTCTATCACTTTTTCTTCATGGGCCATTCCCAGGGTTAGGAGGAGGATCACATCCTCTCGCCCTTCACATTCTTCATATTCTTTGCATTTCATGCATTCATCGCATCCATCCCATTACATGCATTTGCACCTCCTGCTTCCCGGGTTTCCAAACCCGTATCTTCCTCAACTTCCGGTACCTCCGGATTCTCCACCCGATTGTCTCCATCTTTTCCCCGGGCATCGCGCCCCTTTCTATTTGCTTCCTCCGGAACCTCCGGACTTTTCCCTCGGGCACGACGCCCCTTTCCACCTTCTCCTTCCTGATTTTATTCCTCCGGAACCTCCGGATTCTCCGTCTTATTCTCTCTATCATCTCCCAGGGCATCGCGACCCTCCTGATTTCATTCCTCCGGAACCTCCGGACCTTCCATATGTCCTTCAATTCATCTTTTTGCTCCTCCGGGACTCCATATCTTTTACTCTCTTCTTTCTTTTCTTCTTCCTTTTCCATCATCTTTTTCCCTATTTTTTCCCAGGGCATTGCGTCCCTTCTTTCGTTATCCCTCCGGAGCCCCCGGATTCTTCCTATCATAATTCTCCTCCACTGCCTCCGGACCCTCCGGATCCGCCTCTTTCCATCTATCAATTTCTTCTTCTAATTCCTCATGATCCTGGGTCCGACCCAACTTCTTCCACTTCCACTGCCTTGGGCATCTGCCCATTCTCCCATTGCTTCCGAGGCTTTAGTCCTCACCCCTCTTCTTGATTTTCCGCTTCTTCTATAGACTGTTCCATGTGATCAGGGTCTCCGCGCCTTAGTGAGGGAGTTCTAGCCCTCGCCTCTCTTCCTTTTTCTCCTTATTCGTCTGAGTCTGGTCTTGGCACCACTCCTTCTTGTTAAGCCACTTTCAAACCCTTTGCTTCCAATCCTTTTATCTGTCTAAGAGGACTATCCCACAACGATCATCCGTCTGGGCAGCTGCTTCAACAAAGGTTGCAAGGTAACATATTGGCGTAAGTATGCATTTTCATGATATCATTTTCTCATTACTTCACGCATGATTTTCAAAATCAAGTGCTTCTTAACGAGATTAAGAGTGGTGTTTTAAACCTTTATCTTAGGCTTTTTGTTTAATTAAATCACTCTCAAAAGAGTCTTTAGGCTTGCTTTTGCATCACTCTTGGTTAATAAGAACCCGCACTGGGAATTCAACCTTCTCTCCCCGCTTGTTAAAAGTAACCCTTAGCTGGGCATTCCACACACTTCACGGCGTCCTTAGCCGGCTCCTTTGGTTAAAATACCGTTGCTACCTTGGCCATGCCATGAGTATTTCTGAAAGTCTTTTCTCTTCTTCACTCGGCCGCATGCAGGGGCAAGAGGTTGATGGATGAGATGACCAACCTTGGTAATCCCCAATACGAGAGGAGTCTCAAATAGGGGTAGTCTTGACCCGAAATTAATTTGAAATTTCATATGAATTTCATTATACATCTCGCCAAAAGGGCAATTATGAAAATCAAGTCAAATCAATAAAATGCAAAATTGTGAATTATGGCATGTCAAGAGTGGCAAAGTCCCCGCAGGGAAACCCTGGTCGTATGCATGTCAAGGGTCTAAAAATCAAAGGCACAAAGCCCCGGCACAACAGACTACCTCTTTGAGGGTTAACACCTTGGAAGGAATTCAAGTCTTGATATCTCCCATCCTGCATAAAGCTTATCTCCAATTATTCTTCTCTTCTCCCTCCAAGACCGAATGTTTCTCGGGTATGGCCTTGGTAGGGGCATCGTTAATCAAGGGCAGTCAGTTATAGGGCGCCACCCTTTCAATGCACGCCCGGCTTTGGGCAGTTTTAAGCAAAAAGGGAGGAAACGAGGACCCCTAGCCAGTGGTTCAAAAACACCCTTTGATGCTGCATAAACAATATTTCCAAAATCTCCACAAAAATTTGAATATTTTCAAAATCTCCACAAAAATTTGAATATTTTCAAAATCTCCACAAAAATTTGAATATTTCCAAAATCTCCACAAAAATTTGAATATTTTCAAAATCTCCACAAAAGTTTGAATATTTCCAAAATTTCACAAAAAATTGAATATTTCCAAAATCTCATAAAAAATTTACATATTTCCAAAATCCAAAAATTTTGCATTGTATTTTCTGATGGTGTTTTGCAGGAATAACTTTCCAAGGACCAGGAGCACGGGATGAGTCCTCTCTCCACTCATTGCTATCAATCTATTGATTCTTTCCCAATATTCTCATGACATGCCACCCTGGGCATCTTTTTTTGATTATCATCTCCTCATATCTTTTTTGGTTATATCTCCTGATTATCATCCTGATTATTCATCTCGAGATCTTTCAATCAACTCCTGCTGATTTCTCTTAATTAATTCTGCCACTGGGCATTATATCACTCTGATCATCCAAATCTTGATTAGCCAAGATTGTCATCCTCATGACGAAACAATAAACAATGATGATTTGCAATGCTATGATTTGACTTATGCTATTCATTACATGTTTGAATGATATTGATGATTGCTATGCTTAAGTGCCTTATTCATTGCTTGTTATCTTTTATATCTTGGCTGATGAATTTTTGAGCGCAGGATAAGAAGCTCTTGGTCCCGCCGGCAGGGCATCATCACTCAAAGTCCCACGGTGCTTGCAGCTCATTTCTCAGTTCCCATGCTTATTGATATCACCATCTCCTGTATGCATTTTACTATATGTTACATATGCTACTAGATTATATCAAGGACCTTGTGGCTTTGGTAAATCTGGAATTTGAGTTCCCCTTCATCAAAAACGATGACGATTCCAGAGGCATCTCAGTCATACGGATAGGCCGTTGAGCCGTCCGAGACTGGGGACGATGGTTCCTTTTTATGAGTTGGTGCGTGGATAAACGGGCTTCGGCTTAGTATCAGCTCGTGAAATCGGTTTCTTGACCCAGTCTTGGCAGCTTAGTAATATTATCCTTGATTATCTTATATTTTCATTTGATTTAATTTTTTCCTTTAGCCCAGCATGCATTCATGTAGGACTTTGGAACAATTGTTGAAAAATCATTCTGATAAGCTGATGTTGAGAGTTGAATTGATCTTAACCTTTCCCCGATATGCGATTTTCATTTCCGAATTAGATCCTCAGTTCGTTTTGTCGCTGTTTTGGGTCATTTTCTCGAAAGCTCCTTGTTTGGATTTTTATCATCTTATTTTTTTAATCTCCTTTCCTTTGATCCACCTTGGCTGCAGCACGTCCACTGGCTGGTAACCGCTCCCCGATGGTGAAATCTACAGGTTTGTGACCTGGGGTACTTCCACCGCGCTGGAAGTTGATCATTTTATTTTATCTTCTTCGTGCACCGCGTGCACATCTCCCCTTTTATCCAAACATTGTTGATTTCAGTGAATTTCCCGAGATTGCTTCATCTCGTGCTTTTGATTTCATTCTCATCAAGTGATGTTGATTGCGTGTCTCATCACACCTTGGCATCTACTTTTCAGTTTGCTACGCTCCCTTGCAAAGCAGACGCCAAGGCGGGGCAGCTGTAGACACGCCAAAATTGACATTATTTTGAGTATATTGCATATCGCTCTGCGATGCCCCATTTGACCCTCGAATCAGCTTATTTGAGTGGTTTTCTCACTTTTCTTGAATTTTTCCTATTTTTCCTCATTTATCTCCTTTTTCCTATTTTTTTTAGATTTTTTGGGTATTTATCTCTATTTTCTGAATTAACGCCTTTGATAGGGGCGTGTTTTTGAAACACGACCTTGACTGGGGCGTGTCTTTTCCATTTTATCTATTTATCCCCATTTTATCTACTTTATGAATTTTCTAAATACACGACCTGGGTAAGGGCGTGTTTTTATTAAAACACGACTTGTACTAGGGCGTTTCTTAAGAAAGGACGACCACACTGGAGGGCGTCAATTCTTTTGGTTTGACCGACTTCCCCATTTGAGCTCTTGAAATTAACGCCCTTCCCAGGGGCGTGTTTTTGAAACGCGGCTTTGATTGAGGCGTGTTTTTCATGTTTCAAATATGGGGAGTTTTCATTTCTAAAAATTTGGTCTTGAGAAACGCCCTTGTGCAGGGCGTGTTTTTGAGAAACGCCCTAGGGTAGGTCGTCAATTCTTAAATTAACGCCCTGACCTAAGGCGTGTTTCTTCTTCCGGCTTCGCAGCCCTTTCCCCAGAGAGTCCTTGCTTCGTTAGACACCTGCTTTGAATGGGGCTCTTGCCCATTCTTATCCTTCCCTCTTTGGACTCTTACCCATGTTTATCTCCTCCAAATCCTATTTAATAGAGCTATTAGCTCTATTGTTAAGGTTGGATTCTTCCTTTTCTTCTTCCTCCCGACGTTATTCTTCTGCTGTTGTGTTTTCTATTGTTTTTCTTCCTCTTTCTTTCTTTCACGCAGGCTGTTGCTATGGCTGAAGGAGGGGCTTTCTACATCTAACGTTTCATCTCTTGAAGGAGGCTCTCCCCCTATTGAGCATCAAAGCCGAGAGAAACAGGCTCTTTTACTTCTTTTCAATTTCTTCTTGTGTTTTATTGCATTAGTTTCTATCGCATGCATTCATCTTAGCCTTTGGGCTGTTATATTCTTCCCTTCTCAACCACGTTGAGACTCTCCTCTAGTGCAACTCTTGCACACTTCATTATTTTTCACATCATTCATTCATATTCCCACCCTTTTGCATAGGGGTTTAAGGGCAACCACCCTTAAGGTGTGTTCATAATCAATTTATCATGCTCATATTTCTATTAAGAATTGATGCTACACTCACCATGTTATAATTCAATTTCTTTTATTGGTGTTCGTCTTTGTTTTGCAAGGGTAATCAAGAAAGAAGAACTCTCTTCGTCGGCCGGCCGATTTGAAGAGAAAGGAGCACTCACAATCCCCGCATTCAAGGTATTTTTCGCGATCCCTCCATGATTTTTATTGTTATATTTTGAGGCCTCGTGTCTCTGGCGATCACAAACTCCTCTTGTGCACCTCGTGCATATATTTTCCTCCATATTGATGCTTATTGCATGTCTTTTATTTAAATTTTTCTTAAGTGGATTTTTAATTAAGATCTACAGCTTTGTGTCCGTCATCGAACGTACATCCGCTCTAGCCACGCATACGACCGGGCTCATGACGTCCTGCGGAGAAACTGTACTGCCACTCTTGCCATGCCTAGTTTCATTCTTTTCTTGGGAGTATCTAGACTTTTGAGCTTCGAGCTTTTGAATGAGCTTTTAGCTTTGACTTGATTTTTCCCCTTTTCTTTTATTCCTTTCTTTTTTGTTTCTTTTGCTTTTGCGGAATTAAGTCATAACGGACTGCCCCTATTTGAGACCTCTCTTTTATCGGGGTGCCTAGATCAGTTCTCGCCCCCTTATTCATCACTTGCCCCTATTTTTAGCTGAAAGAGGAGAAAAATAAGGATTTTCACTTTCCCCCAAGCATGGCCAAGGGAGAAACGATGTTGTGAAAAAAGGAACACTCAACCACGGGGGTCGTGTAGCGTGTGAGTGTTGAATCGGGGACCTCCCTTCATGATCAAGTAGAGGAACACCCCGCCACCAGGCCGTTGCTGGCATGACTCTAAGGATAAAAACGTTTAAGATACAACCCGTTCCATAGATTAGACAATTCTTCACCCTCTGCATTGACCAGACGGTACGGGTTCCCAGGATAAATTTCCTTGATTACAAACGGACCCTCCCAATTGGGTTGTAGCTTAGACCTAGGACCTGCTGATCTAATAAATTTACATTTCAAAACCATGTTACCCACTTGAAATTTTCTTTCGATGACCTTCTTTTGAAAATGACACGAGACACAGTTTTGATAAACGGAGACGTGATTACTGCATTAAACCGCTTCTCATCCAAGAGTTCCAGTTGGACTAACAACGCCTCTCGACGTTCGTCGAGATTAAGT
Source organism: Amorphophallus konjac (assembly GCA_022559845.1). Taxonomy (NCBI): domain Eukaryota; kingdom Viridiplantae; phylum Streptophyta; class Magnoliopsida; order Alismatales; family Araceae; genus Amorphophallus; species Amorphophallus konjac. Next base: position 109,059,384 of record CM040117.1, read on the forward strand.
TTTTTGTCGAGCTGCACTCTTAGGGAAGGGATTAAAATCTCATACGGGAGTATCGCCTCCATCCCATAAGTGAGAGCAAAAGGAGTTTGCCCCCGTGGGAGTGCAGACAGAGGTGCGATGAGCCCATAGAGCTTCTACTAATTTATCGGCCCAAGCATCAAATTTATGTGACTCGCATGTTTTCTTAATGATTTAAAGAAGAGTCTTGTTGGTGGCCTCGGCTTGGCCGTTGCCTTGAGGGTAGTATGGTGATGAATGATGCAATGAAATGTTAAATTTCTTACAGAGGTCCTGGAGTTCTTGTGACACAAACCGTGGTCCGTTGTCGGTGACGATGTCGCTCGGCACTCCAAACCGTGAAATGATATTCTTGAGGATAAAGCGGCAAACTATTGTAGGTTTGATTTCTGCATATGCTTCAGCTTCTGCCCACTTGGTGAAATACTCCGTAGCTGTAAGGATGAAAGATTTCTGTTTAACCTGGGAGTTTGGATCACCGAGTGGGCCTACAATATCAAAAGCCCACATGGAGAATGGCCAAGGAGCGAAAAGAGGATGGAGAGATGAATCAGGAGCATGAACCTTGTCAGCATGGAGTTGGCATTGAAGGCACCAACGGACATAGGTGTGAAGTCCCACGATCAATGACACCCAAGAGGGGGGTGAATTGGGTGTTTACAAAACTTTAAGGAAAACTTTGGCCTTTTTAAAGAATGTGATAAAACACTAACTAGAAGGTTGAAATCTATTTAACCACGAGTTAGAATACAACATATACTAACATTCACACAGAATGGAGGTAGGAGAAATGATCCAAACCATACAATCATACCACAATGCAAGGTGATTTTTAAGGTGGTTCGGATGTAACGACGGCAATCCTACATCCACCCCTCACCAAATCCGGTGAGGCTTCACTTAGGGACAAATCCCCAAATGGAGACGACACTCCAAACACACACGCAGGATGACACCTGTCCACACACAGGGGGACACGCCCCAATACACACCCACACACGGAGATGAGATCTCCAACAAGATCCAACAACCGGATCAACAACACACACACATGCTGCGATAGATGCAGCACTCCACACACTAGAAAGACCAAATCTAAATAGATCCATACACACACACACACACACACAGATCTAGGAAGATCCACACACACACACACATGAATCAGACACGACACACACACACGACCATGGATCCAAAATGATCCACACACGCACAAGTGCTTACAATTTATGAGAAACACAAATATAACACCCAAAACACAAAGACAATGAGGCACAGTTTAGAAAACTCCTGATTTGGCTTCCCTTTGAATATATGCTACTGATCTTTGACCGTGGCTTCAACATTGACTTGAGCAGAGCCTGAAAGACTTCAGATTGATCTTGAGAAACAATATTCTTTCACCTTTTAGCAGCCTTCTCTCAAATCCATGCTTGCTTGCTTGCTTCTTCTTCTTTCTCCCTTAGGCAATCTTCCTTTTGAATGCTTGCTTGCTTGCTTCTTCACTTCCTTGGAGGTTACTAGCTTCAGATTGAGCTTGAATCACCTTGAAGATGGATGATGAACTCTTGCACGAAGTACTATTCACGGAGCTACAATACCCTTCTTCTCCCTTGGACAGCCTCCCCTTAGATCTCTTGTGGTTACTAGGGTTTATGACCCTTTAGGTTGGTTTTATACTTCTTTGATGGTCAAGAGACATGCCCCAGACCAGATCCACGAATCATGGCTTAATTGGGGTCATTGGGATTAAACAAATGGGAAGAAAGACCTCTCCATGCGCTTGAAACACAAAGTCAAACAAGGCTGCATCGGGGCTGGTAGTCGACCAGTAGCATGGGGCGGTCGACCGGAATTTTGCAGGTTTGAAGATTGGGGTTCTGGGAAAATCGGTCGATCGCCCCAAGGCTGGCGGTCGACCGAAATCTAGGATTTTCCATATTTCGATCTTCTGTTAATTCTTGTTGACTGGCCCTTGCTCTCCGTCCCACGGAACAGTGAGTATCCTACAAAAATAAGTTGTTAGCCTAGCAAAAAACATATCCCTATGATCAAGGGTTGTGCTTACAACAATATTCATATAGTCTGAGCTTCATTCAGCCCAATTATCATTAAGACTTATATAACACTGCAGTCATCCATTGTGAGTGTATCATGTGCCCAAGTTCCATTCCACTCAGTTTGCCAGTGTTTGCATGAGGGGTTAAAACCATGCATCCACTTGATATTTAGGCATCTTCCAACCGTCTCTATCCTGTAAAAGACAAAGCAAAGCATGAGATGTTCATGAATATGAAAATGGCTTCCTTTTGACATTGACTCATTCTTCCACGAACATGAATGATTATCAACTGAATAGAAGTTAATGCAAGCGCATATGATATAATCATCCACGCATAAAACATTACATGTTCAACCACAAAAGTTCCGTTCGAAAGGAACAAGAACCACATTATGAGCCGCCAGAAGCCATTCGCCAATCTCAACCTTACATGAACAACAGGAGCACAAGGACTCTTGAAATATCACACAGCCAAGTATCATCATGAATCCTCATACCATAAAGTTTAGTTCTCATCAAACTATAAAGTTTAGTTATCATCAAAAACATATGCAAGCCCTATAAAATAAAGTTTAGTTATTATCAAAAATATATGCAAGCCATATACAACAAGGTGGAGCAATCTTCTTCTAAGGTCGGTCAGTAATAGCCCTGCCTAAGAATCTTCTTTTCTAAGGCCAGACCATTGACATGCCCTCCACACTCGCTCGAGTGAGCTGCTTCAACAACCTTCCAGGCCTCATCATCGTCTAAGCATCTCATGAGAACTCCATTAAGAGCCCGCCTATACAACTCTCCTGCAATAATGGTGTATCTAGAGGTGACTCTTCTTATGGCCTTGCGCTGCGCGGCGTTGGCTGATTCTGGGAATGACCCGTCCCTGCAATACTACTCGATCTCGTGATACCAAGGCAATTCCTCCTCTTCTAAAATTTCCTCGAGCTCAGTTAAAGATACTTCTTTCAAATCCTCCTTCTCGGCTTTCTTCTCCACAGACTTCCTAAGTTTATCAAACCACGGATCCTGAAGGGAAGGAGCGTCTAACCGCTGGACCACAATGGTCTCAGTGGCGTAACTGAGGGGAAAGGAAAGGGAAGAAGCGAGCGACGCGAGTGCATCGGCAAGAATATTCTGAGACCGAGGAGTATGAATGTAAATCAGTTTATGGAACTGCTTAGCCAAGATCGTGACCAAATCTTGATAAGGTTTGAGTTTAGGGTCACGAGTGTGATAAGTTGAAAGAACTTGGCACCGCACCAATTGAGAATCTCCTATGATATTCAAGTATCGCGCGCCCATGATGTAGGCGTGCTTCAATCCGGCAAAGAGAGCCTCATACTCGGCTATGTTATTGGTAGCAGGAAAGGAGAGTTGATATGCGATGGGAATGGTCACTCCCTTTGGAGTGAGGAGAACACCGCCGATCCCTCAGCCCTGGGAATTGAGAGCACCATCGAAGTGAAGAGATCAAAAAGGGTGATGAGTGAGCACAACCAGGTGTTCATCAGGAAACTCATCTTGGATAGAATCGGTGCAAGGGATAGGAGAATGAGCGAGATGTTCAGCAATCGCATATCCCTTGATCGCTTTCTAAACGACGAAGGTGATATCAAATTGAGAGAGAAAGCTCTGCCAGCGAGCTAATATGCTAGAAAAGATGAGTTTTTCTAAAAGGTAGCGAATTGGGTCCATTTTAGAGATCAACTTAACTTCATGGGCACGGAAATAATGTTTTAATTTCTGGGCTGCCCATACTAACGCTGCGCAGGTCTTCTCCATGGTGGTATACTTAGATTCAGCAGGATTGAACAACCTAGAGAGGTAGTAGGCTGCCCTTTCCTTCCCTTCGTCGTCCACTTGTGCCAAGACAGCTCCTAGGGAGTCATCAATAATTGAAATGTATAAAATCAAGGGTTTCCCAGGAGCAGGGGGTTGCAAAACAGGGGGATTGGACAAATAAATCTTAAGATCCTCATAGGCCTTCTGACATTGTTCATTCCATTCAAATTTGGCCCCCGCCTTTAACAATTCATAAAATGGGCGGCATCTTTGCGAATGTTGAGATATAAACCTCCGAATAAACTGCAGATGCCCAATCAATCCTCTAAGCTCCGTGATGTTCTTAGGCGGTGGCATTTCCATAATGGCCTTCGCTTTATTTGGATCAAATTAAATCCCCCGCTTGCTAACTACAAAGCCTAGTGACTTCCCTAATGCTACCCTAAACACACATTTCTTCGGATTCATTTTTAACTTGCACTTCCTAGCTCTTTGCAACACCTTGGCTAAAATGACGGGATGTTCTTCCTCGGACCTCGATTTCACCAGAATATCATCCACGTAGGCCTCCATAAACACATGCATCATATCGTGGAAGATAGTCATCATTGCCTGTTGATACGTGGCACCTATATTCTTCAATCCAAATGGCATGACAACATAGCAGTAGGTGCCCCAGGGCGTGGTGAATGAGATTTTCTCTTGATCCTCGGGAGCGAGACGGATTTGATTGTATCCAGAATATCCATCCATAAGCAAGAGGGCTTCATACCAATCCATGGTGTCTACCAACACATCAATGTGAGGAAGCGAAAAATCATCCTTAGGACATGCCTTATTCAAGTCCCTGAAATCAATGCAAATCTGAATTTTTCCATCCTTTTTCATCACAGGGACTATGTTCGCCACCCATTGAGGATATCAAACAACCATAATGAACTTGGCCTTATGCAATTTATCAACTTCTTCTTTTATCTTTAAGGCCATTTGGGGGTGGAATCTTCTCAATTTTTGTTTAACGGGCGTTGCCCCTGGTTTGAGTACCAATCTATGTTCTACCAGAGCGGGGTCAAGGCCTGGCATGTCCTCGTAGGACCAGGCAAATGAATTGCTATACTCCCTCAAAACCTTGGTTAGCTCCTCTTCAACCTGAGGAGGGAGATTAGCAGAGATAATTATAAGCCTGGAATCCTCTTCAGCTCCTAGGTTAATTTCTTTCGTGGGTTCATCCACTGCCAATGACGGTTCATCAAATCTCTTTAAACCCTGTGCATACAGATCGGCAGCATCATCCACGTCGCTTTCCTCATCATCGATAGGGTCCTTCTCATCTATGATTTCATAAGCACCCAATCCGTCATCCCTCCACACCCCATCTATCTCTTCATCATCCTCCAAGACGATGGCTGTCTCTACGAACTTGGGGCACTTAAGGAGGGAGTGACAACGTTGGACAAGATCTTGAAGGAATCTATCAGGAACGGCTTTAGAATGTCGCGTCATCGGGTACGTAGCAAGTGTGGACGGGTTGGAGACATTAGAATGAGACCCTAACTCACTAGACTCAGTTGACTCTACGTCTCTAATCTCAACAAGTCCTACACCTAACCTAGGGGATAGAAAATCTACGGGAATGGAAACATGGGCCTCGTGCCCCTGGGAAGGATGCAGACAAAACAAAGCATATTCCTCCATTTAAATCTCTGTTTTGAAATTGGCGGTTTTTTTGGAGATCGGAGGAAATCATGCAACAAGAGAGGTCAGAGGAGGAAGGAGGAGGAGAAAGTCGAAGGGGGAAGAGAGACGAGAAGAGAACATCGAAGAAAGGGTCAGAAGAAGAAAACCACATTTCTGAAAGATCGGATGTGGGGGTCCACATAGTGGACAGATCAATAGGTGGGCACTACCCACATGCACACGGAACAAACAAAATTTCGAATGGCCTTTCCGTGAAGAATGGGTTGACCATGATTGGTGGTGAACGGGGAATAAACCCAAACTGAAACAGGGAGGCAAGGTGGGAAGGAGGCCAAGAAAAAGTAATGATGGAGCTCCCCTCTTCCCGTGGCCTCCGGTAAACTTTCTCCGCCGGAGAGCACTTCACAAGCTGCATCTCTGCCTTCTTCGAACAAGCTTCTTTTTCATGAAACAATTCTTCAAAATAATCACAAAAATCTTCCATGTCACCCACCAGCCCCTTCAGTGGCAGCGGTGGGTCAACAACAGCACAAGCGGCATTACTTTTTATATTAGAATAGGGCGGCGTCCTTCAGGTACCTGGCTGCAACGGGCCTTTTACAAAATGCTGACGGTAGTCCCACGACAGCGGCCCAGAATCTCCCAGAATTGACAATGCCGACTCTCGGTAGCCGAGGCCTCTTCGGCTCATCTTTCTGCCTCTTGGGATGGGTGTAGTTCACCCCTGTAACTGGGCTCCGAGACCCATGCCTGGTTGGTACCCTAACTTCAAGATTATGTTCCAACCCTTGGAATCTCGTATCTTGGGCTTGGCTTTGACGTTGACAGGCATAGTGGCGGGCTTGCGTGACGCATATGCCCAGGGAAAATCCAAGTCAATTACAGAAAGAACTGGCCTATTGCTCGGCCAGAGAGTTGGCAAAATCTTATCAGAAATAGCTTCGACTGTCTGCACTGTAGAAACACTTTTTACCTTGACTACCCGCCCCTGAAATGGGATTTGAGGCACTGGTGGGCGATCGAGGGCACTGCATGCAAGCTATCAATCCATGGATGACCCAGAATAGCCTTAAACATTGGGTCTATGTCCAACACATAAAATTCCACGTCCATTTTCAAAGGCCCTAGCTCGGCCTAAATTGTCACGACCCTGTGGCAAGCTCTCCTGGAGTTATCATACACATCAATAGTTGTCGGTGTCGGCCTTAGCATGTCTTCAGAGATGTTGCAGGTATGCAGAGTGCTCAAGGGACAGACATTAATAGAAGCTCCTGTGTCCACTAGAGCTGTATCAATAGCCACCTTATTTAATGTAATGGAAATGCATAATGGCATCTGGCGTGCCTCCGGGGGTGCTAACTCTGACTCATAAAAGGAAATAGACGGCCTCTTCATAATAGTGGCCAATGCCGATGGTAGATTTTTCACTGCCATATCCTCAATGACCATCACTTTTTGAAGGAAAATTTTCAGAGCGTCCTGGTGCAGTGTGGATCTCTTAATCAACTCCAATATTAGGATCTTGGCCGACGTCCGGTCCAAGTGCTGTAACAAATCATATTTCGTGCCTGGTAAGGGGTTTGACTGATGTGACACAACTACGGGGTATGCAGCAAGCAGACGGAATCTTAGGACCTATTCCGCATTCACAACCACATAGCAATTAAGTTGATAAATCGGGGCCAAATCGCCGTCGCACACACACGAGCCCGGGGTGACAAAATGATGCCAAGGGGAGGTGATGGATCAAGACCCTTGCTGGTAGAGTGCCAGCCGGGCTAGGGTTGCCCTGCCGAGGGTACGTAGCCCACGCTTATGGGGCTGGCCGGAGCCAATTGGGGCACTAGGTCCCACTCTTTCACTGCCCACGATGACCGCTCGTAAGTGTGGCACGTGGGGTAGGACACTCTCTCGCTTGCACAACGGAGCTATGTCTACGGATATTAAATGAACAGACACTAAAGAGTAATGGAGCAAAGTTTAGAGCTCACCTGGTTGGTTTGAAGAAACCAACCCCGTTCGGAGACGTGGGCGAGCGGGGAAGTGTGGATCCCGCACACTGCGCCGATGTAGCTTGAGCTGTTTATTACATACACTACTCCTCACGCAGGAGGGTTGGACTAAGGGTGGGGAAATAAAGCTTACATCCAAACACTACCTCCACGCAGGGAGGGGCGCTAAGCCGGCCAGGCGGGAGGGGGAAACTCGCCGAAGTTGTAGGAGAGGAAGCCAACGTTGGGTCTGCTAACTTGCTGTGAGAGGAGACAGGCAGCGGCTGTTGCAACCGTAGTTCTTACTCAAGAATTTTCCCGTAGACGAGACCAGGAGGAAATTCTTCGTAACAGGAACTGGGACGTCTCTGAATTTTACTGAATTCTTATGACGTCGTCGCTGGCTGCGGCGGAGGCTCGAACAGGACGAAGGAATCTGGGGTTGACAGCTTCAGATCTGATGCAGCAGGATGCATAGAATGTACTGTTGGCTCCCGAGCTCCGAATCTCGAACCGTCAGAGTAGCTGGAACCGTGGAGGAACTCTCTTCACAGAAAAACCAGTGGGGAGGCCGTCTGAGGTCGGGATGGCCTGGGGGACGCCGATGAGTGGGTACAGGTCGCTGAAGACTGGGGAAGGCAGATCCGCGCGACTGAAGGGGAAAAATCATAACTTTGGCTCCCAGATGCCGAACGTAGTTCTGCTTCTTGATCCTGGTCGGGGACAGGTGGAGGAAGAACTTTAAAGAAGGAACCACGGTCTGACTCCTCCACTGTGAATCGTGGTTCAGCTTCTGGTTGAACTCTGGTGCTCTGCAGATGGAGCTTGGCGCAGTCGAGGGAGAATGGCTCTCCCGGGCAGCCCCAAACTCGGAATGGTACGATTCTTTCTCGCCTGCGTAGTGGACTGGACAACCTTTCCGGAAATGTATGGTACGCCTCTGGATGTCGCCTTATGAATCTGGGGAAGCTTCTGCAAGTCGTAACCTTTTCTGCCACCTGCTGACTGTCAAGGTAAAGAGAAAGGATGGTGGTGGAACTAGTGATAGGGGTGGGGATTGGCAATGGTGGAGATGGTGGGGTGGATGGTTGATGGGAGAGGGGTGTTTAAGGGTGTGGAGGGGAGAGGAACAGGGGATTAAGGAGTCTTGGAGGGAGGTGGAGTGGAGGGGCCGCAGCTATCAGGTGGGGTGGTGGGGGTCGGCCAAGGGAATGGGGGTGGGCTAGATGAGGTGGGTGCGCAACCAGCAGGGGGGATGGGGGTTAATTCGCCCAGGGAATATGAATGAATGGTGTGGGGAAGTGGTATGGATGCTTGGGAGAGAGGGAAGGTTGCCTTGGAGGTTGAGAAGGTGTATGGGGAATGGGAAGGGTTGCCTAGGGTGGAGGAGGTATTGAAGGGAGTTATGGGCCTTGGGAAGATGAAAGGGTGGAGGGGTGAGGTGGCAGCTGAGGTGGCAAGGGGGAGGGGAGGTGAAGGGCCAAGTTCGCCCAAGGGAGGGGAGAAGAGAGAGAGTGGGGTTCGCCCCCTAGAGAGAGAGAGAGAGAGGGAGAGAGAGAGACAGCTAGAGAGAGAGAGAGGATTGCACTTATGCTCAAAATACTCAAATATTCATTACCCATCTCAAGGGGGGGTTGGGGTCCTATTTATAGGGATCCCAACATTTACAAAAAGTCCCTGGAGAATATGCTAAAAGCAAATAAGCAAGGGGGTGTGGGAAGGAAGAGGGCGCCCATGGGCCAGGCCCATCTAAATGGGCCCATATGACCCCCTAGCCTAACAAACATAGATAAATAACGTGACGACCTAGGGACATGACTCAAAATAAAGACAAGTACATCAAAATGACTCAAGAAAGGAGAAAATACATCAATATGTCCTCAGTAATAAACTCCCGTGTCGCCGTGGGCCCATCAAGTCGTGCAGTCGCACACTACCCATCTCCGGAAGGGAGAGAGGTGTCGAGCCAAAGGGAATTCTGGGTGATGTCCCCGTCAACTCCCCCGGGCTACGAAGAGCTCGACTCTGTCGAGAAAGGGTCCACTCGACTGCGGTAATGCTCCAGGAGGTCGGGGTCCAGCTGCTGAAGATCCTCCCTACTCACCCATGAATCATCTGAAGGGGGCCGGCCCTTCCACCTGACCAAGTATCGCTCGTATGCTTTGCTCCGGGTGACAGTGACATGTTCATCCAATATCCGCTCTATTTGCTCCAGTTGGCCCCTCTGGACTGGTGGAACTCTCTCATGGGTGGTGGCTCTCTCAGACGGTGGAACAGGCTCAATTCCCTCACTAGGTGTCACCGTGGGACCCCTATATGGCACCAAGTCAGCCACATTGAATATGGGACTTACTGCGTACTCCTCGGGGAGGTCCAACACGTAAGCGTTTGTGCCAATCCTCCTCAGAACCTGGAAGGGGCCTGATCCACGCGACCTCAGTTTGGAGACATTTCCAGGGAAAAGCCTCTCAGTTCTTACCATCACATAGTCACCTACGTGAAACTCCTGGTGGCGTCGGTGGGAATCAGCCGACTTCTTATACACCTTATTGCTTTTGTTGGTGTGTTTGCGGATGTTACCATGCAGAGTTGTGAATGATCCTTTAGCGATGAAGGGAGGGCCTGGACAATCAAATTCAGCCCTATCAAGTGTTAGTTTGGTTTTGACAGACTTAGGAGGACCAGGGCATCCATGAATTGACCTATCATGCTTAGAAACCATGTGGACCTTGGTGCACTTAGGTGGACCGGGGCAACCATAAGTGGCCCTATCATGCATGAGACAGATGAAGAGCGGGGGAAGACCAACTTGTCCAAATGTAAACCTATCGTGCACTGGACCTAGTGTGTGAGTGACACAAATGATGTGACTAGCCTGACCACATGATGCGAAAGGTTGTGATACATAGATTCCTATCAAGATGGTCCCATCTATGAGATTTGGGGGTTTCCACTCATGGGGATCGAAGCGGTTCTTGGGATGGGTCACTCCCTTATCTCCAAGGTTGATGTCACCCTTGGCATTGACTCTCATAGTGTGGGCAGAGTTTTGGAATGGGTGGGTTAGGACTGACATGGTGGGTGAGGGCAGGAGGGAGTGGGTGGTAAGTGATGAGTACTTGGAAGCCCATGGGGAGTGGCCAAACAGATCAAGATGGGTTAAGGGGTGAGTGACGTGGAGGGGGGTTTCAATCCAAGTGATCGCCCTAGGGTCCCTAGCACACATAGGGAAGTGGAAGTCATGATCCTGGTGGGGCCCAACGCAAGGCTCCTTGTAGGAGGGCAAGGGGGTGATGTAAAACTCATTAGGCTCAGGTAGAAACAACAAGAGCTTACTCGTGTAAGGACCCTTGGTGTAAATGGAGGTGATGGTCCCGATAGAGGGGTGTGAGAAACTAAGGTACCCCATTTTGCTTGCTTCTAAGGCCCACATGTTTGTCACCTCTATTTGCCAAAATACACTCCTAACCAAGTCCATCATGGCTCCCACAGAGAAGAACGATTGGTAGGTTGTGTGGAATGGAGGAGTGGGCAAAATTGGGTAATGATTTTCCATAGGGGGGTGCATGATGTGGAGGAGGAGGTCTTGCTTTAACCACTCAATGAGGGGTTCCCCTAAAATCACAATTTTCATGGAGGGAGGGGTGGGGGGACTTGGTTGGTTATCTAGCAACTCTAGGGGAATGATGTTCCTAGTTAGGCTCGTTGTGGTCTCTTTGGATAAAGAGGAGCCTTCTTGACCCAACCTTTGGCATTGGGCTTCATATTCTTCCTCCCAATCTAGGGAAGCCTCATATTCCTCAATCATGTTCTCATCCTTTTGGGGTGTGGGGGTTTTGCTTTCCAAGGGAATGGGAAGGTCTTTTGTGGATGGGGTGATGATGGTTGGGGCATGGTGCACCCGGGGTGGTGAGGGTGCTTGAACTTGGGTTGGGTTTGGGAGTGGAAGAAGTGGAGACCTAAGTTGGGGTAGGATTGGGGTTGGTAGTGGAAGATGGGTGGGTCGAGGAGGATTGGGTTGATTGATTTTGGGAGGTGTGTCCCTTTTAGGGGAAGATGGAGGGGTAGTGGTGGGGACCGTGGAAGCTTGTGGGGTGTGGGTTTGATGGAGAGTTTTAGGTTGGGTGATGGCCGTCATGGGCCTAGGTGGAGTGAGGGTCACTTTGGTTTGAATGGTGGTGGTGATCGGGATAGGAATCATTTGGGGTGGTGGAGTTTGGGTCCTAAGGGAAGTCTTGGGTTGACTGGGAGGAAACGGGGGAGTGGGAGTGCTCTTCGGGTTATGGTCCTCACGGTAGGAGTTGGGGAGGTATTGGAACCTAAGTTGGGTCTTCATGTCTTCCCAGGTATGGATTGGTTCTTCCCTCCTAATCCTCTTCCTAGTTTCCACACTCATCCAATAGGTCTTAGCAAGGTTGGTAAGGTGCATTTTTGTGAGCCTAACTTTCCTATCTTCCGTCATAGGGTACCAACCAAAGTATCGGTCCATAGCACTCTCCCATTTTAGGTAGACATGTGGATTATGTGACCCATCAAAGTTAGGAGCCTCAACCTTAATCATCCTCAAGAGGTAGTCATCCGGGCCCTCCCGTGGTCGCCTTTCAAAATGTCTAGGTTGGCGGGGCCACTCATACTCACGGTGGAAGTCATCCTCAAGGTCCTCCCTATCAAGTTCAACTGGTGGAGGGGGTGCCCTTTGGGCATGGTTCCTAGGTGGGGCCCTAGCTTCATCGAGTCTCTCTAGGCGGGTGGAAATCCCAGTCATTTTCTCCGAGAGGGCTTGAATGGCAGCCTCAAGTCGATCCATTGGAGCTTGGGAAGCCTCCCTAGGGATGTTTGGGTAACCTTGGGGAATGGGATTCATGGGGGAACCGAGGTAGAGGGGTCGGCTCGGTACAAGGCACCACTACGAGTGGACATGCATACGGATGATGAAAATGCAAAGTCCCTAGGACCTAGGCTTGTAGAGACAAGTCTAGGACTTGCTCTGATACCAACTGATGTGACACAACTACGGGGTATGCAGCAAGCAGACGGAATCTTAGGACCTATTCCGCATTCACAACCACATAGCAATTAAGTTGATAAATCGGGGCCAAATCGCCGTCGCACACACACGAGCCCGGGGTGACAAAATGATGCCAAAGGGAGGTGATGGATCAAGACCCTTACTGGTAGAGTGCCAGCCGGGATAGGGTTGCCCTCCCGAGGGTACGTAGCCCACGCTTATGGGGCTGGCCGGTGCCAATTGGGGCACTAGGTCCCACTCTCTCACTGCCCACGATGACCGCTCGTAAGTGTGGCACGTGGGGTCGGACACTCTCTCGCTTGCACACCGGAGCTATGTCTACGGATATTAAATGAACAGACACTAAAGAGTAATGGAGCAAAGTTTAGAGCTCACCTGGTTGGTTTGAAGAAACCAACCCCGTTCGGAGACGTGGGCGAGCGGGGAAGTGTGGATCCCGCACACTGCGCCGATGTAGCTTGAGCTGTTTATTACATACACTACTCCTCACGCAGGAGGGTTGGACTAAGGGTGGGGAAATAAAGCTTACATCCAAACACTACCTCCACGCAGGGAGGGGCGCTAAGCCGGCCAGGCGGGAGGGGGAAACTCGCCGAAGTTGTAGGAGAGGAAGCCAACGTTGGGTCTGCTCACTTGCTGTGAGAGGAGACAAGCAGCCGCTGTTGCAACCGTAGTTCTTACTCAGGAATTTTCCCATCGACGAGACCAGGAGGAAATTCTTCGTAACAGGAACTGGGATGCCTCTGAATTTCACTGAATTCTTTTGACATCGTCGCTGGCTGCGGCGGAGGCTCGAACAGGATGAAGGAATCTGGGGTTGACAGCTTCAGATCTGATGCAGCAGGATGCAGAGATTGTACCGTTGGCTCCCGAGCTCCGAATCTTGAACCGTCAGAGTAGCTGGAACCGTGGAGGAACTCTCTTCACAGAAAAACCAGTGGGGAGGCCGTCTGAGGTCGGGATGGCCTGGGGGACGCCAATGAGTGGGTGCAGGTCGCTGAAGACTGGGCAAGGCAGATCCGCATGACTGAAGGGGAAAAATCAGAACTTTATCTCCCGGATGCCGAACGTAGTTCTGCTTCTTGATCCTGGTCGGGGACAGGTGGAGGAAGAACTTTGAAGAAGGAACCACGGTCTGACTCCTCCACTGTGAATCGTGGTTCAGCTTCTGGTTGAACTCTGGTGCTCTGCAGATGGAGCTTGGCGCAGTCGAGGGAGAATGGCTCTCCCGGGCAGCCCCGAACTCGGAAGGGTACGATTCTTTCTCGCCTGCGTAGTGGACTGGACGACCTTTCCGGAAATGTATGGTAAGCCTCTGGATGTTGCCTTATGAATCCGGGGAAGCTTCTGCAAGTCGTAACCTTTTCTGCCACCTGCAGACTGTCAAGGTAAAGAGAAAGGATGGTGGTGGAACTAGTGATAGGGGTGGGGATTGGCAATGGTGGAGATGGTGGGGTGGATGGTTGATGGGAGAGGGGTGTTTAGGGGTGTGGAGGGGAGAGGAACAGGGGATTAAGGAGTCTTGGAGGGAGGTGGAGTGGAGGGGCCGCAGCTATCAGGTGGGGTGGTGGGGGTCGGCCAAGGGAATGGGGGTGGGCTAGATGAGGTGGGTGTGCAACCAGCAGGGGGGATGGGGGTTAATTCGCCCAGGGGATATGAATGAATGGTGTGGGGAAGTGGTATGGCTGCTTGGGGGTGAGGGAAGGTTGCCTTGGAGGTTGAGAAGGTGTATGGGGAATGGGAAGGGTTGCCTAGGGTGGAGGAGGTATTGAAGGGAGTTATGGGCCTTGGGAAGATGAAAGGGTGGAGGGGTGAGGTGGCAGCTGAGGTGGCAAGGGGGAGGGGAGGTGAAGGGCCAAGTTCGCCCAAGGGAGGGGAGAAGAGAGAGAGTGGGGTTCTCCCCCTAGAGAGAGAGAGAAAGAGAGGGAGAGAGAGAGAAAGCTAGAGAGAGAGAGAGGATTGCACTTATGCTCAAAATACTCAAATATTCATTACCCATCTCAAGGGGGGGTTGGGGTCCTATTTATAGGGATCCCAACATTTACAAAAAGTCCCTGGAGAATATGCTAAAAGCAAATAAGCAAAGGGGTGTGGGAAGGAAGAGGGCGCCCATGGGCCAGGCCCATCTAATTGGGCCCATATGACCCCCTAGCCTAACAAACATAGATAAATAACATGACGACCTAGGGACATGACTCAAAATAAAGACAAGTACATCAAAATGACTCAAGAAAGGAGAAAATACATCAATATGTCCTCAGTAATAAACTCCCGTGTCGCCATGGGCCCATCAAGTCGTGCAGTCGCACACTACCCGTCTCCGGAAGGGAGAGAGGTGTCGAGCCAAAGGGAATTCTGGGTGATGTCCCCATCACTGACTCTTCTGCTTCAACTACTGAGGAAGGAATTGGGGGATTGGGTGCGGGTGCACCAGTTGAGGGATAACTTCTATGAAATAAATGCCCGCTCCGGAGGGTGAAGTTTCGTGCTGGCACGGCACTGGATGGACTCCCGACTGGCCCAGCTGGGTAAGTGGAAGGAATGGTGGTGGGAAAAACGATGGTGGAGGCGGGTCTAACAGGCCCATATGGAAGGACGACTTGTCTTCTTCTCTCCTTGATGTCTTCAATCAACTGTTGCATTTGGGCCCAATCAATTCTCTGCCCTTCATGCAGATCATAAACAAAATCGCGGAACTGTAGCACCTTTCTATGGTGTGCCCGGGCTGCCGATGATATATGCAATATCTAGACTGGTCGACGGCCAGATTCCAGTTAGGGCGTTCCGGAGGGAGCTGAAGATCACCAGTGTACATGAGGGCTAAGAAAATGTCTGGAAGAGTTTCAGGAAGTGGAGGGTAATGGGTTCTCTTAGGACCCGGTCGAGCAGGTGCATAGCCATTTGGTGGCGGGACGTTATGGTACTGTGGCAGCTGTTGAGGCTTTTGTGGGGGTGCGGGGTTGTTGTTGTGGTGGGCGAGGAGCAGGAAATGATGGTTGGGTAGCTGGTGGAGTGGTGAACAGGGGGTTACGAGGAGGTTGTTGGAAGCGTGGTGGAGCGGATTGGTTGGGGAAATGAACAGCCTGCACTTGCTCATTTGTCTGGACTCCTTCAGTGACTGGGCCTTGAGGCTTTCTAGTGGTTTTGGGCTTTTGGGCCTCAAACAAGGAATGAATGGGGGAGTCCTTAAATTGGGTTTGGATAAAATGGGCCCTGCTATACAACTGGTGCATATTTTATATATCATTCATTGCCAGAATGTTCCAGAACGTAGGTGTAGCATTTGAAATCAACAATTTTACCTTTTCTTCTTCCGGGATCTGCCAGGGCACACGTGAGGCCATCTGCCTCCATCGGTCTGCATAAGTGGCAAAATCTTCATCTGTCTTCATTTTCTCTGCTACCATGTCTGTGAATGAATACTCCGGGCCTACCCGGTCTTGAAATCTTTGTATAAACTTCTCCTTAACAACCTTTAAGCTCTCTGCCTCCTCCAAGGGCAAAGTGTAGAACCATTCTAACGCAACCACGTCCAACGACCGGTGGAAGAGATACGCCATGAGGCGATCGTCATGCTGGAACTGTGCCGATTCGTATAGAAACTCCCTTATGTGAATGAATGGGTTGCCATTCCCGTCATACTTTCAGTAAGTAGGGAGCTCGGACTGAGGTGGGAAGCGAATGTCCCGAAAATTTGGAACGGGGATATCAGCAAGGGACTATGGGCCGACCCGTTTATGAAGGAGGTCAATTTGCTGCTGCATGGCAGCCCACTTATCGAGAAGTTCTCGTTCCCGGGAAGGAGGAGACAAAGCAGGAAGAACAGAACCAGCATATGGAGCTGATGGGTTGACTGATGGAGGGGGAATCCCGTAAGAAGGATAATGGGCCAAGGAAGGGACCATATCCGCATGAGCCAATTGGGCGGCCCCTGGTTGAAGACGAATAAAATCATCCGGGGCCTGCGGCGCTGGTGAGATGGTGGTATAAGGATCAGAATAAGAACTCAAGGGAATCTGGGTCTACCCCTTGTCAAGAGGCTGGTGGGCCGAGGTAGAGGCTTGACCCACCTCCATGCTAGGAAATCAGAGGGTCCGAGGATGAATAGGAGTGAGATTAATGGGCGCAGCAGAGGCGGCCCCTAACCCAATAGCGGCAGCAGACACGCCATGAAGAGAAATAGAAGACGGAGCATCCTGCCCCTGCAAAGCCTGGCGAAGGAGGTGAAGCTGAGTTGGATCTAGTTGGGCCATCATATGAAGGATTTGATTGGTTGAGTTCTGAGAGGAGGAATCAGAAAGAGAGGGTTGAGCACCCTTGATAGCAATAGATGGGAGAGGAGGGGCGAACCCATCTCTTCCCTACACATGGGGGACCATGGGCGGGCCCTCTAACAATCCCTGAGGAAGGGAATCCTCACGGGCCTGAGAGAAATCATAAGAAGACATGGTGGGAGGGGAATCAAACAAAGGATTGAAGTAGGAAAAGAAATGGGAATTGCCCCCAGGAGACGACCCTATGGGAGTGAAGCAACTCCACATGCAACAATCACACTGACAGAAAAGAATAAACCTAATGAGTTTCTAAACAACAAAACTATCAATCACATGCACATCGGAAGAGAGGAGAGGAGATGCAATCAAATGACCAACCAGGTTTAAATGATGCACAATAAATTTTATAACTTCTCCCTTTTAGAACCTTAGTGGATTAATTAAAATGACAATTCTCACAACCACAAAGGTGCCTAACGAGGGTGGAATGGGAAACTTGGTTGACTCTAAAGGGGACTCTCTCTCACGAATGCAATCCTAGACTGGTGTGGTAAGGTACAACCTGACCGACGTCCGTGTGGGAATCCATGGCTCACGGGAACTTACAGAGGTCCCGGGTAAGGTCACCTAGTCAGCTCCAAGGAATATAGAGACAAGAGGATCCCCTACCAAGGTAGGAATGCAACTAATATAGAATATATGTATGGTCTTATGCGCACCAGAGTGCATGCAAAATCTAACCCAAATCTAACAAGCAATGATCAATCAACTATAACAAGTATGACAATAATCATGCAACGTGAAATGACTGTCGAGGGAGATCAAAATAACACCCAAATAAGTATGAAATAATGTCAAATAATCCTTAAAATGGTGATCCCGGGTGCACTGTAGCACCAAAAAGCGGTCTGATGGGAGACCGCTCAGGGAGGTAGACGGTCCTGGGCAGGACCGTGCAACAGTAGGGAGTAGTAAAAAAAAGAACTAAAAACATAGGGAACTGAAACGAAGTGGAACAGCAGTGACAGATGCGTACCTGATAGGATGGTCTATCGATCGACCGTGCCAACAGTGGAACGGCCCTAAAAATGCCGCAGAAAATCAGCAAAAACCACAAGTGTATAAAAGACAGTACCGTACCTTAGCCAGTAGACGTGCACGGCCTTTTGACAGACCGTGGAAATCAGTGCAGGTCCAACGAGGACCGCTAAAGCTATTAGGCTCACATGAAGACAAACACTCATGAGAAAGAAATGGATGGTCTATCGGGAGACAGTGGAAATTCAGGAGCGGCTAGAAGCAGACCGCTCAATCAATGGAAGCGTGACAGAAATCAAATAGGAACACACCTAAGATCGGGAAAGCACAGCCTATCTCCCCACCGCGGAGAGACTTGAGCGGCCCTTGGAGAACCGCGTACACCTCCAGGAACCGAAACCACCGTGGATGAGATAGCAACATGAAACAATCTTAGAAAAACCCTAACCAAGCACAAAAAATAGAGATCAGCAAAACAACAGCACGATGGGCACTAGGCCTCCCACCGTGATCGCTAAAAAATGGGATGTTGACATGTTTTTCCCCCTCTTTTCTTCCCTTACCTTTCTATATTAAGATATAAAGGCAATCAAAATGAAGCTAGAAGGGTGGAGAGGTGTGTGTGTGTGATTGTGATCGCCACCAAGATGCAGAATGCAAAGGAAATGCATCCGTACCTTGGAAAGGGAGAAGACACACGCCTGAGGTGTAGCGCTGGCAGTCGTAAATGGTCCAGGACGAACCGCTCAATGGATGGCACGGTTGCTCGATAGGCCACTCCAACGCTGGAAGGGGAAGCGGGACGAAGACTGGTCTGGCGACAGCACGGTCCACGAAAGTCCACAGGAAGGCGTTGCACGGTCCGATCTGGGCCGTGTATCCTTGTAGACGGATGGATGAAGACCGTGTGATGCTGCCAAACTCCAAGATGTAGGACTTGATCCTCCACCCCTTCCAGCCGGCCAGAGGGGATGGGCCTCGTGCTGTGCTGATGCTGACCTGCAAAACAACGTAGACAACAGAAAAATGCAACCCAAATTAGCCTTGGAATGTGTAGTAACTATAGCACAAAAGGGAAAACCAACATGATAGCATGGAATGGGCGATACCTGGGGTGGTTTTTAAACCCCTATAGGGCGTGAAAATGATAGGAGGGTGTAGAAATGATGTGAAACAGTGCAAAAATGTGGATGAAAAGATGATGAAAAGAAGCATGCAAAGGATGAAAAGACAACTAAAAGCCTAGACCAAACACAAAGAAAGTGACTACTCCCTTGACCGAAGGCTCAAAAGGACGTAGAGAGCCTCCCTCCCTGGCTATAGCTTGTTCAAGAATTCGGCAGAGCTTTGACGTCGACGTTGGATCTCTCCCCCTTCAAGCCTGGACCAGGGGTTCTATTTATAGAGCCCTAAAAGTCTAGCCCCAAAATTGAATTTTCCACTAAAAATTAGGACGTGATAATAAAACAAAATCTGTAGATAATACTTCTATCTCCTACCAGGATCAAATGGCACCCCATTTGGTGGAAAAACCGCGGAGAAAATGGCGGAGGAAGGTGAAGGTTTAACCACGGATGGAGAGAGAAAATGTCAAACAGTCCATAGATCTCGCCTGGTGCGCGGTCGTTCGATAGGCCGTCTAGGCCTGTAAACGGCCCATTACTAGACCGCTTACTGTTGTCGGTGATAAATAAATAAAACAACAAATTATCCAATTATCCACCGAACTGACTGGCTGACACGGCGCCGTGGATATAAATGTTTCAATCTATCCTGCCCCAAACTATGAACATGTAACCATGCATATAAGCGTGAAAGTGCATGAAAAGCAAAGGGGTGATGAAGAAGAGGAACCTGACTGTGATCTCCACCAAGGTTCTTTGGCACTAAAAAGATGGAGAACGGATGAAGACGGCGCCGTGTACCTTGGAAAATATGGAGGAAGACACGGCCTAATGGCAAGCCGCTACAACGTGATCGCGCTTTGAAAATGGGTGCGGGGAATCGATGTGGGTGACACCTCCTCGCCTTCCAGCTGGCTAGAAAGAAGGGGCCTCACGTTCTATCAATAATCTCTTGCAAAACAAAGCCACAAACATAAGAGAAAATCCATTAGAATGTGAAGTGTAGCATATGTCCCGAAATGATAAAGTAGCATGAAAGAAAGGGGGAGAACGCACCCGGAGATGGTTTTTAACCCCTATACATGGGTGCAAACAAAAGGTGGGTGTATTGTGCATGCATAGGATTTGAAATCACAAAAAAAGATTGAAAGAATAAGGAGAAAAGTGATGTGCAAAACGGAGAAAAATGCAGAAACGTGCATAAATAGTGCGATTTGTGATGATTTTGAAAAAGTAGGAGATGAGAACTAAGGATTGGAGCAATGAAACTGAGCCCAAAGAGATGGAAATCAAAGCTGATACTTCCCTCTTCACAGTGGGGTCGAAGGTGTGAGTCAGCGATCCGGCATGGCTTCACCCCGAGTCTAAGAAGAGCCCCCCGTCGCGTAGGCGAACTGGGCAGGTTTATATAGAGAAATGCTGGAACCTAGAACTTTCTGCTGCGATTTCAGAGGATAGAGTCCACCAAATCTTGAGATCTATGGATCAATCTCGAGATAATAGATAGGATAAGAGCTAGGAATAAATGAGACTCTTTTTGGTGGAAGGATATGGAAGATAGAGTCATTGGAAGGTTGCCCGAGAGCCTAATCTGGAAGAGTTCGTGTGACACGAAAATGCATAAAACCTGATATTGCGGCCAAGATTCCCGCGAATATATTCCACTAAATTTCAATTTATATGGCTTAAACCCGAGATAATAGTGGTGGCAAGAGGCAGAAACAAACGTAAAGTGATTTGGCGGAATATTCGAGAAGATATAGTCTTAGAAAGGTGACCCCGGTGAATAGAAATCAACCTTAGAGTCCAGCGGCGAAGAAAACGGAGTTCAGAAACTTTTGGACTCTTTGTTATATAAACGGTCGCACGATAGACCGTTCTATGAATGGCGCGGTCTAGGGGTAGACCACTCAATGAACTAGAGGGCGATCGGGCGACTTTTGGCACAAAAAATGAATAAACGGTCATCCACAGATCATTTTTTGACATAAACGGTCTTAAGAAGACCGTTTTATGACATTTTAAAAATAATAAAAATAAAATAAAAATTAAAAAAAATTAAAAAAGGTACTGTTCATAAACGGTCAACTCTTGACTATTTTATTCATGGAGCGGTCATCTTGTGACCGTTTATTCATGGGACGGTCAACTGTTGACCGTTTTGTTGCCAAGCTCGCGTGGCTTTGAGAATTGGAACATATCTTGAAAACGGTGCAGAAATAGTGAAAGTGGTAGAAGAAGAAATTGTAGATAACTAAAAAATGAACAACTTTCATGAACAAAGTAAGATGAAAAGATGATCATAAGAGAGAGAAAATGAGGCAAAAATAGAGAGGAAAAATATCGGGACACAGGTGAACAATGCAGTCTGCCAGAAAAATATGAATAACTTGAAATCGGTATAGAACTGGCCAATGACATAGAAGAAGAAGTTGTAGATATCGAAAAATTGAACAACTTTGGTGAAAGGCACATTTTGAATAGGGGAATATAAGGGGGTGAAAAAGGACTATTTTCAAGACTTCGTAGTGAAAGGGGGCTGAATGCTTGAGGGAAGCCGGCCTAAATAGGCCGTAAGTTGACTTGGAAGGCTGACAGGTGATAAGATAAACTCTAGGGCTATAAGAAATCCTGATCTCCAAGGCTCAATGGGAATGGAACAATGAAATGGACCCGAAATCCATCCAAGGAAGGCTCCAAAATAATGGATAATTCGGGACATCAAAAATGATGAATAAGATAAATGACTTGACTTGTGGGCTAAAAACGGGTGTCAACAGATGCCCCTCCTTGATGTCCGCTTTGTAAGGGAACGAGCGAAAGCGACGCGGGGGCAAAATGGAAAGGAGATGGAGCGAAAGTGATAGCGACGTGAAATGGAGATGACGCGGAGATGAAGCGGAGAGAACTGATAAGCAGCATCAAGGCAAAAGACACCCGTTTTAACCAACAAGCGACAAGAATTCTCCCGAAAACGCCGAACTACCCACCCGGAATTACTGACGCGGATGAGACATGTCTGGAGAACTAAACTAAATGAAAAGAAAAACACATGATCAACCTCATGGGGGACACAATCCCTCGGACCAATGAGGAGATCGGAATAAGCAGTAACGAAAATAAAAGGAGGCAGACTAAGCTCCAAACAGGAATCACGCTAGCCAACTAGACCAAGCAGGAAGATCAGAGAAATCGTTCAAACTCAGAGTGGAATGGGGATCTCTTATCCAAGAGGACTGTAGTGTAATTAATCATTACTGAGGAACAACCTTGAACGGGTCACGAGACATGAGTGCTCAAAATGACATGATGCATGCTGGGCTAAAATAAAGAAATCATCAAAACGAATGCACAGAAAGCTAAAATAGAAAGTACTCGAGAATAGTATTGCTAGACCGGAACAATCAGGGTCAAGACACTATCCACAACCATGGCGTGCGTGATAGAACCATCGTTCCCTAATTTTCCTAACCTAACGGCCTATCCGATGATTAAATATGTGAACCTGGATCATCACCATTTTTGTTAAAGGGGAACATCAGATCCTGGAACACATGAATGACCAGCCAGTTCTTGAGATAATATAACAATATAGATACCACATAGTAATGCAACAATGAGTAGGGATAGAGAGCCATACCTGACTTACCTGCGTAGGCGAAATGGCATTTTTTGATTTTCATTTTCTGATTTTTATGAATTTTCATGTATAAGACAAATATGATAAACAAGCAAGTATAAACATAGCGTAGATAACATAACGATTAACTGAACGACAAACAGCACGACATAACATAACGATCAAATGAAATGGGAGACAATGTAACATAACATAACAAAGGCAAACAAGCACATATGCAATGGCATGAACAGACAACATATATGCATGAACACGTTGTGACAAGACAATAACGCGGTGGGACAACACACAGTTGGGACAAGAACACGACGGATGACCACGCGGTTGGGACAAGAACATGGGACATAAAGGGGTGACTAACAACATGTGCAAGATAACTAACAATACTCGGTGAGGGACAAAACAACATGTGTGGGACAACACGGTGGGACATAAACACGTGACAAGGACACGGCGGGATAAAAGACATAAACAAATACACCCTTCAATCAAAACCCAAGATCAGAATGAAGCAGAACTGTCAGGTTCATAATCGTGAGTCAAAGCCCTCTCATAAAGATATGATTATTGCAAATAAAAGCTGAGAAGGACATGAGCTTCAGAACAGATCGAGAGAGTGGATCGAAGAAGTAAATAATAGATCAAAGATGTGGACAGGAGACAGAGCACAAAGATATAGCAAGGAATACCTGAGTACTTGCAACCTGCACACTTAGTAAACGGATTACATATCTATCCTTAAAATAAATGCAAATGCATGAAAAAGACACATTTTTTAGATTTTTTTGTAATAATTTTTTTTTGATTTTTTTAGATTTTCAATAGTATTTCATTTTTCTAGATTTTTTGAAGTATTTGATTTTTTAGGTTTTTAAAATATTTGATTTTTTTTTAAAATTTTGAAGTATTTGATTTTTTTAGAATTTTGACAATATTTGATTTTTTTAGATTTTTTGAAGTATTTGATTTTTTTTAGACTTTTGGTAATATTTGATTTTTTTTTAGATTTTGACATAGCAATCCACAGCACCTAAAGATGAGCTCAAACTACTGGCCATGGATCGCCGTTCTTACCCCTTTCATTAAAGGCTTCCCTTAAGCAGGGCGTGCATGTGAGGGTGGCTTACCACAACCAACCGCTTCTAAAGAACGGTGCCCCTACTAAGGCCATACCCGGGATACAATCCAGTCTAAGAGGGAGAAGCAGAAGAAAAATTGGAGACAAGCTTCGTGCAGGATGGGAGATATCAAGGCTCGAATTCCTTCTAGGGCACTACCCCTCAAAGAGATAGCCTGTTACGCTGGGGCTTTGTGTCTTTGATTTTTAGACCCATATTTATCAGGCACACATGCGACCGGGCTCATGACGTCCCGCGGGGAACTGTACTGCCACTCTTGCCATGCCTTTGATTCATAATTTTGCATTGATTCATTTTCTCATTTTGGTAGCCCTTATTGGCCAGATATAGTATGAAAGCTCACTTTTGAGGGTCAAGATTGCCCCTATTTGAGACCTCTCTCGTATTAGGGAGCGCCTAGGTTAGTCATCTTATCCATCAATCTCTTGCCCATGCACTTGACCGAGCAGAGAAGAGAAAAGGCCTCGTGTATACCCAAAGTATGGCCAAAGCAGCAACGGTGTGCCTTAGAGAGATAGGCTATGGCTCGCCGTGTAGTGTGTGAAAAATCCATACTCACAGGTCACCCTCAACAATCAGGGAAAGAAACTAGACTCCTAACACTGAGTTATCACCAGCCTAAGGATGCTGCAGAAGCAACTCGACTTGAACTAACCAAACTTAATGAACTAAAGCCGCTCAAAACGTGTCGAGGAAACCACATTATAACCATGCACAGGAGAAATAGAAATGATAGCAATAACAACATGTTCTTGCACAAAATAAAGATACCTTGTGAATCCATGGAACAGAAAAGCGGTGTCCTGAAGCGATCTTGATCATCGAGCTTTGATCAGCACGAGCTTTGTATTCTTCGCTTGTCAGGGTAAAAGGGAGAGGATAACAAGGACTTGAAGTTTCCTCTAGATGGAGGAGCGGCAGACACCAAACTGGATGAAGAAGAATAAAAGGAAGAGAGACGAGGGCTAGAACTCCCTCGTAAAGACACATAGGCTCTCATAACAAGGAACCGAATACAGAATGAACAAAGATTAACTGAGATCAAGGCGGACTAAAGCCTCAAAAATAGCATGAAAAAGGGACAGAAAGAATAGACGAACCATAAGAAGATTGTGGCAAAGATAAGGTGGAAGAGGAGTGATCATCCGACGTGGTCAGAGAAAAGGAATTAGAATCACCCGACAGGGTCGGGGAAGGAGAGTGAGAATCACCTGCCAACGATGAGGAAAGAAAATGATAGACACCCGATAGGAGTGGGGAAGAAGAATGATGGTCACCCGAGAGGGTCGGGGAAAGAAAAGGGTAATCACCCGACATGGTCGGGGAAGGATCAGAAGTAGAGCCCAGGGATACCAGAAGAGAAGGATCAGAAGAAGTCCCGAAAGTGGGATGAAAGGATGACATAGGCCGAGGCCTAAAATCATGAGAGAACGGAGGATCTGGAGACTCCAGATGAGTGGAGAAAGAAGAATGGGGGTTTGCGGACCCGAAAAGAGAGGAGAAGATCATAGAAACTGCATTAGAGGAAGGGAGGTACACCACCCAGGGGTGGGAGCTGAGTAGAAGAAAGGATGATTGGAGAGGAGGGGAAGACGGAGAAGTGGCCCCTCGAGTGCACAACACGCGACTTTTGTACTTGCGCTGTCGCCTCTTCTTAGTATAAACTTTTTGAACCCGAACCCGCCTGGTGCGGACTTGGAGCTTCGACTTTCTTGATCTATAATGTCTTCTTAAATAACGAGCCCATCTGGCAGATGGCCTGGCCCGGTCATGAGAATGAAGTCTCATGGGGGCAGTTGCCCCTAGACACCCGGTGCTAATAATAGGCAGACATTCTTGAACAGATAACTCCTCAAATGAATGAATATAAAAAAACCACAGAGTTTTGTCACTTGGCACTAGCAGGATGAGATTTGGCAACTCCACTCGGCAATTGGGCATGTAGCGTAACTCCCTTACCATAAGAGCAGGACAAAACTGAGGGAGAGTAATGCGCGACGTTGACGTGGCCGACTTACCAATAAACCAAGGGAGATTGCATAACAAGTGCAGAATGTTCTTGGAAAATGTAGAAGATACGGCCAATTGCCCCTTGAATAGGGAATCCATCAAGCTCTTGGCAGCCGTATGAGTTAGCAAAATCTGAGTGGAGAACCCTTCATGACCATTAATCTGAATGGCAATCGAGCGAGAGGTAATAACAACAATAATAATCGAACCTCCGACAAGCAATGAGATTGCCACCGGCCTCGCTTGTGAAGAAACTGGCACTAGTGCAAGGGAGCTCTTCTTAGCAACCGTCTTAATAGGAAATGTAGGCTCATTATCCCAAAGATGATCGGGGACCAGGACTCAGACTAGCATGCGGCAAATGAAATCTTGAATCTTATAGTGCAGAACCGGCACTAAACTGTTCTTACTTGGCTTGTCATTTACCTGGGGACCACACCCGAGGGGCACAAAAGGTAGCGCACACCCGCTCTGTGGGGTGGAAATGGATGGGGAAGAAATGGAAGTAATAGGTTTGGAAGGCGGAGGCGAAGGTTTAGAAGGCGTAAGTGGGGGTAAGGGCAATGTGAGTGGTGGAGGATAGCGGCAATGACAGGCTCAAGTGGAGGTAAGGGAAAAGATGGAGGCGTAGGAGGGGGTAAAGGCGAAGGTGGAGGTCTAGGTATAGCTTGCTCAGGCTCGGGCAACACTGGCGAAGGGGATGGCAAAGGCGGTGGAGATGGTGGAAGTGATGGAATAGGAGTCTTCGGGGGAGGAGGCGATGAAGGCGGTGGTGATGGCGGTAGGGGTAGTGGAGATGGTGATGCGGGCAATGAAGGTAATGGAGGTGGAGAGGGTGAGGGTGAGGAAGAAGGTAAAGGAAAAATGAAAGGCTGTGGGACCCAACGTCGATGTATTGACACGACACGCCGAGCGGCATTGGGGGTAGGAGTAGTGGCGGTGGAAGTGGCGGAAGTGGAGGCACTAGCCTGAGCAAGGGATAGGGTACGCGGAGTTTGTGGAGATGGGGTAGGAGATGGAGAAGGTGGTATAGATAACGGAACAGGTGACAGAGCAGGTGCATCGCTAGATGAGGGATTGCAGGGGTGCCCCTGGTCTTGTAGTAGAGACGGCTGCTGGGGCGGCGACTGCTGCTGCTGCTTGCTGCGGAGATTTAGAATAGCTTCATGCATGGCGGCCCAATCGATCCTCTTATTATCTTCTAGGCCATAAACATACTCTCGGAATTCGGGGCAGTCCTTAACCAAATGCCCCTGCTGGCAATGGTAATCACAAAATTGAAGCATATCCCCGACCGCGGGTCGACATGGCACAACTAGAGGGGGCGGCAACGCATGAGTAGCCATCAAAGCCTTGAAAATATCTGAAAAATACTCGGCAATGGAGGACGATGAGGAGCCTGCTTCGGGCAAGGTGGATGCCGAGGGGTATGGGAAGGTAATGGAGATGGAAGTGGAGAAGGAAGCGGGGCTGGCGAAGGCAAAGGCGCATGGAAACTAGTGGAATGACTCGATGGAGGCATTTGTGGAGCGGAAAGGGAGGTGGGAGGTATGTGGACGGCATCTACCTGCTTGGGGTGTGATGTTCCCTTGACCGGAGGGGAAGACACAGGCGGAGACACATATGTGGGGGTGGAGGGCTGACTGTGGATGGCGGCAGGTTGACTCATGGAGGGTTGACACGTGGAGGCATAGGGGTATGTGGGAGCGGAAGGCTGACTAGCGGAAGAATATGCGGTGGATGGCTGACTCATGGAAGGCGATGGATAAGAGGCGTATGTGGGCGTAGAAGATGGAGGAGACTCGGGGTCAAGGGAACCAAGGAGTTGTTGGCAGATGAAGCGGGCTGGACTATAAATCTGTTGCTAGGAAGTGACATCATTAAAGGCTAAGATAAAGCGGTACTCGGGTGTTGCATTAGAAATGATCATTTTGATTTATTCTCCCTCTGAAATATGCCCCGGGACTTGCGTGGCCAGGCGACGCCAGCGGTCAGCGAAGGTAGAGAACTCCTCATCGGGCTTCATCTTCTCATGGGCCAGATCAACCATGGAATACCTGGGCCCAACCTGGTCTTGATACTGTTGAAGAAATCTCTCTTGGATGACTTGAAAATCCATAACTTGCTCTTGCGGAAGAGAAAAGAACCAATCCTGAGCCAGGCCTTCCAACGACAGACCAAATAAATAGGACATCAAGCGTTGGTCATGTCGGAATTAGGCTGACTCATAAATGAACTCCTTCAAGTGAACATAGGGGTTACCAACTCCACCATAGCGACGATAAGTAGTAATTTGTGAACGCGATGGAAGCTGAAGACCTTGGAATGCAAACGGGACACTCAAACAAGATTGGGGATCAATTCGACGTTGAAGTTCATCAAGCTGACGTTGGGCTTGAGCAATCATCTCCTCAATGGGGAGAGATCGGGAAGGATGCAAGCCAGCCTGAGCAAGAGATTTTGATTTGGACCAAGGTTATGATATTGGGCCGGATAAAGAGATCCGGACTGAGAAGAAGGAAAGTCGATTCTAGGAGTGGAAGGATATGTGGGCCTGGAAGGATCATGAATGTGGGAATAAGAACTAATTGGGCCAGCAGCAACATGGGTAGAAGGAGCCGGTCTATTAAGAGAAGTAGGCCCATGAAGGGAATAAGAAGGCCCGCTAAAGAAAGGGGGCCCATTAAAAGAGCGAGGCCCATTGAAGGAATAAGGCCCACTAAGAGACTGGGACCCAGTAAAGGAAGATGGGTCACTCAAGAAAGATGACCCATCAAAGGAATGAGGCCCATTAGATGAATGGGGCCCGTTATGAGGATGAAGCCCATTAAGATGATTAGCAGTGAGTTTTTGGGCCTGGACCGGGTCCATTTGGCTAACAAGAGGTGATGAGTGGGTCATGAGATTCGCTTGTGAGTCAGAAGGGCCACGAGGAGATGGGCCCGCGTGGAAAGAGGAATCCACACGGGAATAGGAAGATGGGGATGAAAAAGGGTAATATACAGAGAAAAATGGCGTTCCCTGAGGCCAAATGGAGACTTTATATAGAAAAATCAGGGAAATACAATGAGGGAAGTAAGGGCTCAAGGATCAAGGAGGGGGAGTGACTCATTAATGCAAAGGAAAAAGAAAAGAAAAAGAAACTTAGGATAATGAGACTAGACAAATGGACACACAGAATGGACCACCCTAAATGGGCCTAACAACAAAATCTATATGGATGATGGGGGATGCAACATAAAATAACACAAGTGGGATTGGACAAGCCCAAATAATATAAACAATATGAAGGATTTCACCCAAGTCAAATAAGATAATATGATGGGAAGTATTTTATTGTCAAAGTTTTGGGTGGGCCTTTTAATGATTTGAATTGAGATTAATTCCCTCAAGATAGGTGTCCTATAGGGAATAAGGTCCAAACTTTGGTTTGACTATGGCTAATTCTTTCACAATGTATGCAAATGCGGGCCTACGGGGTGGGGTGGAAAGGTACAACCGGCCAGGCGTCTGTGTGGGAATCCACGGCTCGCGGGGACTTACGGAGGTCCCGGATAAGATCACCTAGTCGAGTCCAAGGAATATGGGAGCGAGAGGATCACTTACTGAGGGGGAATGCAACTACAATATGCCAATATGCATGATCCTATGTGCACCGGGGTGCATGCAATTTCTATCCTAAGTCTAGCAAATCAAGACAATCATGAAATCATGCTAACATCACAAAAATGCATAAAAAATGTAAAACAATATAAATAACAATGATGCAAGGCCTAAAATAGGGACAACTAGGCACTAAAAGATAAGAAAAAAAACATCATAGGACAACGTACCTTTGTGTTTGCCCCTGGACCTACAAGTGAGTTTTATGCATAAAATGCAAAAATGAAGGCAATATTTAAGTAGGTAAATGAAGTCCAATGCATGCAAATAATATATGTATGTAAAGATAATATAAAAGACTACACAATAGACCTAAAAAATAGGCAAAACACACCCTGGAAGGCAATATAAAATAGCAAACAAAACGGCCCTGTCAATCTGTCCCGAATCTGCCTACAAACTAGATGCAAAAATACAAAAATAGAGGCAATTTTCAAATATGTAAATGATTTCCAAATGATGTAAACTTTATTTGTATGGAAAGACAATACAAATGACAGCACAACGCAACAAAAATCACCCCAATCTGACATCGGGAGACAAAGTTATGCCCGAATGAACAAGGCCCCTGTGAATCTGTCCTGAATCTGCCTACAAACTAGATGCAAAAATGCAAACATGGAGGCAATTTTTAAATATGCAAATGATGTCCAAATGATGCAAACTCTATATGTATGGAAAGACAATACAAAGTTCTACCCAATGGGCCCAAGAACAGGGCAATCTGACCTCGGGAGGACACTCAAATTATCCAAGAAAGATGCCCCCGTGAACCTGTGCGCAGACCACATACAAGCTAAATGTAGAAAATGCAAAAATGGAGATAGTTTTTAAATATGCAAATGATTTTCAAATGATGCAAACTCTATATGTATGGAAATAAAATACAAAGGACAGCACAACGCAATGAAAATCAGCTCAATCCGACGTCGGGAGGCAAAGTTATGCCTAAACGAATAAGGCCCCTGTGAACAGAAATCCTGCCCGGCCAGAACCACTAAAAGGTCCCTGGACCATTTTTGCCCTATGAGCGGTCTACTGGATGACTGCCCAAGTGCTGGACGGTCCTGGGAGGACCGTTTATCACTCCAGAGGGTTTAGGCGGTCCTGGAAAGGATGTTTAAAGGTTTAGGCGGCCCTACGATAGACCGTCTAACCCTGACAGACCCGAAAATGACAAAATGATGCAAAAACGTGGAGGAGACTACCCAAACATGCATGAACACATTCCCAACATGCAAGAGACTAAAGATATAACGTGATGGGCACTAGGTGTCCCACCGTGATCTCCAAAAAACTGTGGATATAAATGTTTCAATCTACCCCGCCCCAAACTATGAACATGTAACCATGCATATAAGCGTGAAAGTGCATGAAAAGCAAAGGGGCGATGAAGAAGAGGAACCTGACCGTGATCGCCACCAAGGTTCTACGGCACTAAAAAGATGGAGAACATATGAAGACGTCACCGTGTACCTTGGAAAATATGGAGGAAGACGCGGCCTAACGGGAAGCCGCTACAACGTGATCACGCTTTGAAAAGGGGTGCGGGGAACCGATGTGGGTGACACCTCCCCGCCTTCCAGCCGGCTAGAAAGTAAGGGCCTCACGTTCTATCAACAATCTCCTGCAAAACAAAGCCACAAACATAAGAGAAAATCCATTAGAATGTGAAGTGTAGCATATGTCCCGAAATGATAAAGTAGCATGACAGAAAGGGGGAGAACGCACCCGGGGAGGGTTTTTAACCCCTATAAATGGGTGCAAACAAAAGGTGGGTCTATTGTGCATGCATAGGATTTGAAATCATGAAAAATGATTGAGAGAATAAGGAGAAAAGTGATGTGTAAAACGGAGAAAAATGTAGAAACGTGCATAAATAGTGCGATTTGTGATGATTTTGAAAAAGTAGGAGATGAGAACTAAGGATTGGAGCAATGAAACTGAACCCAAAGAGATGGAAATCAAAGCTGATACTTCCCTCTTCGTAGTGGGGTCAAAGGTGTGAGTCGACGATCCGGCATGGCTTCACCTCGAGTCTAAGAAGAGCCCCCGTCGCGCAGGCGAACTGGGCAGGTTTATATAGAGAAATGTTGGAACCTAGAACTTTCTGCTGCGATTTCAGAGGATAGAGTCCACCAAATCTCGAGATCTATAGATCAATCTCGAGATAAAAGATAGGATAGAGCTAGGAATAAATGGGACACTTTTTGGTGGAAGGATTTGGAAGATAGAGTCCTTGGAAGGTGGCCCCGTAGCCTAATCTGGAAGAGTTTGTGTGACACGAAAATACATAAAACCTGATATTACGGCCAAGATTCCCGTGAATATATTCCACTAAATTTCAAGTTATATGGCTTAAACCCGAGATAATAGTGGTGGCAAGCGGCAGAAACAAACGGGAAGTGATTTGGCGGAATATTCGAGAAGATAGAGCCTTAGAAAGGTGACCCCGGCAAACAGAAATCAACCTTAGAGTCTAGCGGCGAAGAAAACGGAGTTCAGGAATTTTTGGACTCTTTGTAATATAAACGGTCGCACGATAGACTGTTCTATGAATGGAGCGGTCTAGGAGTAGACCGCTCAATGAACCAGGGGGCGATCAGGCGACTTTTGGCACAAAAATGAATAAACGGTCATCCACAGACCGTTTTTTGATATAAGCGGTCTCAAGAAGACCATTTTATGACATTTTAAAATAATAAAAATTAAAAATTAAAAAAAAAGGTACTGTTCATAAACGGTCAACTGTTGACCATTTTATTCATGGAGCGGTCATCTTGTGACCGTTTATTCGTGGGACGGTCAACTGTTGACCATTTTACTTCCAAGCTCGCGTGACTTTGGGAATTGAGTATATCTTGAAAACGGTGTAGAAATAGCAAAAGTGGTAGAAGAAGAAATTGTAGATAACTGAAAATGAACAACTTTCATGAACAGAGTAAGATGAAAAGATGATCATAAAAGAGATAAAATGAGGTAAGAACAGAGAGAAAAAATATCAGGGACATAGGTGAACAGTGCAGTCTGCCAGAAAAACGTGAATAACTTGAAATCGGTACACGCATCCAATCCTTGAGCAGCCCATCGCTAGACCACGTACAGCCTGGACGTTTGAAATTAATAAAATGGGATAAACGAGACCATTTACCCCCAAAACCAAGCGAAATCAAAGCCCATTAAGCCCGATTCCAAGAGCAGACCTAGCCAGGGAGGGAGATACCCATAAAATAAGCCCAAAGACGTGCCTGGAAATAGCACAATAAGTAATGGATAACTCGAGGCATCAACAAATAGTGGTAAGAGGAATGACCCAACTCATAGGCAAAAAATGGGTGTCAACAGCTCCGAAATCGTATATGAAAGAAAAATATAGAAAATTACAAAGCCCAGTCCATATTTGATAAACTATGCTCAAATAGAAGTGTATAAGCAAGAGAACAAGAGATCCCCCTCAAATCTTCAAGAAATCCCGTAGATAGGTGTAGACATGCTATTCTTGACGTCCCCTGAGAAAATCTCATATTACCACGCGACGCCCCGCAGCGGCTTCCGCATTTTGAATCACTTGAGTGTTTCCTATCTTTGAGTCTTCTCTCGTCTTCTGGGCGAGTGGCGTAACGCTCCTTCGGCATCCGGAAACTGCCTCGTTGTGGAAATCATGCGGCATTCAAACGGCATCAACATCAATCGCATGCATCAGAAGTTGTCGGGACCAGGGAAATGCCTAACGGACGACTGTCGACGCCCTTTTCGGGGGAATCCGGGGGTCATCATGGAGGCTTCCAGGCTCCTAGACGCCTCCATCACTACAAAATAATGACAATATATATATATATATAGAAGATTGAACAACAAATATATATAATTTCATGGAGGCGTCTAGGCCCCTGGACGCCTCCATCAACCAGCTCACGGGCGACCCCGGGCCATCGACTGACCGTTGCTCAGCCTGTCGTTTGAATAAAATCCAAGTTATGGAAGCGTCCAGGCCCCTGCACGCCTCCATCAACTAGCTCACGGGCGACCCCCGGCCATCGACTGACCGTTGCTCAGCCTGTCATTTGAATAAAATCTAAGTTATGGAAGCGTCCAGGCCCCTGGACGCCTCCATCAACCAGCTCACGGGTGACCCCGGGCCATCGACTGACCGTTGCTCAGCCTGTCGTTTGAATAAAATCCAAGAGCTCACGGGCGACCCCGGGCCATCGGCTGACCGTTGCTCAACCTGTCGTTTGAATAAAATCCAAGAGCTCACGGGCGACCCCCGGCCATCGACTGACCGTTGCTCAGCCTGTCGTTTGAATAAAATCCAAGTTATGGAAGCGTCCAGGCCCCTGGACGCCTCCATCAACCAGCTCACGGGCGACCCCGGGCCATCGACTGACCGTTGCTCAGCCTATCATTTGAATAAAATCCAAGTTATGGAAGCGTCCAGGCCACTGGACGCCTCCATCAACCAGCTCACGGGCGACCCCCGGCCATCGACTGACCGTTGCTCAATCTGTCGTTTGAAGAAAATCCAAGTTATGGAGGCATCCAGGCCCCTGGACGCCTCCATCAAACAGCTCACGGGCGACCCCCGACCATCGACTGGCTGTCGCTGAGTCTGGCGTTTGAAGAAAATCCAAGTTATGGAGGCGTCCAGGCCTCTGACGCCCCCATCCTCCCGACCTCTATAAATAGAGGCCTACCCCCCTCAGTTCAGGGGTCAAAAAAAGAGCGCCGAGAGGCTGCCGGATTATATTCCTAACCCGTGGTTGTTTTGTAGGGGAAGTCCGGCCAGATCTTCAGGTGCCCGTGCTTGCAGGAGAGAGGCCGCCTTCGCCCACCGCGCTACCTCGTCATCCCTACGCTGTCGAAGTTCCATCGGATCTCGCCATCGACCATCCAATAAGCCATTCTCTCCTCTTCTTTCCTAGTTATCTTGCATTCATCATATCATATCTTCTACCCCCCCCCCCCTTTTATGAGGGAGTCTCTTCCCGTTTCTACGTCGGAATAATTGCCATTCATCATAAGCATTTTCCTCCTACTCGTGTCCGAGAGGGGTTTAAAAGACAACACCAACCAGGTGTGTGTCTTGCCATCATTTCATTACTTGCGTCGTTAGAATTTGAATACTGCACATTCGTCTTTCTGATCCACCCGTTACTTGTTTGTCGTTGTTTTGTAAGGGTACCTGAGGAAAGCCCTCTCTGTCGGCCGGCCGATGGGGGAGGAAGAAGCAACCTGCCATTTCCCGCTCTCGGGGATTCACAATCTCCGCGCTCAATACAAGGTACACGCGATCATTTCGTTTCTTTGAGGTAACCCCTCTGGCGATCAGATCCCTTTAGCATCCTACGTATGCTTTTTCCTCATATTGGCACGTTTCATAATCCTTCTTAATTTTCAGTCGCTTGATAGTCTGTAGTTTAGTTCGTTTTCTTCTCCTTGAGTGGATTCCTCGGCTTCCACAGATTGGCGATCACGGTGGGACCTTCTTTTTGCTTTTTTGGATTACCTTTGAACTCTCGGCACCCACGTGTGCCTCCCTTCTTTCGGCACCCACGTGTGCCCCTCCCTATTGCGCCCACGTGCGCTACATCATTTCCCTCGTGCACCACGTGCACTCCCCCGGGCCTTTGTGATTACTTCGAGGTCTGCGTTATCTCGGCACCCACGTGTGCCCCTCCACTCGGCAACCACGTGTGCTCCCTCCACTTGGCACCCTCGTGTGTCCCCCTTCTTATTGCGCCCGCGTGCGCTGTGTCATCCCCATCGTGCACCACGTGCACGCCCCTTAGTCCCCTCTTTTGTCATTTTTAAGTCTGTGTTGTCTTGGAAAGTAGAACGGCTATATCTTCCTCTATCTGTTTTTTGTTGTTATATTCTTGTTATATCACTGCTATACATCTGTTATATTTGTGTGCTTATCTCTGCTCCATCTGTGTGTTACATATCTTTTATCCAGCACCGCATTTCATGCATTTACCCCCTTTTCTTTCCTTTTTTTTACTCTTTCCTAAGGATCACCCTCTCTCGGTGAAGGAAGGACTCTCCGTTCGGGAATTCCTCTCGACGGACTAGAATCTCCTCCACTGGGACCTCCGTAAGTCCCCGACATCGAAGAATCTCCTCTTCGTTCACTGGGCCGGTTGTACCATTAAAGTTCCCCAGAGTTAGTCGACCCATTCATGGTGAGACGAGAGCCCCTAGCTGACACGGTGGTGAAAACAAAAACGAACTAGGGTCCCTATTTTGTGTGAACTTCGGATCTGGTTAAAAACACAAAAAAAAATCATCATCAAAATCAAAACACAAAAAAAGGGGCGTAAAGGCATCCACTTGTTTGATAATCTCTGCTATTTGCTTGCTAGTATATGTTTTTACGTTCCGGGAAAACTGTGAGCATGGCTCACGAGTCTTTTGAGGAGAACCACCCTGGTCGTGGTGAGTCAGTCGAGCCGCGAGTCCATGCTATGGACGCGGGTCCTTCCCATGAGCCCTCACGTGAGGTGCAGGTTACCACAGGGGATACATCCCCGCCACAGGACATCTCCTCTTTGCTAGGTGTCCTCGCCAACACGGAGCTTACCTCTGAGCAGCTCCGGGCCTTCCAGGCCATTCTGAAGGGGAAATCTGTTTCCCCCGCTCCCCAGGAATCAACTCCGGCCATCGCACCTCTCCAAGAATTGGTGCAGGCCATTCCATCTCCTTCGCTGGCACAAGCCATCCAATCTCCCTCGCTTCAAGGGCAAGTGAGCTAACAACCACCCTCGTTCCAGTTCCCTTCGCAATCTCAAATCCCTGTTGTTCCCCACATACCGCTTCAGCCGGGGCCAACTATCGGCGGCCCGGCAGCTCCCTCTCATTCAGGGTTTCCCCCTCAAGTCTCCGGGAGACATTTTCCTCCCCAGTGGCAAGTGCCACCTTCACCGCCCGAGGAGCTCGCCCAATCGCTCCTCAATAGGTTCAATAGGATGGACGAACAGTTTCAGAATTTGAAGAAAATGGTGGACGTGAAATCCACCCCGGAGGTTGCTTTGCCAATCCTTCCGATCATCCATCTTCCTCCCTCCGAAATACCCACGTACCGCAGGTACAATGGCACTGGCAACCCCTTCATTCACCTCAAGGATTTCATGTATGAGTCATCCTATTGGCAAAACGACCAGAGATCCCTGGCATACCTCTTTTGGAGGTCATTGGACGGTCCTGTGCTAGAGTGGTTCTATTCTTTAGAGCCCCGCGAGGCCGAGAATTTTGAAACGGTCCAGAGAAGGTTCTTGCAAAAGTATCGGGATAGGGTCGGTCCCTCTCTCTCCATTACCGACCTAGTGGCGAAAAGATGAAGTCCGACGAGGATTTTGTCCGCTATGCTGATAGATGGAGGTCTCTAGCAGAAAGAATAAGAGATACCCTCTCGGAACCTGAACAAGTAAAGATGATCGTATCCAATGTGACCCCACAGTTCAGGCATGTCTTGGCCATGAATAAGCTCACCACCATGGAAGAGCTCTATGAAAGAGCCCGGTACATCCAAACCCAGTTAAAAGACTCCCCCATTATGAACATGTTTGAGCCGCCGAAGCCCAAGGTGGTCAGAAAGACAGGCGCTGGTGTCCCAGGCGGAGCAACAGAAGGGGTCGTAACAAATGAGCAAGTAAGTGCGGTCAACAACGCCAACTATGCAGTCAACCCAAGGCTTCCACAAATGCCCTGACTTCCCCTCCAACCAGGTCCCTTCCCCTCTCGTCCTCCACCCCAAAACGATCCACCTCAGAACAACATGCCTCAACTATTTCAACCCCAGCAACAACCTCGACCCCAGCAACAACAACCACCACTTCAGTACAACCAAGTTCCACCCCCAGGAAATTACGGTCCCCCACAGCAACAAAGGAGGCCGATTGGTCCCAAGAGAGCCTATTACCCACCATTGCCAGAAACTATGGTGGATATTTTCAACGCCCTCATGGCCTCAAACACACTCATCCTACCCAGGGAAAGGCCCGTGTGGCCCCCGAATGTTGATACCTCCAGATACTGCGTCTATCACAGGCAGCCAGGACACACAGTGGATAACTGTTTTCAGTTTAAAGATTACATCCACGATACGAATGATGAAGGCGGGATTGACTGGGATGAAATGAGGCGATACGTCGCCACTCTCAAGGCTAGGAGACCTCCTCCTAGGCCACAGTTCCAGCAACAACAGCAGCAGTTACAACAGCAGCCACAGCAACAACCACAACAACAACAACAGCCTCAGCAGGCCCAACCACAACAGCCCAACATGGGCATAATCCAGAATCCATTACCGGAGCACCAACAGCCCAATCATCAGGTCAACCCCATCTCCTCCTTCCCGAAAGTCGGGAGAGAGCAGGTGTGGCATCCAAAAAGTACCTCTATTCTTTCTACCGCCAACCCTATCATCATGCAACCCCCTCGCCTTGCCCGGGTAGCACCTCTCTCTCATCAACCCGCGTTAGTACCACCTTCACCATTTCCACTGCCATCACGCCCTCTCATTCACACCCCAATGACCTATCAGCCAACACCCTTCATTACACCCTCTCATTTTCTCTCACTCCCCCACTTTACCATCCACCTCTACTGCATTTGCCCCTATGCCTTCTAAGCCCCTTATCACCCGTCCACCGTACGTAACCCCGCCTGTCTCCACCATACCACCGCCAATGCCTTCAAAACCACTCATCATCCACCATCCATCTCAACACCATTACCCGCTCCAAACCTTACCCACTTCCACTTTGCCTCCACCTCCACCTTCCAGACCCCTTATCCTTCATAACCCGTGCGATATCCCCTCTACCTCCACCATGCCTCCACCTAACAAACCCCTCATCAGAATCCCTGCTCCCATCATCACCCCTGCTTCATCAACCATCCCTCCACCACTACCCCTAAAACCTCTGTTAAAACCCACTGCTACCCCTATAGAGGTACAAAAGCCACAGGCAATGGTGCTCCGGAGTGGAAGGATTTTCCACAGGGTTTTCCCCCAGAACAGTCAGAATCCCGAGCAGTCTCAGCCAGAGAGGGACGATGGAGAACAACCGGAAAGATCTATCCCTGGAACACAGTATGATTTGTTGAAACACTTGGACAAGACGCCTGCTCGGATCTCCATCCTGGAGCTGCTTCAGAGATCCACATCCCATCAGGCAGCCTTAATGGAGTATCTTCAAAAGGTCATGGTGAATGAGGACCTCCCTGTAGAAAAGATTTCTGCCGTCCTGACCCCAACGGACACGCAACCGACCATCATGTTCCACAACTACGAGCTCGCTCCCAAGGAAGCTCGGAAATATGCATTGTGTGTTTCAATAAAAATTAATGGGGTATCCATAAACCCATGCCTTGTAGACACGGGTGCGTCCATAAATGTGATCTCCATGAGCACCCTTCAGTTGTGTCGGGTCGAACAGGAACAGATAAGACCTTCTTCAATCACAGTCATGGCTTATGACAATAGCAAAAGGCCGCCGCAAGGGATGATTATTCTAAGGGCAGAGCTAGGTCCTATGTCAGTCCCCACGGAATTCCATGTCCTCGACATGGACCCCACATTCAAGGCCATACTGGGTCGCCCTTACATTGAAGCCATAGATGCTGTGCCTTCCACCAACCATCAGTGCTTGAAGTTTCCTTACAATGGAAGAATTATTAAAGTAGTCAGCACACCTGTCCTTCACACGGTGGATGCTATCAACACCTCTCTGCCCTCTGTTTGGCCATCTCATCGGCCCATATTGTCATTGCTGGACGTGTGCGATTCATCTCACATTCCGCTAGCACCAAAGAAGCCGATCAAGGCAACAACGCCATATCTCCCTTTTCACTCCAAAGGTTGGGAGATTATGAGAAACATCGGCTATCAACAGGGCAAAGGTCTGGGTGCACAGCTACAAGGTAGGTTGAAACCACCAAAGGAGATTAGGCCGAACCGCAGGTTTGGCCTAGGCTTCAAAGGACCATTCAAGGCGGATTGTAAGCCCCTCACATGGACCCTATCAAACCACTTCAACAAAGGGCCCATTATTCAGATGGGGGATTATCCGCAGGAAGCACATGGGGGGTCGCATGTTGTGTATTCAGCCGAAAAATGTCCGAGGGTCACCAAAAGAGGCAAGATCAAAGACCCGGAATGCGAATGGGACAAATGGTTTGATATACGGGACGTTTCCGTTGCACTGGAAAGGATGTTCTCGTCTCCCGAGCTTGAAGGACCGCCATTGATCTCCGGAATGCCAGAAAATATCATTACTGTTGCCAATGTCCCAAACTATCCTCGTCCTCGCCAGAAGGACCCTGTCACCAGCGGATCTTCATCCGCCATCACCATCACCACCGACGACTCATTAGCCGTCATCTTCTCCATTCACTCGTCGCAACCTTTGTTGCTGTCATCTTCCTGGGCCAGACGGTTGTCTGATGATCTTCCTAGATCCCCCTCTCTACTTACATACCTGCGCGGGTTTCTCAACCCGCGCCAGGTCTTCAATCATGATCTGCTCTACGAGCCTCCCAATCCTCTAG
This sequence comes from Amorphophallus konjac, assembly GCA_022559845.1. Taxonomy (NCBI): domain Eukaryota; kingdom Viridiplantae; phylum Streptophyta; class Magnoliopsida; order Alismatales; family Araceae; genus Amorphophallus; species Amorphophallus konjac. Next base: position 109,099,403 of record CM040117.1, read on the forward strand.
CCATAACCGCTTTTTCCTCTCCCCCGATCTCTTTCCACTGTTTTGTCATCAAAAATGAAAATGAAAAAAAAACGTCAATTTCCAAACTCCTCAACAACACATCTTCGTTGAGGAAACTTCCTACATCTCCTACGGGTGCGCCCCGCCCGGCGGACCACCCGTCCAAGGTCCGATGAGCGACCTTTTCTACCCCTCCTCTGAGAGGTCTTCCCATGTACATTCTTCATCATCCTCTTCATCTTTTTCTTCTTCTGTAAATAATGTCAGTCAATCTAGGAATAATAAGTCAAAGGTAGTACCTAGGAAGAAATCCAAGGGTAGGCAGATCCCTCGCCGATTCCTTCTGGATTTAGCCGCCAGGTGTCAGGCCCTTCTTGCCGTCCCTCAGTTGCTAGAAAATCCCATCCAGCTACCGGAAATAGAATGTGAGGGCAACTGCATAATTAATGAGGGGTATGGAGTCTACGAGATCACGGATGAAGAATACCCTACTGAAGATGAGGGTGAAGAATATGAGGATGCGGCTGGCGTATATGCTAGTGGAATAAGGAGATTCGACGAGCCGTCAACCGCCGTAGAAGAGTCCACCAAAGAAGTCAACTTGGGAACTGAGGAAGACCCTAGGATCATCCTCATAAGTGATAATCTACCACCCTCTGAAGAAGAGGCATTAATTGAAGTTCTCAAGGAATATAAGGACACGTTTGCATGGAGCTACGAGGATATGCCGGGTCTGGATTCAACCCTGGTCGAACACCGTTTAACCCTAAAACCAAGGTCCGTCTCGGTAAAACAAAGGCTAAGGCGTTTCCACCCTCAAATGGCTTTGAAAATGAAAGAAGAAGTCGACAAGCTCCATAAAGCCAGGTTTATTAGAGTCGTCCTTTATCCTCAATGGGTGGCAAACATTGTCCCGGTCATGAAGAAAGATGGGAAAGTCAGGATTTGCATCGACTTCCGGGACCTTAACCGCGCGTGTCCAAAGGATGATTTTCCCTTGCCTCACATTGATGTGTTGATCGACAACACAGCGGGGTATGAGACCCTCTCATTCATGGATGGATCTTCATGATATAATCAAATTCGTTTGGCAGAAGAGGATCAAGAGAAGACATCATTCACTACACCTTGGGGAACATATTGTTACGTGGTCATGCCGTTTGGGTTAAAGAATGCTGGAGCTACTTACCAAAGAGCTATGATGGCCATATTTCATGACATGATGCACATATATCTGGAGGTGTATATGGATGATCTATTGGTGAAATCAAGGACCAGGATGGAACATCCAAGGGTTTTGGCTAAGGTCTTGCAGAGATCAAGGGAGTTCCAATTGAAAATGAATCCGAAGAAGTGTGTGTTTGGTGTATCATCGGGTAAATTACTAGGCTTCATTGTGAGTAAAAGAGGGATCGAGATAGATCCCAACAAAGCTAAGGCCATCAGGGATATGCCACCTCCCAAGAATTTGAGGGAAGTCCGAGGTTTAATCGGGAGGTTGCAGTTTATTCGTCGGTTTGTGTCTCAGCACTCACAAAGGTGTAGACCTTTCTATGAGTTGACCAAGCCAGGAGTAGAATTCCACTGTGATTCTAAATGCCAAAAAGCTTTTGAAGGGTTAAAGGAATATCTGGCTAGTCCACCCGTTCTCATTCCACCCAAACCAGAAAAACCTCTGATCCTCTACATCTCCGTCTTGGACGACTCCGTGGGAGCTGTCCTCGCACAAGTTGATGAAGAAGGCAAGGAACGGGCAACCTATTACTTGTCCAAACTTCTCAATCCCTGTGAGCAGAAGTACACAGTCATGGAGAAAACCTGTGCTACCCTCGTTTGGGTGGTGCAGAAATTGAAGCACTACTTCTTGGCACATGAGGTCCACTTGATTGCTCGCATGAACCCTATCAAGTTTCTTCTGGAGAAATCCGTCCTTACTGATAGGCTAGCACGCTGGCAAAGTTTTCTTTCCCAGTTCGACATCACCTACATCCAGCAAAAGGCAATTAAAGGCTATGCCATAGCCGAGCATCTCGCCCACCATCCTCTCCCCAAGTTTGACCCTGTCCAATCAGAGTTTCCAGATGAGGAACTAATGTCCATCGCCCAATCCGACAAGCCAATGTGGACATTATATTTTGATGGAGCTCTAAATTCCCAAGGGAAGGGTATCGGCATTGTCCTTCTAATGCCTGAAGGCGTTACCATCCCAGAGGCATTTCAGCTCACGTTCCCAGTCACCAACAACATCGCTGAATACGAGGCTCTTCTAGCTGGCCTGGAACTAGCCCGTTCTTTCTATATCACTGAGTTGCGAGTCGTGGGTGATAGTCAACTCGTTCTCTGCCAGGTGCTTACCAAATATCGCACCCTCGATCCCAAGCTCAAACCCTATCAGGAGCTGGTCTCCGCCTATGCCAAATTGTTCACCAAGCTGATCTTTGTCCATGTTCCTCGCGAACAGAACATTCTGGCCGATGCCCTCGCCTCCTTGGCATCATCCTTCAAATTTCCTTTAGGTGCATGGCTTAGATCCATCATTCTCTACAAGAGTCTTGTCCCTGCCGTTCAGGACCCTTACCTCTTAAAGGTCAAGGAACGAGTCCTACAGAAGATCCAGAAGGGAGAAATCCTTGAGAAGAGGGAGATCATGCTGGCAGAAGTCGAAGAAGAGCTGGCTGACGATGAGAAACCATGGTTCTACGAACTTGTCAAATATTGTAAAGATCAGTCTTATCCTGAAGGAGCCACCACAAAAGATAAGAAAGCCATAAGAAGGGTGGCTCAGAAATACACATTGGTTGGAGGTCTACTCTATAGGAGGAGCCTTACTGGCATTATGTTAAGGTGTCTTGACGACAATGAGGTTTGGAAATGCGTAGAAGAAGCACACTCGGGTGTGTGCGGTGGCCACGTGAATAGCCAGATGCTCGCCAAGAAGATCATTAGGCAAGGCTTTTACTGGCCCACTATGGAAAAGGATTGTGCCGTCTATGTCCGTAGGTGTGTCAAGTGTCAACTTCACGCCGATAAAATCCATTCACCATCTTCCTCTCTTCATCCAATATCCTCCCCATGGCCTTTCTCCATGTGGGCATTCGACATCATCGGTCCCCTAGGTGATCCCAATTCCCTCACCAAACAAAAATCTTTCATCCTTACTGCGACGGAATACTTCACCAAATGGGCCGAAGCCGAAGCTTATGCGGAAATCAAGGCATCAACAGTCTGCAAGTTCATCATGAAGAACATCCTCGCCAGGTTCGGCGTCCCAAGCACAATCGTCACTGACAATGGGCCACAATTCATTTCTCAGGACCTTCAGGACCTCTGCAAAAGGTACGCAATTGCATTGCATCATTCATCGCCTTATTACCCGCAAGGTAATGGCCAAGCGGAGGTCACCAATAAAACATTGATCAAAATCATCAAGAAAACATGCGAGTCCAGTAAGTTTTCAGACTGGCCAGAAAAGCTTATCGAAGCTCTATGGGCCTATCGCACTTCAATCCGTACCCCCACCGGGCAGACTCCGTTTGCCCTTGCTTACGGTATGGAAGCGGTAGTCCCGTACGAGACTCTGATCCCTTCTCTCAGGGTACAATTGGACGAGGAATTTCCCCTCGATGATCGTCGTAATTCACTCCTCGTCCAGTTGGAACTCTTGGATGAGAAGCGGCTGGCCGCTGCCGAGCATGCGCGTGTGTATCAAAATAGACTCGCTCGCTTTCACCAAAAGAAAGTCGTTGAGAGAAAATTCAAAATCGGTGAGATGGTCGTAAAACGAATTTTTGTCAAACCTGGAGGGCCGCGTTCTAAGCTCCAACCCAATTGGGAAGGACCATTCGTAATTCAAGCCGTGTACCCCGGCAACGCCTACAAGCTAATCAACGCCGAGGGGACCGAGTTATCCCACCCTTGGAATGGGCTTTATCTTAAAAAGTACTACCCTTAGCATAGTGCCAAAACGTCAAAAAAAATAAAAAAAAAACAAAAAATGATGAAAAGACAGAAAACATCAAAAACAACAAAAATATTGAAAATCACTAAAAATATGGAAAATTCAAAATGCCGATGCCTGGTGGTCACCGTGTAGTTAAATCTTTGCATCCAACCTTCATGTTAGGATAGGGCCCATTAAGGCTTGGTAGGCACCGGGTCTTGGTTTGCCAGAACCGTGGAGATCCCTGTCCGGCCACCTCGGCCTATGCTCGCTCAAAGGAAGCCAACATGTACTCACTTATGTATTTTATCCAAAAAAGTTGGTAGCATCACCTACGGTGGGGCCTCATCCGGAAGATCTCCAGAAGCTGTAATCTTTATTCTTTTCTCTTCGACCAAATGAGACAGTCGGCGCCCTTAAAACGCTGAGCATGAGAAACCAAAACTCAAACCCCCAAGGGCAAGAGTAGGATCCATTTCCTCGAGCATCGATCAGAGCACGAGAAGAGGGCAGTGTCCCCGCAGGCATACGAAAGGGAGCTCACAAACGTCAAACGACTATATCTTCCTCGCAAAAAGAAACACAAAATCAAAATCAAGAGAAAAGCCTGGTCGGGACCGTGCCTGATGCGATAAATGAAACCCCTCAAAGCAAAAGTCTGAATCCACAAAAGGGGCCATAGAATGTAAATGCTCGGGATTTGGTCCGAAGTTGTCCGAAAGGAAAGAGTTAAATGGGCCCTTATTGGCTCGCCGGGTTAACGGTTTTGCCGATCCTCTCAGGAGGTTTATCCCCTATGCTCTTCCTTCTTCCTGTAAAGGTGAAAGCTCGACGGAATGTCTGAAGGGCGTAACCCGCCAAGGTTGGCGACCTTATTTTAATACGCATACGGTTGTCTACTTTAAAAAGCAAAGTCTATCGCTGCGATGGAGTCTCTGTGTTTCTGGCCGGTCAAGACCCCTGTCTTCCAACTTGATGTCTCCTTATCTAACCTTGGGCTTAGGCCAATGCAAGCGCGTCACCTCTGGGTGCGACGGCGTCTGATTCCGGGTCAGCGTCGCACGGTTGGTCGTTAGGGTTCCAGGGTGTTCCATCATATACCATCTAGAGTTGTGAGGAAACAGACCCGGGTCGGGCAAATCATTTACCTCGAACACATTTTGGGTGAATCCCTGTGGTCGGAAGCAACTGGGAGCCTAAGCATGGCATGGCGGTATTGTCATCAGGGTAAGTCTTAGCCAGCGGGTTTATCATTCGAGGGGTCTAGAGGCCCAAATCAACCTAGATGTGCACTTAGGATACCTGGGAGGTTAGTAAGAAACCCCTGTTCTCATGAAGGTTAGGTGCCATATGGGTGCTCATCAGGCGTTAGCGATAAAAAAATGATAAAAAAAGAGAAAACATAGATATTTGGAAAACAAAAAAAATTATTAGAATGATAACAAAGACAACAAAAAAAAATGCCATAAAAATAAAAGAAAAAAAAATCATTTCGCATGATTGCATTTGTATGCAGCATTTCACTTTTAAATTCTGCTTGCATTAGTGTGCTTGTCTGTCACATTCATCATTATCGCATCTTTCCCTTGCCTTCATTAATAAAGGCTTGGCCCCTTGACTCATTATCAAGGACAGTTGAAGTGAACACCTGGTTATTGAGCAAGGGGCCAAGTCAGAACAGAGATACTGACTTGTTTGTTTCAGTGATGCGTGCAGGGATTCAAGATAGCAAGAGTGAGATGAAAATCAAAACAAAATCATACCTTTTATTCCATTCTTAAATAAGGAATTGTACATTAAGCTCCACCTTCTCTCTCTACATTACTTGTCCCGCCACTCTCCGGGCAAAACGCCCTCAAGGGTGCTACCCAACTACGAAAAGCGGTACTTCTACCTCTCTGTACACCTCTTCCCATTCCCACACCCCGGCGCTGATCCGTGGGAGCAGCAAAGGAGCTACTGACATGAAAGCCACGCTCTCGTGCTCTTCGGTAGCGCTCCTCACCATCTCTCAGCCATTGTTCAGCGAGGCCAAGGCTGATTCGGAGTTCGAACAACTGGGCCTCCATGCCCCTTCGCTCCTCCCTTTCAGCTAATCTGTCGGCTCTCTCTCTTTCTCTGTCCCTCTCTTTCTCTGCCCGTTCTCTCTCACGGTCTTCCCTCTCCAATTGAAGGGTGATTCTCAGCTCCATGGCATCCCTGGAAGAATCGTCATCGGGACGACGCCGCAATTCCTCCTCCAGCTCTGCTATTCTAGCTTCTCTCTGTGCAGCATGGGCAAGTGACTCCTACATCTCCTTTTCCTGCCAGATGTACTATCTCAGATATGTGGCAAGGTATAAACAAGGAGAACTCAACATTGAAACTCTTACATGTATAGAGAGCATTCCTTCTGCCTCCGCGGCACGCTGCGTAGTCCGAGCAAGTTGCTCGTGAAGCAAATCAAGTTCTGAGGCGAGGATCCATAAGCTGGAAGAGACGCCGCCTCCTCCCATCGCTGATGAAGCCGCGTCGATCTGAGCGCGCTATAACCACATGGGATGAAAATTAGCGGCCGAACACCATCAATCTAGAGTTTTAATTAGGAGTGCGCATTGTACATACACCTATCGAAGCGCTCAAGGCTCCACGGGTGTCGCCCAATTGTTGCTCCGTTTCTGCCAGGCGTGATCGCAAGTCCGCTATCATGGTATCACGAACATCCTGCAACCATAGGAGTCAGCATCCACAGAGAGGAGAGGAGGAAAGGAGAAAAGAGGAAAAGGAGACCCACCTCCACAAGTCCCCGGGGTTGGAGCCGCTCTGCGTACATTGTCTTATACAGACGCAGATAGTCTTCACTATCCTACGCATGTGATTCCACGATTGTGCCACCTCGTTGCCAGTCTTCATACTGTTCGGGGAACCACACACGCCAATCAACGCAAGTTGCCGGTCCCCGTGTCTTTCTTCCAACGCGAGGTGGTGCAGTCGTATCCACCCATTCCTGGGCCAGCCCTAGGGTCCTCATAACCAATCGTAGCCGAAGCGGCTCGATTTCATTTAGGCAGTGTATCCATAATTCCCGTCCGAACCGGGCACGACTTGTTAAAACCCATGGTTGATCGGCATCGACCATGCCTGAGTAGGGTCTCCAGTTTACCTAGGTGAGGTTGTACATACCCGTTTAGCTGGTTAAAAAAAAGAATATATATATATATATATATATATATATATATATATATATATAAATCCCACCATCGCTGCAGGGAATTCCTGTAGCTCGCGCCTTAGCACCATCAGCTGGTAGGTTACAGGCGCTGCACCCATGATCGGTTGCCACCGCCTGGCTAACGGCACCATCGCTGGTCGCCAATGCCGAGCTCTCCCCATCGGGAGGTAATAATAGCTCCACAGCTACATCATCATATGCCGTCAATGCCTCAAGTGGACTATTACAAATAAACACAAAAATATATAATAAAAATAAACAAAAAAATACCTGGATAAGTGGTGTGAACCCACTCACAGTCATCTCATGATCTGCCTCTTGGGACAGGCTCGTAAACAAGTGCGCTAGCATGGCAGCTCCCCAGGCGTACTGTCCTACTCTTTCGAGGTCAGATAGCAGCCCTAGGAAACGACAATGGATGCCGTCTCCTTTTGAGCTCAATATAATCTCCCCAGGAAAAAGAGGAGAAATCTCCTCAAATCCATATTAGATCTCTCCCAATTGTCAAAATCTGTGCAATACACAGCACGACATCCCCTTTCCATCCTCTCCATAAATTCTTCCGAGGACTCGTCATCCCGTCGACGAGTATCAGTGAGCCCTAATGCCCCCATGATAGACGCCCTAGCTACTGATCTGTGCTTCCGACTGTCTAAGTCCAACCCCAGTAGCTTCTGGGCGCCTTCTCGATAATCCGCATAGGTGACGCTGGTCACTGCCTCACCATCCACTTTGAGGCTCGTGATTCGGACCACATCTTCTAGACTGGGCACCATGTGCCCCCATGGCATCAGGAATGCCCGACTTACTGGGTCCCATCTTTCGCACAAGGCTTGGATAAGGGACAGGTCGAGTTGGATCGGCTCGATCCAAAGAAAGGCACCAAATCCCATCACGTCTAGCCTGGCCTTCTGAAAATCTGGGAGACCCCTGTATGCGGCCACTGCTAACTCCCATGAAATGTGTGATTTCATCACACTCTGTGCGTGCATAAGAAATGGAGAAGGGTGTTGTCAAGAGGAAGGAAGAAAGAATGAGAAAAGGGCAGGAAAGCTCAGCTTACGAGTTGCGACTGGGTGCTCTCGCTGAACTGCCCTTCGAGGTCCGAGAGTTTCCTGGAACTACTACCGCTGGATCTGCTTCTCTTCGAGGAGTGGGAAGATTCGCCCTCCATCGGAATTCTGAGTTCCTCCTAGTACCTTTCAAGTTATCCCTCGATGCCCTTGGAAGAACAAAAGAGGAAGGTATATGTAGAAATGGGAGAAGTGTGGGCCAAGATTGCCTCCAACGATAGCCCTCACAATAGGGCGCCTCCCCTGCGGTCCCATGAGTCACTTCACCACCTGCACAAGGTGATGGATCGGATGGTGTAATATGATGACCTGCTCCCTGTGGCACCCTGTCATAACATGGAGGCCATCCGCAAAGTTTGAAAAATCATCCGGGAGAAGAGGCCTAAGCTGTCATCATTGACCTTGACGATAGATTCCCGTGAAAGAATAGTCGCAGCAAGATGCCATCCTCCGTCTAGGGCAGGATGTCGGCAGACACATCACATGAGAACAGTACAAAGAAGCGTAGGGAAGAAGGGACGCGCAAGAAAACAAACAAACAACAGAAAATCAAATCACTCATAAGTCTACATAAGCTGTCACAAACATCACAATCATAGAGAGGAGGCGGGTCCACTGACTCGCCAACTCTCGACATCATCTTCATGCTCATCCCTCTAGGCGTCCCTCTCCTCTCCCCCGAGGTGAGGATCCCTCGGAAGCCTCCTGGACCCCCGTGCAGCGCTCGCCTCGCCTCGTGGCGCCTGCTCCACAGCAGGGGCTCGCTGCTCCTCCTCTGGCGTGGCGAGGAAGCCACCAGCAGAAAAGCGTCCGGACCGGTGAAGTAGCGCCCCTAACTCTCGCGCTCTCTCGTAGCGCGTCTCCATCGCTCCTAACCTCTGCGACATAACCTGAAGGCCTAGCTGGAGCTCCCTCACTTGGGCCTCCAAGGCCTTCTTCTCAGCCTGGTCTCGCTGTCGCTCGGCCCTTCTCTCCTCTCTCTCTCTCTCTCTCTGCCTCCCTCCTCGTCACCTGGAGAAGGACCCTCAACTCCAGAATGTCTGGAGAGGGTCTCCCCTCACCTCGACGCTGCAGCTCTGCCACAGCTGCGGCCCAGGCATCACGCTCCTCTTCAGCACGAACCGCGCGGGCCACCGCACTGGCAAGTTGCTCCTGGAGGGAGGCGATCTCCAGAAAAAGAGCCTGAGGATTGGAGGATGATCCGCCAGCCATCCCTACCATCGTTTCCTGCTGAGTACGTAAAAAATAGATAGACAACGGCCGTTGGTTAAAATCTGGAATTTCATGGCAAAAATAAAAATTTTGAGGCCCTATTGTCACCTCCGTCCGTCTCCCAAGCTGAGGAGCCCCCGCTCGGTCCCCCCTCCGCTGCTGCAGGAGGCCGCCACTGCCCTACACCGGTGCGCTCCCTTGTTGTCCAAGGGAATGTACGCGCCAATCCTCGAGCTTCGCCTTGCCGCGACTCTCCTTCCTGACACGGCTCGGCTCATCCGTGCTCGCCCACTCGTCAGCCAAGCCCGGGATTCTCACCGTACCCTGCATCAAAGAGGAAGGTCCCCCGTCAGTTAACGAGAACGCGTCCCCTGTCTAGGACGCGCCCATCATGTGAGTGCCGCCCTCGCCAAACCCCTTCCACTCCCACACCACTCGCTCCAAACTCAAAACAAGTCATAGAGGTGGGAACCGAAGCACTCACCCAGCCGCGTTCGCCTCCTTCCGTGCCATCGGGCCCCTCGGGTCCCACGAGTGCTCTAAAAGGCCCTTCCACTTCCGTCGACGCCTCTCCATGCTCGGGTGCATCCCTCCTCGAGCGAGGAGTCCCTCGCCCCTCTCTCCCCTCGCCACGATCTGGCCCACCGAACTCCATCGATCGAGAGAGGAAGAAGATGAAAAGGGGCGAGCGAATCTCGACAGGAGGCGGGCTCTTTTGCGGGTAAGGCACGAAGAAAGAAAGGCCGCCTGGCGCTTTAAATTTGAATTCGAAGGATAAGACGCGTCCTCGCGCCAGGACGTGCCAAAAAAAAGAAAAAAAAGAGAAGGATGATCTCTCCGTGCAAGGCGTAGTTCCTTACTTTTCAGGGCAAGGTCTCGTGAAGCGTGCCTCGAAACAACTCGGTGCAAGAGAAGAAGCGTGGAAAAGGGAAAGTGCATACGATAAAAGGAATCGTTTCATTGCACATAAGCAAATAGTTAGTTATACATCATAAAGTGAGGAAGGTGGAGTGTACAAGTAACTCTCTAACTCTCGCTACCACCCTCCTGATCATCTCTCTCCTCCCTCCTCTGACGGGGATCCCTAGGGGGCCTCCGTGAACTCTGAGAGGCGGTGCTCGCCTCGCCCTGTGGTGGCACACCAGCCTCGAAGGTTCGGCGACGCTCCTCGGCCGAAGAAACCAGAAAGCTGCCCATGGAGAAAGAACCAGACTGACGAAGTCGCGCCCCGCACTCCTTCGCCCTCTGATACCGCTCCTCACTCTCCCGAAGCCTCCCCTCCGCCGTGCCGAGACTCAATCGGAGCTCCGTCAGCTGGGCCTCCAGAGCCCTCCTCTCGTCCCGTTCTCGCAGTCGCTCCGCCCTCCTGTCCTCCCTCCCTCTCTCTCTATCCTCCCTCTCTCTCTCTCTGTCCTCTCTCTCCCTCTCCTCTCTCTCCCGCATCGCCTCTCTCCTCGACAGCTCGAGGGCAAAACGCAAATCCCGCACGTCGCGAGGGAGCTCCTCAGCCTCCCGTCGCCGCTCCTCCTCCAGCTCTGCAATCCGGGCGTCACGCTCTGCCGCCCAGGCGTCGCGCTCCTGCTCGGCACGAACAGCACGGGCCAGGGCCTCTCGAATCTCGGCCACCTGCCAAAACCCACATGCACCGTAAGAGAGCAGTGAAAGAAGAAGAGCAACTAGAAAGAAGTCGGGGTCAAGCAGGACTCACTCGAGCCGCGCGGTCACGCTCGGCCTCCTCAGCTCGGGCCACCGCGTACGCCAACTGCTCCTGAAGGGTAGAAACCTCCGGAGGAGGGCCCCACGAACTGGAACCCGCTCCACCAGCCATCCCGGCTGTCGCTGTCTGGTGGGCCCGCTGAAACACAAAGCAAATGACAGTCAGAGGCAAGCATCAAAATCCGAGTCACAAAAAAAAAAATGCATTGCATAGACTCACCAGGATCTCCAACTCCTGTCGGATGGCCACCAACTGCCGCCTGGCGTCTGCCAGCTGGGCCCGCAGGTCGGCAATCATGTTATCATGAGCATCCTACATTGCATATAAATTAGTGTCACATGCATATACATATAAAAAGGGGAAACATTTTTCATTTCACGCTAACCCCGGCCGCACCACCAAGGAAGAGACGCTCCCCGTACATGGCTCGATACCGTCTCATGTAATCGGTGCTATCCGGCACATGGGACACCACTGGGACCCCGCCCTGCTGCCAGTCCTGGTACTGTGCAGGGAAGCGCGTACGCCAGTCCACGATCTTTGCCTTCCCCTTGGTCTTCCGCCCGACGCGGACCGGCTCGTCTACGTCAACCCACTCCTGGGCTAACCCCAACGTCCTCATAACCAGCCTAAGCCGGAGCGGCCCGATCTCGTTCAGGCAATGGACCCACACGTCCCGCCCAAAACGAGGACGACCCGCTACAACCCAAGGCTGGCCGGCATCGGCCATGCCCAGGTAGGGCCTCCACACCACCTGCATCACCATACATGCATCATGTTAGTTGCTATTTCGCTCAATTAAGTCACATGCGTAAAAACACCAAAAAAATCATATGCATCATACCATAGCCTCGGGGTACTCGCTCAGCTCCCGACGAAGCGACGCCAGCTGGTAGCCGTGGGGTGCCGCGACCATGACCGGCCTCCACTGTCGCGCCAGAGGCACGGCTCTCCTGTTCCCCTGTCTGGCTCTTCCCATCGGGAAGTAGTAGTAGCTCCACACCTGCATCCATCATACATCATTAGCCCGACTAATTACATATTTAGCTACGGTAAAATCCATAAATAAAATGTTTACCTGGAGAAAAGGTGTGAAGCCGCTGACTGTCATCTCCCTCTCTGAAGTCTGGGAGAGATCGGCGATCAAATGGGCAAGCAGAGCCGCTCCCCACGCATAGTTCCCCATTCTGTCCAGATCTGCCAGGATCCCGAGGAAGCGGGAGTGGATGCCGTCACCCTTCGTCCCCAGCAAGAGGCGGCCCAGGAAGAAGAAGAGGAACCTCTGGAGGTCTAGATCCACCAGCTCCCGCTCGCTCGGGTCCTGGGTGAAAGCTGCACGAGCGTCTCCCTCCAGTCGTGCCAGAAACTCCGCTCCAGTCTCGCTAACCCGCTGGCGCGGGTCACCAAATCCGAGCGCCTCCATAATCTCCACTCGGCCGACTACCCTGCTGTCTCTGTCAGTCGCGCTTGTCTCTAGCCACAGTAGGTCCAGGGCACTCTCTCGGTAATCGGGGTAAGTGACCCCGCTGACTGCCTCTCCGTCAACTCGTAGCCCGGTGATCCGAGCCACGTCCTCTAGTGTCGGCACCATGTGCCCCCAGGGCATCAGAAACGCTCGGCTCGGCGCGTGCCACCGCTCCCTCAACGCCTGGATAAGAGGAAGGTCAAGCCGGAAGGGCTCGATCCTGAGAAAAACTATGAAACCCATGGCGTCCACCCGCGCCCTCTGAAAGTTCGGCAGCCCACGGTACGCTGCCACCACCAGGGACCAGCTGATCCGGCTCTTCATCATGCCCTGCACATCACAAAAACAAACAAAAAGAAACACATCAGCATCATGGATAATAATAAACAACAACAATGTATATAATGATTATTTATATATATATTTAAAGACGTCCACCCCCTGGACGCTTTCATTTTACTTCCTTTATTTTATTTTAACAAAACAAAAACAAAAATAATAATAATAAAAATAAATAAAATAAAAATAATATATATTATCATGAAGGCGTCCAACTCAGTGGACGCCTCCTTATTTTTAATTTAATTTTATTATTTTACGTAATAACTTAAAAAATAATAAAATAAAATAAAATAAAAAAGAAAAGTTGGAGGCGTCCAGGCCTCTGGACGCCTCCACGGCCTTCTCCACACCATCTCTCGCCCGCCTGTTTAGCCTACAAATTGAAGTTCTGAGGGGCTTACCGGGTCGTGCTCATCCTCTCCGGCGTCGCCAGCACCCGCAGGACCCTCCACGGCCAAAGGAGGCGCCTCCTCTTCCTCGGCAATCTCCTCTTCCGCGGCAATCTTCTCTCCCACTGCAGCCTCCTCGGCATGATCCCTCGACCTCCTCGGACGACGAGCCCGTCATTTCTGCCTCTCTCCACCCTGGCTCGGGCCTTCTTGCTCCATTGGGAACTGGAAATGGGTCGTTAGAATGAATAGTAGAAGAGAACAGGGGGTGAGACCCCCTTTATATAGAAAATCACCAGGATTTGGGGCGTCCAGGCGCCTGGACGCCCCCACATTTTTATTTTATTAAAAAATTCAAAAAAACATAGGGGCGTCCAAGCGCCTGGACGCTCCCACAACTAAAAAATTAAAAAAATTGAAAAAGAAAATATAGGGGCGTCCAGGCGCCTGGACGCCCCCACATCAAATAAAATAAAAAAATAATAAAAAAATAAAAAAGAAAAGATAGGGGCGTCCAGGCCCCTGGATGCCCCCACAAAAAGAAGAAAAAATTTTCAAAAAAATTTAGGGGCGTCCAGACCCCTAGACGCCCCCATTTAAGCATATAAAAATGTGTGTATATATATATATATATATATATCTATATATATATATATGACCATAATATGAATAAACCAGAACACAAAAGAGAAAACACAAAAAGTAAAAAGAAAAATAAAAATCATAAAAAATAATAATTAAGGGAACAATGGTCCAAAATGTCAAATGCCAGATTTTATTCCATCAGAAAGCAGAGCAGGCTACATCAGGGGCTTAGGCGCCTTAGGCCTTAACTTCCTCAGTTCGGTTACATAAGCTCTCCATAGCTCACATTCTTCCCCTACGTGTGCTAAGGCCTTTCCCGCAACACTTGTCTTCCAGGGTGCTTTAATGGCCTTCGCTACCTTCGCATCCGCTTCCGTACCCAACTCCCTCTTCTTTAAAGGGACGATGCCAGTCAGTGGTGGAAACGAGTGGCGTGGAATGCCGATCTGGAGGCAGCACCGATGCGCGTTTTAAAGGACAAACTCAGTCACGCCGATCAGTTGGAGTTCAACTTCGGGAGAAGACCTCATGAGGAGTTCGAGTGAGAGTAGACATGCCGATGCGCAAGTGAAGAATCTTTGTGTCATGGTTCGAAAGTGAGACCGCCAGTCTTCCCGTTTCTTCAGCCACGAAACACGGTTCGCCACAGTGCCACCGAAGCCTAACACATCGGCTATGTGATAAAGGGGGCTTTGTTGGAAAAGCTTTGAAGCAGTCGGCATCCCCTCACGGTGGTCGAATTTGAAGTGCAAATCGACCCAGCAACTCAGAACAAGTGCGCAACCAAAAGGAGGCCTACCCATGCTCGAGGCGGTAAGACCGCTGTAAAGGTAGGCAAGGACGGCGGGTCCCACCCTCTTTCCACTCCAGATCCCGCAGATAGCACTCAGTTGGGTTTCTTCCACTATGTTGTCGGTATGAGGGAACAAGAGAGTACCCGCCAGACAAATGGTGAACCCTTTCATAATTCCTTCCAAATAGTCATCGTCTGGTGACCCTCTTAGGGCATCCATAACCCAATCCGCGAGCCTTTGCAAATCAATTCCCTTTTGAGTGCGGACCTTTCTGGCTGCGTCGGGTGGCATGAAGCTTCCAAGGACGCTCTCGGAAGTCCCTCGGGTCAGCATCCGCATAGCCTTCACCTTCCCGTCACTCTTGAATTTCTTCAATCCGAGCAGAAGTTCCACCTCCTCGAGGAGAATGGTCACCTCGAACGTCGGGAAGATGAAAGTGTGGGTCTGGGGATGCCAGATCTCCACTAATGCGCCATAGCCGCCCAGTCCATGCGGATTCTCTCGTAGTGTTTGGCGTGAATAAGGAGCCCCTGAAGATGCCACTTCGAGAGTATAGCCCTCATGCCAATGGAGATGTTGGAAGTTAGCTCTGAAAGCCATGGCAGTTTGGAAAACTTCCTCGGGCCCAGAAAGAGTGGATACGGCTGGAAAGAAGAAGAGAAAGGAAGAAAAGTGAGAAGAGAGTCCATGCAGTAAATTTGAAATAAATCAACTTACCATATGCGACTGGATCGTCCCACTCAGATGACCCTCGAGGTCGGAAAGTCGCCTGATCTCACTGCTAGGCCTGCCCCTCTTCATAAGGCGGGAAGACTCTCCTTTCATCTTGAAATCCCTAGACCCTCCGCTTCTCCTCCTCCTGAACTTTCAAAACTCCCCTTGGTACATTTGAATAAACTAGCCTAAGGGAGGTACTTATAGGAAAGGAGAGGTGCTACGGGACGGGACGTGTCACATGAGTGGTCAAGTCGTCAGTGTTTTATCCTTGTACTGTGGCACGATTCTGTTATATTTCTGCTGCTTTCTGATGTATTTAATCTATGATGGTCTGTGCAGGTTTTACCAACGGACGTTTTTCGCCCTATCTTGTATACCATCCTTCAGTGTTTGGTCCCCCGTGTCATGCATCATACTATATGATATTTACGCTATTAGAACACGTCAAGGACCTTGCGACCCGAACGAATCTGGGATTTGAGTTCCCCTTCAACAAAAACAGTGATGATTCCAGAAGAATTTGGGTTGTACGGATAGGCCGTTAACTGGTGATAGCATGGGAACGACGGTTCCATTCAGTGAGTCGGTGCGTGGATAAACGGGCCCCAGCTCAGTATCAGCTCACTGGATCGGCATCCTGACCCATTCTTAATGAGTTGACAATATTATCCTTGGCTATTTTCTATTCTAGTTTGTTTTAAATTTTTCTTTAAACCCAGCATGCATTCATATAGGGTGTCATTCAAGTGATTCGATTGCGAAAGCCGTTGTGCTTCAATTCTTACAAATATGAGATATTCCATTCTGAATGAAATACTGAGTTTCCTTGAAACGGCCCTACACTGCCCTTCCAAACGAGACTCTTGTTTGGACAGACCCTCAGATATTCCTTTACTTTTTATCTTGTTTGACCCACCTTGGCCGCAGCACTTCCACATTGGCTGGTAACCGCTCTCCAAAGGTGAGACCTGCAGGTTTATGACCCAGGTACTTCCACATCGAGAAGTTGGTCTCCTTTATTTTCGTGCCTGAGCGCACATCTCACCCTCCCTTATTTGATTTCCGTCCAAACAATCGTCAAATTTGAAAGACCTTCTTCAAGGTAGCCTCATTGAAACTACAGGAAAGATTCCAAACAGCCATGTCAAAAGCGTGTCTCATCACACCTTGGCATCAACTTATCAGTCCATTCCCACTCCATTTCACTCCACTTCGATACCATTCCATTACGTGTCACTCCCTTGCAAAGCAGACGCCAAGGCGGGGTAGCTGTAGACACGCTATTCCTGACGTCCCCTGAGAAAATCTCATATTACCACACGACGCCCCGCAACGGCTTCCGCATTTTGAATCACTTGAGTGTTTCCTATCTTTGAGTCTTCTCTCGTCTTCTGGGCGAGTGGCGTAACGCTCCTTCGGCATCCGGAAACCGCCTCGTTGTGGAAATCATGTGGCATTCGAACGGCATCAACATTAATCGCATGCATCAGAAGTTGCCGGAACCAGGGAAATGCCTAACGGACGACTGCTGACGCCCTTTTCGGGGGAATCCGAGGGTCATCATGGAGGCGTCCAGGCTCATGGACACCTCCATCACTACAAAATAATGACAAAATATATATATATAAGATTGAAAAAAATATATATATAATTTCATGGAGGCGTCCAGGCCCCTGGACGCCTCCATCAACCAGCTCACGGGCGACCCCGGGCCATCGACTGACCGTTGCTCAGCCTGTCGTTTGAATAAAATCTAAGTTATGGAAGCGTCCAGGCCCCTGGACGCCTCCATCAACCAGCTCACGGGCAACCCCCAGCCATCGACTGACCGTTGCTCAGCCTGTCGTTTGAATAAAATCCAAGTTATGGAAGCGTCCAGGCCCCTGGACGCCTCCATCAACCAGCTCACGGGCGACCCCGGGCCATCGACTGAGCGTTGCTCAGCCTGTCGTTTGAATAAAATCCAAGTTATGGAAGCGTCAAGGCCCCTGGACGCCTCCATCAACCAGCTCACGGGCGACCCCCGGCCATCGACTGACCGTTGCTCAGTCTGTCGTTTGAAGAAAATTCAAGTTATGGAGGCGTCCAGGCCCCTGGACGCCTCCATCAAACAGCTCACGGGCGACCCCCGACCATCGACTGACCATCGCTGAGTCTGGCGTTTGAAGAAAATCCAAGTTATGGAGGCGTCCAGGTCTCTGGACGCCCCCATCCTCCCGACCTCTATAAATAGAGGCCTACCCCCCTCAGTTCAGGGGTCGAAAAAAGAGCGCCGAGAGGCTGCCGGATTCTATTCCTAACCCATGGGTGTTTTGTAGGGGAAGTCCGACCGGATCTTCAGGTGCCCGTGCTCGCAGGAGAGAGGCCGCCTTCGCCCACCGCGCTACCTCGCCGTCCCTACGCTGTCGAAGTTTCATCGGATCTCGCCATCGACCATCCAATAAGCCATTCTCTCCTGTTCTTTCCTTGTTATCTTGCATTCATCATATCATATCTTCTACCCCCCCCCCCCCCTTTATGAGGGAGTCTCTTCCCGTTTCTATGTCGGAATAATTGCCATTCATCATAAGCATTTTCCTCCTACTCGTGTCCGAGAGGGGTTTAAAAGACAACACCAACCAGGTGTGTGTCTTGCCATCATTTGGTTACTTGCGTCGTTAGAATTTGAATACTGCACCTTCGTCTTTCTGATCCACCCGTTACTTGTTTGTCGTTGTTTTGCAAGGGTACCTGAGGAAAGCCCTCTCTGTCGGCCGGCCGAAGGGGGAGGAAGAAGCAACTTGCCATTTCCCGCTCTCGAGGATTTACAATCTCCGCGCTCAATACAAGGTACACGCGATCATTTCGTTTCTTTGAGGTAACCCCTCTGGCGATCACATCCCTTTAGCATCCTACGTATGCTTTTTCCTCATATTGGCACGTTTCATAATCCTTCTTAATTTTCAGTCGCTTGATAGTCTGTAGTTTAGTTAGTTTTCTTCTCCTTGAGTGGATTCCTCGGCTTCCACAATAGGATGGAAGGGTGCACTGGAAATGATGAATCGCAGAGCGGAAGCAGCCGCCCTTGTAGAATGAAATGCCCAAAATCGTAGACCGTGGAGAGCAGCAACAGTAGCCTCCAGATCGGAGCTCAAGCTCATAGATGGCGACCTCGGCGGCTTCTCCTTCATCCTCTAGCAGGTGTGCAACGCCCTCGGCTCCTCCTGTAAGGATGGAAACGATATTAGCCCTTTGAGATTATATTTCTCAAATGGAATTCGCAGGCATTAAATACCAAGTGAAAAGACATGCAATAGGACAAGAATGCCCATGCAAAAACCTCTCAAAGCCACACCCAAACAAGTGTTGAAACCCTAAGGGTAAGGGGGTAAAACCCCAAGCCAATTGGATCACAAAATGGGGGTTTCAAAACCAAACCAACAAACACGATCCGGTCGCACCTGGACAAGTGTCGACTCTTGGAGTTGACACTTTGTTCAGCGAGTTCTGTCCCAGTATAAAAGAACAGAACCCAGGGTGAAAATGTCGACTCTCAGAGTCGACACTTTTTACCAGAAGTTCTATTTTCGTTAAAAAGGAACCCCAGGCCTATAAGTGTCGACTCTCAGAGTCGACACTTGCTGCCTACTGCATCAAGGTAGCAGGCTGCCCAACAAGTGTCAACTCTGAGAGTCGACACTTGCAGAGTAGAGACTGAAAAATGCCTAATGCAGCCAATTAAACCTTAAAAACATTAAGAATGCATCAAGTCCAATCTAGCCACATTGAAATGCATTCAAACATGAATTCTTACCATGGATCCAACAGATTGAAAGCAATTTGTAAATCAATTCTGCACTTTCCACAACTAATTCACTCAAATCAATCTTAAGAAAATGCAGAACAAAAATTGCTTGTTGAAGCTTCATGTTCAGACTTTGTCATATGGCTTGTTCAACATGTATTAGCCATTCTCAAGCTTCAAATCAAACCTTGACCACCTTCCCATCTGACCTCTCACGAGTTACTCAAAACAAACACAATCAGATCTTAGCTAGTCAAGTCATTAACACCAGATTTGAGTTTCAACATTTCATATCAAATATTGATTCAGTTCAAAGCATGGAGTCTAAATTCAATTCAATCAAATCACACATGAATTTAACATGCAGTCAAAGACAAGCTAAACTCACACAAACCATTAAAAATAGAACAAATTTGATTAAATGTATAAGCAATTCAATTTCAGTTCAAGGATGGCCATTCATGTGACCAATCATCTTGACTCACATTCATCAAAGGATATGCAATGCAAATTACTAGATTGCACAATTTGTCTTCGTCAAAATATGCCGGGGCATAACAACTAGGATTGCAAAGACGCTTTCAAGCAGATCAAGAAGTACCTCCTCACTCCTCCAGTCCTGGGGGCACAAGTCAAGGGCAAATCCCTCATACTCTACATAGCTACCATGGACACCTCAACTGGCCAGCATTTAACCTCCAATCTCCAGTCCCGATATCCAGTTTCCAGTATCCAGCCACCAATCTCTAGTCCCAATATCTAGTTTCTAGTATTCATCCTTTAATCTCTGGTCCCAGTACCCAATTCCAGCCTCCAGACTCCAGTCTCCAATGACAGTCTCCAGTAACAGGCGAGAGCGCCTCACCCAGATAGGCCTCCAGTACCCAACTTCTAGTATCTAGTTTCTAGCTTCCAACTCCCAGTCTCCAACTCCGGTTTCCAGCAACAGGCCAGCATGCCTCATCCATGCCTCCGATATCCAGCTTCCAATATTCAATTTCCAACCTCTAATCCCCAGTCTTCGGCTCCATATTCCAACAGTAGGCCAGTACGCCTCATCTAGGTAGGCCTCCAGTATCCAACTTTCAATATTCAGTTTCGATATCCAGCTTCCAGTTTCCAGTCCCAGTTTCTAGTAACAGACCAACAAGCCTCATCCAGGCAGGTATCTAGTCTCTAATTCCCAGTCTTCAATAATAGACCAGAACGCCTCACTCAGACATGTCTGCCCCAACTTTAGACCAGCACACCATACAGCCCGGTCCCCAACAATGACACCAGACCACACTGTCTCACAAAAAAAGTTATAATAACAACCACATGAACAAACCAAAACACCTTACAGCTAGGTCTACATCAGCCATAGACCTACACGCCTCACCCAGGCAGGTCTCCAGCCTCCAGCTTCCAGTTGCCAACAATGGGCTAGTACGTCTTATCCAGACAGGCCTCCAGTATTCAACCTCCAATTCCAGCAATAGACCAGTTTGCCTCATCTAGGCAATGCAGCAATTCTAGTCTTCAATTACAAGTCAGCACGTCTTATCCAAGTAGGCCCCCGGTATCTAGTTCCCAGCCTCCAATTTTAACTTCCAGCAATAGGCCAACATACCTTAGCCTAGCAAGCCCCTAGTTTCCAATTCCCAATCACCGGTAGTAGACCAGAACGCCTCACCAGGGCAGGTCTCCAATCTCCAGTGCCCAGCCTTGAACCAGCATGCATCGCCCAGGTCAGTCCATCATACCGGTCATAAAATCACAACATCCGAGGATATGGATCTACTCTAGCACAGTTACAACAAGCGTCAAGCTATGTTCCCATGGGACATCACAAAGACGCTTCATCATATGATAGAAGAATCAACCACAACACTAGCAGTTGGTCGCCAGCCATCACACCATACATCACTCCACAAGAAGAGGTTGGGAAAACATAAGGAATGGTGACAAAAAAATATCGTAATTTGTCATTCATTTCTATGAAGGGCCTGAGACAAGCCCTCAGGGTGTCCCGTCGACACCTTGTGGAGCTTGCCCTGGCTCTTCCCCTTTCGCTCGGCCTCCTGGTGGTCCTACCCCAAGGCCGGCGCAGATCTCCTCTAGCTGTGGGCGCTGCTCGCTCCTAGCTGTAGCCTT
Organism: Amorphophallus konjac; assembly: GCA_022559845.1. Taxonomy (NCBI): domain Eukaryota; kingdom Viridiplantae; phylum Streptophyta; class Magnoliopsida; order Alismatales; family Araceae; genus Amorphophallus; species Amorphophallus konjac. The sequence goes on from CM040117.1 coordinate 109,120,768, forward strand.
TCCTCTCACGGTGGCGATCCTTCCACGCCCGTGGGTTCTTCTCCAATGTCGGCGGGTGCTCTCTCCTCGTCCTCCCTTGCGGGCCCCCACGTCGGTCAACCCCCTCCCTCTGCGCTTTTGGTCAAACCTTCCCCTGCCCTTGATGGGACGGGCGCGGCTCGTGATCCCCTGTTTTCGCCTCTCAGCTTTTACCCACCCACTGCCGCTCTTGCTCTGGCGATGGTGGATGCCAGTGCTCCGTCGTCCACCACCCCCTCCTCCCATCTGCCTTCCTCCTCATCCCCCATTCCTGCTCCGTCATCCTCTGGTCATCTTCTGGCCGTCGGGCAATCCCATCCACCGCCTACCTTCTCCTCCGTTGAGGACCCTCCTGGCGGTCCATCCTCTACTGGGCTGTCATCTTCATCCCCTCCTTTGCCCCCCTGTTATCGTGGCAGTCCCCTTGACCCTCCCATTCTCCATGTGGGTGGCCCGTCCTGCTACCATGCCCCACCACTCTCCCTTCTAGCTCTGTTATTCCTCTCCCCACCTCTCCCCCACCTTCACTTCTCCGGCTATCGCCCTCCCTGCTGGCTAAGCCCCCACCTCCCTCCTCCTGCTTGTCTCACCCTGTTCTTGCTGCTGTAGACACGCCAAAATTGACGTTACTGTGAGTACATCTCATATTGCCTTGTAATGCCCCAATTTGACCCTCAAATTAGCTTTGTTTGAGTGATTTTTCCCACTTTTCTTGGATTTCTCACTTTTCCTCCTCTTTTCCTATTTTTCTCTATTTTTCTGGATTTTTCTGGATTTTTTTGGATATTTTCTCTAATTTTTCGGAATTAACGACCTAGGCTAGGGCGTGTTTTAAATAACGCCTTCACCTAAGGCGTGTTTCAAATAAATAACGCCTTCTCCTAAGGCGTGTTTTAAATAACGCCTTCTCCTAAGGCGTGTTTTTTAAATAAAGCCTCTTCCTAAGGCGTGTTTCAAATAAGAAATGCCTTCTCCTAAGGTGTGTTTTAAATAAAGCCTCTTCCTAAGGCGTGTTTCAGAATTTTCAAATAAAAGAAAGATTTATTTCCAAAATTGATCCAGGAAGAGACGCCTTAGCCTAAGGCGTGTTTTTAAGAAACGCCCTCTGGGCAGGTCGTCAATTCTTGAATTGACGCCCTGGTCCAAGTCGTGTTTCAGTTTTGTGTTCCGAACGAACGCAGCCTTTCCCCAGAGAATCCCTGCTTCGTTTGGGCTCTTGCCCAATCTTATCTTCCCCTCTTTGGGCTCTTGCCCCTTCTTATCTTTTCCTCCGTAGAACTCTTTCCTTCTTATCTCTTCATTCGATTCTATTTTAATAGAGCATACCGCTCTGTTAATAGGTTGGATCCCCTTCGATTTCTTCTCTTCTTATTCTTCTGTTTCTTCCGTCTCCGTCTTCTTCTGTTTCTTCCTTCATTATCTTCTTCTTCTTCTTTTCACCTCCGAGTCTTCTTCTGTTTTCTTTTTATTCTTCTTCTTCTTTTTTTCTCTGCTGACTTCTTCTCCTTATTCTTCTTCCATCTGTTTCTTCTCCTTCTTCCATCTTCTTCTGTTCTGTTTTATTTATTGTTCTTTACAGGAACCGAAGGGAGGTGCTGGCTGAAGGAGGCTTCTTCTCCACATGGTCAAGTCTTCATCTTTTGAAGTTTTCCCCATCGAACATCAAGCCAAAGCAACCAAACAGATTTTTATCTTTTCTCTCCCCTTGTTTTTTTTTATTTCTAGTAATTCATACATACATGCATCATAGATCATTATTTTGTTGATTTTCTCTCGATCACCACATTGAGATCTCCCCACAGTGCATCTCTTGCACTCTTTTTACTCTTTATTTTACATATTCATATCATCATATCATATATTTCCCACCCTTTTTGCATAAGGGGTTTAAGGGCCAACACCCACAAGGTGTGTTCTTTTACATGCTTTCATGCTCACATATATTTTTATTGATGTTGATGCTACACCATTGTTCCTAATCCATATCTTCTTGTTGTTGTTGTCTTTGTTTTGCAAGGGTAATAAAAGTGAAGAACTCTCTTCGTCGGCCGGCCGATCTTGAAGAGAAAAGGAGTACTCACATCCCCCGCGTTTTAAGAGGTATTTTGCGATCATCTCCCCATATTATTTTCCACTTGAGACCCTCGTGTCTCTGGCGATCACATCTTTTCCCCATTAGCACCTCGTGCTATTTTATTGCTTTCACCATATCTATTATTTTTTTATATTAAAGTGGATTTTAAATCAAATCTACAAATTGGCGATCACGGTGGGACTCTTTTGTGTTCTTTGTTTATTACCCCTTTCCCCTTAGGCACCCGCGTGTGCCGTCTCCCCTATTGCACCCTCGGTGCGTCTCCCTTTTGTGCCCCACGGGCACCCTCCATTGGTTTTGCACTCTTCCCTAAGCGATTTGTCAGTTTGTTGATTTTTCTTTAAAAATTTCCACTTATTTAAAATTTTTTGATGAGCATGCTTATATCCTGTTGATTGCCTTATTTATGTGACTGTGAGTGTTTTCATTGGTTGCTGGGCGTGAGGTTTGAAAGAATTCACGCCCCTCTCAGGGGCGCCTTTTATTTATAACGCCTTCACGCAGGGCGTGTTATCTTTGATTAACGCCTCCTCCACGGGCATCTTTATCACATTGCCCTGCGTTATTTACCTGCTCTGTGAGTTAACGCCCTACCACAGGGCGTTGCTTTGTTGATTAGCGCCTCCCATTCAGGCGTTTCTTTTGATTTGACGCCCGCTGGAAAGGGCGTCCTTTTATTGGTAACGCCTTACTCTAAGGCGTGTCTTACCCTGGGCCCCTCGGTTTGATTCACGACAGTCACACCGTCATGTCCTTTTTTTAGTAGCGCCCCCTGCCAGGGCGTCTTTTTACTGTGGGTTTGCAGAACCCCCCGTGGGTGACTCTTTCATCATGATTCATGCTTATATTCATTGATTGATCATATTGTGCTGACTGGCTTGATTTACCTTGCTACATTCATTCATATTGCATTGGTTTGGGAGACCTCCTCTCTCCACATATCTAGGATTCCACACACCCTCTTGGAATCGGGACGACCCTCCATTGAGCATTCCGTCTCTTTGGACTGGAAATCCCTTTTCCAAGCCTCCGTAAGCCCCCGCACCCGTGGATTCCCTCACGGACGCCGGGCAGGTTGTACCCTTGAAGTTCCCGAGTTTAGTTGGCCTATACGTGGTGAGAGAGTGTTCCTAGTTGGCATTGGAGTTGAATCACATTGGAAACTAGGATCCTCCCCTTGCGTGAATCATATCAATTTGTATAAATTCATTAATTCACCAAGGTTCAAACATAAGAAATCAAGGTAACCATCACAACTTGTGTGTTTCTTTGCAAATTGTTTGCACATTAAACTGCTTGAATGGCTTACCATGATAAACAAAATAACATGTTTAATTCAATTCATGAGGGTGGTCAACCTAGCACATCCTATTCCCCTCAATTTCAACATGTTCATCAAAATTCTCACCATTCTTTCAAAGGGCCACGTCCTCATTCTTATGGTCATGCCCGACCCATGGGCAATGTCCAATCCAATGGTCCTTCAACTCAATTTCGAGCCACTACTTCCTCGGGATCCTCTCGTCCCAATGATGAGAAGGTCTCCCAGATCATTCATGCATTAGATCATCTTACCCCTCAACAGATCCAAGCCCTTAAGGCTGCCGTTGAGGGTACATCTCATGCATCTCTCCCTCCTTCCAATTCTATACGGGTGGCCCATCACCCACCTCCTTCCAATTCTATTCGGGTGGCCCATCACCCACCTCCTTCCAATTCTATTCGGGTGGCCCATCACCCACCTCCTTCCAATCATACTCGGGTGGCCCATCCCCCAATTACCTCCCCTATTCATTCTACTCGGGTGGCCCAACACCCGCCTCCTTCTATTCCCCCAACACGGCCCCAAGGCCCATTTGTTCCTTGCAATCCGGCCCATCAGGGTTCTTCTGCGGGTCATCCCGTTAACTCCCCTCCACGGCCTTTTTATGCCACCCCTCCTTCAAGGCCCCGCCAGCCCTCGGTTGCTCAAGTTACACCCCTCCAGCAAACTCTCCTTGATAAAATCACTCTTATGGAGGAACAATTAAAGAGGGTTACGAGCCCGCGGCCCGCTCCTCCTACTCCAGTCAATCCTCTACACGCTTTCCTGGATGATATTACGAAGATGGAGAATGAATGGAAAGACAGGATGGATGATTATGGCATCGGCATTTCAAGCGATCAAGAGCCGGCGATTGAAGAATCTGAGGCAATATATGATGGTGAAGCCCCGCAGGCACCCCTTCCGAGTTTCCTTCGTTTCCCTCTCCCCCCATTATCATTTGATGAACCCCCTGCTCAGGACGAAGCCACCGTCTCCGATCCAACCCCCGTTTATGAGACTAATTGGTGTTACGATGATGGGTCGATACTCCAATCACCCACGCCGGCACATCTTGAGTCTCCTCCTATCCCTAACTCCACTCACATTAAACCTCTACCAATTACACTTCCACCTGTCATGTCAACCTTCACAACGCCAGCTTTCCCTGAGCCTTCCCTTAAACCTCCACCAGTTACACCTCCACCTGTTATATCAACCTCCACGCCATCGGCCTCCATTGAGTCCACCATTGAACCTTCCCCAATTAACCTCCCATTACCACCGCCTCAACCCACCTTACCTATTCCACCACATAACCCTTCACCTTTACCCGTGGCTAATCCTGAGCAGGATTCACCCTTTTTTGCACTCGAGCCAACCCCGACTGCTTCCGAGCAAAGGGAGAAGCTCGACGTGTGTGAACCTCCGTCTCCGTTTATCCTTCCTCCAACACTTTCCACTACACCTCCCATTACACCTACCACTAAACCTCCATTATCCACAAAGCCTTCCGCCTCCGTCTCACCTCCCTTTACTACTCGGAAGGGGAGTGCTTCTATAAACATTTGTGCCGAGGATGATCAAGAGCTGCGAAAGAAGAATTTGGCCATGGCCGCGCTATTCAAAATGCAAGAGTTCATTTGTCGGATGCCAATCCGGGTTATTGTGCCAGGCATGATTGAAGAGGCCAAGTCGCCGCCATGCCGGGCGTTGATGCCGTCTAAGGGCCGGGCAGGGCACCCCTTGTTCCAATTTTCGAATTCCGAATTCATTATTCCTTACAAGGGGCGAATGCCCATTTTGCTCAACCTTCCATATATACCACATTCAATGGGCAACACGATGCTTCCCGTTCCAACTCTCCAACTCCCTCACATTGTTGATCTTTACCTTCAAAGGGGGTTGCCACTTATTGAAGCTCCTTTTATTGGGCCAATTGGCTGTATTCTTTCACTGCCCGTGGAGGGGCAGTTATCTTGGTGCTGAAAGGCCTTCCGCTATTTCATCCACCCTCTTGTCTATCACATCTTTTCCATGGGCCATTCCCAGGGTTAGGAGGAGGATCTCCTCCTCTCGTCCTTCACATTCTTCATATTCTTTGCATTTCATGCATTCATTGCATCCATTGCATTATATTTGCACACATTTGCACCTCCTGCTTCCCGGGTTTCCAAACCCGTATCTTCCCCGCCTTCCGGCACCTCCGGATATTCCGCACTTCCCATCTTATTCATCTTCATCTTTTTATCCACTATCCCTGGGGCATCGCGTCCCTTTTCCTGCTATCTCCCTGGAACCTCCAGGAATTTTATCCCTCCTCCTTGGGCATCGCGCCCCTTTCCATTCTCCTCCTCCGGAACCTCCGGACCTTTCTCTCGGGCATCGCGCCCCTTTCCACTTGCTTCCTCCGGAACCTCCGGACTTTTCCCTCGGGCACGACGCCCCTTTCCACCTTCTCCTTCCTGATTTCATTCCTCCGGAACCTCCGGATTTTTCTCTCCTCCCTGGGCATCGCGTCCCTCGGCATTTTCTCCCTCCGGACCCTCCATCTTTCTTCCGATTCATCTTTCTGTTCTTCCAAGACATCACATCATTCATTTTTTTCTTCCTTTTCCATCATCTTTTTCCCTATTTCGTCTCAGGGCATCGCGTCCCTTCTTTTGTCATCCCTCCGGAGCCTCCGGATGATTCCTCCTATCACGATTCTCCTCCTTTACTTCTGGACCCTCCAGATCCGCCTCTTTCCATCTATCAATTTCTTCTTCTAATTCCTCCTGATCTTGGGTCTGACCCAACTTCTTCCACATCCACTGCCTTGGGCATCTGCCCTTTCTCCCACTGCTTCCGAGGCTTTAGTCCTCACCCCTCTTCTTGATTTTCCGCTTCTTCTGTAGACTGTTCCATGTGATCAGGGTCTCCGCGCCTTAGTCAGGGAGTTCTAGCCCTCGCCTCTCTTCCCTTTTCTCCTTATTCGTCTGAGTCTGGTCTTGGCACCACCCCTTCGTGTTAAGTCACTTTCAATCCTTTGCTGCCAATCATTTTGACTGCCAAAGAGGACTATCCCACGATGATCAACCTCTCGCAGCAGCTACTTCTACAAAGGTTGCAAGGTAACATATTGGCGTAAGTACGCATTTTTATGATATCATTCCCTCATTACTTCACGCATGATTTTCAAGATAAAGTGCTTCTTAACAAGATTAAGAGTGGTGTTTTAAACCTTTATCTTAGGCTTTTGTTGAATCATTTGTTTAAAAAAGAGTCTTTAGGCTTGCTTTTGCAGCACCTTTTAAGAACCCGCGCTGGGAATTCAACATTCTCTCCCCGCTTGTTAAGAGCGACCCTTAGCTGGGCACCGCACACACTTCACGGCGTCCTTAGCCGGCTCTTTAGTTAAACACCGTTGCTACTTTGGCCATGCCATGAGTATATCTGAAAGTCTTTTCTCTTCTTTACTCGGCCACATGCAGGGGCAAGAGGTTGACGGATGAGATGACCAATCTCGGTAATCCCCAATACGAGAGGAGTCTCAAATAGGGGCAGTCTTGACCCAAATTAAATAAGCTTCCATGATATACATCTCGCCAGAAGGGCTATTATGAAAATCAAGTCGAAATTTCGATAAAAGCAAAATTATGAATTATGGCATGTCAAGAGTGGCAAAGTCCCCGCAGGGAAAACCCTGGTCGTATGCATGTCATGGGTCTAAAAATTAAAGGCATAAAGCCCCGGCGCAACAGACTACCTCTTTGAGGGTTAACGCCTTGGAAGGAATTCAAGTCCCGATATCTCCCATCCTGCACAAAGCTTATCTCCAATTATTCTTCTCTTCTCCCTCCAAGACCGAATGTTTCTCGGGTATGGCCTTGGTAGGGGCACCGTTGATCAAAGACGGTCGGTTATAGGATGCCACTTTCAATACACGCCTAGCTTTGGGTAATTTTAGCGAAAAGGGAAGGAACTAGGACCCTAGCCAGTGGTTCAAAAATAACCCTTTGATGCTGCATTAGTAATGTCTAAAATCAAAATCCAACAAAAATTTGAAATATTTTCCAAAAAAATTTGAAATATTTTCAAAACTCCAGAAAAGTTCAGATATTTTCCAAAATCCATAAAAATCCAAATATTTCTCAAACTCCATAAAAATTTGAATATCTTTTTCAAAACTCATAAAAATTTGCATATTTCAAACTCCAAAAATTTTGCATTGTATTTTCTGATGGTGCCTTTTGCAGGAACAACAAACTTTGCAAGGACTAAGAGCACGGGATGAGTCCCCTTTCCACTTATTGTTATCAATCCATTGATTCTTCCCGACATTTTCATGACTTGCCGCTGGGCATTTGATTATCAATTCTTTATATCTCCCTGGGCATTTTGATTGTCATCTCCCTATCATATCTCCTGATTATTATTCATCTCCAAATCTTTTTAATCTACTCCTGCTAATCACTCCGCCAATGGGCCTTATCAGATCTTGAGCTTTCAACTCCAAATCTTGATTAGCCAGATTGTTTCCTCATGACAAAATAACAAATAATGATGCTTTGCAATGCCATGCTATTCATGCTATCCATGCTTTGCCTTACTATGTGTTATTAATGGCTATGTTTGTTATGCTTAAATGCCTTATTCATTGTTTGTTATCTTTTATATCTTGGCTAATGAATTTTTGAGCGCAGGATAAGAAGCTCTTGGTCCCGCCGACTGGGCATCATCATCAAAGTCCCACGGTGCTTGCAGCTCATTTCTCAGTTCCCATGCTTATTGATATCACCATCTCCCTGTATGCATTCTACTATATGTTACATACGCTACTAGATTATATCAAGGACTTTGTGGCTTTGGTAAATCTGGGATTTGAGTTCCCCTTCATCAAAAACAATGATGATTCCAGAGAAGTCTTAGTCACACGGATAGGCCGTTGAGCCGTCCAAGACTGGGGACGATGGTTCCCTTTTTACGAGTTGGTGCGTGGATAAACGGGCTTCGGCTTAGTATCAGCTCGCAGAATTGGTTTCTTGACCCAGTCTGGGCAGTTTAGCAATATTATCCTTGATTATATTATATTTTCATTTGTTATTTTCCCTTTAGCCCAGCATGCATTCATGTAGGACTTTGAATTAACATTGGAAAATCATTCTGATAAGTTGATTTGGAGAGTCAAATTGATCTTAATCTTCCAGATATGAGATATTCATTGCGGAATTGTGTCTTCAGTTCGTTTTGTCGCTGTTTTGGGTCATTCTCTCGAAAGCACTTATTTGGATTTCTATCATCTTATTTTAATCCTTTTCCCTTTGATCCACCTTGGCTGCAGCACGTCCACATTAGCTGGTAACCGCTCCCCAATGGTGAAACCTACAGGTTTGTGACCTGAGGTACTTCCACCGCGCTGGAAGTTGATCATTCTCCTTCGTGCCCTCGTGCACATCTCCCCATTTTATCCAAACATTGTTGATTTCGTTGGATTTCTCGAGATTTGATTCATCTCGAGCTTTTGATTTCATTCTCATCAAGTGATGTCGATTGCGTGTCTCATCACACCTTGGCATCTACTTTTCAGTTTGCTCTGCTCCCTTGCAAAGCAGACACCAAGGCGGGGCAGCTGTAGACACGCCAAAATTGACGTTACTGTGAGTACATCTCATATTGCCTTGTAATGCCCCAATTTGACCCTCAAATTAGCTTCGTTTGAGTGATTTTTCCCACTTTTCTTGGATTTCTCACTTTCCTCCTCTTTTCCTATTTTCTCTATTTTTCTGGATTTTTCTGGATTTTTCTGGATATTTTCTCTAATTTTTCGGAATTAACGACCTGGGCTAGGGCGTGTTTTAAATAACGCCTTCACCTAAGGCGTGTTTCAAATAAATAACGCCTTCTCCTAAGGCGTGTTTTAAATAACGCCTTCTCCTAAGGCGTGTTTTAAATAAAGCCTCTTCCTAAGGCGTGTTTCAAATAAGAAATGCCTTCTCCTAAGGCGTGTTTTAAATAAAGCCTCTTCCTAAGGCGTGTTTCAGAATTTTCAAATAAAAGAAAGATTTATTTCCAAAATTGATCCAGGAAGAGACGCCTTAGCCTAAGGCGTGTTTTTAAGAAACGCCCTCTGGGCAGGTCGTCAATTCTTGAATTGACGCCCTGGTCCAAGTCGTGTTTCAGTTTTGTGTTCCGAACGAACGCAGCCTTTCCCCAGAGAATCCCTGCTTCGTTTGGGCTCTTGCCCAATCTTATCTTCCCCTCTTTGGGCTCTTGCCCCTTCTTATCTTTTCCTCCGTAGAACTCTTTCCTTCTTATCTCTTCATTCGATTCTATTTTAATAGAGCATACCGCTCTGTTAATAGGTTGGATCCCCTTCGATTTCTTCTCTTCTTATTCTTCTGTTTCTTCCGTCTCCGTCTTCTTCTGTTTCTTCCTTCATTGTCTTCTAGTTCTTCTTTTCACCTCCGAGTCTTCTTCTGTTTTCTTTTTATTCTTCTTCTTCTTTTTTTCTCTGCTGTCTTCTTCTCCTTATTCTTCTTCCATCTGTTTCTTCTCCTTCTTCCATCTTCTTCTGTTCTGTTTTATTTATTGTTCTTTACAGGAACCGAAGGGAGGTGCTGGCTGAAGGAGGCTTCTTCTCCACATGGTCAAGTCTTCATCTTTTGAAGTTTTCCCCATCGAACATCAAGCCAAAGCAACCAAACAGATTTTTATCTTTTCTCTCCCCTTGTTTTTTTTATTTCTAGTAATTCATACATACATGCATCATAGATCATTATTTTGTTGATTTTCTCTCGATCACCACATTGAGATCTCCCCACAGTGCATCTCTTGCACTCTTTTTACTCTTTATTTTACATATTCATATCATCATATCATATATTTCCCACCCTTTTTGCATAAGGGGTTTAAGGGCCAACACCCACAAGGTGTGTTCTTTTACATGCTTTCATGCTCACATATATTTTTATTGAATTTGATGCTACACCATTATTCCTAATCCATATCTTCTTGTTGTTGTTGTCTTTGTTTTGCAAGGGTAATAAAAGTGAAGAACTCTCTTCGTCGGCCGACCGATCTTGAAGAGAAAAGGAGTACTCACATCCCCCGCGTTTCAAGAGGTATTTTGCGATCATCTCCCCATATTATTTTCCACTTGAGACCCTCGTGTCTCTGGCGATCACATCTTTTCCCCATTAGCACCTCGTGCTATGTTATTGCTTTCACCATATCTATTGCTTTTTTATATTAAAGTGGATTTTAAATCAAATCTACAGCTGCTACCTCTCTTTGCTCTCCTGTGCCCCTCTCCCTCCTCTTCCTGCCTCGCTAGCCCTCCACTCCTGCCCTCTGCTCTCCCTCCGGCAGCCTCCCCCTCTCTCCTTGCCCCCTTGCTCCCCTCCCCCCTCCTGTCCCTTAACCCCCCCTTGATCCCCCTCTGGTTGCCCCACTCCCCCTTCGAGTAGCCCTCATGCTCCCCTCCTGCCTCTCCTGCTCCCCTCCTGCCCCTCCTGCTCCCCCTCCTTGATGTGTCCCTCTAGCCCGTCAGGGCCTTGGTGAAGCCCTCCTGCTCCCCTCCTGCCTATCTTGCTCCCCTCCTTCCTCTCCTGCCCCTCTCCTTGCTGTGCCCCTCTAGCCCGTCAGGGCCCTCGATGTTGCCCTCCTGCTCCCCTCCTGCCTCTGCTACCTTCGGCCACCCTACCTTGCCCCCCCGCTAGCTGACCCTCGTGTTGCTCTCCTCTCCCCCAGCCTCCCCTCTTCTCCCTCCCCCTGCCCAGCCCCTCCCTCGTGTTGCTGCTCGGCCTGCGGATGGCTCCTTCAGCTTCAGACGAGGAGTCACCCATGGGCCCCGTGCCTGCCGCTGTTGCCCAGCACCCTACGGCCCCCTAGCTTGCCTGCCACCTCTGGTGGGCTCTTCGTCGCTGCTCCGACGTGGTCCCCTCTGCCACCCACGTCTCCGGCCCCGTTCGAGGCCCTGTTTGAAGCCCCGTCAGCTGATGCGCTCATCCAGGCTCGTCTTCTGGGTGGGCCACCCATCCCACTCGTGCTCCCGACCGCGGGCCAAGCTCTGTTGTCTCCGGCGTCCACGTCGTTCTCCGTCAGAGTTACTTGCCCCATATCTTTTGGGCCTCGTTGTAGTTTTCCTGTTTGGGCTTCTTGGGCCTTGCCCACTTGCTGTAATTGGGCTCCTCCCTTCCTCTGTAGGATGCCCCTTGTTGTAATTGGGCTTTCCTTAGTGGATGCCTCCCACGACCTTCGTGGTCCCATGTTTCCCCTCCTCCCTTTTCTTGCTATTGGGCTCCTCCCTTCTTTTGTAGGATGCCCCCAACCCCCCTCGACCTTCATGGTCCCTTGTATCCCCATCCCCTTTTCTCTTCCTTCTGCTTAATATATAAAATTATCTTGTTAGCTGGTTGGGGTCGAGTATCTCCCCTGACCCCCTGCAAGTATGAACTTAGTTTAAAAAAACAAGCCCTCAGGGTAACCATATAGCCTATACGACCAAGTTAACCAGAAAATTCATGATACAAAAAGGAGGGAGGAGGAGGAGGAAGCATGAGCCTTGGCTCATGTGACTCCAGCTCCGTCAGACTCCCCTCGACTGCCAGCACCTCTGTGCGAAGGAAAATGGCCTCGTGGTCTCTAGACTCCACATCGCCCTCCGCCTAAGCTGCCTCCGTCTCCAAGATTTACGCTACTCCTAGGAGCTCCGCCATGGCCTACCTCAGGGCCTAGGCCTGAAGCCTAGCCTCCTTTGCCTCGGCAACAGCTGCTCTGCTCCTAGTCCGCGTAGCCTCAGACATGACTTCCTTCCTCTCTATAGCGGTGGCCAACTCTGCAAGCCTCGATCGCTCCTGCTCAATGCCTACGGCCCTCCTCGCCTGCCGCTGCTTTATAGCACGGCAACAGACAAACTCGGCCCACGCCACCTCCAAAGCAGTCGCCCACGGCTCTCGTGGGAAACCAAGGTTGTGGTAATCCCAAGTATACTCCTCCAGCTGAATCCTAAAATCCTTAAGGGACAAGAGAGGGTCACATCGGAAGCACTCCTGCATGCTTTGAAGAAGGGAGGCGACGACACCCTCATTCATCAGAGGGGCACGTGGCTGAGAGGAAGAAGGCCACTCAACCCCTTATGTAGAGAGAGCCTCGGCCGCTTCCATCCAGACATCAGTCAAAGCTGCACAATACAAAGAAAACAAAAAAGTAGAAAGTAAGAAACGCCAGCAACACTTTCTATAATAAATAAGGTGGAAAAGCTAAGAAACACAAACTCGGCTTGCAACCCCTTACCCGGAGCAGAACCTGTGCTTACCAGTCTAGGCCGCCTCATTCGTAGTCGCCTCTGTCGCCGAGGCCCCAGAAACCCAGGAATCTGAAGTCCCATCCATCTCCATGGTGTCTGCACCACGGCTAGGAGAGGACCCGTCTGAGGCCCTCGAGGAGCCCTCCGAGGCACTGGACGAGGACGGCATTCCTGTGCATCACCAGACAGCAGAGTTAACAATGTTAGCTCAAGAATTAGTCTTCTTCAACCATGGAAAGAGGACAACTATGCAAGCCTTACTCTTCAAAGTGCTCCCACCAGAACTGTCCTCGCCATCGCTAGACTCCTCAGCCCCCTCTGCCACAGTCGGGGCAGTCGGTTCCTCACCCACAGTGCCTATAGCCGGTGGCAACTCACGCTCCACCAAAAGGGCTACAACATCTACACGAAAATATGGATTAGAATACGATGAGCATTGTCCAAGTATACTCATCACCCAGGAAAGCTCAAACAAGTCTGACCAACAAGGCACTCTCTGAGGAGATAGCCTTGACGTCAACATCCTCGCTCCCCTCCTGCGGTAAGCTGGAGATGCCAGTCTCCACCTGATGCCCTCGCAGTTGTCAGTGGCAACTCATCCCTAGTGGAAGGAGCCGGTATATCTGCATAAGACATGTCAATATGTAGCCAGTATTAGCCAGGCAGACTCATCACAATAACAAATAGACAATGGCTAACAAGATAGCCAATTACGTACGTGAGGGTCCCGCCATGGTGCATTCCACCCAGCTCACTCTATAAGCTAGCAACTCAGATGGTACAGTCGGGAACGACGACCCTATCGATACCACGAGTGGGCCATCCCTCGCAACCACTTCGAGCATGGTCACAATGCTCCCTACTGTTGTTGGGTATAGCTCAAAAGTCGGAAGCTCCACATCTGGGCCAGTGGTGGCCAGCTCTCGAACCATCTCGAGGGTCACAACTCTGTCTCCAGCTGCATATAAGAAAGCCACAACATCGATCAGATAAACATGGCAAATAAACAAAAAGGGGTGGGAAAGGTTGTTTGTAATGTCCCAGATCTTTGCGGGATCCTTAGCAGGTCTGGTTGGATCTTTCGGATCTGTTTCGGTGAGTTTCAGTTCGCTTTTGTGGCTTCCGAGTTGAGTTTTACGATCCGTGTGGGTTTTTCTCTCGTACTAGTTACGGAACCCTACGGTGAGTTTACTTGTCAGTTCATCAACCCGTGAATGCTACAGCGATGATGTACTCTTCGAGCCGGTCGTTTTGACTATTTTTATGTATTTTTTGGAGTTAGACCCAGAAATCAAAATTTTCAGAAATTAAGAAAATTCCTAATTTCTTTTCCTATTTCTTTTCCTTCCTCTCTCCTCCCATCTCATTTTCGCCGCCGCCTCTCTCTCTCTCTCCCGTTTTCTCTCCTCTTGAGCTTCCTCAGCTTCGACTACAGACAAAGGACCTAGGGGCACGTGCTGGGGATGCTGTGGAGCTGATTGGGTGCGCGACGGAGCGAAGATGGAGTGGTTTTGGCGCGATCCCGAATGGTGGATTCAAAGCCGGCGTTTGAGCTCGCGATGCGGTTTTTGGCGCGGTTTCTTCGATGGAGGTAGGGTGATGGATCACCACTTCTTCCTGCTCATTTTCCCTACCATTGCACGTTGTTCGGCGTAGAAACGGCTGAGTTTGGGCTTGTTTAGCCTAAACCATGATTTTTGGGTTTTGTAGGGTTCGCAGGAAAACGGCAACCATTTGCGGCGTAGTTAGTATCAAATTGACCGCTGGGATGTCTGGATCCCATCCATGTTAGTTTCGTGTCGATCGGTTGTCATTCGAGGCCGGTAGGAGTTCGGGAACCTCGGTGACTCGTTTTGGATCGATTCGTTAGAATCACCCCGATCTTGCGTTTTAATCCATGCGTGTGGGCTTTTTAGCCTCCAGATGTCTTTTGCCATCGTCTAGCTTTGTTTCCCCTACGTTTCGGCGTGAATGGGGCGTGAAATGGCCCGATTCGGCCATTCCTCTGTTTTCCCGCCGTGGCCGGTGTAGCGGTCGTACCAGAGACCGTCACAGTCTCTGACGGCCCTATGATAGACCGCCACAGCGTCTGATCATTTTTTTATATTTTTCATGGCTGCGAGAGTGTGACGGCCCAGGTGTTGTGCGTCACAGCTCCCTGACGCGTCCCGGAGTCCGCGTCACAACTATTTTGTCGTCTTCTATTTTGGGTTAAGTCGGTTCCTCTGGCGCGCCTGCCCTGGTGCGTCAGGTTCGCATAACGCGCCTGCCCCAGGCCATTACGTTCTGTTTGACTGGATTTGACCGGGTCAGTCGGTTCGTGTAGCGACTGTGCCTTTGTGCGTCACAGCTGTGTAACGCGCCTGCCCAGGCCGTTACACTCTGTTTGGCTGAGCTAGGTGGCTGTCCGTTAGCTCTAACGGCCCTGCCCCCGTGCGTCACGGCATTATAACGTGTCCCTCATGGACCGTTACATGCTGTTTGTCTGACGTTTTCAGACTAGGGTCTGTTGGCCCTGACGCGTCTGCTCCCGTGCGTTAGGTTGGCTCTGACGCGCCTGTCGTTGTGCGTTAGGTCGTTGTAAAGCGCATGCCCTGGTGCGTTACGTGGCTCGCGTTGTGGTTTTGTGCTTGTTAGCTCTAACGCGCCCGCCCTGGTGCGTCAGGCACCTGTAACGCCCCTGTGGTGATGCGTTACAGCCCTGTTGTGGCCGTGATGGCCGTTGGGTGTTCGGTGTTCGCCCGTGTGTTGGGCAGTCGTAGGTTGGTGTTCTAGGGCTGTGTTTGTGTGGCAGTGGTCTTCTGGATCGGTCGGTTTAGCTGACTGGGTGCGGTCTTTTCCTTGACTGTGATAGTTCCCTACCGACGCAATCTAGAATTGCCAATGTCCTTGTCTCTGGTTGCGTGGCGGCTGTTCCTTGACTGCTGGGTCTGCCTAGTGGTTGAATGACGGTCCATTCTGCCAGAGCGTGGTTTTTGTCATTTCGGTTTCTGCTTGTCTTGGCTTGGTCTCATGGTTTGCCCGTGACCCGTGGGTGTCTGTTGACGTCCTATGAGGGCAGTAACCATGATGGGACAGCCAGGAGTGCTTGTGCATGCCGTGTTTTGTGTCGGTGTTGTCTGGCTCCGGTCAACCAAGGGTTACCCAGGGGTTGACAGGTAGCTTTGTGTGTCTCGGCGGTTATGTCTAGCTCGAGACATTGGTTCTGGATACCTCGAGGTGTTGCCTTACCTCGGTCCGTGTATCCAGGCGTGCTGAGGGTCCTCGGTGTTCTCTCAGGTCTCCGTGAATCATTTTCTCCGGAGTGTTGTTTCGCGTGGCTTAGGATTAGACCGATTGGCGGCTTGTTCCGCTGTCAGTGACGATCTTGCCTTTGAGTCGTCCGACTCAAGGATCGTCATGTGAGTAGGTCTAGTTGCCTTGTCCTGAGTCTGTTGGCAGTTGTCTTACTGCCTTGGTGCTTCGTAGTACGTGCGACAGCGCTTGCTTGCTTGTTTGTACTACAGCACTCTTGTTTCAGAGTCTCTGTGTCAAGTGAGCCTCCGATTGTTGTAACCCTAAGGCCTTTGAGTTGCCGACCCGCCTGCGGATGGCGGAGGGGTGTTCTCGTTACACGGTTTGTAAGCTAGTTCCGTGGGCTCCCAGCCAACGGTAGCGTCCTACCGAGGGAGAAAACTAGCTAGAGAACCTGGCTTAGGCTAGAGCCAGTGTGTGCACACGTTGTCAGGGGCTGAGGACTTACGTCGACGGGCGTAGCCCTGATTGGTTACTTGTCACTGTAGTTCCTGTTTGACTCAGCGCGTGTCTGCGACTCTGCCGTGGTTTCAACGGTACCGTAGGCGAGACACTTGTGGCGTAGCATGAGACGTCAGTGGACGCAGCTGGCTGTTCTTCTTGCGAGGAGGTGCTTCCGTCACGTGACGCGTGACTCTCGGTATTTCTTGTGCGTCGTGACCTTCCCGAGTTAGCCTTTCTGTGGCCCTACTCGAGGTCAGTGTGGCGTTGCGTGCACGACGTTCTAGTCGTGTGTGCCGTCGTGTCTGTCTTTTTGTCCGTCCGTGCAGGTCTTCGTCTTAGGCCTGGCGTTGTGTCGGCAGATCGATAACTCCTGACCTTGTCAGATCAGAGTCGCCCTTCTGTCGCTGCTTGGAGTAGTTTGGGGTGCCGAGGTTAGTTCGACAGCCACCTGTCTTGTTCGGCTTCCTCCCCCTCTTCCTAGTTGCTCCCTACTCCTGCTCCATGTCTGTTCCTTACTACTTTCTATAGTGGTTTTACAGCTTTGTAGTGTAGCTTTTCCTGCTTTGCTACTACTATTGCTTTCTGTTCCGTTGCTGCGTGTTTTTCAATGGGGATTCGCATGACCCCTACTGAGCCTCTATTTGGAGACTCACCCCTGCTTTTCAGGTGGGCGTCGTCTCTGTTCATGGTTCCTGGTGTGGCACGTCTGTAGCTGCCAGTGGTACCTGCATCGGGTTTCCCCCGACCTCAGTGTACGTTCTTTTCCTGTGGCCTGTACTTATCTTTAATTTTCTGGACTGGACTCTGATGTAATTGTTAAATTGAACTTTTAATTAAAAAGTAATTTTATTTCTGCTACTTTAGCAAACTGATCTAATGAAATTTAATTGCTTACTATTCTATCTCTGTGGCTTCAATGTACTCTACACATGCCTTTTTCCCTTCGGAGCTTTACCGCTCTTGGGAGGCCTCGCAGGTTCCATGTGGTCTCACGTGTATTCGGTAGTCCTACCGGGTATACCTGGTATCCGGGATCTGGGTCGTCACATTGTTAGTTTGCTTATTGACAGATTGACGCTCACCAGGACTTTCTCTCAACTCCCCGCTCTCCAATGAGTCCCCAGAAGCAAGTAAATCCTCTTCAATCAAGGGGAGATCAACCGTGTCCTCCGCCCCTGCTCTTGTAACGCCCCAGAAGAAACACTCTGCCAGTTATTCTAACAAAAAGGGTTGGGAATAAGCCAGACAACAATAAGATTAGCTGAAGGGTTTTACCTGATGGGATAATCCCGAAGGTTTCCCATCTTTCTAGATGCGGGGGCGTACCAGTAGCGGGCAGAGGCTCCCTCATCATGTCCATCAGCTCCTTGTAATCAACACTATGGTTATCTACTCCTCCCGGCGCGGGGGTCACCTCAAGAGCAGGGGAGAAACTTAGTCCAGCCACGACTTCCGGAGGAGCAACAATACCCAACCATGCACATAAATGAGTCAGCTCTGCTAGGAGTAATAGCAGTGAAGTGAACTGGGTAGGTTATAAGGCTGAAATACTTATTCGGTGCTGGCGGGCAATCCCGTCTCTACCTCCCCGCCCACGTGGGCACGCTTCGAGCGTGGCCAAAGGTCCCCACTCCCTCCACCAGATGATGCCTCCTCCGAGAGGCCATCCCCTACCGTAGGCAACCCTGCCAATTCAATATTAGACATTATATAACTAGCATAATCAAAACACTAAAGCACAAGACTACAAGGAAGCATGTCTTACTGGTAGGTCCATAAGGAGTGGCAAGTAGGAGAATGAGCTCCTCGTGTTGGGTGCGCAGTTGGATCTAGAGGGGGAGTGAATAGATCCTTTTCAAAAATTATCCCCAATTAAAAAACTAATCTGAATAAAGCCCCCAAAAGATCAAACTAATCTGAATAGAAAATCATATGCATAATGACGAGCTTAAAGACAGCAAACAAATCTGCACACCGATTATTTCTCAAACAGAAAGTGCTAATAGAAGATGGCTCACACGGAGCCTGAATCAAACACTTAAGTGATGTGTGTGAGCAGAGTGCAAGCATATAGCTGAAAGAGCGTAGTGTTGAGCTGGAACTCAGCCAACCGAATAGACACCCAGTCAGCAAGACTGGACACTACGAGAAGCTCTGGTAGATCAAACAGACTAGTTCTCAACTAAACAGAGATGAACTGAACCAGCGGCTCCAAGCTCAAGAGATAGTGTGTGTGTGTGTGTTTGCGAACATTGAATAAACAGATATACACATACTTGTAGATGCACTTTTTATCTTATGTATCGTGAAATCGTGGTATCTTTGTATCGTTTATCTTTTGTATCAGTTTATCAGTGCGCGAGCGAGCCAGTCACAGAGTGACAATTTATTCAGGCTCCAAATCGAGATGGTATGGTGCCACGGGTGCGCGCCATCTGACTAATCAGATGATAGTGGATATCAGGTTTGGACTAGAACCCACCGTGCCATAAAGGTCACGACATTAATTACATCCCCTCGGAGAGGGGAAAACCTTTGATTAATCGCCAAGATAAGGGGCCTCATGGCCTAAAAATTAAATTTCATGAAATGAGTGAAAGGTGTATTGAAGAGCATTAAAATACCCTACATTAGGGAGCAAAGGGGTATTTAAAATCATGTCGGTTATATATTGACCGTTTCATGTTCGGACGGAAGTTTGTGTTGAAAGCATAATAAAGAAGGAGATAAGACCCGTGCAAATGCCTGCCGAGTGCACGACAAGTTTGATAAGAGAACGGGATTATATCCCAATGGAAACGGGTCTGATTTAGTAAGCTATTGGCCCAGGTAACGTCGGGCCGTGGCCATATCGGGGTGGTTCCCAAGGGCCAAGCACAGCTTGCAGGGCACTGTTGGTATCTCCTTCACGCCAGGACCGAGGAGGCAAGGACTTCCAAGTCAAACACCATTAATTCTCTTAATGAGGGTATCTTTGTGGGTTTTCATATGATTATCACATTTTTAAGTCATTAATATCATTATTTTTATTGTTGTAATTCATTGTTTATCATTTTTTTATTTTTATAGCTTTGGACGAAAATCAGCCGTCCTGGGCCTGGGTGCGTCAACGCACCCGACTGGGTGTATCGACACAATGCAGTAGGGAGCTCCAGCAGGAGCCGCGTGGAGTCGACGTAGGCCCAATCATCGCATGGGCTACGTCGACACATGCTGCTGAGGAGTGATAAGTGTGTAATTTTACATATTAATTAATATTATATCACACTTTTATGAGCTTTAATATGCATCACTATGTATTTATCACACTTAATTTCAATTTCAGATCAAAATATTTAATTGTCTGATTTAATCAAATTTTAATTCTATTTTGCAGGCTTAAGGAAGATCACACCGTCAAAAGTCCATGGCCGCCCAAGCCCAATTTTAGTCCAAATAAAATAAAAGAAAAAAGGAAAAAAAGAAAGATAAAATAATTGTTAATCTATATTTGATATATATATAGATATAGATATTTGATATATATGATATATATATATAGATATTATATATGCATAGTTGTTATATATATATGCATAATAGTTATATATATAGATATGATATATATATAGATATTATATATATAGTTTACATATACATAAAACCGTAATGCATGCTTTTTTTTGCAAATGCTTCGTAGGTGGCCACTACACATGCAAAGCATGCAACATGACTTTCAACATAAAAGGCCAATGAAGGCACAGGTGTTCACGTCGGCAGGCTTTCAACAATTTAAATGGCCATGGTAGATAATGCAAAAGGCAAAGGCATCACATGGGCTTCAATCCATACGGCAGGCAGGAGGAGCAGCCAAGGCAACACGAACAAGTTCACACGCGGTCAAATGCGTTGGTAGGATTCTTCTTCACTTGGAGCGGCCAAACACCAACAGCGGCTGGCAAGCATCCTTCACGTGGCGACGCACAAAGGTCCACGCGGCAAGGCCAAGTCGGCATGACGGCGGGAGTTTCTCCACATGCAGTTGCGGCTGGTGGTTTCCTTCAAGCAACAGGTCAACATGGCAGGCTTCACTTCACACGATCGACAAGGCCAAAAGGCCTGGCTTCTTGCGACTTCATGCGATGCAAGAGGAGAGAGAGCAATCGGCCAAGGAGAGAGAAAGAGAAAGAAGTTTGATTTTTTGGTGACTTTGGAGTGTTCACATGTAATAGTGTGATTTTTGAAGCCTATAAAAAGAAGGCATGGGAGGTAATTCTCTCCCTAATAGGCAATAGACATAGTTACGTAGATAGGCTCTCCCCCTCTCTTATATAGCATTCTTCCCTTTCATTAGGCTTCTCCATTTTATTTTTGTTATTATTCTAGTGTGTTGTAATTTATTTATTTGTAACTTTTATCCACCTGTGAATTTGCATTAATTCATGTTTTATTATTTTACATAATCTCTTCATCTCTCTAATATTCTTCCAAAATTCTCTCTCATTCAATTTCTAAAATTCTTCCAAAGACGGTCAAGAGAAGCGGTTCCGATCCGGTCAAGTGTACGTGGTCGTTTCCGACGACTCGTAAATCAAAGGCTCGAGGAGACGATGCCGTTATCACACTATGGCCGCACCAAATCTATCCCACTTCATCTATTTTATTTCGCATTTAATTTTATTATTTCTTTAGATTCATTTGTTTTCGTACAATTTTACTTTTCAATTCGTTAATTCTCACTCAAAATTCGGAGCTTTCAAATATAAGAATTTTCCAACTCATGCTCAAATGAAAATATTTCTTCCTCGTGGGATCGACCCGTTCTTACCACTTTACTCGTATTTTCAAATCCATTTAAGTGAGTGAGTGCGATTTTATAAATTTTGAAATTGTGTGGCACGGCATTTTAAACGACGGGTGCCGAGCGCATCAATTTTTGGCGCCGTTGCCGGGGAAGGAAAATTGATTTTTTTATAGTTGGATATTCTTGTGTTTGATGTGTATATTTGTATATTGATTTTTCTATTTTTATTTTACAGGAAAAAGAAAAAAATTAGATAATGAAATAAGAGGAAAATTGGACCTGAAATTCTCAAAAATAAAGCGTCGCTGAAAGCTTGGAACTTTAACAGTGAAGCGTCGCTAAAGGGCTGAAACGTAGGAACATATT
Source organism: Amorphophallus konjac (assembly GCA_022559845.1). Lineage (NCBI taxonomy): Eukaryota > Viridiplantae > Streptophyta > Magnoliopsida > Alismatales > Araceae > Amorphophallus > Amorphophallus konjac. Next base: position 109,142,360 of record CM040117.1, read on the forward strand.
CTATTTTTTCGATTTCTGAAAATCTTTAAAAAAATCTAAAAAATTTCTGAAAAAATCTATAAAAATCAGAAAAAAAATCAGAACATATAAAAATAACATTTTAAGCTTCATTTTGTACTAAATTTACATGTCTTGGTCATTTGATTATTTATAGCTTATTGCATTCATCTCTTATTGAAAAATTCAAAATAAATCAAAAATCAAAACAAAAAAAAATTATGCTGGGTAGATAGGTTGATGTGACACAACCCCTCGGACTTAAATTTGCAAGCAATTGATCCGAACGGCGGACCCACTCAAACGGATTCACCCGCATCGCGCACACCCGGGTCCGTAGGTGGACTGGCGATAGTGGTGAGGGTCCGAGGATGGACCTCGCCTTTTCGGGGATTTGACTAGCTTGGGCTGAACCCCTAAGGGCTTGGGATGCCCCAATTCCGTGGGCGGCCAGCACGCCAAGGGCGTGGGATGTAGTGGCTCTCTCATAACTCGCTCCGCGGTGGCACTCAAATTGATGATATTTTGAGATCGGGCACTCACTCACTGACCGACGGCACAAAGAAGCATTACTAAACAAGCAAAGCAATTCCAGTAGAGTAGGGCAACCCGAAGCTCACCTGATCGGTGTGAATACACCGATCCCGACCGGAGACGAGGGCGAGCGGGGAAGCGTAGGCCACCCGCACGCTGCGTCGATGAAGCTTCAACCTGTTGAAATTAATTACATCCACTACGCCTCACACAGGAGGGGGAACTTGGGGTGGGGAGATTATAGTTATAATCAAACACTACCTCCGTGCAGGGAGGGGCGGTAAGCCGGCCAGGCGGGGAGAGCCAAGGAACTATGAACGGGACAGGTTCGCCCTTCCGGAGTGCTGCTTGCCTATTCTGCCCGCTGCTAGGTACTGGATGTCGACTCAGCTGCGCTCGCTCCCGGACTCGAAATGAGACGGGATCAGCGTTGAAACGTCTGTGACTAGACCAGGATGGACCCTGAATTTTTTTGTCGCCGGAAGTTGCTGACGCTGGCTGGGGCAGATGGTGGACTGGTGCTGTTCCGCTGTGCCTCGGATGGGGTGCATGTTGTAGCAGCAGGTTGGTGACTTCACTCCGATCGCTCCCGTGATCCAATTGAGGCGGGACCAGAACGGTTGCGAGCGTGGTCGAGTCCTTTTCGATCAGAAACTGAAATGGGCTCTAGGCAACATCGGAGCAGGGAGGAGGAGCCTGAACAAGGAGAGGGGTTTGATCAATCCCTGGCAGGACAGATCTGCGCACCTGGGGGAAATAAATCGTAACGGGGAGTTCCCAACTCCGAACGAGGTCTCGCTTGCTGTGCTGGATGGAGGACAGGGGGATCTTCGCCTCGGCCAAATGGCGCGCTCAGGAGATCAGAGGTGAGGGCGTGGAGGCTTCTGAACTGCAGCTCTAGTTCAGGTTCTAGTCCTAGCTGCGCAGTTGGACGAGAACAGGCACCACGATCTGTAGTGAAGTTGGAACGAGACGATTCCACCTCGCACGTGAAGCGGACTTGGAGAAGAAACAACTCTCAGAAGAGAGTTTAGGCTGATTCGCGCTTTTGACGTCGGTGCAGCCTCTGCCAAACGAACCTCAGGTTCTGGCTCAAATCTGGCGCAGCCACATGAGAATGGGCACCACGATCTGTAGTGAAGTCGGAACGGGACGATTCCACCTCGCACGTGAAGAGGACTTGGAGGGGAAACAACTCTCAGAAGAGAGATCAGGCTGAATCGTGCTGTTGACATCGGTGCAACCTCTGCCAAACATACCTCAGGTTCTGGCTCAACTCTGGCGCAGCCGCACTAGAATGGGTACCACGGACAGTAGGGATGTCGGATGCCGGCAAGACCGCCTCGGCTGCAAAGCTATCTAGATGATCTTTCCGGCGATGTATGGTACGCCTTCAGGGGATTCCGTATGACTCCGGGGCAGGTTCTGCAAGTCGGCTCCCAATCTTCTACCTGTGAACTGGGCAGTGTTAAAGAAGAGGGGGGGGGTTGTTGGTGGAGATAGGAAGGTAAGGGATGGAGGGGTAGAAAAGAGGGATGGAAGGTTGATGGTTGTGAATGTGGGAGGGAGGTTTGGGGGTGTGAGAGGGGAGAGGGGGAGGTTGGCAGGGGGCAGACCTGGTGTGGGGAATGGGCTGGGAGGTGGTGGATGGTGGGGGCGCAAATAGCCTAGGGGAATGGGGGTGTCTCTTGGGTGTGGGTGGTGGATTAATGGAAGGATTAATGGGGCGCCTAGGGGATGGGAAGGGTTTCTTTGGGGAGGAGAAAGGGTGTCTAGGAGAAGGGGTTCTCCCTTGGGAATGTGAAGGGTTGTATGGGGAAGGGGAAGGGTTGCTTGGGGAGTGGTGGGAGTAAAGGGGGTTTATGAGTCTTGGGAGGTGAAGGGTTGTATTCAATGGGGGGGATGATGTGGCAAGTGAGGGAGGAGAGAGAGGGGGAAAAATTGGGAGAGAGAGGGGGAGGAGAGAGAGAGGGGTTCACCCCTTTTAGTGAGAGAGAGAAGAAGAGAGAGAGAGAGCTAGAGATGGAGAGAGAGAGAGATGTACAAATGCTTTTGGCAAATTTTTATCAATACTTCATTAGCTTCTAAATGAGGGATTGAGGTCCTATTTATAGGAATCTCACATTTACATATAAGTCCCTGACTCTTGGACTACTGACACTAAACCAAGGGGAAGGGGGCGCCCCTGGGCCTAGCCCATATAATTGGGCCCAATAACACACATAAAGACTTAAGACTTAGGTAAATAGCTACCTAACCTAGGTATTGGACTCAAATAAAAGGAAAAGTACATGATAAGAAAATGAAAATTACATCATATGACTCGAAATAAAGTGGTGAACAAGATGTAGCATGGGTGGCGAGCAACGGGATCCTTGATCAAATGAAATTGCTGGTGATGTCCTCATCATAGGTTCATTAACTAAAAAATAAATAAATACTTGCACCAAAAATAAAAGACTCCATTCAAGAATAGAAACCACACCCACCATGTTCTAGGTCATGCATCATTTAGCATAGAATTTTTCCTTGTTTAATTTTTGTCATTACATTTTGGAGATTGTAAGGGGCAAGGTACGTTCTACTTATCCTATTCTGGCATGCATATTGCTTAAGAACCCCTTGTTTGAAATTGTAGTGTGCATTTCATTTCAAAACACTTTAAGGGTGATACCCCGAAATAACATAAGGTGGGGATTTCATTACCCTTCCTTAGCCCACAAATCACATTTTTCTTACATCTTTGCATGACCTAAGCCATAAATAAAAACCAGTAGACATTGGCCCTAGGATCACACTGTGATTTTAGTACGATTTGAGTTTACCCTCTTGTGGAAACCGGTGCCTAAGGCAAGACGGTCGGACGGCAAACGCCTTATGCGGGACTGTGGTTTGACATAATTAGATCCCTATGAAAGTAGGGGGAGCCTCCCACTACCCCACCCCTTACCTGGCCGGTGAAAATAGTGAGGGTGAACTTAAGTTGTACTTTAGTCATTTTGTGAAACCCAATTTCTAGGTCTAGGTCACATCTAGGTCATTAGGTAATTGTGTGTCAACTTGTTTGTGCATGTAAAAAATAAAAAAAATAAAAAAAAAAAAAAAAGATTTTCCTGTAAAATAAAATAAAAAAATTCATTAAAAAATATCACTCTTTCTTAGGACTTTTGCATTACCACATCCAATTTTGTTCAGGCCCATTAATAGATTCTTTCATGTTCAACCATGCGGGCAATTTGAATCCAACTCCTTCATTTGCCTATTATCATCAAAATCATTCACTCTTCCACAATGAATGAGGTTTACAATCCATCTCTTACCCAATAACCACACCCATTCCCATCGGATTTCTCCACCTCTTTCTCTACCACAAACCCATATCCTAGGTGGGAAAACTAATAATCTTCTTCTTGGGCACCCTATCAAGACCCCATCCAATTCAAAGTCCTTCAAACCCACACTTTTCAGATTGAGCTTCATATTCTGATGATCCTTACAATCAAGCCCATTCTCAAGGTCAACCCATCTATTCACAGTCACCTCAGTACCAGACTAATTCTTATTCTGATCTTTATTCACTCCAGTTCGAGTACGACTCAACACATCCAGCTCCTCCAAAGTCTGATTTCAAGGATAGGTTTAATCAAATGACTCAACTCATCTTGGCCAATCAACAATCCCTTCAAACTCAGAGTCAAATTATCCAAGCCCGACTTGACCAACTTGATAGAGAGCTTGAAATGGACCAACATGCTAGTCTCCTCACGGAAAACTTTAAAAATTCATTTCCTGATTATGATTATAATATCACATTGAATGATCCATCCATCAATCCTCAATTCACCAACTCTCAAATAATTTTTGATGATGAGGATAATATGGAGCAGTCATATCAGGAAAATTGGGGGGAAGCTAATAAATCTCAATTTGTAATGGCCAATAATGAGGAGTCTAAGTTGGGGGGAGAAGGAGAGAATCATGAAAATCAAATTTGGGCCCCGTACATTATGATCAAGCCCAACAGAATGAGGGATGGCTCATGTCCTCGTTACCACCTTCTACTGATTACTCTTCCCATTATTCCATTGAATCTTAGCCTCCCTATTCATCTCCTCTACTCTCAAATCCCAATTCAGAAATGACACTCAATCAACACTGTCAATCTATGATGCTTCAAAGTCAATCTCTCCAAGCACGAATTGATAGAATGACTGAGACGATCAAGAGGATTGCGGGAGAGCAATGCTTAGCTATTATGGTTCCATTTCTACTGATCAAATTCTTTATGATGACTACGATCAATCTATGATTCCCAAGAGCATAACACTCCTATTAATCTTAATTTAGAAGATGAAGGGATTATAGAGATGTCTTGTCAAAAAATTTGAATGAGGAACCTCAAAAATTTGAGGAGATTGAAGAATTTGATGGAAAAGAAATAAAGGAAGGTGATGAACTAATGAATGATCATACTCCCTCTCCTAAAATTGAATTTTAAGAGCATGGCTTGATTGCCATCATAAGGAGAATTCTAGAAAGGTGGATGATCTCCAGTTAGGGGGAGAGGAAGAGTATACTGAACCTCAAATCTTTAATCACATGTCTCTCCCCGAATTTGAGGAAATTCTCTTTGAAGATGGGAAGGAAGAAGCAGTGACGATGGAACAAGAATTGAACATTTATTTGAACAATGAAGTTGGGGTAAATGAGGAATTGAATGAATTTAGTGTGCCACATGATAATTTCAATCTAGAGGAGAGGGTAGAGCTTATGCCAATTCTTGACCACGGTGCTTCTTTTAAAACTCTCTCAGCCGATTGGTCCAACCTTGCTCTACATGCTAATTTATCTGATCCCACTGATTCTCAGGAGGAATATTTCATAATTCATGACATGATTTTTACCAATGTTCCTCCTCTATTCTTTAATCGGGATGATTCTTTTGAGCTACCTCCACCCCGATATCTGTCTTGCCCTTGCATTCACCAGTCACATTCGTTTTCTTCAGGGCATGAAAAAGAAAATTTTGGCAAGAACAAAATTCTTTGGTGGCTCATTCTAAAATCAACTCGTTGGTTATCGAGCTTCTATGTGTCTGGCTGAAGACGTAAAACTTAGCGCTTCTGGGAGGCAACCCATAGTTTTCTTGATTTTCGTGTGCTAATAAATGGCTTCTTGGGAGGCAACCCAAGTTTTCCGTGTGTTTTTATTTTTGTTTTGCATGTGTGAATAAAAGATAAGTTGGGGGGAGAGAGAGATGATTGCTTGCATTGTTGCTCCGATTTTCAAAGCCAAGTACCACCTTTGGTCAGCAAGGATGCCCGTCAAAGTTCACTTCCGTCAGGTTATACCGTTCCTTCACAAATTTCATGTCTACATTGTTCATTATTCTTTATTGTTCATGCCATTGAGGACAATGTCATTTTAGTTGGGGGGACGGAAATCATGTCATTGCACATGTTTTATTTATATACAACCTCATTTATCTATGAAAAAAATGGAAACAAATAAAATAAACCCATTTTGAGTTTCATGATTCATGCTTCTATTGAAAGTAATTTTGGAATAGAAATGACTAGATAAGGTTGATGAAAAATTTATCTAATCTAGCCATGGAAAACTGATATAAGAATCTTTTTAAAGTTCATGTGCACTTTAGAAAAAATTCACGTCGCACGCTAATGAAACAAGTAGGACAAGCCTTCTGCTATTTTAGGTATGTTGTATGATATTCTGCACTTCGTAAAGAAGAGATCTTTTATAAGCTTTCTGCCAAATTATCTGTCAAAATTAGTGCAAACGCACAATTACAAAATAAAAATAAAAAAAATTGAGAAAAAGGCACCATGAAAAATACCCCGAATCTGAGTAACCGGGCCTACTTCACCTAAGACGTGTTGAGGTTCGTGTCAAAAAGAAAGAGAACCTTGATCTGCGAAACTGGGCCTACTTCTCCTAAGGTAAGAGTCGAGTTTGTGTTAAACAGTGAATGGTAGTGCAACATCATGTGTGTAGAAAAAAAAATAAATAAAAAGATCCCTAAGGGACGAAACAATAAGGCAGATAAAAAGCTAGTATTCATAATGCTCAGATTAAGAAGTGTATGGTGGAAAGGCACTTGTTTGGAATATCCAATGAGGGACGCAATTGTCTTCGCTGTGGACTTAGCATTTCACGTGCACAAGTGCTACTGAATTTTGATTAGAATTCTTGATTATGTGCCTTAATTTCCTACATAAGGCTAGTATTTGTTAATGATTCCGCATTCCTAATCTTTAGTTGATTCTATGAAGGAAGAACTTGATATGAAAGTATGGATTTTATAAACTTTTGTTGATCCTTAATTTTTAATTGTTTGCATTACTAAGGGACTAGTAATGAGTAAGTTGGGGGTGTGATAAGTGTGTATTTTTACATATTAATTAATGTTATATCACACTTTTATGAGCTTTAATATGCATCACTATGTATTTATCACACTTAATTTTAATTTCAGATCAAAATATTTAATTATCTGATTTAATTAATTTTAATTCTATTTTACATACATAAAGAAGATCACACCGTCAAAAGCCATGGCCGCCCAAGCCCAATTTTAGTCCAAATAAAATAAAAGAAAAAAAGAAAGATAAAATAATTGTTTATCTATATTTGATATATATATAGATATTTGATATATATGATATATATATATATATAGATATTATATATGCATAGTTGTTATATATATATGCATAATAGTTATATATATAGATATGATATATATATAGATATTATATATATAGTTTACATATACATATAACACTTAAGTAACTTAAGCTTACGTAAATGACCTACCGTAATGCATGCTTTTTTTTGCAAATGCTTCGTAGGTGGCCACTGCACATGCAAAGCATGCAACATGGCTTTCAACATAAAAAAGCCAATGAAGGCACAGGTGTTCACGTCGGCAGGCTTTCAACAATTTGAATGGCCATGGCAGACAATGCAAAAGGCAAAGGCATCACATGGGCTTCAATCCATACGGCAGGCAGGAGGAGCAGCCAAGGCAACACGAACAGGTTCACACGCGGTCAAATGCGTTGGTAGGATTCTTCTTCACTTGGAGTGGCCAAACACCAACAGTGGCTGGCAAGCATCCTTCACGTGGCGACGCACAAAGGTCCACGCGGCAAGGCCAAGTCGACAGGACGGCGAGAGTTTCTCCACATGCAGTTGCGGCTGGTGGTTTCCTTCAAGCAACAGGTCAACATGGCAGGCTTCACTTCACACGATCGACAAGGCCAAAAGGCCTGGCTTCTTGCGGCTTCATGCGATGCAGGAGGAGAGAGAGCAGTCGGCTAAGGAGAGAAGAGAGAGAAGAGAAAGAAGTTTAATTTTTTGGTGGTTTTGGAGTGTTCACATGTAATAGTGTGATTTTTGAAGCCTATAAAAGGAAGGTATGGGAGGCAATTATCTCCCTAATAGGCAATAGACATAGTTACGTAGATAGGCTCTCTCCCCCTCTTATATAGCATTCTTCCCCTTCATTAGGCTTCTCCATTTGATTTTGTTATTGTTCTAGTGTGTTGTAATTTATTTATTCGTAACTTTTATCCACTTGTGAGTTTGCATTAATTCATGTTTTAATATTTTGCATAATCTCTCCATCACTCTAATATTCTTCCAAAATTCTCTCTCGGTCAATTTCTAAAATTCTTCCAAAAATGGTCAAGAGAAGCGGTTCCGATTCGGTCGAGTGTACGTGGTCGTTCCCGACGACTCGTAAATCAAAGGCTTGAGGAGACGACGCCGTTATCACACCACCGTCGCACCAAATCTATCCCACTTCGTCTATTTTATTTCGCATTTAATTTTTTTATTTCTTTAGATTCATTTGTTTTCATGTAATTTTACTTTTCAATTCGTTAATTCTCACTCAAAATTCGGAGCTTTCAAATATAAGAATTTTCCAACTCATGCTTAAATGAAAATATTTCTTCCTCGTGGGATCGACCCGTTCTTACCACTTTACTCGTATTTTCAAATCCATTTAAGTGAGTGAGTACGATTTTATAAATTTTGAAATTGTGTGGCACGACATTTTAAACGACAGGTGCCGAGCGCATCAAAGAGCTGAGTGAGAGCTGCGGTGGGTCGACGCAGGCCTTGATATCGCAGTGGTTGCATCAACGCATCCTGCTGAAGGGGGCAAGCTGGGGCCATGTTGCGTCGTTGCAGGCCTTGATATCATAATGGCTGCGTCGACGCAACCCACTACACATGAGCTGAATTTCATATTTTAAATCTTTCTTCAGCGTTTACCTTCTTTGTTGGTTATCTTTTAGCAAATTGGGGTTTTAGACCCTTCTTCTTTGTTGGTTTTAGCTCCCGGGAGGGATCCTTTTCACCATTATTTCACTTCCCCTTTCGTTTATCATTGTTTCTTTTCTTTCTTAGCTTTCTTTTTTTATATTGTTCATGGAAATCTGGGCTTCACTTTCATACATTTTTTTTGTTCCATTCATTTCTTGTATCTTGTGTCATCTTCTTATTTTCTTCTTGCATGTGGGCCAAAGCATGCATATGCATATGCAAGCGGGTGCATGGAAATGCCAATATGATGTCTATCTCTGAAAGAGCAATGGGAGGGCAGACTTGCCCATATTCATGTATCTCAGTGCAGACCTGATATGCATATGCAAAGTTTGATGATCTTCGGGAAATCCCAAGTGATTATCATACAGACCTACCATACATGGCAGGTGTTCGTGCAAATGCTCAAGAGACCTAGAAGGAGCTGTTGTGCAAAAATTGTTATGGATATGCAATGCTTAGATCTTATGATCCTGAGAGTTGATTGGGCAAAACATACCATGCACGTGCCATGTTTCATTTCTTCTTCCTTTTTGTTCGGAGGCTATCCTGCTATGAAGGGCAGATGGGCCTCCAAGGAGTCGACTCCTTGGGCAGACCTCCGCCCAAACAGAAGTCTGCCAAGGGGGAGTCGACTCTCTCTCGGCAGGAAGCACAATTTCAAAGAGAAGCTTCCCTTAGGTTGACCTGAGGTTTACAGCAGGTCGACCCACCCGTTTCTTCCAGAAATGCATACGCTTTGATCTGCAGTGGGAGAGTCAAAGTGAAATCGTGCATTGGGTATGCTATGAAGGGAGCATGCAACCCTATGAGATGCGAGAGTGACTTTGTGAACTTTATGCACATGTCATGCAAGAATTCAATTGTGTTTTACGAAGAGCAACCCCCGCATAATGGGGGTTTTCGTTCAGACATAATCTAGACTTCCTCCGCACACCATTTGATATACCCAAGGGGCCATGTCATGCAAACACCCAGGCATGAAGTGTGCGCAAAAGTTCATTTGAATTCATGAGTCAATGCACCTATATGCATCAGAAAATGTATTGGGTTGCAAATGCCATGTGTGTTCTTGAATGATGGGAGGAGAGGCGAGCATGCCCGGGCTCATGGAAATTCAGTGGACATGTGCAATATATGATCATTTTCATGAAAAGACTCAATGAGAATTTTAATCATGCTTATGAAATCTTAAGAGAAATTCATCATCTAAAGGCTATCATGCAAATGCACATCTGACTTTTTTCTTTTTCTTCTTTTCTCTTTTTGTTTATAAGGCAGAAAGGCCTCAAAAGGGGGGGGTCGATCCCCTTGGTTAAGGGTTCGACCCCTGTGCATTTTTTGATCGTATAGGGTTTTATTGTGGCTTGAGATATAACTTTCTCTTTCTTTCTTATGGTTTGAGACATAGCCTTCTCCTTCCTTGTTGAATATTGTGCATATTAAATATATGATATACCATTTTTGGATTTAATTATGCCAATTCATCTTCTAGTTTGAAACATAGCTTCTCCTTCCCTATTAAAAAATTGCATACATTGGTCATATGATCCACCAATTTTGGATTGCATCAGAGGGATTCATCCTTTTCTTTGAAACATATGTTTCACCTTCCGGCAAAATTGTGTGCATTGGATATGAGTACTTTGTTTTATAGGGATTTTAAAATGCCATTTCATTTTCTACTTTAAAACAAAGTTTTTCCCTCCCTATTTGTATACACTGCATATAAGCACTTTGATCCAATAGATTATATTTTGTCATCTCCATCCCAGTTTAAAAGTCCATGCATTGGATACGAGTATGTTGACCTCCTGTAGCATTTTTAGATTGTACAATGACATGACCTTCTGGTTTGCCTCTTTATCTTCTCCTTCCCCATTAAAAATAGTGTACATTGGTGCAATGGCTATTTTGACCTGCTCTAGTATTGACTGTATTGTGCCATCATCTATACTGGATGCATGAATATTAAATATATCATATTTTTTATTTTTGATGCAGGTGCTCGCGAGTCGCCACAGCCTTCATTCTCAGGTCTAGAGACAAAAGAGCCTGTTGAAGGTGAAGCTCCTAACTTGGAAGATCTCCCATGGGAGGTTACCTTCTTGGGACAGGCGACTCATTTCCTACCGGATATCTAGCCGACTTGTGGCCTATGCAGTTAGGATGACATGACCTTTGACCACATGTTTGTAAGTTGTACTTAACTTACAGGAGGTATGAAGGGAACTTACAAGGAGGACACGTAGTGTCTTCGGCTAACACAATGACGTGTACCATTGATTGAGCATTGGGGCAGGAGTTGACCCCTAAGGGGTCACACGAAGGTATGGTGGCTTATCCTCCATATGCCACACTATGGATGTTGTGAGGCGAGCGGAACAACCAGATTTTCAGGAGGCTAGAGCAGAGGATACAGTTGTCTCTTTTATTTGTGAAAGAGTGAGAGAATAGGCTGTTATCCTTTGTAATGTGAATTCCCTTAACTCTAATCTTTTTGTCTTGCTAGGAGGCTAGGGTGCTACACACTGCCTTAGTGTGGCATTCTCTTGTATAGAGATTTTTTAGGTATTAATTGACTTTACTTGCACATCCCCTTTTTTATTTTATACATCATTGGTATTTGGTACTACCCACTTTCAAAGAAATATATATCAGATTTTTCCTCATGCAAGAGGTTGTGTGGGTTGCTTTGACTCAACTACCTTACTCATTTTCATCATCATCATTAGAGCCTTATCCCAATTATTTGGGGTCGGCCACATGAATCTTGCTTCGCCAAAGATTTCTATCAAGTACTATATTCATTATTAAACCCAAGAAACTAATGTTCTTCCTAATAACATCGCACCATCTCATTTTAAACCTTCCTCGCACTCTTTTACTAGCATCCCCTAAGATTCAGTCACATCTTTTAACCGGCATTGAGTTAGGGCGACGAAGCACATGTACAAATCACTTGAGTCTATTTTCTCTCATTTTACTATTAATTGGGACTATCCTCAAGTCCTTATGGATACGCTCATTCTAATCTTGTCTTTCTTAGTCCTGCCACACATCCATCTCAATATTCTCATATCTGTTACACACATTTTGTGAATCCTTTCGTACTACCCAACACTTGGTACATATAACAAAACAAGCCTCACATCCGTTCTATAAAACTTCTCTTTGAGTTTCACAGGCATACGACGATCACAGAGGACTCTTGATGCGCTTCTCCATTTTAACCAGTCTGCCTTAATCTTATATGCAACATCGTCATAAATCTCTCCATTCTCATGTATGATAGACCCTAAGTACCGAAAGCTACTACTCTTCGGAGTGTTTTGTCCATCAATTAGAACCATGTCTTCCTGTACCACTCTCCCATGACTAAAATTACAATGCATAAACTCTGACTTGCTCCTACTAATTTAAAATCTTTAGACTCCAAGGCATGCCTCCTACGCTCTAACTTAGCATTTAAAGCATCAATACTCTCATCAATTAAGATAATATTATATGTAAATAATATACACTAAGGGATATCATCATGTAATTGTTTTGTTACTTCATCCATAATTAAGGCAAAGAGATACGGACTTAGTGTATAACCTTGATGCAAACCTATAGAAATTAAAAATTCACAAGTCTCTCCAGTAATTGTTCGAACACTAATAATAGCACATTCGTACATATCCTTAGCCAAATCAACATATCCATGAGAGACTCCACTCTTTCTTAATATCCACCAAATCAATTCTCTCGGAACTTGATCATACGCCTTCTCCAAATCAAGAAAAATCATAAATAAATCTTTTCTCATCTCTCTATACTTCTTCATTAGCTGTAGTAGTAAAAAAATAACTTCTGTAGTAGATATATTCGGCATAAAATCTAACTGATTTTTCGATACATTAGTCATACATCGGAGGCGTTTTTCGATTACTCTTTCCATAAGTTTCATCGTATGACTCATAAGCTTAATTCCACGATAATTATTGCAGCTTTGAATATCTCATTTGTTTTTATAGAAAGACTACAACACTTTTTCTCCAATCTTCTGACATTCTCCATTCCTTTAAAATTTTATTGAAAAGTTTAGTTAGTCATTGAATACCAATATCTTTTAGGCCTCTCCATACTTTCATAGGTATGCCATCTAGTCCTAAGGCCTTGCCCACTTTCATTTTCCTTAAAGCATCCTCCACTTCTGACATCTTAATACGTCTGAAATATTGATATTTATCAAATCTTGTTTACTCTTGGGCACCTTCTAAAGAGAAATTCTTGACGCAATCTCCATTAAGTAACTTCTGAAAATAACTATGCCACCTCTCTGTAATCTTAAGATCATTAGTTAAAACTACCTTACTCATTCTACATAATTTAATATCCTTCATCGTTGTCTATAATTGGATGCCCACTCATTGTATATAATTGATGAATACATCAAATGTCATTTTACTGCATTCAATTTGAACTTATTTTAACTATTGTATAAAAGTCATTCAAGCCAAATTCTATTATTGTTGTGAATGGAATGTTTTATAAATTGCATAAGCAATAAGCCAGATGTTTTTCTCGCTTTGCACCTAAAGCCCAGGACATGTGGACCAATAGTCTCCCATCAAGTTGACGTTGTGCAGAAACTTTTTTATATCTTGGATTATGCCTTGATCTATAAAGCCAAACCTGAATGACTAAATAATGCTTGCTGAGTTTAGATACTAACAAGAGTCAAATTTTCATTCTAGTAAAACCATAGTTTCTTTTAAGATGTCAATGGTAGTTCAGGGCACCTAATCCTGAATTTTCAGCAGATGTTTCAAAATTTTGTATTACAAACAACAAAATAATTTTCAGGTCTCTTTTTTCTGATTGTTTCCCCTTTAGTGGATGAGTATTCATGGACCTATCAAAGAATATTGGATCAATGCACCAAATTCTAGACAACATATTGGTACATGCACAAGAAACTTAAGCATGATGGTATCCCTAGGACTCTAGGAGCACATCTACAGTTAGCTAATTCAGTAGGCTATCCTTTCAAGTAAATGTAATCCCAACATACTGCCTTCAAAGTAAAAAAAAAACACTAAGTTCCTAGCCAACAAGAAGTCAGCAACACCATACTTTTGTGAAAGAAAGTGACGATAATCAACCTTGGCAGAAGATTGGATTTCCCTTGCTTAAACTCGGGCCCACAAACATTAAAGCAAGGAAAAAAAAGAGAGGGGGTTTCTCCCCGCGTAAACCCTCCCCCCCGGGCTGGTCCGCGTAAACCCGTGCCCACACAAATAATAAAAAATAAAAAAATAGGGACTTTCCCCACGTAAACCCCCTCCCCCTCTCAGAAACAATAAAATAAAATAATTTTATTTAATTATCTTTAGGGGGTTTACGTGGACCAGCTCACGCCCCCTAACCCAGCCCGCGTAAACCCCTCTAACCTTTTACCTTCCACTATAAATTACCCCCCTTCGAAGCTCAAGGGGCATATGCATACATACACAGAGGATCAACGCAAGGACCTTCAAGCGCAACGACCCAAGCCCCAAGGCTTTCGGTGAGAATGCGAGGAGCAAGACACGTAATATGACCCCAGCCCTCATAATCTTTACACCCGTCCCGAAGGGACTTGCATGAGTCTATATTAAATTATGCATACTTGAGTGCTTGATTTGGTTTGCTCATATCATACTTCATTCCATATTAATACATCTTTAGCTTATACTTGTAAATAACAGTTTAAATAACCCATTGTCAGTTGATTTTTGTTCTTGACAATTGGGGGAGAATAATGTGCTTTTTAGAACAACACTTGCATATAGTTCCTTTATACTCCATGTGGATAGCTCGATCACACACTCTGCTTATAGTTCAAAAATTACACATTTGGACATAATTCCCACATCTTGCAAAATGCACATAGAGTCTTGTTCTTTTGCTTGGTTCTTGGTTTCCACACCTTCCCTTCATGGGAGATTAATTGCTGGGTTCGTGCGCTCATGTCTCACTCGTTTTTGAAAACTTCGCAATTGCTCTTTAGTCCCCCATTTTTTTGAGAATGCCAAAGGGGGAGAGAAATTTAAATAGCTGTTGGGTTCTGTGCGTCCCCTCGTTATCTTTGACAATGGTTTTGATGATTCCAATATATTGTGTGTTTTGTGTTTACTTGTTTTGTGTTTACTTCAAAGTGGAAATCTTGATTGTCTATGTTTTATGGCATCCTGATGGTAAAACAAACTAACACTATGATATCTTGTTTTGCAGGTGGTTCAAACACAATGATCCTTCATGCACACATCCTTGATGTTGGTGTTTGTATTGGTGCCTTCATGCATGTCCTATATGGGACACTTGATGTGGATTTCTGCTTAACATGCTTTTTATGATTCTTTTTGATCCAAGGTTATTGGATGTTCTTAAGACCCTCTAACCATGCTATCTAACTTGGTTATATCATGTTCACAATTTGGGTCATGACTCTTTTAATGAATTCATATAAATGCTTGACATTGTGTTTCATGCATACTCAAAGTCCATACATTCTGTTTCATACATTGGCCTTCATATCCAAGTCTACACATTGGCCTTTGGCCACCAAGTCTGTACATTGGCCTTCATCAGCCAAGTCTGTACATTGGCCTTTGGCCACCAAGTCTATACATTGGCCTTCATACTTCAAGTCTATACATTGGGCTTCATACTTCAAGTCTATACATTGGCCTTCAATCCAAGTCTATACATTGGCCTTCTGCCAAGTCTATACATTGTCTTGTGCCTTCAAGTTTCCAAGTCTATACATTCTGTTTCATGCATATACAAAGTGAAGATTTGAGTTTGCTCTCAATTCATCTAATTCATGTTGGCTTGATTAAATTGTATTTGAAAGGTGAACCTGTGAAAAATATGGTTTGGAAATGTTTGAATCAGTTGTGCATATAGTTGCACTTTCAACATACTAATGTGCAGGTTCATCAAGGTTGAAATGCATTGAAGAGGTGGTAATTGTGTGGGTTATTTTCTGAACACCTTCTATGAGGTATTATTAGATTAAATGTGTTTCATGCATCATGAAGATGAAGTTTTTGAGTTTTTCAGGTTATGCTCTCAAAATCATGAATGATAAGGTAAGAATTTACTTTTTAATGCAATTCATGTTTTAATTTATTGGGTTGCATGCTTAGAACATTAGGATTGGTTTAGAAACCTTTTTATCATGTTCCTAGGTCAGTGGGTAGACCCCCCATGCTCAATGGGTCGTCCCCTGGGCTAAACAGGGTGTTTTCAGCACCCTGTCTGAAAGTGGGTCGACCCCCCTCACAAAGTGGGTCGACCCCCCTGTAAAATATGCTAAAAAATAGCTTCTGGGAGTAGATGGGTCGACCCCCCTCTGAAAGTGGGTCGACCCCCCCTGTTTCGCAGGTCCGCGCGGCTTTTTCGTAAATTTCCGAAACCCATCCAAATGACCTCCGATTGGGCTGAAAATTTACACACTTACCCTTAAGTTACTAATGAACATATTGGGGTGATTTTGCTAGGGTTTTGCAAGGGTATTGTGGTCTTTTGCACAACTCATCCCTCTTGTATATATAACATACGAATTTGGGGTTTTAACTATCTCCTTTGGCTAACCTTGTTCTATTTGTTGTAGGAGAGAAAGAAGAGAGCTCAAGGAAGCTTCAACGCTAGATTCGATCTACATCCCTCGACATTTGGAGCTCGTGGAAGAAGAAGAAAAGGAGCGGATCATCAAGGGGATCAAGAGGACACTCTCAACGTCATCATCCGGCTACCCTCAGACCCGTGGCATAGAGAAGACATTCTATAGCCCTTGTTCTTCGATAGGAATTTCTTTCTACATCCTTTTTGTGCTTAATGGAGTCAACCTCTTTAGGTTTCTAAAGTTATATTGATCATATCCTTCATTTCTAAACATCATGTCTGTGAGTGTGTGAACCGTCGGTGAACGGTTGTGGAGTTATTGTGCCGCGGGCATTGCGGCTTGTGTGTGTGTGTGATTGTTCGTCCCTTGTGGATCGTGTACGGAGCTGCGTCTCGGTGTGTGCTTATTGTCCGGGGTGTGTTCCCCGTCGTGTGTATGTGGATATTGCTACAGAAGTAGCGTGTGTGTGTGGTTGGGGTTCATCCCCGGGTGCTACGAAAGTAGCGTGTAGTGAATCCTCACCCGATTGGGTGAGGGGTGGACGTAGGGTGCCCGTCGTGGTCCCAAACCACCTTAAAAATCTGTGTCTTGTGGTTTTGCCTGTGTGTTTGCCATTTCTTCTATCTCCCTTCACAGGTTCATTACATGGGTTTTTATCTCATTACGCTATCACACATTGCTACCTCCGTTATTTGTATTTGAGCTTAATCTCCTTGTTAATCACTGTTTAATCTTTGTTAAACTTGAACTCTCTAAATTGTTGCATTGTCAATTCGAGTGAGATCGGAAAGATCGAGAGAACCTATTAATTCTCATGTTTGTTTAGGCTAATCAAACAGTTGATTTTAATTGCACCGTGGTCAGTTAAGAGAATTTTTTAAATCCGCCATCAAGGTCAAGGGGACAATTCAACCCCCCTTCTTGTCCGCCATCCAGTCTGGGCCAACAATTGGTATCAGAGCCCAGTCTCTGATTTTTATTCAGCGGACCTCACGGTCTAGGAGAAAAGATCTTTTTATGATGGCTAGTCTGAATTCAGTTCCTGTCTTTGATGGTTTTGATTTTACATCATGGCTTGGAAAATTGTGTGTTTGGATTTTTGGGATTAATCCTAAGCTTATGAAATTAATAAGTCATGGTCCTCTTGTTTTACCAAAAAAATGAGTCAAGATGGACCGATGAACATAGGAAGATGAATTCTGATAATCTTTTTGTTTTGAATACTCTTAAAGCTGCAGTATGCATTAACAAATTTTCATTTGTTTCTGATTGCAGCTCAGCCAAAGAAATCTTGGATGGACTGATTACGTTTCATGAAGGAAGGCTGAAGGATAGATGTATGATGGCAAACGACAGTGCTCTTTCGAGCAAAGAAAATTCTGATGGAGAAGGAAATCAGGAGGTAAGTTCTGAAACCGATGAGATTTCCTTGGAAGAACTAATGGATGCCTATGATGACTTGCTTGATAGATATAAGGCATTAAAATATGAGAACAGAAAAATGAAAAAGAAACTTAATGATCATTAACATGTTAACCTTCCATGTGCTAAATGCTATCAAATTGAAAATACATGTGTTGATGATCTTTCATGTGAGGAATGCTCGGAGCTTAGGATCTTGAATAAAAATTTGTTGCATGATGTTGCTGTGCATGAAGAAATTATTTTAATTCTGAAAGCTGAAAACAAATCCTTACAGGATAAAATTTCAGAACTTCAACTCATTGAAGAAGACAATGAAAAGCTAAAAATACTGAATTTTGCTATGTCTGAAAAATTACTTGTGCTTGAAAAAGAGACATGCATATCTGTTGATAAATCTGAATGGTTAATGGAGCTGAGACATGAAATTGAAAGCCTTAAAAGCGTGAATGACAAATTTGAATGTAATAAAACCATGAATGAAATGGTTGATGAACATGTGAGCCTTCAAAAGAATGAACTTGGACATACCTCCACGACTGTAAATCCACTTGAAAAACTTGCTGAAGAGATTCAGAATTTGAAAGAACGAAATAGTTTGTTGGTTGATGAACTCCACATGTTTGAAAAAGGAAAACATGTTGTTGATAATTCTGAAAATCTTCATGTTTTGGAATTAGAAATTGCTAGCTCTAAAACTATCAATTCTTTGTTGAATGAGAAGTTGGCATTGTGTGAGAAAGAAATTGCTGAATCTAACTTGCATATCTCATCATTGGAAGATGAGATCATAAATTTGAATGCATTCATGGTGTTGTGCAATAAGCAAAATGAAAAATAGAAAAAGGATGTTGATTGTTCTTGTATGCATGTAGAACCCTCATATGATAAACATGTTCATGCACCAAGAAAAAGAATGAATGTCTTTTGTGACTATTGTGGCAAATTTGGCCATGAAATGTATGATTGCCTTTTAATGAAGTTTGATGATGATGTGGCTTTGAAATCTAGAGTGGAAAATGATAATGGTTCCAAAGATCATGAGAAATCCACAATAAAAAACCTCAACACTCATTGTTACTATTGTGGGTTACGTTGTCATGTCTTTGAAAATTGCTTCGTTAAGAAAGATGATGATGAATGGTTTGCCAACAAGAACTTTTCATGTTATTATTGCGGTGAACAAGGACACATGATGGATAATTGTTCCTTAATGAAAAATGATGAGAAATTATCTATGAAAAGAAAATCTTTCTACTGCTATTACTGTGGTGAGAATGGTCATTCTATGGATGATTGTTTCACAATGAAAATCGATGATGAGTGGTATGAAAGGAAAAATAAGAAAAATACATTTATTCATGCTAGGACTAACCCCTCGGGACCCAAGATGGTTTGGGTACCCAAACATCCAACTTGAGAATCTATTTTACAGGGGTACCTTGAGGTCGAAGAAATTAATAAATATTGGGATCTCAAGGTGAGGAACAAAAATGATTTGTTTTGAAACTTTGTCTCACTTGGTTCTGTTTAAAAAATCTGAAAAAGGTAAAATTTATGTTTTGAGAAAAATGCTTCCAACTTGGTTCATTGGTTATGGTATCTTTTGGAAATCTTGAGAATCTTTGAGTTCCATGTCAGAATGACTTGATCACTTCTATTTTCACTCCATGTGAATAAATTCTATCTTCAAATGCTTTACTCTTCTCATAAAGTGTTTTCACACTTATAATCAACTCTTGTAAATAAAATTTGGGTTGAATGCTTCTCATTGTGCATAGAGTTTTCAAACTCTTACTTACTTTTTGTAAATAATCACTCACTTGTGCATACATAGATCACATGCTTAAGTTGCATAAAACATGCTGCACATATCATATACATCCTCACTTGCATACATTTCACTTGCTTGCATACATTTGCATATTCCTCATATTCGTGTGCTTGATTGCTATGATTTTTCGGTATATAAAATAGTGTTTGTGGAAGGTTGGATTATGTCTAGCCGGAAGCTCTCACTATGCGTGATGGTGGTCTTCGGACCTATGTTCCCCGCCGCGTACCGAAAATCACTTTGTTTGAATAGTTTGCTATATCCTTGCTTGAATGCATGTACATAATTTTAGAACACAATTCCTTGCAAATCCTCTAAGACCTCACCTCCTTGCTATATAAAATGCAGTGATTTTAATCATTTGTGAAAAGTGACATATACAAAGGAGGATGATTCATTTCAACTGTGCATACATTTAGGGGGAGTCATAACTGTGTATAGGAAAATTCATCTTCTACATCCAAAGCAATTACCCATACATTATTCTAAAATGATGCATATGACTTTGATTGATAAGGATTTCAGAAATTCTTTTTAACACTTCATGGGAAACAAATTTCTACATGAAAATTGAGAGAATCGTGAGGAAAAAGCTGCCTACCCCGCATGCTTAAATAAGTGGTATGTCTAACTGAGTAGCCAGGAATCCCCACTGAAATACATGAGGAAAATCGCGTCGAAAGGTGAAACAAAATCCACATTTTGTGATGAATCCTAGTAAGTCGGGAAACCCCATTGAGACACATGAGGTGACTCGCGCCGAACAGTGAAATCCAATAAAAGAAAAATAAAAAGGGGTTGAGCGAAGCTACCAATAGTCGAGGATCAAAATGGAAGTGTAGGAAGGAAATAACCCTCTAGTGTTTTCTAGAAACTCTGCTAATATTCATATAAACTTGAAGTTCATTGCTCATTTACATAAATTTCAATTGGGTATTTTTGTGATGATTGTATATCTTGAATTTGTTCTTATCATGGCTTATGTAGTACCTTGCATATATGAATGCACTATCTTTTTTTGATTATGGTTCATATCTCACATTTTGATTTTGAATGAACTGTTCTTTTGCTATCCCCTTACCCCATTAAGGGGGAGCTATAGTACTGTATGTGTGCTTAACTCCAATGCATGCTTGCGTGTTTGCTTGCTTGCATACTTCATTTCACATTTAAGTTTGCATAGATGCATCTTCAGGTTACTTAATCCCATTGTCTATTGGCTTTTGTTCTTGACAATTGGGGGAGAATAATGTGCTTTTTAGCATAATACACTTTTTGTGCCTAACATAGTTTTCAGGCTTCACATATCATTTACCTTCATTACAAGTGCATAATTAGTCATACAAAAAGCAAAAAATCACAAAAAATTGAGCTTATGCACTAATTTCACATATCTGCTAATTACAAATAAAATTTTAAATTCCTGCTTATTTTTGGTCTCCACACCTTCCTCTCATGGTAGGTGTATTGCTGGATTCGTGCGTTCATGTCTAACTCATTTTTGGAAGGTTTCGTGTCCCCCATTTTTTTTGCTAATGACAAAGGGGGAGAGAACTTTAAAATTATCACAATATATTGTCATCATCAAAAAGGGGGAGATTGTTGGGTTCTGTGCGTCCCCTCGTTGTCTTTGACAATGGTTTTGATGATTCCAATATATTGTGTGTTTTGTGTTTACTTGTTTTGTGTTTACTTCAAAGTGGAAATCTTGATTGTCTATGTTTTATGGCATCCTGATGGTAAAACAAACTAACACTATGATATCTTGTTTTGCAGGTGGTTCAAACACAATGATCCTTCATGCACACATCCTTGATGTTGGTGTTTGTATTGGTGCCTTCATGCATGTCCTATATGGGACACTTGATGTGGATTTCTGCTTAACATGCTTTTTATGATTCTTTTTGATCCAAGGTTATTGGATGTTCTTAAGACCCTCTAACCATGCTATCTAACTTGGTTATATCATGTTCACAATTTGGGTCATGACTCTTTTAATGAATTCATATAAATGCTTGACATTGTGTTTCATGCATACTCAAAGTCCATACATTCTGTTTCATACATTGGCCTTCATAATCCAAGTCTACACATTGGCCTTTGGCCACCAAGTCTGTACATTGGCCTTCATCAGCCAAGTCTGTACATTGGCCTTTGGCCACCAAGTCTATACATTGGCCTTCATACTTCAAGTCTATACATTGGACTTCATACTTCAAGTCTATACATTGGCCTTCAATCCAAGTCTATACATTGGCCTTCTACCAAGTCTATACATTGTCTTGTGCCTTCAAGTTTCCAAGTCTATACATTCTGTTTCATGCATATACAAAGTGAAGATTTGAGTTTGCTCTCAATTCATCTAATTCATGTTGGCTTGATTAAATTGTATTTGAAAGGTCAACATGTGAAAAATATGGTTTGGAAATGTTTGAATCAGTTGTGCATATAGTTGCACTTTCAACATACTAATGTGCAGGTTCATCAAGGTTGAAATGCATTGAAGAGGTGGTAATTGTGTGGGTTATTTTCTGAACACCTTCTATGAGGTATTATTAGATTAAATGTGTTTCATGCATCATGAAGATGAAGTTTTTGAGTTTTTCAGGTTATGCTCTCAAAATCATGAATGACAAGGTAAGAATTTACTTTTTAATGCAATTCATGTTTTAATTTATTGGGTTGCATGCTTAGAACATTAGGATTGGTTTAGAAACCTTTTTATCATGTTCCTAGGTCAGTGGGTCGACCCCCCATGCTCAATGGGTCGTCCCCTGGGCTAAACAGGGTGTTTTCAGCACCCTATCTGAAAGTGGGTCGACCCCCCTCACAAAGTGGGTCGACCCCCCTGTAAAATATGCTAAAAAATAGCTTCTGGGAGTAGATGGGTCGACCCCCCTCTGAAAGTGGGTCGACCTCCCCTGTTTCGCAGGTCCGCGCGGCTTTTTCGTAAATTGCCGAAACCCATCCAAATGACCTCCGATTGGGCTGAAAATTTACACACTTACCCTTAAGTTACTAATGAACATATTGGGGTGGTTTTGCTAGGGTTTTGCAAGGGTATTGTGGTCTTTTGCACAACTCATCCCTCTTGTATATATAACATACGAATTTGGGGTTTTAACTATCTCCTTTGGCTAACCTTGTTCTATTTGTTGTAGGAGAGAAAGAAGAGAGCTCAAGGAAGCTTCAACGCTAGATTCGATCTACATCCCTCGACATTTGGAGCTCGTGGAAGAAGAAGAAAAGGAGCGGATCATCAAAAGGATCAAGAGGACACTCTCAACGTCATCATCCGGCTACCCTCCGACCCGTGGCATAGAGAAGACATTCTATAGCCCTTGTTCTTCGATAGGAATTTCTTTCTACATCCTTTTTGTGCTTAATGGAGTCAATCTCTTTAGGTTTCTAAAGTTATATTGATCATATCCTTCATTTCTAAACATCATGTCTGTGAGTGTGTGAACCGTCGGTGAACGGTTGTGGAGTTATTGTGCCGCGGGCATTGCGGCTTGTGTGTGTGTGATTGTTCGTCCCTTGTGGATCGTGTACGGAGCTGCGTCTCGGTGTGTGCTTATTGTCCGGGGTGTGTTCCCCGTCGTGTGTGTGTAGATATTGCTACAGAAGTAGCGTGTGTGTGTGGTTGGGGTTCATCCCCGGGTGCTACGAAAGTAGCGTGTAGTGAATCCTCACCCGATTGGGTGAGGGGTGGACGTAGGGTGCCCGTCGTGGTCCCAAACCACCTTAAAAATCTGTGTCTTGTGGTTTTGCCTGTGTGTTTGCCATTTCTTCTATCTCCCTTCACAGGTTCAATACATGGGTTTTTATCTCATTACGCTATCACACATTGCTACCTCCGTTATTTGTATTTGAGCTTAATCTCCTTGTTAATCACTGTTTAATCTTTGTTAAACTTGAACTCTCTAAATTGTTGCATTGTCAATTCGAGTGAGATCGGAAAGATCGAGAGAACCTATTAATTCTCATGTTTGTTTAGGCTAATCAAACAGTTGATTTTAATTCCACCGTGGTCAGTTAAGAGAATTTTTTAAATCCGCCATCAAGGTCAAGGGGACAATTCAACCCCCCTTCTTGTCCGCCATCCAGTCTGGGCCAACAATTGGTATCAGAGCCCAGTCTCTGATTTTTATTCAGCGGACCTCACGGTCTAGGAGAAAAGATCTTTTTATGATGGCTAGTCTGAATTCAGTTCCTATCTTTGATGGTTTTGATTTTACATCATGGCTTGGAAAATTGTGTGTTTGGATTTCTGGGATTAATCCTAAGCTTATGAAATTAATAAGTCATGGTCCTCTTGTTTTACCAAAAAATGAGTCAAGATGGACCGATGAACATAGGAAGATGAATTCTGATAATCTTTTTGTTTTGAATACTCTTAAAGCTGCAGTATGCATTAACAAATTTCCATTTGTTTCTGATTGCAGCTCAGCCAAAGAAATCTTGGATGGACTGATTACGTTTCATGAAGGATGGCTGAAGGATACATGTATGATGGCAAACGACAGTGCTCTTTCGAGCAAAGAAAATTCTGATGGAGAAGGAAATCAGGAGGTAAGTTCTGAAACCGATGAGATTTCCTTGGAAGAACTAATGGATGCCTATGATGACTTGCTTGATAGATATAAGGCATTAAAATCTGAGAACAGAAAAATGAAAAAGAAACTTAATGATCATTCACATGTTAACCTTCCATGTGCTAAATGCTCTCAAATTGAAAATACATGTGTTGATGATCTTTCATGTGAATGCTCGGAGCTTAGGATCTTGAATAAAAATTTGTTGCATGATGTTGCTGTGCATGAAGAAATTATTTTAATTCTGAAAGCTGAAAACAAATCCTTACAGGATAAAATTTCAGAACTTCAACTCATTGAAGAAGACAATGAAAAGCTAAAAATACTGAATTTTGCTATGTCTGAAAAATTACTTGTGCTTGAAAAAGAGACATGCATATCTGTTGATAAATCTGAATGGTTAATGGAGCTGAGACATGAAATTGAAAGCCTTAAAAGCGTGAATAACAAATTTGAATGTAATAAAACCATGAATGAAATGGTTGATGAACATGTGAGCCTTCAAAAGAATGAACTTGGACATACCTCCACGACTGTAAATCCACTTGAAAAACTTGCTGAAGAGATTCAGAATTTGAAAGAACGAAATAGTTTGTTGGTTGATGAACTCCACATGTTTGAAAAAGGAAAACATGTTGTTGATAATTCTGAAAATCTTCATGTTTTGGAATTAGAAATTGCTAGCTCTAAAACTATCAATTCTTTGTTGAATGAGAAGTTGGCATTGTGTGAGAAAGAAATTGCTGAATCTAACTTGCATATCTCATCATTGGAAGATGAGATCATAAATTTGAATGAATCCATGGTGTTGTGCAATAAGCAAAATGAAAAATAGAAAAAGGATGTTGATTGTTCTTGTATGCATGTAGAACCCTCATATGATAAACATGTTCATGCACCAAGAAAAAGAAGGAATGTCTTTTGTGACTATTGTGGCAAATTTGGCCATGAAATGTATGATTGCCTTTTAATGAAGTTTGATGATGATGTGGCTTTGAAATCTAGAGTGGAAAATGATAATGGTTCCAAAGATCATGAGAAATCCACAATAAAAAACCTCAACACTCATTGTTACTATTGTGGGTTACGTGGTCATGTCTTTGAAAATTGCTTCGTTAAGAAAGATGATGATGAATGGTTTGCCAACAAGAACTTTTCATGTTATTATTGTGGTGAACAAGGACACATGATGGATAATTGTTCCTTAATGAAAAATGATGAGAAATTATCCATGAAAAGAAAATCTTTCTACTGCTATTACTGTGGTGAGAATGGTCATTCTATGGATGATTGTTTCATAATGAAAATCGATGATGAGTGGTATGAAAGGAAAAATAAGAAAAATACATTTATTCATGCTAGGACTAACCCCTCGGGACCCAAGATGGTTTGGATACCCAAACATCCAACTTGAGAATCTATTTTGCAGGGGTACCTTGAGGTCGAAGAAATTAATAAATATTGGGATCTCAAGGTGAGGAACAAAAATGATTTGTTTTGAAACTTTGTCTCACTTGGTTCTGTTTAAAAAATCTGAAAAAGGTAAAATTTATGTTTTGAGAAAAATGCTTCCAACTTGGTTCACTAGTTATGGTATCTTTTGGAAATCTTGAGAATCTTTGAGTTCCATGTCAGAATGACTTGATCACTTCTATTTTCACTCCATGTGAATAAAGTGGGTTTTTATCTCACTACGCTATCACACATTGCTACCTCCGTTATTTGTATTTGAGCTTAATCTCCTTGTTAATCACTGTTTAATCTTTGTTAAACTTGAACTCTCTAAATTTTTGCATTGTCAATTCGAGTGAGATCGGAAAGATCAGGAGAACCTATTAATTCTCATGTTTGTTTAGGCTAATCAAACAGTTGATTTTAATTCCACCGTGGTCAGTTAAGAGAATTTTTTAAATCCGCCATCAAGGTCAAGGGGACAATTCAACCCCCCTTCTTGTCCGCCATCCAGTCTGGGCCAACAATAGCCACAATATATTGTCAGCATCAAAAATGGGGAGATTGTTGGGTTCTGCGCACCCCTCCTTGTCTTTGACAATGGTTTTGATGACTCCAATATATTGTGTGCTTTATGTTTAATGGCATCCTGATCATAAATAAGCTAACATGATGATAGCTTACTTTGCAGGTTGATATTTTATGGTCCTTCACGAACACAATTCTGAAGTTGCCTCGTGCGTATTGTGCATGAGACTTTGGAACTAACATGTGAAACATTGTGTTTTGGTAACCTGTCATGGGGTTTTTAATGAACTCACATAAATGCTTGACATGTGTGTTTTATGTTGTGAAGGTCCAGACTCTGGACTGAACTTGTAATCCATGTGGATCTTAAT
The DNA here is from genome assembly GCA_022559845.1 of Amorphophallus konjac. NCBI lineage: Eukaryota > Viridiplantae > Streptophyta > Magnoliopsida > Alismatales > Araceae > Amorphophallus > Amorphophallus konjac. The sequence goes on from CM040117.1 coordinate 109,169,105, forward strand.
GATATGATTTTTCATGCTATTTTAAATGGCCTTCAACGACTTGTGTGACCTGTGTTTTCTGGCATTGGACTGCTAAGGCAGCTCTTGCCGTCTCCTTGGGATGGGTCGACCCCTGGTTAATCCTAGTTGAACTTGGAACCTGTGTGTGGTTTACCTGATTAATCTTGAATGTGAAACTGAACTTAATTTACTAGACAGACTTGGAACTCTGAAATGGATTCCTTTCATCTATTTGATATGTGAGGATTTGGTGTTTAAAAAAAATGCCTTCATTGATATGTTTCATGGGTCTTGTTTGGTTAGCTTCATTTTTGCAGACTTTGTTCTGTGTTACACAGACCTTGTTCTGTGATTGCACAGACTTTGGGGATATGTGCATCGACAAATCCTTTACATCTCTATACATATGCACATACCTTATTTTCCATGTGCTTAGACTTGTGCATTTATCTGCATAACTTGAATATTGACATGCTTCTGAATTTTTAGAATCTGCTGGTTCATATTCCCCACATTATGCTGTATCCAAGTAACAGTTAATTTTGGATCATTGGTAATATTCCTCTTATCTTGAGTTGGAAAATATGAGTCTTCAAAGTGCCTTCATGCTTATTTCTCATAGCTTCTTAAGTTGGACTAAACTTTGGATGAGTGGGTTTTATCTGGAACCTTTGCATTGATCAAAGTTTGGAATGACTAGTTGGTCAAGTGCAAGATTAATTTGAATATTGGTCTCACTCCATTGGCTGTGAAAGTGCAAGTTGCCTTGGACTGACTTAGCAACTCATGAGAGGATTGATTGAACTGATTTTGTAATAGCCCTTCATGCATGAAGTTAATTTACCAAAAGAGATTATGTGGTGTGAATGAGTTGAAACACTCTAGTTTAACCTCACAAGTGAATGCATCACATGGTTCTTATAGCAAGTTGAAGGAATCTTGAAGAGGTGATTGAATATTTTAGTAGGATTAACAAAAGATCGACATGAATTCATTTGGGTTCAAAGTGCAGGTTTTAATATGATCACAAACTCTTGACACCCATGGGAAGCTTCCATTTCCATTTACATTCCTTTGAACCTTTGTTAAAACTTTGTGAACCAAGTTTCATTCATTGTCTTAGATACCCTCTAACCATGCTATCTATCTTGGTAAATCATGCTTTGCATGGGGTTGATAGGGTGTCATTGGCCTTGGGGTTAATTGGACTGCATTATGCAGTTTTCTGAATGTACACTACAAGAGTCGACCCCTGGGGTCGACTCTTGGAGGCCTGGGGTCTGTTTTCTATGAAAATAGAACCCCCTGTAAAAAGTTTCGACCATAGAGGTCGACACTTTACCATGGGTCCAATTTTTATATAACGGGATAGTAGCTAGTGAGAAAAGTGTCGACCCCAAGGGTCGACACTTTCCCTAGGCGACCCGAATCGGGTTTGCCAGTTTGGTTTCGAACTATGGATTTAGTGGTCCGATTGGCTTGCCCTTTTACCCCTTTACCCCTAGGGTTTCTACCCTTGGTTGCGTGTGGTTTTGGCATGGGCATTATGGTCCTAAGTTGTTGTTCCCTCTTGGGTATATCTATGTTACGATTTCCATCGGAAGAGAGGTGAGGCACTAATATTTTCCATCTGCTTGCAGGAACGGAGGGAGAGGGTGATTCATCTACTAGAGGAGGAAGGAGGAGCCGCTCAAGACTGGTTCTCACGACCCAGCGTCCAGATCTGGAGGTGCTGCAGCTGCTCTTCACCCTCTGCTGGTTTGGGCGTGCATCTCTTCAAGGGGCCGGCGACTTCCACCCATGGTCTATTCGTTCCATAGCACCCTTCCAAAGTAACTCCGAGTTGTGTTGAACATAAAGGGGGAAAATCTTTTTAACTCTTTTCTCTATCTTCATTAGAGCATAGATCAATATTTGGGGGTTCATTGTATATCTTTTCTTTTCATCAAACTTGATATACTGTTGTGTGTGGGTGGAGTTGCATCTCTACGTGTGTTAGATTTTATTGAGGGGAAAGCTTCCCTGAGTTTGGTTGTGGTAGACGGAGCTCCGTCTCCGTGTGATTCTAGAGTCCGGGGTGTGTTCCCCGACTTCACGTGTGTGTGTGATGCAGTGGCAGTGTTTTGAGGCAAGGCCTCGTGTGTGTATTGCCGCAAAAGCAGCGTGTGTGTGGTTGGGGTTTGTCCCCGTGTTGCTACGAAAGTAGCATATAGTGAAGCCTCACCCGGTTGGGTGAGGGGTGGACGTAGGGAGCCCGTCGTGGTCCCGAACCACCTAAAAATCTTTGTGTCTTGTGAGATTATTGCCTGTGTGATTTATCTCCGTTCACAGGTCCATTATACAATTTTTTAATTCACTGCACTGTCACACACTGCTACCTCCGTTATCCGTGTTATGCTTGATTTTGTTGAGTAGTTGCATCATCTAACCGTGTGAGATCGGAAAGATCGAGAGATCATCTTTAATCTCACGTCTGCTAAGGGTAATTAACATTGTTAGTTTTATTTCCGTTGGCCTCCAGGGATGATTTGAGGGTCGAATGAGGTTCTATTTATAGCCAAAACTTGGCCAATTTTGTCAAGATTCCTTGCCTAATAATTCCAAACTTTTCAACTTTGAATTGATAGAAAATTCTAACTTTTCTTCTTAATCTAGCCTCCATTTGGTGTGAAACCAAGGTAAAAACGGCTGGTCCAAGGTGGGCTATTAGGTAAGGGTTGATTTTTGTGTCACCCTTCTAGAAATTGGGTAAGTATAATCATTTAAAAGGGTATTTAATATGTGCTACGAATTTAAGATCTAATTATCCTTTATTAAATCCTTTAACCACTAATCCAGCTCATTATGGATTACCCAATGGGCCAAAAGTAATCATAATCCATTCTATGGATTTAATTAGGCTTCCTATAGCTTTTTTAAGGGTTAAAACATTTAATTTACATTTACTTCAAGTAAATTCAATAGTCTAGTTTATTTCATATAGTAAAAATGTAATGTAATTATTTTATGAAGATTATATATTTACACATTTTAATTTATCGGGTTTCTACATCCTCCCTCACTTAAAAGAATTTGGTCCTCCAAATTCACATTATATAATTAAAATTCAAAAATTCAGATAGAAAGGTAAAAATTTTAACCTGAGATTAAATCCGGATACTTCTTCTTGATTGATTCTTCCAATCCCAAGGTAGCTTCCTCAAATCCACGCTTACTGCATTGGACTTTTATCATCGGTATGTCCCGATTCCTCAGTTGGTGTAACTTCCAATCTAATATTTTGATCGGTCTTTCTTCATATGATAAATTCTTTTGTAGCCTCAAATCTTCAAATTGAATCACATGCGAAGGATCGTACATGTACTTCCTCAGCATGGATACATGGAATACATCATGAACACCGGCCAATTGAGGAGGCAAAGCTAGCTTGTATGCTACTTTGCCGATTCTCTCCAGAATCTCAAAAGGGCCAATAAATCTCGGACTCAGTTTTCCTTTGATACCGAACCTTTTAATTTCTCGTGTGGGTGAGATTTTTAAGAAGACATGCTCCCCCACTTGGAATTCAAGGTCTCTTCTCCGATTATCGGCATAACTCTTTTGCCGTGATTGAGCAACCTTTAGCCGTTCTTGAATTAACTGGATTTTATGAGTTGTATCTTGGACAATGTCAGGAGCAAGCAATCCTTTTTCTCCAACCTCGCTCCAGCATAGAGGTGATCTACAACTTCTGCCATACAATGCTTCGAAAGGTGCTATTTGTATGCTAGACTGATAGCTATTGTTATAAGCAAACTCAGTCAATGGTAAATGTTCATGCCAACTACCACCGAAGTCTATCATACATGCTCTTAACATATCTTCAATAATCTGATTCGTCCTCTCGGTTTGTCCATCAGTCTGTGGGTGGAAAGTAGTGCTAAATCTTAGCCTAGTACCCATAGATGATTGCAAACCCTTCCAGAAGTGAGAGGTGAATCTTGGATCTCGATCCAAAATAATAGAACTTGGAATACCATGCAGTCTTACAATCTTCTTGATATATAGGGCGGCTAGAACATCCACAGTCCATTTGGTCTTGATGGGTAAGAAGTGAACGGACTTAGTTAACCGGTCCACAATTACCCATATAGCATCAAATCCACTTCGGGTCTTCGGCAATCCAACTATGAAATCCATTCCAATACTATCCCATTTCCATTCTGGTATTTCGAGAGGTTTGAGCTTGCCAGCCGGTTTAAGGTGTTCGTGATGGGGGCATCCCTTGCCCCTCCAGATTTTTTATGGGCTCGGATTGTTCGTCGGCAAGCGCCATTGTGTTAGTCATGTGTTTCTGAGTCTAGTCATGTAATTTTCATATTTTCTTTAAGTCATAAACTATGTAATTTTCCCTTTATTTGAGTCATGTACCTAGGTTAGTGAGTCATTTTCCGAAGTTAGTTGTCATATGGTTGGTTTGATAGGCTAATGGGCCAAACTAATGGGCTTGGCCCAGGAGCGCCCCTCCCTTGGACTACTTTGGTCATTAGTTAGTTTGTCAGGGTCACTATGGTCATATGAAAAGTATGGAGTCTATAAATAGGCCCCCACTCCTCTCATATGTAACAACCTTTTTCTGATCAATCCAAAATCAAGTGTGTTTAGTGTCATTGGAGAGGATTCTCCACTTCTCTCTCTCTCTCTCTATTGGGGTGGATTCCCCTTCTCTCTCTATCCCATTTCTTTCTCTTCTCTCTCTCTTCAAGGAGGAGGGCGCCCTCCTCTCTCTCTCCTCCCCTCCCTCTCTCTCCTCCACATCATCAACTCTCTCTCTCCCCCTCATTACTCATCCTCACAACTTCCCATAACCCCTCTTTACTACCCCCTAGTTCCAAGACAACTCCACCCAATCCACACCCCACCCTCCAACCCCCAACCACCCACTACCCTTCCCCAAGCATCTCCCCACCTTCCTAAGGCACCTCTTCCCATCCCCAAGACCATCATTGATCACCCTCAATTAAGAAAATTCAAACTCACATTCCCTCCACCCACTTGTGCCCCCCTCACCTTCCCCCTCTCCCTCCAAGCCCCAAATTCGTAGCTCCTCTCTCACCCATATCAAACACCCCCTTCCAGCCCCCATTCTCCCCTTCCCACACCTTGAAACACCCCCTCCCAGACCCCCTCACAGCTGGGGGTTTCCCCTACACACAACCACCTCATTTCCCCTCCCATCTACCCCATTCCCCATTACCTATCTCCACCCTCTCATTCCAGTTCGTAGGCAGCTGGGTAGCAGTAATTTGCAGAGGTCACCACGACCACCCCTCAAGGTTTAAGGTGGCGAATCATACATTGTCGGAAGCATCTCCGAGTCAGCTTCGCAACGGTGGTGGTCCCGCAACCGTCCGAGCTTGGAGCTGTTCGGAGGAGCAGATCTCGTACGACTGCGCACCCTGCCCCTGACTGGAGACCTGAAGCTTGGTACAGAGGCAGCCACGACCAGCTCAGGTGGACTCTGAGCGCGATCTTCAGAGGGAAAATACTAAATCTAGTCTTCTACCAGTACCTAAAAGCGGAAGGTCGATCGCCCACCGGAGCAACCCATTCCACTTGTTTTCGTCGGGGTGCGCAGACTGCACCTGTCAACCCAGGTTGGACCGACCTCCACTCAGAAGCTCCTCATTTTCTTCTCCGACCTTTGAGTGCAGCTCCACTAGTTGCTGCTCAAAGATACTCCGACCACGGACGCGTCACTGCCAGTCTCGTCTCAATCGGAGTTCAGGAGTGCCCGGTACAGCTCTGCCACTCAGCCCATGCGGTTCTTCACCTGTCTGTCCAGGTTGGACCTACCTCCACTCAAAAGCTCCTCTTTCTCTTCTCCGACCCCTGATTGTGGCCCCGTTAGTTCCTGCTCGAAGCTGCTTCAGCCATGGTCGCATCAACACCAGTTTCAACGCATTTGGAGTTCGGGAGCGTTCGCAGCACCATCGGCAACAGACTGCATCGGTTCTACACCAACCCGAGATAGAACAGAGCTGTCCTGCTCCAGTCTCTGCCCCGATCAGCACCGAGTTCTAGAGTTTCTCTAAAAATTCAGACGTCATCCTCAATCAGTTGGGAAACTTTTGGCACCAGTTTCATCAAGATCCGAGTTCGGTTGGGTCCGTGGTGGTGCCTTCACCAACAACCTGTCCAGCAAATCTGAAGGTTGGCAGAACCGGCGGAGCTTGGAAAACCAGCTTCCTTATCATAATTCCCCCACCCCGCTTGGCCGGCTGAAGGCCCCTCCCTGCGTGGAGGTAATTTTTGGTTGTAACACATTATCCCCACCCCGAGATCCCCCCTCCTGCAAGAGGTGTAGTGGTGTAACCTTTCAATTTCAGGTTAAAGCGACACCGACGCGGCGTGCGGGTGCGTCCCACGCCTCCCCGCTCGCCCTCGTCTCCGGCCGGAGTCGGCGTCTTCACGCTGGCTAGGTGAGTCTCGGTCCCCCTTCTTCGCTGGTTTAAATCACTTGCTTAGCCTAGTATTATTGCTGTTGCTTCATCGGACGGAGAGTGAGAGCTCGGCCCAAATTGCTATTAACGTGAGTGACCACCGCGGGCGAGTTGTGAGAGCAACCATTTAACCCTCACCCTTGGCGTGTACTGGCCGCCCGTGAGTTGGGCATCCCTGGCCCATTTGGGGTTCTCCCCAAGCTAGCCAACCATTGGAGCATCAAGGTCCGCCTCGGACCCTCTCCATCATCGCCGAGTCGCCTACGGGCACTAGTGTGCGCCACGCGAGTGAGTTCGCTAGTGTGAGTCCGCTGCTCAACTTGATTGCTTGCAATATAGGTCCATAGGTGGTGTCACATCAAGTGGTATCAGAGTAAGTTCACAACTTGTCTCTATCAAGTTGGTCCTAGGGCATGCTTATGCATTTAGAGTCCTCGATTGCATCTCTTTATCCACTAGCATGACCACCTCATACCGACCTTACCCATCGGCCCTCTCCATGAGTTCAAACTCCCAAGAGAAGCCCACCACCAACACACATAACCTCCATGGCCATGTTGAATACCTCATGGAAACCATGAACAATGCCTTTGATCGCCTAGATAGCATAAAAGGTCAACTTACCCAATTAGGTGACAATGGGCCCACCCCAAGGGTGGACGATAGAATGGTCCCCCTCCCACTTCCCACCTTTGATGGAACCTCTCCAAGAGAATATTTAGATTGGGAAGCTACAATGGACCAGTACTTCACTTGGTATCCCATGTCCGAGGATAAAAAGGCATGGGTTGCCAAAATGCAACTTACCAAACGGGCAGAAACTCAATGGTTGCAAATTTTCGGGTTAAGGATACTTAGAAGGGAAACTCCCATCACCACTTGGGAGGACATGAAGGAGAAACTTAGGGCAAAATATATGTCCCCTTCCTACCCGGATCACCAAAGCCCAAGGATCCATTCAACTCCCTCATCCACACCTGGCCAACCCAAGGCTCCAATTCCTCAATTCCCCATAACCCAACCAAAATCCCATCCCACAACCCACACCACTCAAGCCCCATTGGTCCCCTCCGCCACCCCTCACCTCACCCCATCTCAAAAGGGAAAGAGTCCAATGGAGATAGAAGTGAATGAGACAACGACGGGTAAGTGTAATCCGGAATGTTATAGGTGCCACCAATTAGGTCACATAGCCAGACAATGCCCCACAAGGAAACATCTTCCTATGTCCCTAGTGGTTGAAACATCTCCCACCCCGACCACCATTACCCCGCCATCGTCCCCCAACAAGGACACCCCTCCCAAGGACAATCTTCCCAAAACCCCTCAACCCACCCATCTTCCTCTTCCTACCCTAACCCAACCCCAACCAAGACCTCCACTACTTCCCTTACCAATCCCAACCCAAGCCCATACTTATTCACCACCTCGGGTGCACCATGCACCGGCTATCACCAATTCCCCCGCGTTAGACCTACCCAACCCATTATCATTAGAAGTTGAAACCCACACACCCACCCACATGGAAAGGGATGCTAGTCCGGATCCACAACCCACCATAAAGGAAATCCAAGAACCTCCACTTCCACCCACCTCTCCTAGTCCGGATCCTCAAGAGCCACACACCTTCACCGTGAATGAGTCCATACTCCAATGGCTCAAGCAAGGCCCCCCCCGTCCCTAGTTCACCCCCCACACCTCTCACCCATGGGACATCAATCCCAAATTATGGCCCTCCCCTCCTTTCACACCACGATCCAATCCTACTATGAGGTAGAGGGTTGGGATGATCTCCTCAAGGGTCTAGAGTGGCAATTAGACTTGACTTGTTTGTTGACTCTAGGGGCGGACCGACCCAAGAGCCTTGACCTCATCCACCCATGTACCGGGTCTATCACCTCGGTTTGCACTATTGGTTGCTACACTAACGATCTTCTTTTCCTTCTCCCCATGGTGGAAGAGCCCATCCCGGTCCACTCCTCTACCATTGTGATTCCTAGAACCTTGACCAACCAACCCACTCCATGCACCGGCCCAACCATTTCACTAGAAGAGGATGATTCACCACCTTGTGAGGACCTTGAGGGCATGGAGTATCTCTCTCTAGGTAACCCTTATCATGATCCCTTTGATCCCTTCCTATGGGAGTCTAGTTCCCCATGTGACCCACCCACCTTACTCACCACTCACCTTAGCCTACCCCCACCCACCATGTTGGGCCAAACACCTCCCTTCCTAGAATCGGGTTACACCATGGGAGCCTTGACCTTAGGCAACATACACCTTGGGATTGATGAATTGCCCCACTCCACGATGTTTTCCTTCGTAGATCCCTTTGATCCATACGAGTGGAAGCTCAAGGGCCCCCCCACACCCATGCACATGGAAGTCATCTCTAGGATAGGAATACATGTGCCTAGGCATACCGCACCACTTGACATGATTCATAAGTCGAGTCCATTCATTCATATCACCCACATGTCAAGTAGGAAGCATGAGTGGTCCATATTCGGATGTAATGGTCCACCTTCATTCATCATGAGTCTTAAGCATATTAGGAGTATTCATGGATGTCCGGGTCCTCCAGCACTCATCATACCTACGCATGAGAGGGACATTTATGGATGCCCTGGTCCTCCCAAATCATTCAAAGTCTTCATAACATCAATGCACGATAGGTCTATATGTGGTTGTCCAGGACCACCTTTGCATACCACACATTGTCCACTCACACCGCATCATAGTGCATGGCATATGCATCCAAGCAAGCGTCAAGCAACAAGCGGTGAGATTCACAAGAAGCGGGTAAAAACTCATGAGCACCAATTGGAATTCCAAGTTGGCAACTTGGTGATGATGACTTTGGAGTGGCTCTACCCTAGGGTCACCTCTAATTTGAGGGCACAAGGACTTGGACCTTGCCAAGTTCTGAGGGGCTTTGGCAACCCGGCTTGCGGGTTGGACTTACCTATGTGTTTTGGGATTCACCCCATTTCTCATGTGGCGGATCCGGCACCCTCTAAGGGCACCGCGGTGGATCCTAGTGAGTGCCTTGAGCTTACACCTATCCTTGCGAGAGACACCCTCGGAGTGCCACAACAAATTATCTTGAGAGCCCGACGTGAGCACACGGCGGCAATACTAGGCAAGCAAGACCTCATAGCCAGCATGAGGGTGTGTCCGAGCCACTTTGAAAAGCTGAAGCGCCATTCCCCGGCTATGGATGCGGGTTGAGTTTGGAGATCGTGGTTCGCCCGGAGCTGCATTTTGGTGTACTACTTCCTCGGTGGACCCAAACTCGACGGGGTCGAGTTTTCCCCACCCCTGGGGTATGATGGGGGCATCCCTTGCCCCTCCACATTTTTTATGGGCTCGGATTGTTCGTCGGCAAGCGCCATTGTGTTAGTCATGTGTTTCTGAGTCTAGTCATGTAATTTTCATATTTTCTTTGACTCATAAACTATGTAATTTTCCCTTTATTTGAGTCATGTACCTAGGTTAGTGAGTCATTTTCCTAAGTTAGTTGTCATATGGTTGGTTTGATAGGCTAATGGGCCCAACTAATGTGCTTGGCCCAGGGGCGCCCCTCCATTGGACTACTTTGGTCATTAGTTAGTTTGTCAGGGTCACTATGGTCATATGAAAAGTATGGAGTCTATAAATAGGCCCCCACTCCTCTCATATGTAACAACCTTTTTGTGATCAATCCAAAATCAAGTGTGTTTAGTGTCATTGGAGAGGATTCTCCACTTCTCTCTCTCTCTCTCTATATTGGGGTGGATTCCCCTTCTCTCTCTATCCCATTTCTCTCTCTTCTCTCTCTCTTCAAGGAGGAGGGCACCCTTCTCTCTCTCTCCTCCCCTCCCTCTCTCTCCTCCACATCATCAACTCACTCTCTCCCCCTCATTACTCATCCTCACAACTTTCCATAACCCCTCTTTACTACCCCCTAGTTCCAAGACAACTCCACCCAATCCACACCCCACCCTCCAACCCCCAACTACCCACTACCCTTCCCCAAGCATCTCCCCACCTTCCCAAGGCACCTCTTCCCATCCCCAAGACTACCATTGATCACCCTCCATTAAGGAAAATTCAAACTCACATTCCCTCCACCCACTTGTGCCCCCCTCACCTTCCCCCTCTCCCTCCAAGCCCCAAATTCGTAGCTCCTCTCTCACCCATAGCAAACACCCCCTTCCAGCCCCCATTCTCCCCTTCCCACACCTTGAAACACCCCCTCCCAGACCCCCTCACAGCTGGGGGTTGCCCCTACACACAACCACCTCATTTCCCCTCCCATCTACCCCATTCCCCATTACCTATCTCCACCCTCTCATTCCAGTTCGCAGGCAGCTGGGTAGCAGTGATTTGCAGAGGTCACCACGACCACCCCTCAAGGTTTAAGGTGGCGAATCATATATTGCCGGAAGCATCTCCAAGTCAGCTTCGCAACGGTGGTGGTCCCGCAATTGTCCGAGCTTGGAGCTGTTCGGAGGAGCAGATCTCGTACGACTGCGCACCCTGCCCCTGACTGGAGACTTGAAGCTTGGTACAAAGGCAGCCACGACCAGATCAGGTGGACTCTGAGCACGATCTTTAGAGGAAAAATACTAAATCTAGTCTTCTACCAGTACCTGAAAGAGGAAGGTCGATCGCCCACCGGAGCAACCCATTCCACTTGTTTTCGTCGGGGTGCGCAGACTGCACCTGTCAACCCAGGTTGGACCGACCTCCACTCAAGAGCTCCTCATTTTCTTCTCCGACCTTCGATTGTGGCTCCACTAGTTTCTACTCAAAGCTACTCTGACCACGGACGCGTCACTGCCAGTCTCGTCTCAATCGGAGTTCAGGAGTGCCCGGGACAGCTCTGCCACTCAGTCTTCTTTCTCTTCTCCGACCTCCGATTGCGGCCCCGTTAGTTCCTTCTCAAAGCTGATTCAGCCACGATCGCATCAATGCTAGTTTCATCGCATTTGGAGTTCGGGAGCGTCCGCAGCACCATCGGCAACAGACTGCATCGGTTCTGCACCAACCTGAGACAGAACAGAGCTGTCCTGATCCAGGCTCTGCCCCGATCAGCACTGAGTTCCAGAGTTTCTCTAAAACTTTAGACGTCATCCTCGATCAGTTGGGAAACTTTTAGCACTAGTTTCGTCAAGATCCGAGTTCGGTTGGGTCCGTGGCGGTGCCTTCACCAACAACCTGTCCAGCAAATCTGAAGGTTGGCAGAACCGGCGGAGCTTGGAAAACCGGCTTCCTTATCATAATTCCCCCACCCCGCTTGGCCGGTTGAAGGCCCCTCCCTGCGTGGAGGTAATTTTTGGTTGTAACACATTAATCCCCACCCCGAGATCCCCCCTACTGCGAGAGGTGTAGTGGTGTAACCTTTCAATTTCAGGTTAAAGCGACACCGACGCGGCGTGCGGGTGCGTCCCACGCCTCCCCGCTCGCCCTCGTCTCGGGCCGGAGTCGGCGTCTTCACGCCGGCTAGGTGAGTCTCGGTCCCCCTTCTTGGCTGGTTTAAATCACTTGCATAGCCTAGTATTGTTACTGTTGCTTTGTCGGACAGAGAGTGAGAGCTCGGCCAAAATTGCTATTAACGTGAGTGACCACTGCGGGTGAGTTGTGAGAGCAACCATTTAACCCTCGCCCTTGGCGTGTGCTGGCAACCCGTGAGTTGGGCATCCCTGGCCCATTTGGGGTTCTCCCCAAGCTAGCCAACCATTGGAGCATCAAGGTCCCGCCTCGGACCCTCTCCATCATCGCCGAGTCGCCTACGGGCACTAGTGTGCGCCACGCGAGTGAGTTCGCTAGTGTGAGTCCGCTGCTCAACTTGATTGCTTACAATATAGGTCCATAGGTGGTGTCACATCAGTTCAGCCTTAACTTGTTGGCATACCAAACATCGACTTACGAACTCGGCTACCTCTCTTTTCATATTAGGCTACCAGAAAGTTCTTTTGAGATCTTGGTACATTTTTATAGCACCAGGGTGAATAGTATACCTCGATCGATGTGCTTCCTCCAAGATTTTGCTCTTGATAGCAGAACAATCGGCTACGCATGTTCTTCCTTTGAATAGTAGCTTTCCATCATCTGCCACAAGAAAATCCGATCGTTGATCTAGTTTCTCTTTAATTTCAATGATCAACGGATCCTCATCTTGCCGCTCTTTAATTTCTGAGAGTAGCTCGAGTTGGAGTCTAATATTTGCAATCAAGACTCCGCCTTCCTTCTCCTCCATATTGAGATCTAAGTTTGCCATATTATCTAAAAGATGCCATTCTTTAATCATCAGGCTTGATAATAAGGCCATTGGGTTCTGGCTAAGTGCATCAGCCACATCATTGCCTTTTCCAGGGTGGTATTGTATAGAGAAATCAAAATACTTCAAATATTCCAACCACCATCTTTGTCTCATATTGAGCTCCTTTTGAGAGAATAAGTACTTGAGACTCTTGTGATCAGAATACACAATAAAGGCCTCGCCATAGAGATAATGTCGCCAGATCTTCAAAGAAAAGGCCACAGCAGCCAGCTCTAAGTCATGCAAGGGATAATTTTCCTCGTGCTTTTTCAATTGTCTTGAGGAATATGCTATAACCTTGCCATGTTGCATCAATACACAACCCAGGCCAATTCCAGATGCATCAGCATAAACTTCGAATCCTCCTCCTTCCGTAGGTAATGTGAGAATAGGGGCAATGGTCAGACAACCTTTCAAGGTCTAAAAGCTTTTCTCCCATTCCTCGGACCATATAAAAAGATTATCCTTCCTCGTCAATCTTGTCAAAGATACCGTGATCTTGGAAAAATCTTTAATAAATCTTCTATAGTACCCTGCCAATCCCAAGAAGCTTCAGATCTCTGTCACACTAGTAGGTCTTTCCCAATTCTTGACAGCCTCGACCTTTAAAGGATCGATAGCAATACCGTCTCGAGAAATTATGTGACCTAGAAAGGAAACTTCCTCTAACCAGAAATCACACTTGTTAAGTTTTGCATAAAGCTTGTGATCTCTTATTGATTGAAGGGCCTTCTTGAGATTTTCTTCATGCTGTTCCTTAGTCTTGGAGTAGATCAGAATGTCGTTAATAAAGACAACCATAAATTGATCAAGGTATGGCCTAAATACATTGTTCATTAACTGCATGAATGCGGCAGGCGCATTGGTTAGGCCAAAAGGCATTACCGTGAACTCATAATGCCCATACCTACTCCGGAATGCTGTCTTGTGAATATCCCCTTCCTTGATCTTTAACTGATGATAACCAGATCTGAGATCAATTTTTGAAAAATATCGAGCTCCAGAAATCTTGTCAAATAATTCATCAATCCTCGGCAATGGATATTTATTCTTGATTGTGAGTTGGTTCAATTGTCGATAGTCAACACATAATCTCATTGAACCATCCTTCTTTTTGACGAATAGTACTGGGGCTCCCCAAGGTGAAGTACTTGGTCAGATAAATCCTTTCTCCAGTAACTCCAATAGTCGTTCCTTTAACTCCTTCATTTTGACAGCAGACATCCGACATGGAGCTTTAGAAACTGGTGCAACTCCCGGAATTAAATCAATAGAGAAGACAACTTCTCTCTCCGAAGGAATACCAGGAAACTCATCCAGAAATACATCAGAATAACCTCGAACGATAGGAATATCCTTTAGAATGGGTTCCGTATGCTCGGTCATAGCAATAGAAACTAAGAAACCAGCACAACCCTTCCTTAATAGTCTTTCGACTTTAAGGGCCGAATAAGAGATATGTGTCTAGAATGCTTGATACCAGAAAATAAGAGGTTGGGGTAACCCATAAAAGTCACCATACCCAACTTGCACTTGACACTAGCACCATGTGTAGATAGCGAGTCGGCTCCCAATATAATATCATATCCTTCTATCTCTATGCATACTAAATCAGCATAGCATACTACGCACCAGTTTCAAAGCCCAACATGTAACCAAGGAGACTTGTCTTTCACGTTCATTTGCTTCACGGTGAAGGGAGTATTCGTTCTATTGAGTTTCAAAGTTCATCATTGCATATTGTGTTCTTCCTCCTCCCTCTCATCATAGGCATTGTCCCTCTCCTTGTTTCCACGTTCTGCATCTATTTTCATCATCTAAACATCCTTCCTATCTTTTAAAACGCCAGAGGGGTTAAAAAAACCAAAAACTTCCCCGGTATTCCCCTTTCCTTTTGCATGATCTTAAGTTCTTTGAGAATTGATACTATGCTTGTTTGAAGGGCTAATCTGGGTTTGTTTTCTTGTGTTTCATGTTCTTTGGCAAGTTTACAGGTTCACTACGCGAGGCCCAAGTCTTCTGGCCGGCTGGAAGAGTTGGAGTTCAAAGAATTCATAAGCTATTTCTGCAGGGTTTCTGACGGTCTTGAGAAGACGCGTCAGGCTTCTCTAACGGTGCATCGTGCGACCGTCACATTTCTGTGATGCACGGGGTCTGGACCGTTACATTCGGTTGATCTACAGATTTCACTGGTTTTCTCTCTCCCGTGGGCGGGTGCTTCATTCACCTATTTCCAAGGTATTTTCAAGTCTCTGGCTTGTGTTTACTTTGGTGGCGATCACGTTCTCTCTTAGTATTGGGCATTAGCTTTCTCTCCATCTCATATCTCTTATTTCCTTTATTTGCTCCACCCACGCGGTGTGTTTTTATTTGCTCTTTCTCCACGCCCCGGCGTGTGTTTTTCTTTATTCCCTTAGTTTAGCTTGATGATTGAGGTAGCATGCCCATGCTAGAGCTTGTTCTGGTTGCCTAGGTTCATGGTTCACATGCCCTTGGGTTGATTGAGATCTTTGATTTTTGCTTATCATCTTTATTACACATCAAAACAAAATGAAGAAGGGAAGCAAAACAAATCAACATATAATTTTTTGGCGATCACGGTGGGACAACTTGTGCCAATCGTGTCTTGATCTCTGTTTAAACCTGCCATCATTTCCTTGTTTAGTTTCCTCGGATTTCCCTCTTACTTCCTCTTATTTCTGGTTCTCTGGGTAGTCTGACGGCCCTCTGTCCCTACGTCACTCCACTTTGACGCAGGGGCTTTAGACCGTTACACTCCTCGTCCTGTTGTTTGGGCTTTTCACAGATTTCCCTTCTATTTTCTAGTTGTTTTTGGCTCTCTGGCTCATACGACGGTCCTGGGTCCCTGCGTTATATTGCTTCTGGCGGTCTGGACTCTGACCGTTATATATTTCCGACGTGGGTCTTCTAGACCGTTACACTCCAGATAGGTATGCATCCCGAGGTGCATTCTATTTCCGTAGTTTTTGCTGTGATATTTTTGCTTGGGTGTTATCTGACTTTCTCCTTGGTTGGTTTACATACTTATATCGTTGTGTGCATAATTGTTTGCTAGATTCTAGGTTAAAATTTGCATGCACTCCGGTGCACATAGGTTCATTCATACTTTCATACATTAGATTGCATTTTCCTACCTTGGTGTGCGGACCTCTCGTCTCCATATTCCTTGGGGCCGACTAGGAAATCACACCAGGGACCTCCATAAGTCCCCGCGAGCCGTGGATTCCCACATGGACACCGGGCCGGTTGTACCTTTCCCACCCCGTGTCTAGGATTGCATAAGTGAGAGAGTTATCACATTTAGAGTCAAAACAAGCTTTACACCCATCTCCTATCAGGGACCTATTGTTGAGAGCTCACATTAATCAATCCACTAGAGTTCCAAAGGGGAAATCATAAGAATCTTGAAGCATCATCATTAACAACTTGCTTGACTCTGAGTGTTTTCATCTCTTGTTACTTACATCTTTGTTATAAATCGTCCAAGTTTGGTTGCTCATTGTGTGTTGGTGTTGTGTTGTTTGCATCATGTTAAGGTTGTTCGTTGCATGTGGAGTTGTTTTCGTCAGTTAGAAGCACCTTCTAGGGTCAATTCCTTCTCCAGGTTCTACTCAAATCCGCTTTTCGAACCCACCATGGCTTCTTTCAATCCTCCCCATTCCCAAGAGGATTCCCTTCCTCAAGGGCTTCTTGAAAACCCTGCTAGGGTTACCTTATTCTCTTCTGGAGAGGGGACAGCCCCTCTTCCGTCCTCTACCTCCATGGAAGGTAGTCAAGCCACCCCTTCTTTCTCTACTCCTTCCACGGGCTCCATTCTC
The DNA here is from genome assembly GCA_022559845.1 of Amorphophallus konjac. Lineage (NCBI taxonomy): Eukaryota > Viridiplantae > Streptophyta > Magnoliopsida > Alismatales > Araceae > Amorphophallus > Amorphophallus konjac. The sequence continues at coordinate 109,185,736 of CM040117.1, forward strand.
CAAATGATGGCCCAATTGGATCCGGCCCAACTTCAAGCTGTCTATCAGGCCATGCAAGGATCCAATATCTCCCCTCCTACGATAATGCAGGGTCAATCCAATCCTTCCACCCAACCCACTCCGATTAATCTTACTCCGGTCCAACCCCGGACCATCACCTTTGCTGGCATGGAGACGGGCCAATCTTCTACTTCGGCCCAGCAATCTTTTGACAAAGGGAAGTCTTCCGTCCCTTCTTTCATTCAGTTGGATCATCATATGTCTAGCCCAATGGTTCCACAAGTCCTTATGGGCCTTCAGATTTCTTGCGCCCTTAGCCAGGGGTTGCCCAAGCCCACTCCAATCTGCGTCAATCTCAGGTCCAATATCCTTCTTATGGGCCCCCTACTTCAGTCGTTTATCCTTCTGCTCCTGCTTATGGGCTCCCACCTTCTGCCATAATCCAACCTTCTGCTCCCCAACTTCAGCCATCATCTCTCACTACCCCATCTCCATCCAGAGAGCAAGAACTACTTGATAAATGGGCCACCATGCAACAGCAACTCGATTTCCTCCAGAAGCGGGTTGGCCCACAATCCTTGGCAGATGTTCCGATTCCTAACTTTCAGAACATCCGATTCCCTCCGCAATCCGAGCTCCCCAACTATCACAAATATGACGGGAACGAAATCCCTTTATCCACGTGAGGGATTTCTTATATGAATCTGCTCAGTTCCAATATGATGATCGCCTTATGGCGTACTTGTTCCGCCGATCATTAGATGGTGTTGCGTTGGAATGGTTCTACTCTCTACCACTGGAAGACACCGAGAGCTTCAAGACAATGAAGGATAAGTTTATTCAGAGGTTCCAAGACAAGGTCGGCCCGGAATATTCGTTCACAGATCTGGTGGCAGAAAAGATGAAACCGGATGAGGAGTTTGCTACTTACACAGATAGGTGGAGGCAAATGGCCGCTAGAGTGCCTAGCCATATTCCGGAGGAAGAGAAGGTCAAGTTACTTATTTCCAATGCTACTCCGACCTTCCGAAATATTCTAGCCATGAATGACATAGCCAACATGCACCAACTCTATAGCCGAGCGCGCTTCATTCAAACTCAGTTCAAGGATTCCCCCATACACTCACTATTTGAAAACCAAAAGCCCAAGTATCACAAGAAACCTCAAGGGCCGGTCACCGAGGGGGTCCAAACAAACGAGCAAGTTCAAGCCGTGGCCTTTCCGTTCCAAGCCGCACCCTTCCGCTTCCCTCAAAATCCCCGCACTCCACAGAATCCCGCTCCCCAAAACTTCCAAGTCACTCCATAAAACCCTCCGCCCACCTTCGCCATTCCATAAAACACCTTCACCGCACCGCAACAACCACCACCACCTCTGCAATACCACAACGTCCCTCCACCCAACGGCTACAACAACAACCCTAACAACAAGCGCCCGGCTCCTAAAAGAGCTCAGTACCCACCCTTGCCAGAAACACTCACAGACATCTTTTCAGCCCTCATGTCGGTGAATGCCATACAGCTCCCTCCGGAACGGCCCAACTGGAATCCGGCCGTTGATCAGACGAAGTATCGTATGTTCCACAGGCAACCGGGACATACCATTGAAGGGTGTTTTCAATTCCGGGACCTAGTATATGATCTTCATGAAGGACAGAGGATAGATTGGGCCGAAATGCACCGGGCCATCACAGAAATCAAAGAGAAGAGAAGGCAGCCGCCGAGGCAGCAAGTACAGCAGCAACAGGTACCGCAGCCACAGCAGCAGCAGCAACAACAGCCGATTCAAGACCTGGGGATTCATCAAAACCCAATGCCAAACCATCCTCCTGCTCCGCAGCCTCCGCCGCCGGCACCAGCTCAGGTCAATGTCGTCCAACCCCCGGCTCCTAACCCCGGGTGGTCCTTCGACGACGATAACTCCACGCCGTAGGTCATGGCCCTTCACCACAACTACCATAATCCTCCCGCTTCCCCTATCCTTATACCTACACACCAAACTCCTCCTCCACTTGTCCTCCCATTTACCCCTATTCTATCACACGCACCATCACCCGCGCCCCTGTCGCACTCACCATTGCTCACAATCGCTACCATCACCCCCTCCCCGCTCGCGCTTACATCCACTATCGCCATACCTTCGTCTAACCCTCCACTCATCACACCTCCATCCACTTTTATATCCCCACTGTCGCTCTCGCCCAATGCCACTAACCCCTCGCCTATCATCCTTTCCACCACACCCTCTCCCGCACCTCATCCATCCCACTGGGCCTACTAAATCACTTATCCTAAGCCCATCTGAGGCCGCGGTAGCTTATAACTTCGCCCTATGGAGCGGGCGCATGTTTCACCGAAACTATCCTTCCACTTCCCCCCAGTCTTCCCAACCAGCAGCTGAACAAGAAGAGGTCGAGCCACTACCGGGACCCAATATGATCTATTACATCATTTGGATAGGGTGCCCGCCAAGATATCTGTGCTGGAACTGATTAAGAGATCTACCCTTCACCAAGATGCATTAAGAGACTTTCTTCAAAAGGTGATGGTTAGTGAAGACATGGCAGTTGATAGCTTGCCTACCGCACTGGCAACAATCTCCAAGGGGCCAGCCATTACTTTCTCTGAAACCGAGCTAGCATCACCAGAAGCTCGGTAAATGCCGCTATGCATTGCTATCATTCTGAACAAAGTCAGCATCGATGCGGCGTTAGTTGACATAGGGGCATCTATCAACGTATGCCCGCTCAGCACTCTAAGGGCTTGTAACCTGTCAGAAGAACTTCTACGCCCAACTCCCACTACCATAGCTACTTATGACAACTCTCGGCAGGCTTGTCATGGGATTGTCACCATTCAAGCTGAGCTTGGGCCCCTTACTATGCCCGTGGAATTCTATGTGTTGGACATTGACCCTATGTTCAAGGCTATCTTGGGTCGTCCGTGGATCTATACCCTCAGCGCCGTACCCTCTACTACACATCAATGCATTAAATTCCCTTTCCAAGGGAGGGTCGTCAAAGTCAAAAGCTTATCCACGGTCCAATCAGTGAAGGCTATTTCAGATAAAGTTCTTCCTACATTGTGGCCAAGCAGTCGGCCCGTTATGTCAGTGCTAGATCTTGACTTTCCTTGGGCTTACGCACCTCGCAAGCCCGTCACCGCAGCAGTTGACATCAAGGTGAAGCCCCAGATCTGAGATTCCAAGGGCTGGGACATTATACTGAAGCTAGGCTACCAACCGGGGAGAGGCCTCGGTGCTCAATTGCAGGGACGAACTAAGCCCATCCCTAAAGGCAGAAAAATGAACAGAAGAGGTCTCGGCTACTAAGAGACTACATTATCTATGATGGGTGATTCTGGGCCACTCACCTGGGACTACCGTCAACACTTTGTTCGAGGGCCTCTCCAGCCTGGCACATTAACTCCACTGCCAGCTCCGCCAAGGGAAGATACAGTCTGTCCAATTGCCAGTCCACCCCAAGTGCTAAGGGGGACAGTTGATGATGTGATTGACTATGGTCCAGCCCTTCAGGGGCTATTTCATGAAGAAGACTGCCAGCAGCAGCAAGAGGTTTGACTTGTTCAGTGGAGGCCGAAGAAGTAGCCGGCTCAGCATCTGCAGAAGGAGGAGAGCTCGCCGATTATCTTTTCTTGGTCTCCCTCCCGCTTTCAATCTCTCCTACAGCAGAGGGAATTCTTACCCCGTCTTCCTCCCATCATGGTAAATCCATCCTTTATTGATCCACCTGAAATTCTCTTTGTTCCCTGTGCTTGCGGGCATTACCCGCCCATTGATCTATCCACTCTATTCACTCCTCCTCCCCCCAACGCCCAACTCCACGAGATGTGGTTCTCGTCTTCCGATCCTTTCTTCGATTGCATCTTCCCCGAGCTGTTCCCCATGCAGCTCCCGCCTCCTCCATCTTGTTGTGTAGTCTCCACTGATCTCCAAAAAAAACGTCAAATTCAAAACGGAGATTTTAGTGGAAGATTATGCTACCTTGTCTCCATCCTCCTCCCAGGGGCACGAGTCCCCTGCTCCTTCCCTTCCACTAGGTTTTCTTCCTCCTAGATTAGGATTAGGGTCCATCAAGTCTAGGGAAGTAGAGTCAGTTAGGTCTAGAGAAGTAGGGTCTTGTTCTAGGTTGTCCAACCCTTCCTCCTCTGAGTCGCGTCCACTTGCACGTCCTCCCAAATCCGTCCCTGATAGGTTCTTGCAAGATCTAGCTCAGCGTTGTCATGCCCTTTTGAAGTGTCCCGAATTTGTTGCTACGGCAATTATGATTGAAGATGAAGAAGAAATAGAAGGGGTGTGGAGCGATGGCAGACTCGGCGTCTACGAAATCTTGGATGAAAAAGATCCGATCAATGAGGAGAGCGACGTAGATGACACTGCCGATTTGTATGCACAAGGACTTAAGAAATTCGACTAGCCGTCGTCGGCAGTGGATGAACCTACAAAGGAAATCAACTTAGGAACTGAAGAAGACCCAAGGCCCGTCATTATTGCCGCTAATCTCCCTCCACAAGTAGAAGAAGATTTAATTAAGGTTCTAAGGGAGTATAACGATTCCTTCGCCTGGTCCTATGAGGACATGCTAGGTCTTGACCCCTCTTTAGTGGAACATCAACTCGTGCTTAAACCAGGGGCAACACCTGTGAAACAACGGTCAAGGAGATTTCACCCCCACATGGCCTTAAGGATTAAGAAAGAGGTCGACAAATTATATAAGGCCAGATTCATTAGAGTTGTTCTATATCCTCAGTGGGTGGCAAACATAGTCCCTGTTATTAAGAAGGATGGAAAGGTGCGTATCTGCATCGATTTCAGGGATCTCAACAAAGCATGTCCAAAAGATGATTTCCCGCTGCCTCATATTGATGTCTTGGTTGATAGCACCGCCGGGTACGAATCTCTATCATTTATGGACGGTTACTCAGGCTATAATTAGATCCGTCTTGCTCTGGAAGATCAAGAGAAAACCTCCTTCACCACGCCCTGGGGCACGTACTGTTATGTGGTTATGCCATTTGGTTTGCAGAACGCAGGTGCCACCTATCAAAGCGCAATGATGGCCATCTTCCACGATATGATGCATATCTGTATGGAAGCCTACGTGGATGACATTCTGGTGAAGTCGAGAACCAAAGAAGAACACCCCTCTATTTTGGCTAAGGTGCTGCAAAGAGCACGGGAGTACAAGCTCAAAATGAATCCAAAGAAGTGCGTATTTGGAGTCTCTTCAGGGAAGCTGTTAGGTTTCATAGTGAGCAAACGGGGGATCCAGATTGATCCTAACAAAGCACAGGCCGTCATGGACATGCCTCTGCCTAAGAACATTACGAAACTTCGAGGACTGATTGGTCGATTGCAATTCATTAGAAGGTTCATATCCCAACATTCTCAAAGGTGCCGTCCATTTTATGAATTGCTTAAGGCGGGGGCCAAGTTTGAATGGAATCAAGACTGTCAGAAGGCCTACGAGGACTTAAAGGAATATCTATCCAATCCCCCGATTTTGCAACCTCCTATCCCTGGGAAACCCATAATCCTATACATCTCGATTATTGAGGACTCTCTAGGGGCTGTCTTAGCACAAGTAGATGATGAAGGGAAAGAGCGGGCTACGTATTACCTCTCTCGGTTATTCAACCCAGCTGAGTCCAGATACACCGCTATGGAGAAGACTTATGCCACCTTAGTGTGGGTAGCTCAGAAGCTTAAACATTATTTCCTTACCCACCCAGTTAGGTTGATCTCTAGAATGGATCCGATTCGCTATCTCTTAGAAAAGCATGTCCTTTCTAGTAGGTTAGCTCGCTGGCAGAGCTTCCTCTCCCAATTTGATATCACATTCGTCGTTCAGAGGGCGGTCAAAGGGTACGCCATCGCTGAGCATCTTGTCCATCTTCATATTCCTCACACCGACTCTATTCAAGATGATTTCCCTGATGAGCATCTCTCCGTCCTCACCCGTCATCCCTTCTGGTCTCTGCACTTCGATGGTGCGCTCAATTCTCAAGGCCGAGGAATCGACGCTATTCTGCTCACTCCAGAAGGAGTGACTATTCCCTTCGCTTATCAACTTCGATTTCCTACTACCAACAACATCGCTGAGTAGGAAGCTCTCTTAGCTGGATTGAAGCATGCCTATCTCCTAGGTGCGCGCTATTTGAATATCATAGGAGACTCTCAGCTCGTCCGACGGCAAGTTCTGTCCACTTACCGCACTTGTGACCCCAAACTCAAGTCTTATCAAGATTTGGTCACGCTGCTTGCTAGGCAATTCCGTAAGTTGATCTATATCCATACTCCTTGCTCTCAAAATATTCTAGCCGATGCTCTAGCATCTCTGGCTTCCTCTCTATTTTTCCCTCTCAGTCGGAACACTGAGACTATCATCGTTCAGAGACTGGACGCACCCTCCCTTCAGGATCCTTGGTTCATCAACCTTAGGAAGGATGTAGAGGCAAGGGCTGAGAAGGAAGATCTCAAGGAAGTATCTCTAATGGAGCTAGAAGAGATTTTGGACGAAGAAGAATTGCCTTGGTATCACGAAATCGAGTTGTTTTGCAAAGAAGGATCATTCCCAGAAGGGGTAAATGCCGAGTAGCGTAAGTCAATAAGAAGAGCCGTCTCAAGGTATACCATTGTTGCAGGAGAACTATACAGGCGCGCTACTAATGGAATGCTCATGAGATGCTTAGATGATGATGAGACTTGGAAAGTGGCTGAAGCAGCCCATTCTAGTGAGTGTGGAGGTCATGTCAATGGACATGCTCTAGCGAAGAAGATCCTTAGGCAGGGCTACTACTGGCCCACTCTAGAGGAAGATTGCTCCCTCTATGTCCGGAGGTGTCTTAAATGCCAACTCCATGCTGATAAAATCCATGCTCCAGCTTCATCTCTCCATCCTCTCTCTGCTCCTTGGCCATTCTCTATGTGGGCTTTCGACATTGTCGGCCTGCTCGGTGATCCTAATTCTCAGATCAAGCAGAAATCCTTTATCCTTACTGCCACTGAGTACTTCACCAAATGGTCCGAAGCCGAGGCGTACGCAGAGATCAAAGCTTCAATGGTGTGCCGCTTCATCATGAAAAATATCATCTAGCGGTTCAGAGTGCCAAGCAGTATCATAACCGACAACGGACCCCAGTTTGTCTCCCAAGAGCTCAAGGACCTATGTAAGAAGTTCAATATTGCATTGCATCATTCATCTCCATATTACCCTCAAGGCAACGGTCAAGCCGAGGCAACCAATAAAACCCTTCTTAAAATCATCAAGAAAACATGCGAATCTCATAAGTTTTCCGATTGGCCAGAAAGATTAGTGGAAGCTCTGTGGGCTTACCGCACCTCCGTCCGTACTCCCACGGGACAAACTCCCTATGCTCTTACCTACGGGATGGAGGCGGTGCTCCCATATGAGATCTTGATCCCTTCCCTTAGAGTGCAGCTTGATAAGGAACTTAATCTCGATGAACGTCGAGAGGCGTTGCTCGTCCAGTTGGAACTCTTGGATGAGAAGAGGATGAATGCGGCCGATCACGTATCCGCTTATCAAAAGAGAGTTTCGCGTTACTTTCAGAAGAAGGTAATTGAACGTAAATTTTAAAAAGGTGATATGGTTCTAAAATGCAAATTCATTCGGTCTGCAGGACCTAGGTATAAATTGCAACCTAACTGGGAAGGGCCGTTCGTAGTAAAAGAGGCTTATCCAGGGAATGCTTATCGCTTAGTAAACGCGGAAGGTGAGGAGCTCTCTCACCCGTGGAATGGGTTGTACCTTAAGCGTTTCTTTCCTTAGAGTCTGATTCGTGCCACCCCGGCAGCAAGATGTTCCTCCATTTCTCTAAAAGGGTCCCGAGTAAGGCAACCACACACTACACAACATCCCTGGTCAGGTTTCCCGCCTTAAAAGATACCGTTTCTCCTCGGCCATGCTTTGGGGGAAAGTCAAAGTCCCTGTTCGTTTCTTCCTTCGGCTGAATCCAGGGGCAAGAGGTGAATAAGGAGGCGACAACCAATCCAGGCACCTTGATAAGAGGAGGTCTCAAATAGGGGCAGTCCGTTATGACCTAATGCCACAAGCAAAGAAACAAAAAAAAAGAAAGCAAGGGAGCAATCTCTATGACAAAATCAAAAGCATCATCTCAAAGGTCTATCGATTATTAAAAAGCTCCAGAAAGGCAAGAAAAAGAATCTAGGCATGACAAGAGTGGCAGTACAGTTCCCCGCGGGACGAATGAGCCCGGTCGCACGCATGCCTAGAGTGGACAAAGGTTCGATGACGGACACAAAGCCCCGACGCAACAGACCAAATTTCTAATGGGTTGTCTGGAGAGGAACCCAAGTCCTAAAAGCTTCTAGATCTGGCCTAAGCTTACCCCCATGTTCTATTTTTCTTTTTCAGGATTGAAACTAGTACCCTGGGTATGGCCCTGGTAGAAACACCGTCATGAAAATCTGGGTCTTAGTCAGGATTTGTCACCTCATTGCACGCCAACCTCGGGACTCTCAATACAATGCGGAGGGCTCACGTTGCTAGGGGAAAGCATTGGTTTTTCAAAATCCAAAAACAACATATATTTCAAAATCAAAAAATATCATATATTTCAAAAATCCAAAAACATCATATATTTCAAAATCCAAAAATATCATATATTTCAAAATCCAAAAACATCATATATTTCAAAAATCCAAAAACATCATATATTTCGGAATAAAAAAATTAAAAAAACATCAAATATTTCCAAAATTCACAAAAATTTGAATATTTTCCAAAATCCAAAAAAAATACCATCATATGCATCGCATGCATCACATTAGTTCTATTATGTTTTCCCGCCTATTTAATAAGGCTCCACCCCTTGACCAAATATCAAGAAATGGTCATTATCTAACTTGCTTCAAGGCAAGGGGTTGAGTCTAAGAACAGATCTAACTTGTTCCGTGTTTAAGTGTGTGCAGAAGGCAGGATCACGTCCAAGCTGACATCTCACAACTATGCAGGTCTAGGGATTGTAACGCGCCTTCATTAGACCGCCACGGTCATCTAACGGTTCCCCCTTGACCATTACTTTTCCTTCGGACGTCGGTTCTATTCTTTCGGCAGATCTATCTTTGATGGCCCCAGGCAGACTGTCATTTCCTCCAAACGGCCTATCTTTAGACCGTTATATCCTCCAGAGAACAGGATTCTCAGAACATACATTATGACGGCCTGTCTCCTCACCGTTATATCCTTCTAACGGCCCTAATCCGATCCGTTACATTCTCCAAAAGCTCTGTTCTGCTGATCATTCTAGCCAAATCAAAACACAAAGTTCATGAACATTCAACTAAGGCAATCCCATCTTATTCAAATGAACTTAATGAAACACAAGATTGATAAAATTCCAACTCTGATTGTCAATTACATCGTTCAAAAAGAAAATCAAGCTACATTCAGTTTCTTATCCGCAAGAGGGCGGATCTTCCTCAACTCTTTCACGTAGCCACGGCGCGCTTCGTCGTTCTCTTCCGCTTCTTCTTGCCACGGATGCACCTTGCTGATCTCCCACATGGTCAGCGTGTTCCAGACTACTCTCTCATCTTCCTCGGTCCCCATCTTCCTAGGTAGAAGGGGAGGGTAGTGTGATAATGTAGGAACTTCAGTTCAAGGTAGCTCGATCTGAAGATGGCACCGGTTTGGGTTGTAGATCGCCATGGTAGTATTTCCCACTAGCTGGTGGTCCAGGCCTTGATGCCGCGGTATTCTAAGAAGAGTGCTCCGAAGGATTCTTGGTCGCATGAAGAACTTGTCTATTGGAAAGGTGTTGAAGAAGAGGCACCATTCATCCTGAGTTTTCTTGTCTGCCGTCTTGCATTCAACCTGTGAAGAGAATCTAGATGCCCCTCCAATGAAGAAGAGAGGGTGGCTCCCGAAGATCCGGCTAGCAGAAGTTGTGTCTTCCTTTGGTTGGAATTTGATTCTCACTCCCATCCAACACTCAAGGAGTATCATGGAACCAAATAAGGGTCCTCCTAGGCAAGCCGAGCTTAGTCCTTCATAGAGGTATGAGAGGATCGCTTGAGAGAGGGACATTCCCCGCCACAACCCACTGATTATGCTGAGATTTTGGGTATCTAAGAGGTGATCGGTCATGGTGAAAAGGAAAACTCCGCATAAGCAAACCGCCACCGCCTTGGCTATTGCTTCATGTCTCTCCCACTTGTTTTTGCAATGAGACACTATCCACTGTGCCAAGGGTATCAAGTGTATGTGGTGTGGGCTGATCATGGTCCTCACGTCCTTTGGATTATGGATGAAATCACTTAAGATCAAGGATGGGTCAATAGGCTCAACCGTGTAGCAAACTAGGTCTTCATCCCCCGCCTTACTCTTAGGAAGGGCTAGGTAGGTTTCTACCTCCTCTAATAGGACTGTTGCTTCAAAGGAAGGGAAGATGAAGGTATGTGTTTGTGGATGCCACAATTCAATGAGGGCTGAAATACTAGGCCAATCTAATGTCAATTTCTGGAAGTTCTTGCCTAAGACCAAGAGAGGTTGAATGTGCCATGCTTTAAGAATTGATGTAACCTCTAAAGGGAGTGCCTTTACCATGGGAGCCACCCACCTCAGATTAGAATAGCATCTTGGACCGGGAAGGGGCTAAGAAGAAAAAGAAAATCATGAGAAAGAAGATGAAGTGCAGAAATTTCTAAACTTGGTTAGGTTATAGAAGCTTACCACTCTTTGAGCATTAGAGCTTAGATGCTTGGGAATTGAGGTTAGCCTTTGCAACTCTCCATACTCTTTTCTTGCAACTTTAGGTCCAGTGTAGACTCTCTCCTCCATAGCCATCAACTCGAAGCTTCTTTTCATCTTGTTTCCTGCCCTTAGGAGGGGTTTTTCAGCCTTCTAGCAGAGAATTCAGAAAGATACGATTTTGGCTAGGTTTTCAAGTTTTAAAGGTTTGGTTTTGGCTTTAAAGTGATAAGATTCGGATTGGAAGGCGTTATATTAAGTTTGGGAGAGGTCTAGAACGGATCAAGGGCTTCTTATCTCGGGTTTTGCCCCTTATGGCTCAATCCGTCTCGGAGTACAATTCATGATATAACGGTCTGTCGTCAGACCGTTACTTGACCATGACGCGCCAGCTCTGGGCCGTCACATTTCTTGTGAGTTTAAATTTAGTCCAACCTTGTTCTGTCAAGCTTAACGGTCTAGCATCAGACCGTTATATTCTTGTGACGCGTTCTCTCTGAGCTGTTACATCCTCTGCTGATCAATTTTGGTTTCTTCTTGGTCAATCATTCTCAACGGTCTTGCTCATGACCGTTATCTATCCCCGACGCGCTGTGCGTGGACCGTCACATTTCATGCACATTTGGTTAAAGTCTATACATCCCATTCATCATCTTAGTCTATATAGCTTTTTTTTTTAAGTCTATACAGCATTTTTAAGTCTATACATCACTTTGAAGTCTGTACAGCATCTTGAAGTCTGCACATTCATACTTCGTGTTGAAGTCTACACGTCATGTTGAAGCCTGTGCTTCACTTTGAAGCTTGTACATCATTTTTGAAGTCTACACATCATGCAGAGTCTACACAGCCTCAAGTCCATACGTTTTTGAAGTCTGCACATTTGTTAAGTCTATACGTTCTTCATCCAAGTCTGCACATTTTGGCTAAGTCTATGCATCCCATTCTTCATCCAAGTCTACATCATGTGAAGTCTATACGTCCCATGCATTTCCCAAAGTCTGTACATCAGGTCTCAAGTCCATACATTCCCCAAGTCTGTACAGTCTTCATCCAAAGTCTACACAGCCTTAAGTCTATGCATTGTGTACAGTCTTCACCTAAAGTCCATACATTCCCAAAGTCTTCATCTAAAGTCCATACATTCTCCCAATCTGTACATTCTTCATCCAAGTGTGTGCAACCCCAAGTCTATACATTCCTTGTCTAAAGTCCACACGTCGTTCAAGTCAGTACATTCTTGATCCAAGTCTATACATTACCCAACATGTGCATAGCCCCAAGTCTGTACATTCCTTGTCCAAAGTCCATACATCCTTCAAGTCTGAGCACTCTTTGGCTAAAACGAAGTCTATACATCGTTTGGTCATCTGCACTCCAAGTCTATACATCACTTGGACGAGGTCTGTACATTCATGATTCAATCCTGCTCTGCCATCTCTAACAGTCTAGCATTTGGCCGTTACTTATATATGACGCACCAGCTCTGAGCTGTTACCTTTCCTGATGCTCAGTTCTGCAAAATTGGGCTCTGTCCTCTCTGACGGCCTCCATCTGACGCGTTACTTGATCCTGACGGTTTGGACTTAGACCGTTACATTGCCTACTGCTATGATTGAACTATTCCTTCCTGCCTCTGTTTTAGACCTGGCGGTCTTACATACTTCCGTTCATCCTGTCCATCTCACATATCACATTTTTCATCAATCCTTTCACACATCCACAGGCATTTCCTCCAGTTTCTTGCATTCATTCCCATTCATTTTCACATGATCGCCTGTTTGCATACACATCCATTCATTCACATAAAAGTCACAACAAGACACAAAAAAGATTTGCATTTTCAATTCGTTTTCATATAAGTTATGTACAAGTAAATAAGAAAACCAAAAAAAAACACAAAAAATTAAAATTTTGGAAAATGGGGTGGGCGGCCTACCTCTCGGTCTTGGCCCCTCTTCCTCTTCTTCTCTGGTTCCTTGGGTTCTTCTTCAGCCTGGGGTGTCTCCTCTTGATCCTCCTCGGCCATGGGAACGTTTTCCTCCACTCTTGGCTCTCTCCTCGCCCTAGTCTCTTCTTCCGCGGGCGGGACGATTTCCCGCTCTATCTGGCGGTGAAGACGGCGGATCACCTTCTTCTTCCCTCTTTCCCTCTTCTTCGGTGGCTGTGGGGCCTCGTCGCCGGCCATCTTGGGTGGATGACGGAGGTCGCCGGTCGTTGCTCTCGGTTGAGGTTTTGGGGTTTTTTGGCGTTTGAGTGTTGAGTGCTTGAATGAATGAGGCTGTGACCGTTCGGTTTATTTTTTTGAACGCTCAGGAAATATGACGATCTGTCGTCCGACCGTTACATCCTCTGACGCGTACTCTTTTGACCGTTACATGGATTTGAACTGTTTCATTGAAGAATATGAACCACCCAATCTCTAACGGCCTAGGGCTGGTCCGTTATTTTATATGACGCCCTCTCTGTAGACCGTTACATATTGCAAGTTTCTTGATGAATAAAATGGTCCATTTGATGATTGAATGACCACATTTTCTGCCATGGCACATATTATTAATGCTTCTAACACGTATGAATGGTTATGCCTTATTTCATGCTCATATTATTATTGGCTAACCTTTTTCTCATGAATAAAGTTATGAACATCACGCTTTGCCGGTCAGGCAGGTAAGTCAGGTATTGTATCTCGTTCCCTTATCCCTTAATGCATTACTATATGTTATCTATGATATATTATCTCGAGAACTGGCTGGTCATTCATGTGTTCTGGGATCTGATGTTCCCCTTAAACAAAAATGATGATGATCTAAGTGCACATGTTTAATCGTTGGATAGGCCGTTAGGTTGGAAAAGTTTGGGGACGATGGTTCTGTCTTGCACGCCGTAGTTGCAGATGGTGTCCTGACCCTGATTTCTCCGGTCTAGCAATATTATTCTCGAGTATCTTGTTATTTTATTCTTTCTTCACATTTTGTTTTAATGATTTATTTTTCTTTAGCCCAGCATGCATCATACGCATCTTTTGAGCATTCATGATCTTCATCTGTTCAAGGTGTCTCAATGATAGTGAATAGCTGTGTTCTTGATCTCAAATAAGGAGAGTTATTCTATTCCGAATTAGAAGGTTTCCTTCGATCTCTCGCTTGATTTGGTTGGCTGAAGTTTCCTGTCTGGAGTTTAGTCAGTTCTCTTTCCTTTCCATTGCCTCCGGCGGCTAGCCGTGTTTTCTTTCCTTAGTTGTTAATTCCTCCAGACTTGCATCCTTTGGTTGGCTCTTTCCTTGTGATCAGTTCGAAGTTTTTCAAAAAATTCCTATCGCTTGTTGGTAAAGAACGGGTGTCGTTTATCTTAACGCCCACTTTTTGGTTCACTCCGCTTCATTTCCGTTTCATATCCATGTTCCATTTCGCTTTCGCTTCACCTCTGCTCGCTCCCCTGCAAACAGGACGTTAAGGAGGGGCATCTGTTGACACCCGTTTTATGACCAATAAGTCGGGTCATCTCCTTGTTCTATCCATGTGATGCTCCAAGTTGTTCACTCTTCATTGAGTTTCCTTCGTCAGTTTGAAGCTCATTTTATGGGTCTTCTCTCCTTGGTTGAGTGTGGTTCCTTGTGGTTTTTCATTGGATGAAGCTTAGCAAGCTCTTATGAATTTTGATCTTCATTATTTCTAACGGTCCTCTGCATGGGCGTTACATTCTTCTAACGCATTCGCCCTAGGCCGTTACTTCTTGAAGAGTCCTGAAGTTTGAGGTCTTTGTTTCAATGCTTATCTGTTGGCCTGCTCATTTGATTCTAACGGTCTATCGTACAGCCGTTACTTCCCTCCAACGCGTCCACTCATGGCCGTTACTTATCTTGCAGAGTCCAACTTGTTTGATCTTCTTCCCGTTGATTTTATCTCTTTTGAGATAAGGTTGAATGTAACGGTATCCCCTGGCGCGTTATTTGCATATGGCGGTCTGTCGAGTAGCCGTTACATCCAACAGAGAGTCCTGGCAATTCAGGCCTTTTCTCTGCTACTCTGTGGTCGAGATAAGAGTTTGATCTTGTGATTTCTCTTCCAAATCTGATCCTCAGAACCTTCTGTTTGTTTCTATGGACTCTTGGTGATATTATCTTCAAGGATTTGCTAAGAGTTATCCTCTTTTCTTGCTGGATTATCCTTTGTTCGACCGGAGAGTTTGAGGGCCTATAAATAGCACCCTTAACTTCATGGCTTGAAAGAGGAAGATCTGGAGTTTACGTCGAAGTGCTGCCGCATCCTGGAGCCGCATCTAACCAAGGAGACTTGTCTTTCACGTTCATCTGCTTCACGGTGAAGGGAGTATTCGTTCTATTGAGTTTTAAAGTTCATCATTACAAAGTGTTCTTCCTCCTCCCTCTCATCATAGGCATTGTCCCTCTCCTTGTTTCCACGTTCTGCATCTGTTTTCATCATCTAAACATCCTTCCTATCTTTTAAAATGCCCAGAGGGGTTAAAAAAACCAAAAACATCCCCGGTATTCCCCTTTCCTTTTGCATGATCTTAAGTTCTTTGAGAATTGATACTATGCTTGTTTGAAGGGCTAATCTGGGTTTGTTTTCTTGTGTTTCACGTTCTTTGGCAAGTTTACAGGTTCACTACGCGAGGCCCAAGTCTTCTGGCCGGCTGGAAGAGTTGGAGTTCAAAGAATTCATAAGCTATTTCTGCAGGGTTTCTGACGGTCTTGAGAAGACGCGTCAGGCTTCTCTAACGGTGTATCGTGCGACCGTCACATTTCTGTGACGCACGGGGTCTGGACCGTTACATTCGGTTGATCTATAGATTTCACTGGTTTTCTCTCGCCCATGGGCGGGTGCTTCATTCACCTATTTCCAAGGTATTTTCAAGTCTCTGGCTTGTGTTTACTTTGGTGGCGATCACGTTCTTTCTTAGTATTGGGCATTAGCTTTCTCTCCATCTCATATCTCTTATTTCCTTTATTTGCTCCACCCACGTGGTGTGTTTTTATTTGCTCTTGCTCCACGCCCCGGCGTGTGTTTTTCTTTATTCCCTTAGTTTAGCTTGATGATTGAGGTAGCATGCCCATGCTAGAGCTTGTTCTGGTTGCCTAGGTTCATGGTTCACATGCCCTTGGGTTGATTGAGATCTTTGATTTTTACCTATCATCTTTATTACACATCAAAACAAAAAGAAGAAGGGAAGCAAAACAAATCAACACATGTCTCTTCAATTGTCGGAAAGAGTATGCAATGACTCTTCCATTCTGCATCAATACACATCGGAGGCCAATACCCGAAGTATCGGTATATACCTCGTATTTTTCTACTTCAATTGGTAATGATAAGACTGGAGTAGTGGTCAAGAGATCTTTTAAAGCTTGGAAACTCTTTTCACAGTCTTCATTCCACTCATAAGGCACTTCCTTGCGGGTTAACCTGGTTAGAGGAATAGCAATCTTGGAGAAGTCCTTGATAAAATACCGGTAGTAACCAGCTAGACCCAAGAAGCTTCGAATCTCCATTGCATTTGTGGGTCGTTCCCAGTTCTTCACGGCTTTGACCTTTGACGGGTCAACAATAATTCCGTTCTTCGAAATGATATGGCCTAAGAAATATACTTCCTCGAGCCAAAACTCGCATTTGCTGAATTTGGCATATAGCTTGTTTTCCCTCAATATCTGCAGCGTCTCCTTGAGTTGTTCTTCATGATCCTCTTTGGTCTTGGAATAGATCAGAATATCATCAATAAAGACCATAATGAATTGGTCTAAGTAGGGCCTGAATATGCTGTTCATTAACTGCATAAAAGCTATGGGGGCATTTGTTAGTCCGAAAGACATAACAGTAAATTTGTAATGCCCATACCTGCTTCGGAATGCAGTTTTATGAATGTCTTCTTCTTTGATCTTCAGTTGGTGGTAACCAGAATGAAGATTAATCATGGAGAAATATGAAGCTCCCGATAACTGATCGAACAACTCGTCAATCCTCGGCAGCGGGTATTTGTTCTTGATTGTAAGGTGATTTAGCTGCCGATAATCGATGCATAGTCTCATCTATCCGTCCTTCTTTTTGACGAACAGCACGGGTGCTCCCCAAGGGGAAGTACTCGGCCTGATGAAACCCTTTTTCAATAACTCTATTAGTTACTCTTTTAGTTCTTTCAGCTCAGCAGGGGACATTCTGTACGGTGCCTTGGAAACAGGACCAGCACTAGGGACAAGGTCGATTGTGAATGACACTTCCCTTTCCGGGGGTTAGCCAGGTAAATCTTCTAAAAAAACATCGGGAAAATCCCGAATTATACGGATGTCTTCAAGTTTAACCTTCTCGACTTCCGTGGCAGTCACGAATGCTATGAAAGCCTTGCATCCCTTATCCATAAGCTTTCTAGCTCGGAGTGCTGATATAAGAAGTGATTTACTCCGAGGGCTATTGTAAACTAGCTCTGGGAAATCCATGAAAGTTACCTTGCCATGCTGGCAATCTACAGTTGCTTGGTATGTAGATAACCAGTCGGCACCTAGTATGACATCATAACCCTTCATATCTAGGCATATCAGGTCAGCAGGTAAATTACTTCCCTTAATCATCACTTCACAATTTGGATAGTGATAAGTGATATCAGACTCATTCCCAAGTGGTGTAGATATGACCAAATCTAATAGTTCATGTTTCTTAGAAAATGAAGCAGCAAAGTTCTTGGAAACAAATGAATGAGTTGCTCCGATATCAAATAAAACTTGAGCAGTTTTTGAACAAATAGTGAGAGTACCTTCCACAATTCCGCCTTCAGTGGGTTCCATCTCTCGGAGAGGTTACAGATGGCCTTGTTTCTTTATCGGACGCTTCTCATCTTTGGTGTCTTGCTCCTTCATAAGTGGGCAGTCTGGGATTGGATGTTCTCAGCTCCCGCATCGAAGACAAGCGCCTAACTTCCTCCAGCATTTCTCGATCTTATGACCAACTTTATCACAATATTTACAAATCTCCTTTAAGGGTGTGGCGGTGGAGAATGGCCTGTCATTCTTCTGGAATTTCTTCGCCTTGCAGGGCTCCCCTCCCATGAAGAACCTTTTCTTGTTGAATGATTGTTTGAATTTTCCCGGGCTTGTGACGGGTTCCTTCTTGTCTCTTCCTCAGATTCTCTCGAACATTTCGGTGGCATCTTCTAGCAATTGGGCACATCGTACTATCTCCAAATAGGCTTGGATGTCCATCGGTGCAACATGTGTAATATAATGGGGCCGAAGCCCGTTGACGAGCCTTCTCTCCTTCATCTTTTCTGTACACACCAAGTGAGGTGCATACCTTGACAATCTTGAGAACTGGGCTTCATACTCGGCCACTTTCAAGCCCCGTTGTTTTAGAACGGCGAATTCTGCGGCCTTGTTCTCCAGGATATGGTCAGAGAAGTACTTTTTGTTGAAATGCTCCGAGAATTCATCCCCTTTGACATGGTATTCTGGCAGTGTTGCTTCTTTGGATTCCCACCA
Source organism: Amorphophallus konjac (assembly GCA_022559845.1). Classification (NCBI taxonomy): domain Eukaryota; kingdom Viridiplantae; phylum Streptophyta; class Magnoliopsida; order Alismatales; family Araceae; genus Amorphophallus; species Amorphophallus konjac. The sequence goes on from CM040117.1 coordinate 109,203,976, forward strand.
GCATCGAGTGTCCCGCTCCAGTTGGAATACGGCCAGTAAAACCTTCTCCTCATCCGCGCATTGCATCACACGGAAGATTCGTTCCATCACCTTTAGCCAATTCTCGGCATCCTCGGGGTCGGACGAACCCGTGAACCTCGGTGGGTTCATGTTACGGAAACTCCTGTGGAGATCACCTGCTCCACGGTTAGCTCCGCCTTGGGTCACTTGCTGTAGTGCCTATGTAAGGCCTTGCACGGTGCGTTGCATCTCGCGCCATTGTGCTCTTTCCGCAGCCATGATCCTACAAAAGAGTTTAAGTATGATAAAGATCGGGTTTACTTGTAAGGTCAAAAGTCAGTATAGAACTTAACCCATGGCTCTATCCATCTCACCAGGTGAGGTATATCTATCCTTGGACTCGGGTTTTTACCTATTCTTGGACTCAAGTTTTACCTAGATTTCAATCATCACCGCAATTTTTTTCTAACCTTTTATTTCTTCTAGTTTCTCTAGGTTTTAAAACCTAGGTTCTGATACCACGAAGACTGTCACGCCCCGAGTGCGGAAGATACTCGGATTGCGTGACGCGTCTATATAGATCGTATCATTAGAGTGATAAATTTTTTGACTTACATAATTACGGAGTGCGCAAAAGACTAATAAAATTTAATAATCCCAATAGTCCAAGTGATGATTATTTGATTAACCAAAGGAATTAAAGATAGTCCATGACAAATTCCAAATTTAGAAAGCCAAACATTAGGCTACATGCCTTAACAAAGTTTATACCACTAACTGACATAGCTGGGAGTACAACGTAGACTCAAATAAATTCAAAGACGCGGCTAGCTAAAGATAAGCAAATTGGCGTTCTAGCACTCTTCACTCGATTTCAATCCCATTCTTGTCGCTATCCGAATCACCAGAAAATGTTAGGAAGCAACTCGATGAGCGAATCGCTCAGTAGGAATTACATCTCAAATTCGAGCAATCTTTACGTGATTTACAATTTGCATGTATTATCAGTATGGCTATGCATGACGTACGTATAAGAGAATCAGGTATACAGGTAAATCTAGACATGATGAACAATAAGAGATCAAGAACTGTATACAGAGAGTATATCAAGATTTCAAGTATTTGATAAGCAGTATTTCAAGAATTTACAGATGCAAATGCCGCTTCGGGGCAAGCAGGGATTCGTGTACAAGTATGAACGTAAGTACAAGAATGAACTCATGTACAAGTATATCTCAGGTACGAGCAAGTAAAAATTCAATTCAAGCAAGTAATGTCAAGTATGTATCAGTAGAAATGGCTATTTTAATCAAGCAAGTATTCTGCCCTTTCTCGGGCCACAAGTCAAGTATTGCCTATTCCGGGCCACGCAAGTCAAGTCAAGTAAAGAGAGAGTAGGGGTGGAGTGACGTCAAGCAAGTATTCTGGTGCAATGCTAAACACCGTGGTCAATAAACTCCCATGGGCACAAGTACCTTTGGGTGCTACTCCCAGGACCAGATCGGGCCCTATATGCACAGCATTTTATACCTTTGGCATCCACTCTCATTTATAGCCAATATGGAATTTCAAGAATTAAGAAACGTAGTATTACAGATGAGATTAACTAGTCATTTAGTTATGGAGGACTCTAGAGGTGGCCCCTATAGGCTCAAGAGGTGGCTCCTGTCATGTAGCACTTTACGCCGTACGGCCTCAAGAGGTGGCTCCCACAACGTAGCACTTTGCCCCGCATGGCACTTAGCTCCAACACTCCCAAATGGTAGTTTAAGAGGTTCAAGGTTTAACCATGTATGATATACACAAGTAGATTTTTCATGGAATGAAATTCAAGGACTCATAATATGCAGGAATATGGATTAGGGTTGTGTTATGAACAAGGTGAGGATATTGAAGACATTGCAGAGGTCCAAGATCACACAATCCGCTTCTTCATGAAACTTCTAAACTTATGTATCCCATACATTATTTGCTGGCCAAGTGCTAGTTTTACTAATAATGATTTGCAGCACAAGTCAGGTAGAATCTAGATTTTGTGGGATGACACTATGGTTGAGGTTTGCAAAATTATGGAAGATGCGCAATTCATCCATACTAGATGCACCAACAAAAGGGACAACACTTCATTTCATTTGACTGCGGTGTATGGTTCTAACTATCCGTCCTTAAGACATCAGTTATGGCAGCAGATTATTTCATTGGCTGGCACGGTGGCCAATGATCCTTGGCTTATGACAGGTGGCTTTAACTCAATCCGGTATCACCATGAGAAACTTGGAGGAAGAATTGTTCCACAAATTCTGCTAGACTCCTTCAATGATGCTCTTCATGGTGCAGGCCTCCAAGACATTAAATCTATGGGACATTCTTATTCCTGGAGTAATATGACTTCTGGTCCAAGTAGAATTGTTGCAACTCTTGACAGGACACTGGTAAATGACAAATGGTTGCAATGTTACCCACCTAGTTACATGCAATTTGCTCCTCTAATCTTCTCTGATCACTGGCGGATGCAAGTTTATTGTGATGTTCATATTCAACATGGGAAGAAACAGTTTAAATTTCTTAACATGTGGACTATGCATCCTGAGTTCCTCAGCATAGTTAGGGAAGCTTGGAATTCGGCTGACATCAAGGGAATTCCTTCCTTTGTACTATGTCAAAAACTCAAAGCTACGAAGTATGCACTTAAGTAGTGGAACAAGGAATCATTTGGGAATATCACTCATAATGTGAATAAGGCTAGAGAAGAACTAGCCCATGCGCAATGTGCACTTCAGGAGGACCCACTGGATGATGGGTTAGTCCAAAAGGAAAAAGAATGTAAAAGAGCTTATGCAGAGAAGAGAGATATAGAGGAATTATTTGCAAAGCAGCAAGCTAAACAACACTGGCTTTCGCTAGGAGACTCAAATACCAATTACTTCTATGCAGCTCTGAGGGCGAGAAAAAGTTACAATGCTATTCAGAAATGTCAAAATGAACAAGGTGAGGATATTAAAGACATTACAGAGGTCCAAGATCACACAATCCGCTTCTTCATGAAACTTCTGAATCAATCACAGCTTGATTCAGTTGATCCAAATATAACAGTAAATAAATCCTTGTCAGATGAGGACATTAACTATCTGAATGCCCCTTTCTCGGAGGAACAGATTAAGGAGGTGGTGTTCAGCTCTCCTACAAACAAAAGCCCCGGTCCAGATGGTTTTCCAACAGAATTTTTTCAAAAGACATGGGAAATTGTTGGCCCCCCTTATTTGCATGGTTGTAAAAAGCTTTCTAGCCTCAGCTTCTATGGTTAGAGCAATGAACTCCACATTTGTCGCATTAATCCCTAAAACCTCACATGCTGCTAGTCTGGATGAATACATGCCTATATCTCTTTGTAATTTCACATACAAGATCATAGCAAAGCTCTTAGCAAACAGATTGCAGAAAGTAATGCCTTCCATCATAAGCTCAAACCAAGCAGCTTTCATGAAAGGTAATAGCATTGTTCATAACATTCTCCTAGCCAATGATCTTGTCAAGGATATCCACTCTCCATCCAAAGGAAATATTATATGCATAAAGGCTGATTTGAAGAAAGCATTTGATTCAGTGAGAAGAGAATTCCTTTACTATATGATGACCAAGATGGGATTCTCCAGGGATTGGATTACATGGATAAGAGGATGCATTGATTCACCATACTTCTCCATTCTTTTCAATGGTTCTCCAATTGGCTATTTCAAAGGTTCTAATGGTATCCGGCAAGGTGATCCCTTATCTCCATACCTTTTCAGCATTATCATGGAAGGCTTTTCTAATCTTATGAATGAAGCAATTCACAATGGCATAATTCAAGTCCCTGAGATCAGGTCTACTTATGTATCCCATACATTATTTGCTGATGACTTGATGATATTCATCAAAAATGATATTGAGTAAGCTAATCATGTTGCTAAGATCTTACATCATTTTGGTGAGATTTCTGGCCTGGAAGTCAACAAAAAAAAGCAGACTCTACCTTGGTGAGAGTATTTAGAATAAGGATATATTCATAGGTATCTTTGGCATTGAGAAGGGGTCCCTACCGGTTCCATACTTGGGTTTACCACTCATTTCTACTGGAATACACAAAAACAACTGCCAACCTTTAGTAGAAAAAATCAAAAAGAAAATTGGAGCTTGGAAAAACCACCTCTTGTCTAAAGTGGGGAGATTGGAGCTGTTCAGATCAATTTTATCATCTTATTCTATCTATTGGTCAGCTTCATTTGCACTTCCCAAAGGCCTTATGCAGGATGTTGATAGATTGTTACGTAACTTTTTCTGGAAAGGAAGTTCAACCGCAGGATATGCTAACCTTATTTCTTGGAACAATATATGTAAGCCTAAGGAGGAGGGTGGTCTAGCTATAAGAAACATCCAAGAATGGAATATAGCAAGTCTAACCAGACAACTGTGGGACATCATTCATAATGAAGATATGCTTTGGGTGCAGTGGGTGAAAGCCAAATATCTAAACAGGAATAACATTTGGCAAATTCAAGTCAGAGGGCATTATTCAGCAGGATGGAAAGGGATTCTTAAACAAAGAGAATGGATATCAAAATAGATCTTATACCAAATTGGTAATGGGGCAAAGATCAGTCTATGGCATGACCCCTGGATATATGGTAAGAGTATTTTTTCCATGTATGGAGATAGAATTCGCCAAGACTTGGGAATGAATCACAATGCGACAGTACAAAGCTTTATTCATGAAGGTAATTGGAATTTGCCTACTGCTACTTCATTTGATATGCTTTCTCTTTGGCCTATTATCCAGGGTATTCAAATTTACCAAGATCAAGGGGATAAAATCTTGTGGAATCACAACAATGGGCATTTTAGCCAAAGAAACATCTGGAATGACGTGAGGAAGAAAAATCAACCATATCTGTTGTGCCCCTTAGGCACAAGCATGTGCTATGTTGCTTTGATGATAGCAATGCTATTTGGTTTTGATGATAGCAAGACAGTGAGTGCATTTGAGTGCATTTGATGTTGTATTTTGATGATAGCAATATTATTGTGTTTTGATGATTGCAAAATAGTCAGTGCATTATGATATTGTGTTTTGAATATGGCTGCTGATATGATTGCATAGGACTGTGTCTGATATACAGCATTGAATTCATGAGTTTGCATGAGTATTGCATGATGCGTTGACGCATGGGATCATTGCGTCAACTCACTGGTCTGTCCCAGAGCTGGTCTATAAAATGTGTCAACTGGTGCGTCGACGCAGTGGACTCAATGCGTTGACGCATTGGAATTGTTTTGAAAGAGCTCTTGCTTTGCTTTATACATTAGTCTTGAAGTCTGTATAGCCAGTACACTTGCAAAGTTCATACATTGAACTGTGGCTTGCACTGTTCATGATTTGGGTAGCAAAGTCTATACACTGCAGGGTAAAGCCCAATGTCTAGGCATTGCTGCATCGCTTGCATTTTAGAGTCTATACATTGGTTTTGTCATGCACATAGACTTCCAAGTCTACACATTCCTGCATTAGTGTGCTTCACGCTTTGTTCATGGCTGAGAGTCTATACACTGGGCTTGAAGTGTACACAATGAGCATCTCATGTAAGTCCATACATTCATAGTGCATTGCATTGGCTAAGTATATACAACGTCAGCTCATGCATTGTCTTAGGCTAAGTGTGTACAACGTCTTAGGCAAAGTCTGTACAGCGTCAACGCATTTCATTGGATCATGTTACAGCGTCAACGCATTAAGTCTGTACACTCGACTCGCCTTTGAATTGGTCAAGTGTGTACACTCCTTCACTGTAGCTTTCACGTTTCAAAGTCTACACATCAGACTACATTATGCATGATTGAGTTGAAGTCTATACAGAGTCTGCATCGTCTTGGTCATTGTCTTACTATTGAAGTCTGTACATCATTTCACTGTTAAAGTCTATACAGACTTCAGCGTCTCATGCAGCGTCTCCGTTGAAGTCAAAGTATGTACATCCCTTTCGCTTGGCAAGTCGATACATCCACAATGGAACTTCGAAGTCTGTACACCGCTTGAGCCTCAACAAGTCTGTACATCGCCTTAAGCGTCTCAAGTCTATTCATTGGCTCAAGCTTCCAAGTCTGTACACTGGTTCAAAGTCTACACAACGCCTCTTTGATTCTAAGTCTTTACATTCGTTTTAAGGCAAAGTCTGTACATTGCCTTTGTGCTTCAAAACCTGTTGATTGAAGAGTCTACACATTGGTTGTTCACACGTTCCTGTAGTCTGAAGTCTCTACATTGCATATAAGCATGAAAGTCTGTACAGCGGGCAAGTGTGTACATCCATCAGTGAACACATCAAGTCTATACACCGTATGTGTTCATCTGATTTTCATGAAGTCTATACATCGCTTGCCTTCATCCGATCATCATGAAGTCTTCACAGCGCTGTAGATATATATTTCCTCTCTTCGCTCTCTCTCTCTCTTCACTAAAGAGGTCAAAAGCACGCCAAGTGCATGAACAAATGAGAGACAGAAGAGGAAATAGGGAATGAAGCAAAGTACCGTGATCGCCACCAAGATACCGTACGCGACAGGCACGCCGTACCTTGGAAAATGGGGAGACACTCGCCTTAGTGCAGCGCTGGGGATGAACGGCTCGGTTAGGACCGCTCTGGGATGAGCGGTCTCACGATAGACCGCCCTGGGACGCTGCGAGGGACGCGGGAGGAACTGCTGCAGTGAGATGGACGGCGCCTGAGGGACCGCACTCCAGTGAAGGACGGTTGTCTGCGCACCGCTCGAAACGTTGAACGGCTGGAGGATGACCGCTCAAGACCTTCACTCAGCAAGTTGAGAAGGGTTCGACCTCCACCCTCTCCGGCCGGCCAGAGGGGATGGGCCTCGTGCTGATTAGATGCTGACCTGCGAAGCAACGTAGAGACACAAAAAGAGACACCCAAATTAGACCTTAATGATGCGGTACATGTCCAAATGAGAGGAATTAAGCACGAACAAATGAAAAGGGAAGTACCTGGGGGGTTTTAAACCCCTAGGGTGACAAAAAACGGGATGGTTGTATGCATGTTATGAGAAGGAGGGGGGTACGCGGGTGAGAAACAAAGCATGCAATGAAAGAACACGACAAAACTTATGAACGAAAAAAACTACGAAGACTGGGCTACTCCCTTGACCGGAGGCTCATGCGGACGTAGAGAGCCTCCCTCCTTGGTGCTGGGTCGCTCAAGAGTGCGGCAGGGCTTCGCCGTCGACCAAAAATCTCCCCCCTTTCGACGTCCGGCCAATAGGGTCTATTTATAGAGCCTAGAAAGCCAACCTCGAAATTAGGGTTTAGAGCCATTTTCGGGACAAAATTATTGAAGATAAATCGTAGATAATACAATCCTCTCTCATCCAGTCGAAACGGCACTTAAAATGGCTGATTATCCACGGAGATATCGATAAAAGAAGTTGGGGATAAAACCATGAAAAAAAAGGATTAAAATCTGTTAAAATCGAGCAACCGACAGAATGAACGGTCTTACGATAGACCGCTCAACCAAGTGGGCGGTTACATACTAACCGTCCATACCCGTCGGTGGAAATTCAAATAAACAGCAAATAATCCCAATTATCCCTCGAACTGGCCGAAACGTCCGCCGTGGGACCCTGACTGTATGAACGGTTGTATAAAGACCGTTTTATCGTAGAGCGGCACAAACGCGACCGTTTTATCCTGTCGGTGATAATTCAAGATAATTGGATAATTATCTGAGAAAACGGGCGCGCGTAGGACTCTGAGATATAGGCGGTTGTAATAGGCCCGTCCATGAGCTTGAACGGTCCTTATCACACCGCACAAAATCCTGTCGGTGAATACTCAGAAAATCCTCAGAAATTAGCCAAAATGTATGAACGGTCTGGTATCAACCGCCCCAGTCTTGAACGGCTGATGTGGGACCGTTCATGATCTTGGATACCTCATGTTTATAAAACAGTTCAATTAATCAAAGCCAAGGTCCGATAAGCCTTAAATGGATACGACCTTTACCAAGGAGGGAGGTTACACATAAAAATGGGCCCAGGATGTGCCACAAAAAATGGCCCAACAGATAATGGACAACTTAGGGCATCAATCAATGGAAGTAAGAGAAACGGCTCAACTTATCGGTATAAAACGGGTGTCAACAGATGCCCCTCCTTAACGTCCTCTTTGCAGGGGAGCGAGCGGAGGTGAAGCGGAGGTGACATGGAACATGGAGACGAAGCGGAAATGTAGCGGAGTGGACCGGAAAAGCGGGCGTTAAGGTAAAACGACACCCGTTCCTACCAATAAGCGATGAGAATCTTTCAGAAAACCTTGAACCGAGCGTCAGGAGTAATTGACCAAAAGGCGACGCCAATCTGGAGGGACTAAACTAAAGGAAATCAATCGATAAGACCAACCTCATGGGGGACACAATCCCGCGGTCCAATGAGGGGGCCACAAAAGAAAAAGATGCTAAAGCTCCAGACGGGGATCTTTCAGTCAACTGACCCCAACGAACCGACCAAAGAGAACCTTCAAACTCAGAGCGGAATTAGTTCATCTTACTCGAGCCTCTTAAACACATAGCTGACCATTACCGACGGGACATTTCTTAAGCAAACCATGGGGCATGAAAGCTCAAAAGAATGCGTATGATGCATGCTGGGCTAAAACAAAAAGAAATCCTTAAAACAAATGCCAAGAAAGATTAAAAAATAAGATATTCGAGAGTAATATTGCTAAGCTGGGAACATCAGAGTCAAGATACCGTCCGCTACCACAGCGCGCGGATAGAACCGTCCTCCTCGTGACATCCCAACTTAACGGCCTATCCGAAGGTTAGATACATGAACCTAGATCATCATTGTTTTTGTTGAAGGGGAACATCAGATCCTGGGACATATAAGAAACTTGCCGGCTCTCGAAATAGTATATATAATACCATATAATAATGCAATAAGGGATTCAGGGATAGAAGACGATACCTGACTTACCTGTGCAGGCGAATTGGCGAGACATGGTTGAAGTGATGCTGCATAAGATGATTAAGAGATGTATTTCCAAAGAAGATATTCAATAATCATGATTTAAACACATCAACGAGATATACAGCTGGATTTAAACCGTTCTACCTTCCAAACGGCTCTATTGTAACCGTATGCATCTGTCATTCAAACAATTCTTTGGGGGCCGGTTGCCAGTGAGGCGCGGTTGGGTTGGAACCGTTTTAATTGGGACGGCTCAATAGGGACCGTTCATACCCAGAATTCCAACCGACTCAGAATTAACGGTTAAGAGAGATATACGGTTAGTAACCAACCGTTTACATAGTGAACGGTCTAACGATAGACCGTTCTTCTCTGGAGCTTCGAAAAAAAGGAACCCCTTCGTCTCCCTCCACCGTAACCGACGGTGGAAGGGACGAAGGGGCAAACGACGCCCACACTCTCCCTCTCTCACTCTCTCTTCTCAACTCCTCCCTCTCCCTTTCTCAACCTCACTGCACCCCAGCCCATTCGATGACCCGGACGAAGCACCAATCCGCCAGGCCACGGACCGCCGGTGAGGACTCGCCGCCGCCGGAGCAACCGCCACCGCCGCCGGAGGAGGAGGGCACACCCGGGGTGACGATGGAGGAGCTCGCCATCGTCGTCGCCGACGAAGAGGCCCCTGCCGGCGAGGAGGAGGTGGCCGGAGGACCACCGCCCGCGGGGGCGGCCAAGAAACCACGGGATCCCGAGGTAGGTCTCCCCCACCTTTTCTTCCATTTCAATCGTTTTAGTTCCATGCATGTTAGTTTTAGGGGCTTAGAGGGGCCTAGGGGGTTGTTTTTAGGGACCACGGAGGTCTCCCAGCCGGCTGGGAGGCCTCCACCGTCGTCGGGGACGACGATGGTAAAACGGTTTAACAGAAACCGTACTGACAAAACAATGCGGTCCCCAAAGGACCGCCCCAAACAAACACGGTGCTGGGAGCGCCGTTTACACTCACATAGCCAACGGTTCCTTAAAACACAATACGGTGAGGGTATCACCGTTCAGAATACCGACGGGCCGTGTAGGTCCGTTCAAATATGCAACCAAGCAAAACAATACGGTCCATAGAGGACCGTCATAAAACAATACGGCCAGAGGTGGGCCGTTATTCCTTAGGAAGACGGGCAACCGGACGGTTCAGGGTGATCCGTCCATGATAAAAACGGTTAGGCACAGCCCGTTCAAACTGGGGGACTTGAGCAACAAAACGGTTTGAGTGAAGCCGCTCATCTATGGAGCGGTTTGGGAGTAACCGTTCTTAAAATCAATAATTGGGCTTTGAGCATTTTATTTATGTGAGACAAAATGTGAAACTAAATGACTAATGCAAAATAAAATGGATGAATGCAGGGGAAACGTAGGACCCGCACCTCCTGGCTACAGGTTCGGGCAGTGTACCTTGCACTGCCGGACTTCCAGAGGGAGCGATTGACTGCCATGGGGTTCGCCCCCTTCCTGAGCATTGAGGTGTGTCGCTTTGACGCGGCTCTGCTCTATGCTCTGCACGACCGCTGGGACCCAGTGAGTCGGACTTTCTTATTCCCGTGGGGGCACATGGTTCCCACGTTGGAGGACGTGGCCAGGCTCACTGGCCTACGAGTGCACGGGTCGCCGGTCAGCGGGACCACTTTTCCTGATTACCGGGGGCTGGCTCGAGAGCTACTCGGGCTTCAGTTACGGCGCCCCGAGAGGCAGTCTACTCTCCTTCCCCGGGCTGCTCTCCAGGACAGCCTGGGCCTTCGACGAGCTGGCGTTGCGGTGGGCGAGCGACCAGAGGAGCACCTGGAGCGGCTGGTCGGGTTGGCGAGGCCGAGGGTCGCAGCGGCACCGGGACCAGAGGCAGACCGAGTACTACGACGGTTTCTGATGCTGATGTTCGGACGGCTTCTCTTCTCCACTCGGGCGGACGTGATGAGCTGTCGCTTCCTCCCCTTCCTCCAGGAGCTCGAGCATGTAGGTGACTATGCTTGGGGAGCGGCGGTCCTCGCCTTCTTGTTTGACACCCTTAGTTCGACGGCGCGTCGGACGATGCTTGGGGGCTTCTCTCCCTTACTCCAGGTGTGACTCTCTTCCCTAGCCTTAATTTATGCAACTCTATATGCTGACTGAATACTGACATGACCTTGTGACACAGGTGTGGGCCTACGTGCGCCTACGTGGGTTGGGGAGAGGCGAGGAGACCCGCCCGGGGCTCTTGCCGATAGCGCGGAGGTGGACAGCACCCCGGGAGATGATGGCCCTGAGGAGGCAGGTTCGGGAGCTGCAGGACGACCTGGACTCGCTACCGTACACCTCGGTACGCTTCTAAACTCAGACTCTATAAATACATGCTATTCTGATGATGCTGATGCAGTTTCCTATTCTTCGCAGGTACGGTGGACCCCTTACACGGAGGAGAGCCCGGAGGGACAGCCGTGGGTGACCGAGGCCTTGGCCTTCTCTGGCCGGGACGTGTGGCTTCACTGCATGAATGTGGTGGAGCCACTACACTTTAGGTTGGTGATGAGGACCATCGGGGTCCACCAGCCGGCTGTGGAGTTCCCTGCGCCCGAGAAGGCGGGGGAACGGGCGACGAGGACGACCCGGGGGCTCCGCGAGGCATATGATTGGACATCAAGGAACGCCGCGCAGGTTGCCGACTGGGCCGCTCGAGGGCGAGTGGTGACCGCCAGGGCAGAGAGCGACAGCGCGTACTACACCGCATACGCACGGCACTACCGGGACCAGGTGTTCCGAGGCGCCCACCGACCGGTACGACTTCTAAACTTAAACTTTGTCTATCATGCTTATGATTTTTCATATGATGATGCACTAACACATGGACCTCTACAATGTAGGTTGACCCTGCAGGACGAGTGGCAGAGCTGCAGGGACTCCTGCACTCCACCATCCGGGAGAGAGACGAGGCCCGGCAGGCCCTGGCCCTACTGGTGAGTTTCCTAAACCTTAGACTTTTTCAAATTATGCAGTTCTATATGATTATGATTATGCTTATGACTGACCTGGAGTATTTGGATGCAGCGTGCCGAGGGTGTTCAGAGGGCGGGACCAGACGCTCCTTCTTCTTCCTCCGTCCAGACCCCAGCAGATCGAGCCGATCGAGAGGCGGACTTTACTCGGATGGTAGAGCGGGCCAAAGCGGCTGAGGTGGCACTTGTGGAGAGGGTACGCGAATTTCTACCCTTCCTCTGTTTATTCATGCTTATGAAATGTGACCAACTGACAATGGTGTGTGAATGCAGACGTCCGAGCTGTCCCGCCTGCGGGCGGAGTTAGAGCAGAGCCGAGTAGCGGCTAGGGAGGAGGCAGTCCGGGTGGCAGAGCTGGAGCGGAGCCGGATGGCGGAGCTGGAGCGGAGCCGGGCGGCGGCTCTGGAGGAGGTAGCCCGGGTGCGAGAAGAGGCTGCGCGGAGCCAACCGGTAGGCGCAGTGGAGACGGCACTCCTCCGGGCCGAGCTAGAGCGACTACGGACCGGTGCTACCGAGGCGGACCGTTACCGGGCAGAGGCCGAGCGTTACAGGAGTGAGGCAGAGCAGGCCCGTTTACAGGTTGCCCGGCTGGAGGGCAAGGTGGAGGGTATGAAGGAGGCGAGTCGGGAGCGCAGCAGGGCGACTGCGAGCGGCAGCCACGGCACCCACGGCTCCGTGAGGAGTTACTTCACTGGTTCTTCCGGCCATCGGAGGAACGAGGAGGAGGAGCGGCGCCGGCGACGGCGTGATGAGGCGACCTCAGCGATGCCTCCCCCAAAGAGGCATGAGGGTGGTGGAGACAGCGACGGGGGCCAGGGAGAGGGAGCTACTTGACTGGTTGCACTGGGCCCATCCTTTGTATATGATATGATATGATAGTGATATGCATGTCTTCTATTTTTCGTTTGTTTTGCGGATGAATGTTTGTATGAGTGGGCAAATGAGTTTGAGGAGCTCGCTTAGCCTGAGAGAGATGAGTGACGCACACGCCAACTTGAGTGAGATGAGAGCGCACACTCCGACTTGAGTGAGATGAGAGCGCACACGCCGACTTGAGTGAGATGAGAGCGCACACGCCGACTTGAGTGAGATGAGAGTGCACACGCCGACTTGAGTGAGATGAGAGCGCACACGCCGACTTGAGTGAGATGAGTGCGCACACGCCGACTTGAGTGAGATGAGAGCGCACACGCCGACTTGAGTGAGATGAGAGCGCACACGCCGACTTGAGTGAGATGAGAGCGCACACGCCGACTTGAGTGAGATGAGTGTGCTAAATGACGGAGGCATGAGTGCAGCAGGTTAATTGGGGAGCAGAGCATATGGACGGTTCTCCTCTAGCCGTTCGTATGCAAGAGCGGTTTTCTAAGGGCCGCGTGAATTCATTGGAACGGTTCCATATAAACCGTATGAGTGTTGGAACGGCGGAGTTAGGGCCGTACAAGTCACTGGGCCCAAGCTTCCTTTGGAGAGGAAAACGGTTGATAATGGGTCATTTAGTGGATGGACGGTCTATCGTAAGACCGTCCAATCCCACGTCCGATTTGCTTGAGAGGGGACTCCCTGGAGAGTCCTCAGCCCGAGGGCAAGATGCTTTGAACTTATCACAACCCTATCTTAGCCCGCCCTAGACTTATCTAGGCCCAATCCTAAGAGGCTTAGGCTCCTAATGAACCCTATAAATAGTAGGAGGGGCCTGAACCTTCAACTCACCCATCTTCTGTCTCCCAAAACCTTAAAACCTTTGATTCTCGTCACCTCATCATGAAGAGGGCTTTTGATGGAAGTTCCGCGGGGGGAGCGTCGTTTGAAGGACCGCGACCGGCTAGAAAGGAGCGGGAAGCGATTCAACGACTAAACTTGATTCCTCGACATCTCAGCGCCACCCCTATGAGAGAGGTAAGTTTGCTTAGAAATATGTTCAAATCTTCATCTCTTGACTTCCTCTTATATCTCTTTACCCCCCTTGCTTCCTTCTTCTTTTCAGCTTCTTCCCGGCCCGAGGCGCTTTTCTAATTTAAAGTGGGTGGCTCCCATGGTCCGTGCATTGCCCCTCGGGGTGACTCACCTTCTCAAATCCTGGCACTTGCACTCCCTCCTAGTTTTAGGTCAGAATTACCCCAAACTTTCTTTAGATTGGCACGGTATCTCTGCTTTGATGGAGATTTGGCATCCTCAGACCCATACCTTCTTCTTCCCATCTTTTGAGGCCACCATCCTGTTAGAGGAGGTAGAGACATACTTCGGGCTCCCTAGGTCCAAGGTGGGGGAGGAAGACTTGATATGCCATACTGTTGCCCCTATAGATCCAAAACTCATTCTAGGAGGGTTCATACCTGACAGCGGGGATGTTCGCACCTTCGTAGGCCCTCGCCACATTCACCTCCTTCCTCTGAGCCAGTGGGTGGTAGAACATTGCCGGAACAAGTGCGGGTGGGTTGAGGCCATAGCCAAAGCTGCGTCCATCTGCCTATGCGGGGCCATCCTTTTCCCTTCAGCCGACCATGTCCTAGAGGTCCCTTTACTCAGCACCATTAGTGGCCTTTGGCAGGGGTGTTCCATTTCTCAGGCTGTCTTAGCTTATCTGTATGAGGGCCTTTCCTCAGCCGCCTTAGGAGGTCCTCTCTTTGGTTCGATGATCCTATTGGAGTGCTGGATGGGAGTTAGGATGAAGTTCACCGTGAGGGAGGATATTACTTCAGTTAGCAGGATCTTTGGGAGCCATCCCCTTTACTTCATAGGGGGTGCCTTCAGGTTTTCTCCACAGGTTGAGTGCAGGACGGCTGAGCTGAAGACCAGGGACGAGTGGCGCCCGTACATCAACAGGCTGCCCCTGGATAGGTTCGTGATGCGCCCAGACTTCCTCCATGATACCACCATCAGGCTACCGAGGAGAGCTGGCTTGGACTTGAGGCTTGTGAGCGACACCACTTTGGCGATGTACAGCCCACACAGATGCTACCTGCAGATCGGGCTTCCCCGGATGGTGCTACCCACGCTACCCCACCTTCCCATGCTACAGATGCGGAGGATCGGGACTGAGGAGGACGAGCAGGCGGTCAGGAGCGCGTTGATCATGTGGGAGGTGAGCAGGGTGCGTACCCTACCAGCAGAGGTCGAGGAGGCTCCAGAGACTAGACAGGCTTATCTTAGGGAGTTGAGAGAGATACGTCCTCGCGGGGATGCCCAGCGGCGGACTGAGTGATTTTCTTTTGTTTTTATGATGATATGGGGTAGGATTTTATATTCGGACAACTTGATATATGACATGAATAAGATTTGAGATTGAGTTTGGTCTTTGCAATATGATTATGATGTGATGTGATTGTATAGGCTAATGCGAGGACTGAATATTCCTGTAGTCCTGAGTCAACTGTCCTTCCGACCTGCCCCTGCACACATGCAAATATGAAACAGATTAAATCTATTTTAGGCTCAGCCCCTTGCCTACAGCAAGTTAGGAGACGACCCTTTCTTGACTTTTGGTCAAGGGGGGTGAGCCTTATTAAATAGGCAAATATCAAAGTGCGAGAAAATGCAGATGAATGCAAGAAGAAAACAAGTAAACGCAATTTTTGTTGGATTTTGAAATATTTGATTTTGTTTGGGTTTTGGAATATTTGATTTTGTTTGGGTTTTGAAATATTTGATTTTTTTGGGTTTTGAAATATTTGATTTTGTTTGGGTTTTGAAATATTTGATTTTTTTGGGTTTTGAAATATTTGATTTTTTGGGTTTCGAAATATTTGATTTTTTGGGTTTTGAAATATTTGATTTTTTGGGTTTTGAAATATTTGATTTTTTAGGTTTTGAAACCAGCTCGGGTCTCAATAGCAGGGACCTTCTCGTCTTGCTACGGAATTCCAAGGTTCAGCGCGTGCAGGAAAGGGGACCGCCCGTGATCGGCGTCGACTTTGCTCGACGGTGCTTCTGCTGAGGCCATATCCGGGGTGGGATTCATTCCTTGGGAAAGTAAAAAAGATTGAGTAGGGAAGCCGACGATAGGTGTAGAGGTTTTTAGGGCTTGAGTTCTTTCCCGGGACCCCCCTTTTCTCAAGGAATCTGGTCTGTTGCGCCGGGGCTTTGTATCCGCCATCGAACCTTCACCCGCTCTAGGCACGCATGCGACCGGGCTCATAACGTCCCGCGGGGAAACTGTACTGCCACTCTTGCCATGCCTAGCCGCATTTTTCGGGGATTCAGGGAGCTTCGAGCTTTGTGCTTTCGGCTTTTGCCCCTGTTCTTTCTTTTTCTTCTTCTTTTTTTTGTTTTTGTTTGCTTTCCTTTTCCTTCTCTTTCTTTCCTTTTTTTTTCTTCTTTTGCGGAGTGAGGTCTTAACGGATTGCCCCTATTTGAGACCTTTTTCTTTTGACGGGGAACCTGGGTCAGTTCTCGCCCCCTTATTCACCACTTGCGCCTTATCTTCAACCGAGAGAGAGGAAATGCAAGGATTTCCACCATCCCCGAGCATGGCCAAAGGAGAAACGGTGTTGGATAGCATGAGAGAATACCGCACCACGGGGTTGTGTAGTGTGTGAGATGCTGAACCTGGGTCCTCCTTTCGCAATTTGGTGGGGTATGCCCTGCCATCGAGCCGTTCACTGGTTTTATTTTTATGGATGAAAACGCTTTAAATACAGCCCATTCCACGGGTTCGGCAATTCCTCCCCCTCCGAGTTAATTAGACGATACGCATTGCCAGGATAAGCTTCTTTAATTACGAAGGGCCCTTCCCAGTTGGGTTGCAACTTAGACCTGGGACCTGCGGACCTGATGAATTTGCGTTTTAAAACCATATTCCCCACTTGAAATTTTCTTTCGATGACCTTCTTTTGAAAATATCGCGAGACCCGCTTTTGATATACTGAAACATGATTGGCCGCATTTAACCTCTTCTCGTCTAAGAGTTCCAGTTGGACTAGCAATGCCTCTCGATGTTCGTCGAGATTAAGTTCCTTATCCAACTGCACCCTTAGGGAAGGGATTAGAATTTCATACGGGAGCACCGCTTCCATTCCGTAAGTGAGGGCAAAGGGAGTCTGCCCCGTGGGAGTGCGGACGGAGGTGCGGTAGGCCCATAGAGCTTCTATCAATTTGTCGGCCCAATCAGCAAATTTATGTGATTCGCATGTTTTCTTGATAATTTTGAGAAGGGTCTTATTCGTGGCCTCAGCCTGGCCATTACCTTGGGGGTAGTATGGTGATGAATGATGCAAAACTATATTGAATTTCTTACAGAGGTCCTGGAGCTCTTGTGAGATGAATTGAGGTCCGTTGTCGGTGACGATGCTGCTTGGCACTCCGAATCGTGAGATAATGTTCTTCATGATGAAGCGGCATACTGTGGTGGCTTTGATTTCTGCATAAGCCTCAGCCTCGGCCCACTTGGTGAAGTATTCTGTAGCCGTCAGAATGAAGGATTTCTGTTTAATCGCAGAGTTCGGATCACCGAGGGGCCCGATGATGTCGAAGGCCCACATAGAAAACGGCCAGGGGGCCGTAACAGGATGGAGGGAAGAGGCCGGAGCGTGGATTTTGTCGGCATGGATTTGGCACTGAAGACACCTACGGACATAGGTGGAGCAATCTTCCTCTAGGGTTGGCCAGTAATAGCCCTGCCTAAGAATCTTCTTTGCCAGGGCCTGTCCATTCACATGCCCTCCACACTCGCTAGAGTGGGCTGCTTCCACAACCTTCCAAGCTTCTTCGTCATCTAGGCACCTCATTAGGACTCCATTCAGGGCCCGCCTATACAATTCACCGGCGATGATCGTGTACCTGGCGGCGACTCTTCTAATGGCTTTTCGCTGTTCAGCGTTGGCCGTTTCCGGAAATGTGCCATCCTTGCAGTATTGCTCGATCTCATAAAACCACGGCAATTCTTCCTCTTCAATGATCTCCTCGAGCTCAGTTAACGAAACCTCTTTTATTTCCTCCCTTTCTACTTTCTTCTCTACGGACATCCTAAGGTTGTTGAACCAGGGATCCTGCAGGGAAGGGACGTCTAGCCTTTGGACCACAATGGTCTCGGTGGCGCGACTTAGGGGGAGTGATAGAGAAGAGGCGAGAGACGCGAGGGCATCGGCCAAGATATTCTGAGAGCGAGGAGTATGAATATAGACGAGCTTCCTAAATTGCCGGGCCAAGAGTGTGACCAGATCTTGGTAGGGTTTGAGTTTAGGATCACGGGTGCGGTAGGTTGACAAAACTTGACGCAGCACCAGCTGGGAGTCTCCTATGATGTTTAGGTATCGCGCACCCAAGATGTAGGCGTGCTTCAGACCGGCAAGGAGAGCCTCATACTCGGCTATATTGTTGGTGGCGGGAAACGAGAGTTGATATGCCACGGGGATGGTTACCCCTTCTGGAGTAAGGAGAACGGCGCCGACTCCGCTGCCCTGGGAATTAAGGGCACCATCGAAGTGAAGGGACCAGAAAGGAAGATGAGTGACTACCGCCAGGTGTTCATCGGGGAATTCATCCTGAATGGAATCAGTGCGAGGGATAGGAGAATGGGCTAGGTGTTCGGCAATAGCATATCCTTTGATTGCTTTCTGCACGATGAAGGTGATGTCGAACTGGGAGAGAAAACTTTGCCAGCGAGCTAGCCGATTAGAAAGGACCGGCTTTTCCAACAGATAACGAATGGGGTCCATTCTAGAGATGAGCCTGACCTCGTGGGCGAGAAAGTAGTGTTTAAGCTTCTGCGCTACCCATACTAGTGCTGCACAGGTTTTCTCCATAGCAGTGTACTTGGATTCAGCAGGATTAAATAACCTTGAGAGATAGTACGCCGCCCTCTCTCTTCCTTCATCATCAACCTGTGCCAAAACAGCTCCTAGGGAGTCCTCAATTACAGAAATGTACAGGATCAGGGGTTTCCCGGGGACAGGTGGTTGTAGAACCGGGGGATTAGAGAGGTACACCTTGAGTTCCTCATAGGCCTTTTGACATTGTTCATTCCATTCGAATTTCGCGCCGGCCTTTAACAGGTCATAAAACGGGCGGCATCTTTGCGAATGCTGAGATATGAATCTCCTGATAAATTGCAAACGCCTGATCAAACCTCGAAGCTCAGTGACGTTCTTCGGCGGTGGCATTTCCATGACGGCCTTTGCCTTGTTTGGATCGATCTGAATCCCCCGTTTACTAACTATAAACCCAAGCAATTTCCCTGATGCAACTCCGAACACACATTTCTTTGGATTCATCTTTAACTTGTATTCCCTAGCCCTTTGCAATACCTTGGCTAGAATGGCGGGGTGCTCTTCCTGTGACCTCGATTTGACTAGGATATCATCCACATAAGCTTCTAAATAAACGTGCATCATATCGTGGAAGATAGCCATCATCGCCCTTTGGTAGGTGGCACCTGCATTTTTCAACCCAAATGGCATGACGACGTAGCAGTACGTGCCCCATGGTGTGGTGAACGAGGTCTTTTCTTGATCTTCCGGAGCCAAAAGGATTTGGTTATACCCCGAGTAGCCATCCATGAAGGAGAGGGCTTCGTACCCAGCTGTATTATCGACCAAGACGTCGATGTGAGGAAGTGGAAAGTCATCTTTCGGACATGCCTTGTTTAAGTCCCTGAAGTCGATACAGATTCGAATTTTACCATCCTTCTTCATCACCGGGACTATATTCGCCACCCATTGTGGATACAGCACCACTCTAATGAACCGGGCCTTGTGCAATTTATCGACTTCCTCCTTAATCCTTAAGGCCATTTGCGGGTGGAATCTCCTTGCCTTCTGTTTAACGGGCGTTGCCCCTGGTTTGAGAATCAGCCTGTGTTCAACCAAGGCGGGGTCAAGGCCTGGCATGTCCTCGTAGGACCAGGCGAAAGAATCGCTGTACTCCCTCAAGACTTCGACCAATTCCTTTTCGACTTGAGGAGGGAGATTGGCGGAAATAAGTATGGGCCTGGGGTCCTCTATTGTTCCGAGGTTAATCTCCTTAGTGGATTCATCTACTGCCACGGAGGGTTCGTCGAACTTTTTTAAGCCTTGGGCATATAGGTCGGCAGTGTCGTCCACTTCATCTTCCTCATCATCAGCTGGGTCTTTCTCATTCACAATTTCATATACCCCTAATCCATCCTTGCTCCATACCTCCTCAGCTCTCTCATCATCTTCCAAGACAATCGCGGTCTCTACAAATTCCGGGCACTTTAATAGAGCATGACATCTTCCAGCCAAATCTTGTAGAAACCTATCAGGAATGGTTTTGAAGGGGTGCGACATGGCAGGTGCCGCAGACGTGGGTGGGCTGACAGAACTTGAACTAGACTCTACCCTGATTGACTCGACCATCCTAGAAGACTCAATACACTGTACATCTAACCTAGGGGAGCAGAAATCTACCGGAAAAGAAACAGGGGTCTCGTGCCCCTGGGAATCTGGGTAGAACATAGCGTAATCTTCCATGGAGACCTCCGTTTTGAGATTGGCGTTTTTTTTGGAGGTCGGAAGTGATCACACAACAGGAGGAAGAAGGCGGAGGGGGAGGCAGTTGCATGGGAAACAATTCTGGGAAAATGCAGTCAAAGAAAGGGTCAGAAGACTTAAACCACATTTCATGGAGCTGAGCTCCTGGAGGAGGAGGAGTGAATAGGGTTGATAAATCAATGGGCGGGCAGCGCCCGCAAGCACATGGAACGAATAAAACTTCGGGTCTCTCTGCAAAGTACGGGTCGACCAGGAGTGGAGGGGAACGGGGAACAGAATCCCGTTGTTGAAACCAGGAAGCGAGACGGGATGGGGACATAGAATAAGTAGTGATGGAGCTCCCCGTCTTCCGGGGCCCCTGGCGGGCCAATGGCATCGGGGGGCGCCTTACCAACTGCGTCTCCCTTTTCTTCGGGTCACCCTCTTCTTTATAAAACATCTTTGCAAAGCAATTGGCAAAGTCTTCCAAGTCGCCGGCTAACCCCGACGGTGGTGGTGGAGGATCGGCAACAGCACAAGCTTCATCTATCTTTTCTTCAAGGCGGGATGGCGAGGTTTTCAAGGTGCCAGGCTGCAACGGACCCTTCACGAAATGTTGCCGGTAATCCCAGGTCAACGGCCCAGAGTCCCCAAGCATCGACATGGAGGATTCATGGTAGCCGAGGCCCCGACGGCCCATCTTCCTTCCCCTGGGAACGGGGTTGGTTCGGCCTTGCAGCTGTGCGCCGAGCCCTCGGCCTGGCTGATAGCCCAATTTCAGAATTATGTGCCACCCTTTGGAGTCTCTCATCTTGGGTTTTACTTTCACATTGACTGGTGCAGCGGTGGGTTTGCGCGATGCATACGCCCATGAATAGTTCAAGTCCATGACAGATAAAACAGGTCTGTTGCTCGGCCATAGTGTGGGCAGGATCTTGGCTGCTATGGCGTCAACGTTTTGAATTGTGGAAACACTTTTCACCTTGACCACTCGCCCCTGGAATGGGAACTTCAGACACTGGTGGGCAGTTGAGGGGACGGCGTTCAAACCATTTAACCATGGACGACCCAGAATGGCTTTGAACATTGGGTCTATGTCCAACACATAAAATTCTACATCCATCACCAAGGGCCCTAGCTCGGCCTGCACAGTTACTACCCCGTGACAAGCACGTCTGGAGTTATCATATGCGGCTATCGTGGTTGGTGTCGGCTTGAGCATGTCCTCTGATATATTACAAGCACGAAGGGTACTCAATGGGCAGACATTTATTGACGCCCCTGTATCCACAAGGGCGGATTCCACGATCGTCTTGTTTAAAGAGATGGTAATACATAATGGCATCTGGCGCGCCTCAGGAGGAGCTAATTCTGACTCAGCAAATGCAATAGATGGCCCCTTGGTGATCGTGGCCAAAACCGCAGGCAGGCTATCCACCGCCACATCCTCGCTCACCATAACCTTCTGTAGGAAGATTTTCAGGGCATCTTGGTGGAGCGGCGACCTCTTGATCAACTCTAATATTGAGATTTTGGCCGGCAGCCGGTCTAAATGCTGTAACAAGTCATATCTTGTGCCCGGCACCGGATCTATCTCCTCTGGTTCAACTGTAGGGGAGGAAGCTGCAGGGTTCGGTGCAGATGCACCTGAGGAAGGAAACATCCTCTGGAAAGGACGCCCGCTCTGAAGGGCGCATTGTGATGCTTGCACGGCCTGGACTGGACCCCCGCTTGGCCTGGTGGGGTAGGCGGATGGCGTGGAGATGGGGGTGAGGATGACAGGAATAGGCTTAATGGGCCCTGGTGGAGGGGACACTGGCGAAGGGTTAAGCTTAGGGGGGATGATGGGAGGCACGGCAGGTGGTGGTGATAGGACGGATGGAGTAGGGGGGAATGTGGAGGGCCTAAGAGGTGACGCGGTGGAAGTGACGAGCGGTGTAGCGGCGGGTCTAAGGATGGAGGGGATGGCTGGCGCGGGAGAGTAGTGGTGGTGTAAGGCCAAGAGATGGGCGGGGGTCTCATCATCGAACGTCCATCCAGCGTTGGGGGCTGGGTGTTGGACCGCATTCACTTGTGCTGGGGCCGGTGCCGGCGGTTGCTGCTGTTGCTGGGGAGCGGGCTGATGCATTGGCATGGGATTTTGATGGATCCCAAGGTCTTGCTGCTGCGGTGGGGGCTGCGGTTGCTGCTGCTGGGGCCCCCGCCTGTTGCGGCCTGGCCTGTCTCTGCCTCTGCTTGATATCCTCAATTAGTTGGTGCATCTGGGCCCAATCAATTCTCTGGCCCTCATGCAGATCATACACCAAGTCTCTGAATTGATAACATCGCTCTATTGTGTGCCCCGGCTGCCGATGGAATATACAATATCGGGACTGGTCGGCAGCCGGATTCCAGTTCGGGCGCTCAGGCGGCAACTGAAGGTCACCAGTATACATTAGAGCAGAGAAAACATCTGACAAGGTTTCCGGAAGAGGGGGGTAATGAGCCCTCTTTGGAGCTGGTCGAGCAGAGCCGTAGGCGGGGGGCGGAGGAACATTATTGTATTGCGGGGGCCGTTGAGGCTGTTGGGATGGCGGAGGCGCCTGTGGAGGGTATTGCGGGACTTGGAAGGCAGGCTGGGGAGCTTGCGGGGCAGCGAACTGGGGGTTACGCTGAGATGGTGGGAAGCGGGGTGGAGCGGCGTGTTGGGGGAACTGAACGGCCTGAACTTGCTCGTTAATTTGTACCCCCTCAGTGACGGGGCCCTGGGATTTCTTAGTGGCCTTGGGCTTCTGGGCCTCGAACAGAGAATGGATGGGGGAATCTTTAAATTGGGTTTGAATAAACCTAGCCCTGCTGTATAGTTGGTGCATGTTTGAAATGTCATTCATTGCCAGAATGTTTCTGAAAGTTGGCGTAGCGTTGGAAATCAACAATTTTACTTTTTCCTCTTCCGGAATCTGCCCGGGCACCCGCGAGGCCATCTGTCTCCAGCGATCTGCATAAGTGGCGAAGTCTTCCTCCGGCTTCATCTTCTCCGCCACCAGGTCAGTGAAAGAATACTCGGGTCCGACCCGATCTTGAAACCTCTGTATGAACCTCTCCTTGACAGTCTTAAAATTCTCAGCCTCCTCTAGAGGCAGGGTATAAAACCATTCCAGCGCGACCCCCTCCAGGGACCGACGGAACAAATAAGCCATCAAGCGATCATCCTGTTGGAACTGCGCAGACTCGTACAAGAACTCCCGGACATGGATGAACGGGTTACCATTCCCATCATATTTGCGGTACACGGGGAGCTCCGACTGGGAAGGAAAACGTAGGTCCCTGAAGTTTGGGATAGGGACATCGACAAGAGATTGCGGGCCAACCCGCTTGTGGAGGAGATCAATTTGTTGCTGCATAGCAGCCCACTTGTCAAGGATTTCTCGTTCCCGGGAAGGAGGGGGAGGAGCAAGAGGAGTAGCACCCGGATAGGCGACCAAAGGATAAACTGACGAAGGAGGCGGCCCATAAGAGGGGTAATGGGCCGAGGACGGGCCCATATCCGCATGAGTGACCTGAGCCGCCCCCGGCTGTGACCTAGCGAAGTCCGCCGGGGCCATGAGGGCCTGAGGCGATGGGGAAATTGTAGGGTATGGCTCAAGATAAGGAACAGAGGGGATCGGGGATTTCCCTTTATCCAGTTGCTGATGGACCGATGTGGATGCCTGGCCCATTTCCATATTGGGATAGCGAAAATTCTAAGGGCGCACTGGAGTAAGGTCAATGGGAGCCGCAGAGGTGGTCCCGACCACAGGAGCTGAAGTGGTGACATGGGCCGTGGCATGAGCCAGAGCTGAGGCCGGGGCATCGCCCCCTTGCAAAGCTTGCCTGATGAGATGGAGTTGGGTGGGGTCCAACTGGGCCATCATGTCGAGGATCGTACTGGCTGAATTCTGATTGGACAGGTTTGGAAAAGAGGGTCGGGGACCCTCGCCAAGAGAGGTCGGGAGTGAAGGGGCCGTCCCCTCTCCCCCTTGCAAATGGGTGACCCTAGGTGGGTCCTCAAGGAGACCACGAGGAAGGGAGTCCTCATGGGCCGCAGAGAAATCGTAAGACGACATGGAAGAAGAAGCAGAATCGAACAAGGGGTTGGAGTAGGAATGGAAATAAGAATCAACCCTAGGCAGTGATCGTGGGGGCAGAAGGCAGTCCCACATACACCAAGACACTTGATACTAGAACAAGCAACACTAAATCAATCAAATCTACCAAGCAAATAGTAAGCATATAATGGAGCGAGATGAGAGTAGAATCACTCGATAATGCAATCAAGTTCTTAAAATGATGCTCGTCGGTTTCTTATATCTTCAGGTTTGAACCTTAGTGGATTAATAAAAATGTCAATTCTCTCGACCACTAGGTACCTGACTAGGATGAGAACGAGGAGCCGTGTGACTCTATTGGGATCTCTCACTCGCGGATGCAACCTTAGACGGGGGTGGATACGGTACAACCTGCCCGGCGTCCGTGTGGGAATCCACGGCTCACGGGGGCTTACGGAGGTCCTCAGCAAGGTCCCTAGTCGGCTCCAAGGAATATGGAGACGAGAGGAAACCCTACCTCGGTAGGAATGCAACTAATATGTGAAAATATCGATGCTCCTATGCGCACCGGAGTGCATGCACAAACTAGCCTAGCAGCTATCAATCAATGAGCAAATATACACATGAATACCAAAAGCATGGTGATGCAATAATAATAAGATAGCAGGGGGAGCCAACGAACAGCACCAGGAGCAATATGTATATCAGCCAAAACACTAAGCAAGACGACAGAAATGCACTGCGACAGGAGATGTGCGGTCCTCCTCTGACCGCTCTAAGTACTGAGACGGTCCAATTTCAGCCGTAATGCATAGGCAGAAAATGCAAGGGACATACCAGACAGACGGCTTATTGTCAACCGCACTCGTGTTTGAACCGCCGCCTCACAGCCGTGTATCTGCCACCAAAAAGTACGGCGTACCTGTGCCTGGGTGCGGGACGGCTGTGTGAAAGCCGCACAAAGAGATGGACGGCGTCCAGGGAGCCGTCTGCAACAGGAAAGGCCGGTGTAGATGAACTTGAAGGCAGAGTATATGAACGGCGTATGATCAACCGCGCTGATGGTTAGACGGCTCTGGAAGAACCGCGTGTGAGCCAGAGGACAGAAACCGTCTCCTACCTGTAAATCACTCCAAGAAGAAAACCTTGACACGACTAAGAAGGGTCAGCAACTCAAAAGCACGATGGGCACTAGGCGTCCCACCGTGATCGCCACAAAAGGGGGTGTAGATATATATTTCCTCTCTTCGCTCTCTCTCTCTCTTCACTAAAGAGGTCAAAAACACGCCAAGTGCATGAACAAATGAGAGACATAAGAGGAAATAGGGAATGAAGCAAAGTACCGTGATCGCCACCAAGATACCGTACGCGACAGGCACGCCGTACCTTGGAAAATGGGGAGACACTCGCCTTAGTGCAGCGCTGGGGATGAACGGCTCGGTTAGGACCGCTCTGGGATGAGCGGTCTCACGATAGACCGCCCTGGGACGCTGCGAGGGACGCGGGAGGAACTGTTGCAGTGAGATGGACGGCGCCTGAGGGACCGCACTCCAGTGAAGGATGGTTGTCTGCGCACCGCTCGAAACGTTGAACGGCTGGAGGATGACCGCTCAAGACCTTCACTCAGCAAGTTGAGAAGGGTTCGACCTCCACCCTCTCCGGCCGGCCAGAGGGGATGGGCCTCGTGCTGATTAGATGCTGACCTGCGAAGCAACGTAGAGACACAAAAAGAGACACCCAAATTAGACCTTAATGATGCGGTACATGTCCAAATGAGAGGAATTAAGCACGAACAAATGAAAAGGGAAGTACCTGGGGGGTTTTAAACCCCTAGGGTGACAAAAAACGGGATGGTTGTATGCATGTTATGAGAAGGAGGGGGGGTACGCAGGTGAGAAATAAAGCATGCAATGAAAGAACATGACAAAACTTATGAACGAAAAAACTACGAAGACTGGGCTACTCCCTTGACCGGAGGCTCATGCAGACGTAGAGAGCCTCCCTCCTTGGTGCTGGGTCGCTCAAGAGTGCGGCAGGGCTTCGCCGTCGACCAAAAATCTCCCCCCTTTCGACGTCCGGCCAATAGGGTCTATTTATAGAGCCTAGAAAGCCAACCTCGAAATTAGGGTTTAGAGCCATTTTCGGGATGAAATTATTGAAGATAAATCGTAGATAATACCATCATCTCTCATCCAGTCAAAACGGCACTTAAAATGGTTGATTATCCACGGAGATATCGATAAAAGAAGTTGGGGATAAAACCATAAAAAAAAGGATTAAAATCTGTTAAAATCGAGCAACCGACAGGATGAACGGTCTTACGATAGACCGCTCAACCAAGTGGGCGATTACATACTAACCGTCCATACCCGTCGGTGGAAATTCAAATAAACAGCAAATAATCCCAATTATCCCTCGAACTGGCCGAAACGTCCGCCGTGGGACCCTCACTGTATGAACGGTTGTATAAAGACCGTTTTATCGTAGAGCGGCACAAACGCGACCGTTTTATCCTGTCGGTGATAATTCAAGATAATTGGATAATTATCTGAGAAAACGGGCGCGCGTAGGACTCTGAGATATAGGCGGTTGTAATAGGCCCGTCCATGAGCTTGAACGATCCTTATCACACCGCACAAAATCCTGTCGGTGAATACTCAGAAAATCCTCAGAAATTAGCCAAAATGTATGAACGGTCTGGTATCAACCGCCCTAGTCTTGAACGGCTGATGTGGGACCGTTCATGATCTTGGATACCTCATGTTTATAAAACAATTCAATTAATCAAAGCCAAGGTCCGATAAGCCTTAAATGGATACGACCTTTACCAAGGAGGGAGGTTACATATAAAAATGGGCCCAAGATGTGCCACAAAAAATGGCCCAACAGATAATGGACAACTTAGGGCATCAATCAATGGAAGTAAGAGAAACGGCTCAACTTATCGGTATAAAACGGGTGTCAACAAGCGCCTGCCTTCATCTAAGGCTTATGAAGCCTTTGTATTCATTAAGTCTATACACTGCGTTGTGCATACTTTACATTGCTTTCGCCTTCACAGTAAAGTATATACAATGCAATGCATAAACTTAGAACTGATGACTTTGTTTCATCTGTCTGACAAGGACTGAAGAGGCTAATGAACCCCTTAAAGCAAGAGGGCTGAAGCCATCCAATTTCTACTGTTGGAACACACCAATGCGTCAACGCCTTGATCAAGTAGCGTGGATGCAGCAGTTCAAGTATCCCTTATTGCAGCCTCTGGAATACTTTGGCAGCATCGACAATGCATACTCCAATGCGTCAACGCAGCAGTGGAGCAGCGTCGACGCAACAGTTAAAAAAGGCTAGGCTGGTTGCTCACTAGAACGCATCAATGCGTTAACGCCATTGATTGAGAGCGTCGACGCAGCATGCCCATCTGCTGAAGACTTGATCACTGGATCACCGTTGCGTCAACGCAGCAGGCTGATGGAGTCGATGCAGCAGTTAAAAAGGTTGAAGATCTCTGAAGGCTGCGTCAACCCTTTGGAGCAAGTGTGTTGACGCCACCTCAACTCCAGTTGCTGAGCGTACTGATGAATGGGCACGTGACCTGAAGCTGGCACCTGACACGTGATCCGAGGTGGTGCTGAGCACGTGATCTGAGGAGGAATCTTCTGGACGGAAGGCGTGGGAAGCACACGCCCTATCTCCCTACTGCTGCTGGTATATATTGGAGCCTTCGTCTTCAGATGGAGGCTGATCATGATCGAAGCCAGAGAGCAGAAGCAGAGAGAAAGAAAAAGGCAGAGTGAAAAGAAGCTGTCGATCCAGCACAAGAGAGGAAAGAAAAGAGAGAGAAGAGAAGAGCAGAGAGTAAGAGATTAGCGAAAGAAGAAGAGAAGTGCAGAGAGAAAGAAAAAGGAAGAAAGAGATCGTGAGAAGAAGAGACTGAGAGAGGTTGTTTGAAGATCTGTCTTTACTGAACCGTGGATCAAATCCAGGCCAGTCAGCTCTTTAAGAGCCACATTGTGTTTTACGTTTACAGCTTTCCGACTACTGTTATCTTGTCTTTCGTTTTCCTTTTTACACTTTCTTTCAAGCTGTTAGTCAGCGGTTTGCAGAGGAGGACTCCTCTGGACAGCAAGCTGTGTTACTCAGCGGGCAGTGGAGGTTTCCACTGGACGGGTAAGCTGTAATCCCTAGCGGTTGCAGTGGTGGATTCCACTGGACGGCAAGTTGTGAGGCCCAGCGATTGTAGGCTAAGCTGTATTGCCCAGCGGACGCAAGCTGTGTTGCGCAGTAGTAATCCACACTCGAATTTGAGTGTGGGGTGGATGTAGGTCTGCTGGACCGAACCACCTAAAACCCATTGTGTAGTGGTTTGAATTCTTGTGTGGTTGGCGCTAGATGAATGCTTAGGGGCGCTTTGGTTTGATGTTCTATAAGTGTTCATCTATTTGCTGCGCACACTATATGTTTGACTGTGGGTTGATCTCTTTTTTCTGATTTCGCTAGATGAATGTAAAGGGAGCCTCAATTGGGTTTTATGTCTGAATGCTTTAAGGCACAAGCTCCGTTGAATTGATTCAGTCTACTGTTTAGACTTGCTTAGGTTCGCTCTATATATATCTGTAATAGTTTTTTAATTCCGAATCTCTGATTGCTTTATCTTTTAATTGGGCGAAATTTTTATAGGCTATATTCATTCACCCCCCCCCCTCTGAATACTTGCACCGAACTCAACACTTGGTATCAGAGAGGTCTCTGACTTAACAGATCTAACAATTTGCAGAGGATCTTGCTATTTGTTTGGTGCATTTCAGAGTGCGTTCTGTATTCGTATTTTAGCTTCACTGATTTAGTGCATTACGTTGCTCATCTGTTCTAGCGCATTTCTCATCGATTGCTTTGTGTTCTGAATTTGTCTGCTATCTGATTTGATGGCTAATATTCCAATGTTCAGAGGTGATAACTTCGATTCTTGGTTAGACAAAGTTCATCGGTATGTGGAATCAATTGATCCTAATCTCTGGAAGGTAATGAATCACGGTCCATACAACTTATCAAGAGATAAATCTAGATGGACTGAGAAGGATAAATTGAAATATTCTGTCAACACCAGAGCTGTAGTTTTATTAAATGAATCAATTGACAGATCTCTAATTGAATGCATTTCTTCTTGCAGGTCTGCCAAAGACATTTTGGAAAAACTAAAGTTAATCAGCAATCACAGCAAGTGCTTAATGGCTGATCGTAGAAATGCTGATGATGAAACTTCATCCGAGGTAAGCTCTGAATCAGAAGGATACTCCTTCGATGAATTGATAGAGATGTATGAAAATTTGTTAGAAGTTTCCAAGAAATTGAAATCTGAAAATAAAAAATTGAAAAAGAAATGTGATAGAATAAATCTAAAAGAGTCCTGTGAAAACTATCCAAATATGAAAAAGTCTTATGATGCTTGCATGCTAGATGTTCAGAACCTTAAGAAACAAAATGGTTCTCTAAAAATTGAAAAACAAACATGGTTGGATAAAATGTCAGAAATAGAGAATCAGTTGAATGATAAGAAAAAGGAGCATCTAAAAGGCATGCAGGAATTCACTCAAGTTAATTCTAAATTGGATAAACTAAAACTTGAGAATGAAGAATTTCAAAAGAAAATTGAAAATCTTATGGGTAGAATAAATGAAATCAATGGGGAGGCTTCACATTCTTCTTTTGCTGAATTAACCTGCCATATGTGCTCAGCTCTAAGAGAACAAAATGAAGATCTTTATAGTGAGAATGAATGGCTGAGTAAACAAATTATCTCGCTTAAAGAGGATCACAAAAACTTGGTGGCTGAGAAAATTAGAGTGGAGGAAAGAGAAGAGGAATTAATTGAAAAACTGGAGCTAATGTCTGGAAGAGAGAGATGTGAGGGTAATGAATTTCAGGCTAGAGATATTGAGGAAGAGAACACTGAATTAAAAGCTGAAGTTGAAAAACTGAAGTGGTTAAACACTGGCTTGTCTGAAAGACTTCTCACCACAGAAAAAGGAAAAGATGTCTATGATGAAAATTCAAAAATTTTGAACAGCCTAGAACAAGAAATTGAGAAGTATAAAACTACAAACCAAGTTCAAAGCGAATGTGTTAATTGCCGTGAACAGGAAATAGCCAATTATGAACTTCACATAACACCTTTGGAAAATAAGATTCAGGATCTAGAAAATTTGGCATCCAACTCTACTAAGAATGAAAGAAAAGTAAAAACTGTTGTGAAAAGGAAGGATGACAATTTAAGAAAGGGGACAAGCTGTAGTCCTGATGTTAAGGAAATTTCTAAAAAATCAGCTATATGCTACTTTTGTGAAAGGCTCTAATGTAGCTGGTACTTCAAGGCAATCCCCAAAACAAAATGAAAATCAGAAATCACCTTCAAAATCTATTTTTCAGTTCAAAGCCCAGAAAATAGAAAAACAAACAAAACCTGTTAAGGATAATCAGAAATTGAAAAGAAAGAGTCAAATAAAGAAGGTAAAGACTATTCCTGCTCATGAACAGAAATCTGCTAGCTCGGTTGAGTATGATGGTGTACACACTGTTCATGCTTCTTATACTCATTCACATGCATCTAGGAACTCATATGATAGAAACCATGCTCCTAGGAAATCTGATGCCTCTTGCTACTACTGTGGTAGGCATGGTCATTATATGGATGACTGCAGTGTGATGAAATGTGATGATATGATGCACGATAAAATATTTTCAAATAATCATCACCACCCCAAAAGAAACATGTCTTCTTCAAACCAACATATCATTTGTTATAATTGTAACAAACGTGGTCATAAAGCTGTTGAGTGTTGGTTTAGGCCTTCATGGGGATTTACTGGCTCAAGAGGTAAGCACCCAAGGTGCTTTGAATGTGGTAAGTATGGGCATGCAGTCAAGGACTATTGGTATGCTCAGGGAAATCATTTTACTTCACAATTTGTTGAATTCCCTTCAAATAGAAATTCTTTTGGCAGAAATAAATCTGTTTTTAAAGGAAAGACACCTGTATGCTTTGAATGTGGAAAACCTGGCCACCGAGCTTCTGAATGCTGGTGGGCAGGTAATGGTAAGTCAAAATTTCATGCATATAACAGAACATTTAATGCTTATGGTCATAGGTCTCATGCTCCTATTGAGAAGCATCATAGGACCAGACAATCTGTTGTTTCATGTTATTATTGTGGAAATTTTGGACATTCCATGTCTGATTGTTCTTTTATGGAATTTGATGATAATGTTGCAAAAAGAATGTTTAGAACACCTGATAGGGGTAGTACAGGACCCAAGAGTCTTGGGTCCTGCAAGATCATATTGATTGATGTGTTGTAGGTGTGCCTTGGTGAGAGAAATAAAGGGGGTAATTTAGCCAAGGCACTTAAAAAGGAAGCTCCAGGATTCTACATTTCAGGTTAGTTCTGAACTTGTCTTTAAATTTCATCATCTGAAAATGTTGATTTGTCTGTTTGATATCTGAAATTGTTGAACTGTTCGTTTGATGTCTGATACTCTCTTCATGTCTAGCTGATCAGTCTGCATTCCAGACTCAGCTACTGAGTTTTACTTTGCACATATCTGATGCTCTTCTCTCACTGATTATTGCACTGAATAAATAGGCTGATAGATGCTCTGCACAATCATTTTTAGAGTCAATGCATGTGTCTTGTGTCAATGCATTGCATGCTTGATTACATACTTGGACTGAGCTTGAATGGGTCAGTTAGTGCATACAGTCAATGCATGTGTCTAGTACTTGCATATATCATCTGCATGACTGTCAATGAAATTGATCAATACATAAAGGACTGATTTGCATAACTGTCATTTGCCTATTGTCGTAGACTGCATGTTTTTCAATGCATAATAGGGCTGCTTTGCACTGCATTATCATTTGCTTATAACTTGGATGCATAAATCTGAATTGATTGCATACTTGTCTCATGTATCCTTGGTGCATAGTCTGCATGTAGGACAGTATATTGCATAGCATATCTCTTGCATCATGATGTCAGGGGGAGCTGAGAGTTCTATTCAATTCATTGAATCCTATTCACTTCTCTGTGTTCTCATTCAAATAATTCATATTCCTTGACATCAGTTGCTCATTGAACCATGTCGCCAATTGCTATCCTTTCCCCATCATTTTTACTAAACAACAGCTTTGCATCTAGTTTAGTACATTGAATGGTGACTATTGCAATTGTTCACTTATAAGAATCACACTTACAAATTGAAAGGAACTAAAGGTTTAACCTTTATAAATTGAAGAGTTAAGTGTCTGCACTTCAGAATTTGAGATAAAGGAAAAATTTTATAGCTCTTAATTTTTGTCTCATGGTAAGATTAGAAAAAGTTTTTGTAATGCCTAATGTGTTGATCTGAAAATTTTTAGAAAAGGTGAATAAGAGTGTGTACTGTTTTTCAAACAATCACTCTAAAAGAGATAAGGGCAGCAGTAAATAAGATCATAAATGCTATAAACTGAACATAGTGACAGAGCAATGGCTGAATTGCACTGAGAAATTGTGAGCTCCTCCAATGAAGCAGGAGAACTCATAGTCATGAAGTGTTTCAGAATATCTCTGTTCAAAGGGTCAAATCTATAGGGGGAGTTCTCACTAAGTAACTGGGGGTACTGGCCTCTAATCAAGGTGTACCCTTAATGTCAAAAGTGAAGACTATTCTTTGTGGGTTTTGATCTGAAATAGGTCTAGTAGTTTATGCCTAATAACTGGGGGTACCTGCCTCTGATCAAGGTGTACACTTAATGTCAACAGCATAAATGCCACTGATCTATTTACTTAGTTCAGGTTCTGAAAAATTCAAAAGTGAAAATCAAACTGCTGTAACCTTTCAAAAAAATCAAAAGTCAATGAGTGAAAATTATTTTTATCAATACATGTTCAAGTTGCCTCTCTTGAATTTCCTTGTTTAATCACAAAAGGGTATTATTTCTGACTTATCTATTAATTCCATGTGCCCTAGATTCATTGCTATAAATGGAATCAATAAACTCTTGTTCAGGGGTCAAATGTTTTACTCTAGATTTATCACTGTTAAACCAGAATTTTTGTCAAAATTGTATGTTGCTGATTCTTATACTTTAACAGTTGTTTATAATCATGCTTCCTTTCTGAACCTATGATTCAGCTGTTGTCAAGTGACCCTCCTACCTTCTCTACCTTGTTTATCTGTTCATATTCCTTCTCGAAGGGGGAGCATTTATTTAGGGGGAGAAAAAATTCAGGAGGAGTCATACCTTCAGGGGGAGTTTATTGCTCTAGAAGTCACTTGCATGCCTACTGCCATGTTGCACTCATGTTCTTATTGTTCTTCCCTTTTCGATTATGTCAAAGGGGGAGACAATTTTGTGTGTGACTCACGGTCACTGTTTATTGCCATCATCAAAAAGGGGGAGAATGTTGTGCCCCTTAGGCACAAGCATGTGCTATGTTGCTTTGATGATAGCAATGCTATTTGGTTTTGATGATAGCAAGATAGTGAGTGCATTTGAGTGCATTTGATGTTGTATTTTGATGATAGCAATGTTATTGTGTTTTGATGATTGCAAAACAGTCAGTGCATTATGATATTGTGTTTTGAATATGGCTGCTGATATGATTGCATAGGACTATGTCTGATATATAGCATTGAATTCATGAGTTTGCATGAGTATTACATGATGCGTTGACGCATGGGATCATTGCGTCAACTCACTGGTCTGTCCCAGAGCTGGTCTATAAAATGTGTCAACTAGTGCGTCGACGCAGTGGACTCAATGCGTTGACGCATTGGAATTGTTTTGAAAGAGCTCTTGCTTTGCTTCATACATTAGTCTTGAAGTCTGTACAGCCAATGCACTTGCAAAGTTCATACATTGAACTGTGGCTTGCACTGTTCATGATTTGGGTAGTAAAGTCTATACACTACAGGGTAAAGCCCAATGTCTAGGCATTGTTGCATCGCTTGCATTTCAGAGTCTATACATTAGTTTTGTCATGCACATAGACTTCCAAGTCTACACATTCCTGCATTAGTGTGCCTTACGCTTTGTTCATGGCTGAGAGTCTATACACTGGGCTTGAAGTGTACACAATGAGCATCTCATGTAAGTCCATACATTCATAATGCATTGCATTGGCTAAGTATATACAACGTCAGCTCATGCATTGTCTTAGGCTAAGTGTGTACAGCGTCTTAGGCAAAGTCTGTACAGCGTCAACGCATTTCACTGGCTCATGTTACAGCGTCAACGCATTAAGTATGTACACTCGACTCGCCTTTGAATTGGTCAAGTGTGTACACTCCTTCACTGTAGCTTTCACGTTTCAAAGTCTACACATCAGACTACATTATGCATGATTGAGTTGAAGTCTATACAGAGTCTGCATCGTCTTGGTCATTGTCTTACTATTGAAGTATGTACATCGTTTCACTGTTAAAGTCTATACAGACTTCAGCGTCTCATGCAGCGTCTCTGTTGAAGTCAAAGTATGTACAGCCCATTCGCTTGGCAAGTCGATACATCCACAATGGAACTTCGAAGTCTGTACACCGCTTGAGCCTCAACAAGTCTGTACATCGCCTTAAGCGTCTCAAGTCTATTCATTGGCTCAAGCTTCCAAGTCTGTACATTGGTTCAAAGTCTACACAACGCCTCTTTGATTCTAAGTCTTTACATTTGTTTTAAGGCAAAGTCTGTACATTGCCTTTGTGCTTCAAAACCTGTTGATTGAAGAGTCTACACATTGGTTGTTCACACGTTCCTGTAGTCTGAAGTCTCTACATTGCATATAAGCATGAAAGTCTGTACAGCGGGCAAGTGTGTACATCCATCAGTGAACACATCAAGTCTATACACCGTATGTGTTCATCTGATTTTCATGAAGTCTATACATCGCTTGCCTTCATCCGATCATCATGAAGTCTTCACAGCGCCTACCTTCATCTGAGGCTTATGAAGCCTTTGTATTCATTAAGTCTATACACTGCGTTGTGCATACTTTACATTGCTTTCGCCTTCACAACAAAGTCTATACAATGCAATGCATAAACTTAGAACTGATGACTTTGTTTCATCTGTCTGACAGGGACTGAAGAGGCTAATGAACCCCTTAAAGCAAGAGGGCTGAAGCCATCCAATTTCTGCTGCTGGAACACACCAATGCGTCAACGCCTTGATGAAGTAGTGTGGACGCAGAAGTTCAAGTATCCCTTATTGTTGCCTCTGGAATACTTTGGCAGCATCGACAATGCATACTCCAATGCGTCAACGCAGCAGTGGAGCAGCGTCGACGCAACAGTTAAAAAAGGAGGCTGGTTGCTCACTGGAACGCATCAATGCGTTAACGCCATTGATTGAGAGCATCGACACAGCACGCCCATCTGCTGAAGACTTGATCACTGGATCACCGTTGCGTCAACGCAGCAGGCTGATGGAGTCGACGCAGCAGTTAAAAAGGTTGAAGATCTCTTAAGGCTGCGTCAACCCTTTGGAGCAAGTGTGTTAACGCCACCTCAACTCCAGTTGCTGAGCGTACTGATGAATGGGCACGTGACCTGAAGCTGGCACCTGACATGTGATCCGAGGTGGTGCTGAGCACGTGATCCGAGGAGGAATCTTCTGGACGGAAGGTGTGGGAAGCACACGCCCTATCTCCCTACTGCTGCTGGTATATATTGGAGCCTTCATCTTCAGATGGAGGCTGATCGTGATCGAAGCCAGAGAGCAGAAGCAGAGAGAAAGAAAAAGGCAGAGTGAAAAGAAGCTGTCGATCCAGCACAAGAGAGGAAAGAAAAGAGAGAGAAGAGAAGAGCAGAGAGTGAGAGATTAGCGAAAGAAGAAGAGAAGTGCAGAGAGAAAGAAAAAGGAAGAAAGAGATCGTGAGAAGAAGAGACTGAGAGAGGTTGTTTGAAGATCTGTCTTCACTGAACCGTGGATCAAATCCAGGCCAGTCAGCTCTTTAAGAGCCACATTGTGTTTTACGTTTATAGCTTTCCGACTGCTGTTATCTTGTATTTCGTTTTCCTTTTTACACTTTCTTTCAAGCTGTTAGTCAGCGGTTTGCAGAGGAGGACTCCTCTGGACAGCAAGCTGTGTTGCTCAGCGGGCAGTGGAGGTTTCCACTGGACGGGTAAGCTGTAATCCCCAGCGGTTGCAGTGGTGGATTCCACTGGACGACAAGTTGTGAGGCCCAGCGATTGTAGGCTAAGCTGTATTGCCCAGCGGACGCAAGCTATGTTGTGCTGCAGTAATCCACACTCGGGTTTGAGTGTGGGGTGGATGTAGGTCTGCTGGACCGAACCACCTAAAACCCATTGTGTAGTGGTTTGAATTCTTGTGTGGTTGGCGCTAGATGAATGCTTAGGGGCGCTTTGGTTTGATGTTCTATAAGTGTTCATCTATTTGCTACGCACACTATATGTTTGACTGTGGGTTGATCTCTTTTATCTGATTTCGCTAGATGAATGTAAAGGGAGCCTCAATTGGGTTTTATGTCTGAATGCTTTAAGGCACAAGCTCCGTTGAATTGATTCAGTCTACTGTTTAGACTTGCTTAGGTTCGCTCTATATATATCTGCAATAGTTTTTTAATTCCGAATCTCTGATTGCTTTAGATTTTAATTGGGCGAAATTTTTATAGGCTATATTCATTCACCCCCCCCCCTCTGAATACTTGCACCGAACTCAACAATATCAACATTATGAATGGGTGTCGGAAGGAGCTATTTGTAAAAGAGTAGCATTCTGTACTTGGCAAGCTTCACAAATTTTTTTACCAACAATGGATGTGATGATGAAAAGAGGCCTCTAAACAACCAACATCTGTATTTTATGCAGGAATAATGGGGAATCATCAGATCATATTTTCTTCCAGTGCATGTATGCTACTGAAATTTGGACAGAAATCCTACTCCGATTTGACTTCACACGAGGAACAGGTAATACTTTGCATGAGGAGCTGAGATATTTGTCTATCTCCTTTCCACACAAAGATTCACTCAGACTTCTTGCACAAACTTCCCTTCATATTACCATATACAACCTTTGGAAGGAGAGATGCAAAAGGATTTTTGGAGACAAAAAATGCTCTAAGACACAGTTACTTATCAGCATCCTTGGCGACATTAGAAGCTGCATAGAGTCAAAGAAACTCAGAGGAACTTCTAAAAGGAGAGTGAAAGGCATTCTTCAGAGATTTCTCATTAAATCCTAAACTGTTTTCCTTTACTGCTCTCATTATTATATGATTAGACTGGCCATAATTCTACTTTTGAAAGAACTCTTAGTCTTTTCTAATATCAATTTCATTACTGATTACATTAACTTTTCTCTATCCTCTGTTGCCCCTAACCTTTGCCTTAGTGACGCAGACAGGTTAAGGTCTCTTGTAGCTTATAATTCGATCGACCAACCATTTCAAGTGGACATCTCAGCTTCGGGGAGATTTTATTTTAGCTGCATTATAGGTTCTCTTTTGGCATAGTCCATGACTTGTGTGGCCATGCACGTATTAGCATCATGAGTGCATAGTCCACGACTTGTGTGGTCATGCACGGCCCTATTAGCATTCTATCCTTAGAATGCTAAGCTTTGTACTTATTTCCTTTATTAATATATCTGCTCACTTAACAAAAAAAAATGGATTAGGGTTGTGTTTGCACAATTCAGGAGACACATCAAGATCAGAAGCTGTAATCAATGAGTTGGCGTCTAGGGGTTTGCCAATCTTTCAAATTTTTAGTTTTTAGAACTATATATATATATATATATATCTCAAATTGGCACCTTCCAGGGAGTCTTCATTTAATTGAAGGCGACCTGGCTGCCGTCATTTAAGTAAGTGGCGCCCTGGCTTGGGGCGCCAATTGCAGAGGATATTTTTTGAATATATATATATATATATAAAGAATTGGCGCCCCTACATGCAGTCTTCAATTAATTGAAGACTTGCTGGCTGCCGCTATTTGATGAATTGGCACCCTGGCTTGGGACGCCAATTACAGTGGGTGATTTTCACCTAGTAGATATGTTCTGTGACTCAAAGCACTGTTCATTCTGAAAAATTTCTCGAAAATTGAAAGTAAGGACATGAACAGGTAGTATAAATCCTCGGGAGTCCAGAAACATGTTCTGATATAATTACTGGGTTTTGGTTTCACAGATACGAATTTTCTAATGTTGTATCTTTAATTTCTCAAGAAATGGAATTGGCGCCCCTGTGAGTAGTTTTCATTTAATTGAAGACTCTTCAGGGTGTCACCAATTTGATGTACAGGTGTAACTAATTGACGACACTACTACAAGTCACCAATTGAGTTGTTTTCCAAGTGAGTTATGCTTCGTATCAGAACGGTAAGTTCTATGATACAAGTTACTATTCATTTTTCCAAAGTTTTTCTGAATCAGAATCCGAAGGCATGGTCGGGTGGAGAAAAATCTCAGGGTCACAGAAGTATATTCAGGCAAAATTTTAGTGGTTCAGTTTAATAGTTATAGATTTTTGAATTCGTTGATTGACTAATTACTGAAAATTCCAAGAAATGAAATTGACGTCATTGCACATGTCTTCAATTAATTGACGACCCTGTGAGAAGTCTTCAATTTTGAAATTGGTGCCCTGGTTAGGGACGCCATTTACAGATGGTTGTTCACTATTCATCAATATAAAATTTCTCCGAATCAGAAAGTAAGAGTACGTGCAGGTAGGGAAAAATGTCAGGATTCCAGAAACATGTTCAGGTACAAATTTCATTCTTTAGTTTGATAGTTATGGATTTTTGAATGTGTTGAATTATTAATTACTAGCAATTGTGGAAATGGAAATGACGACACTGCGAAATGTCTTCATTTAATTGGCGCCTCCTGAGGGGTCTTCAATTGGGTAATTGGCGCCCCCTGAGGGGTCTTCAATTTGGTAATTGGCGCCCTGGTCTGGGGCGCCAGTTACCTCAGAGCTGGGACTCTCGGGTTTTTAAAACATGCAAGTATTTGGTGTACAAAGGTCTTATACTAAAAGGTTTAAAACATGGTTATTAAGTCTGTAAAACTTGTGTAATAAAATATGTTCAAAAACTCATGAAATCATGCTTAACAGACTATGTTCAACTCATAAAGATCATGGTAACATTATGTATAAAATCATATGCGACAGGTGTAACATGCTATTAAGATATGTATAACATGGTATATACATGGTTATTGCTTGATCATGGTAAAGCCATGTGATATATAGCATGATTGACGAGTTAATCGAACCCTAAGCATGCATCAGTTAACCTGTTTAGCTACTAGTTAGGCGAGGATTTCAGAACACCTACCTTTTGACGTAAGCTACGCGGTTCAGAATAAAGAAGCTACAGCAGGACCACAGCAGGACGTAGACTCGGGAAGAAGACGCTCCTTCAGCACTGATGGCGGCATTAGCCTCTGTCAGTGCTACGGAGGGGATTAGTTATAGGGAATCGCAAAGCATTAGTTTATTACTTTGCGGGTCCTGCTGAGTGGGCATGGTGTTTGCCTGCTAAAATGGGTTTTTCGTGTCTCAACCTTCTAGAAACATAGATTAAATGACGCCCCTATAAGGGGTCGTTGATTAATCTAGGTGATACTGTTCATGTAAATGATGTCTCTGCATGATGGCGTTTATTAATCTTGGTGTCATTATTGATGAGAATGACGCCCTTGTAAGAGGGCGTTAAATGTTAGACAAAACTGTCAACTTCACGTGTTGGCATTCATGGTGTACATATATATATTAATATCATAATAGGATGGGGCCCCAAGGGAAAATGGTGCCTCCATAAGTAGTCTTCAATTTGGCAATTGGCGCCCTAGTGAGGGGCGCCAATTCACTAGGTGGACAAGGTGGAAGTCCACTTACGTACAACCCATGTGCCATATGTTAAAGTTGTCTTGTACTTTTATATATTAGTCCTCCTATGGTTCAATTATTTATACAAGACCTTTCATGTAAGATTCTCTAGGAAAAGTTCACTACATACTATGCATAAAGTGATGGGTTGTACATTTATATGCTAGCCTCCTAAGGTTTGGCTCTTTACAAAAAGCCCTCGTGATTCTTTATAGCATAAAGTAAGGTTGGCTTGTATATTTATATTATAGTCCTTAGGAGGTTGGGTTCTTTATGTAAGGCCTTCATGTATGATTTCTTTTAGGAAGAAGTTTTGAATTTACTCAAAGGTATTTATCGGGGGTGCTACATCCTCTTTGATCTATCTCTATAGATCCTAATCCCCAACACATAGGATGCTTCTCCCAAATCATTCATGGAGAAATTCTTTGGCAGCCAGGCTTTGACTGACGATAACATACCTACATCATTCCCAATGAGTAGTATGTCATCCACATATAGTACCAAAAAGGTGATTGCACTGCCATTGGTTTTATTGTATACACATGGCTCATCTTCGTTCTTAACGAAGTCATAGGATTTGATTGCCTCATCAAACCTTATGTTCCGACTGCGGGATGCTTGTTTTAGTCCATATATGGACTTCTGAAGCCTGCACACCCTATCTGGATACCTTTTCTATATGAATCCTTCAGGCTGTGTCATATACACTTCTTCCTCAAGGTTTCCATTGAGAAAAGCCGTTTTCACATTCATCTGCCAGACTTCATAACCATGGTGCGCAGCAATGGCAAGTAAAATTCTAATGGATTTCAGCATGGCTACAGGAGAGAAGGTTTCATCATAGTCAACACCTTGCCTTTGACGATATCCCTTCGCTACAAGCCTTGCCTTATAGGTATCAACCTTTCTATCCACTCCAATCTTTCTTTTAAAGATCCACTTGCATCCGATAGGTACAATACCTTCTGGTGGATCCACCAAGTTCCAAACTTGGTTGGAGTACATGGAATCCATTTCAGATATCATGGCCTCTTGCCATTTCCTAGAGTCAATGACACTCATTGCCTCCTCATAGGACCTAGGATCATCATCCTCATTATGTGATACCTTACCAGAAATATGTCCCACATATCTATCTGGTTGAACAGGTATCCAGCCAGACCTACGCACAGTTTGTGGGTCAGTTTGCACTAGATCTTGAGAAGGTAAACTGACAGGCTGTGGTTCTAGAACTTCTTCTAGTTCTACCGAGCTCCCACTGTTCCCTTCAAGGATATACTCTTCCTCAAGGAATACAACATGTTTAGCTACAAACACTCTTTGATCGCTACGATGGTAGAAATAATATCCACAAGTTTCCTTAGGATATCCCACAGACCTACACTTCTCAGTCTTTGATCCCCGTTTATCAGAGTCATGTTTCTTTACATGGGTAGGGCAACCCCAAACCTTAATATACTTAAGATTTGGCTTCTTTCCTTTCTATATCTCATATGGAGTGGAGTCGACTGACTTCGATGGGACTTTGTTCAACAAGTGCGCAGCAGTCTCCAAGGCATAACCCCAGAGGGACAAGGGTAAACCAGCAAAACACATCATGGACCGTACCATATCTAATAGGGTACGATTCCTCCTTTCTGCTACACCATTCAGCTGAGATGTATAAGCAGGAGTCCATTGAGATAATATTCCATTATCCTTTAAATATTGTGTGAACTCCGAACTGAAGTTTTCACCTCCTCGATCTGATCGAAGAGTTTTAATACTTTTCCCAGTTTGTTTTTCTACTTCATTCTTGAACTCGACAAATTTCTCAAAAGCTTCAGATTTGTACTTCATTAAGTACACGTATCCAAATCTTGAGAAATCATCAGTAAATGTGATGAAGTATGAATAACCTCCTTTGGCATGTGTGGACATAGGTCCACACACATCAGAGTGTATGAGTTCTAATAACTCATTTGCTCGTTCTCCATGTCCATAAAATAGAGACTTGGTCATCTTACCCATGAGGTAAGATTCACAAGTTGTGAATGATTCATAATCAAATGGATCAATGTATCCATTCTTACACAACTTTTTCAATCTCTCCTCATTAATATGACCGAGTTTACAATGCCAAAGATAGGATAGATTCACATTGCCTCTTTTTCTCTTAAGAGGTCTGTCCACACACATCACAGGAGACGTGTAGCAACCCTGATAAAATATTAATAACAATAAAGATTTTAAAATAAATCAAATAAATAGATAAATAAAATAATATAAAATAACGCCTCTGATAAAGGCGCTATTTAAATTAGAAACGCCTCTAGATAAGGCGTTATTCAAGAAGTGATGCCCTGACCACACGGCGTCAAATTCTGAATGCCAAAAACGGTAAGGCCAGGAAACGCCCCTATCTTGGGCGTGTTTTAAATAAAGGAACGCCCTAACGAAAGGCGCTTCTTAAGAAACGACCTGAACCAGGTCGTCAATTCAAGAATCGACGCCCTGACCAAAGTCGTTAATTCCATTCGTGAACCGTTCAACCCAGAGCTTATCCAGGGAAGGATTATGTTAATCTAAATAAGTGTTTACTAGGGCAAGGACTCTAATGGGGATATATTACCCTCAATCAAACACTACTTTTGTTAGGACTCCAAAATCCTATAAATAAACCTGTCCGGCCAAACCCTAACCCATTTGATCGACCTGCTGCTACGGTACGTGAAGAACATATGTTCTTCTTATTATGTTTTCTGCTTCGGTTACATGAAGAACTAATGGTTCTTCATCTTCTTTTCCTCTAATACAGGTTAAGGGAGTTCTACATACGTGAAGAACAAAGGTATTGTTCTTTTTCCCTTTTTGCTTGCGGTCGGGTAGTATGAAGAAATACTAATATTTCTTCTTCTGTTCTTGTAGGAGTTACAGAACCGAAGAACAAAGGTTCTTCACCAAAGCCTTCTCTTCCTCCTACTGTGGTTATTGTGCTGTGAAGCAACAACATCCCCCTTTCATATCAATCTTCAAGTCTTCAGGTAGGTTTTCTCAAGTCACTGTAGCCCAAACTAAATTAATACAGTACAATAATCATCATGCATATACATGGTTTGGTTTACTATAGTTTCTGAAC
Source organism: Amorphophallus konjac (assembly GCA_022559845.1). NCBI lineage: Eukaryota > Viridiplantae > Streptophyta > Magnoliopsida > Alismatales > Araceae > Amorphophallus > Amorphophallus konjac. The sequence continues at coordinate 109,247,524 of CM040117.1, forward strand.
GACTTTCTGTTAATCTCTTGAAAGAAACGTCCTTAGAAAGGGCGTGAGTATGAAATACACGCCCCAGACTAGGGCGCTATTTTACAAGTCACGACCCTGCCAAGGTCGTCAATTTCATATTTGACGCCCTGTACACAGGCGTTAATTTCATGTAACTGTTAAATCACCTATCTTAAGAACTGATTATCCATGCAATTACATGAAATCAATAATTGTCAACGGTTAAAAGTCAATAAACATGAAACATCAAATCTAATATACTGCATCTGAATTCCTGCCAATTTTCCTGTCATGACTATATGATTGTTATCCTTGATTATCGTGCAAATCTTGCTTTCCTGGTATTTCTTGAATTCACGACCGAGACTAGGTCGTTTCCCATATGTTAACGCCCCGTTACAGGGCGTGAATTGAAAAGAAACGCCCCTTACTAGGGCGCGTATCTGTTAAAATCCTGGAATACATATTCTGAAAAATAGAATTGAATGGTAACGCCCCTTCCCAGGGCGCGTTTTTGATAATTCCTGAAAATTAATTATATTCTGTCAAATATGTAAATAATAAGACGCCTTCTGGTGTAGTCGTCAAATCTTGAAGAAACGACCCTGACCAGGGCGCGTTTTATATAAATTAATGAAATATTGAAATTCTGAAAAATGGAAACATGTGTAAACGCCCTTCTGTTAGGCGTTAATTACTTGATAAACGACTCTGCTTAAGTCGTTATTTTACTGTAAAACTGATTTTCCACTGTTTTTGTTAACCGATAGTTTCATATGTTATATAATATATATATCGACACTATTCTCCACTCCGTGAGTCTAGTCCCACGTTTCATGTTGTTTCATCGATCACACTCAACTCTCATTAACATACAAGCTCTCCATTGGACATTCCGTTCCTTTGGACTAGCGAGTTAGTCATAGAGACCTCCGTAAGACTCCTCATAGCCTTGGATTCCCTCAAGGCCGACTGAGCTGGTTGTACCCTAAAACCCATTACATGATCTTTGCCATGTCAATCTAAAGAAACATGGTATACCGGCCCTTATGAATATACAAAGAGTATATCATGAGAAAATTCTTAATGGGATGATGATATCATGCCATATCATGTCGTTCTTGTAAACCTCAATTCTATGATAAGAATGAGGGTAACTTACCTTTGATATACTGTTCATGTGGACCTCAATTCTATATAAAGAATGTCCATATTGATTTGTCATGGTACCCAAGTTAAGGGAACCATATTCTACCTAGTTTTATCGAGATCGTGATTATACCGTTATTATCGCCATTCTATGTCCTTGTCATATTTTTGAACTCCATTCTGTCAAAGTTGTCATACGTGTCTACAAGCTTGATGATTGAAATTCTATATTGGCTATATAAACAAAAGTGGATGTCAAAACACATGATAAATGCCTGCGCATATAGGGCCCGATCTGGTCCTGGGAGGAGCACCCGAAAGTACTTGTGCCCATGGGAGTTAAAATGATAAGGTATCTGGCATTATACCGAGTGCATGACTAGCTTGATTGGACATTCCACACACATATCTTGTACTTGAATCGTACTTGACTTGACATGAAATGCGTGGCCCGAAAAAGGGTAAATTACTTGCTTGATACATGATAGCCAAAGTTCTTGACATGACTTGTTAAATGTACTTGCTTGAATATCTTGAATAAACTTGTTATCTTGTTGAAAGTTCATGATTTAGTTCATCTTATTTCCTTGATATTACATTCTCTCTATCTTGTCGTTTTATGCGAGCATGCATAGCTTTATTACATTCATGAAAATATGTAATTACTTAAACCCCTTGCTAGTACTTGAGATATAATTTCCTACTGAGCGTTCGCTCATTCCGTTTGTCCCTTTTTACTTTTCAGGTAAGTCCGAAGACGATGGAAGTCAATCGGATGGGAATGGTCAAGAGTGAAAGTGATAGAGCTGCTCAAGTGTCATCTAGTCTTTTCTATAGTTTCTTGAGTCAAATATGTATTCTTTTCCTTTTTATTAAACAGAGTATTAGATTTGTAATAGTCTATCCATTATGAAATAAAGGATTGGGTTATCTTGCTATTTTGCGCATCTCTGTCTTTGTGTCGAATACACGACCACTCTGATTGACATGATTGATATAAACTCGTCGCGCATCTCCGGGTATCTTCCGCGCTCGGGGCGTGACAGTTTTTGTGGTATCAGAGCCTAAGGTATTCAATTCCTAGGAAAAACCCAAGTCCAAGGATAAGTTGAACCTTTAAACCAGTGAGATTGGGTAGAACCAAGGGTTAAATTTAACATAGTGTACGAGTCTTTAAATACGATCACGTACTGATATAGTTCTTGTAATTGTAGGATAATGGCTGCCGAACGTGCTCAATGGCGCAACATGCAGCGTACCCTCCAAGGGATGACTCAAGTGCTACAACAGGTAGCACAAGGTGGTGCTCCACGAGCTGGAAGCTTACACCAAGCATTTAAGAGTTTGAATCCCCCGAAGTTCATAGGATCGACCGATCCGGACGATGCCGAGCATTGGGTTCGGGAAACCGAACGCATATTCCGTGTCATGCAATGCACGGATCAGGACAAAATTATACTAGCTACATTCCAGTTAGAGAAAGATGCTAGATGCTGGTGGGAGTCTATTGAAGCAACCATCGATCCTACTCAAGTAACATGGGAAGAATTTGTGGAATACTTCAATGTTAAATATTTCTCGGACCGAGTCCAAGAAAAGAAGGCTGCAAACTTCGCTGCATTAAAGCAACGATCTTTATCATTAGCAGATTATGAAGCTCAGTTCTCCAGGTTGTCTAGATATGCTAAGCATCTTATTAGCACGGAGAAGATGAAAGCCCGTAGATTTCTTAATGGGCTTAGGCCCCACTATATTACTCAACTGGCGCCTATGGACATCCAAGTTTATTCTGAAATAGTGCACCGAGCTCAATTACTTGAAGATGCCACGGAACTATCTGATAGGATCCGTGGAAAAGACAAGAAGGAGCAAGTCACAGGTTCGGGTTCTTTTAAACCCAACTTTAAGAAGAGGCCCAATAATGGAGGTTCATCCTCTCAAGATTCCAAGTTCAAGAAATCCAAGCCCTTCTCTATCACCACTACACCTTCAAACGTAGTATGCAAGCATTGTGACAAGGCTGGTCACAAGACCGAAGAATGCTGGAGGAAATTAGGAGCATGTCTCCGTTGTGGGAGCCGCGAACATCGAATTCCCGACTGTCCGTTACTTAATGACCAAGCCGGAGACGGTAAGCGCCCGGTGACAAAGAACGCTCGACTTCATGCAATAAAGGAGACCGAACCTGAAGAAGAAGGCGGATTAGTGGAAGGTACATTGAAAATTTGTTCCAAAAGTGCTTATGTCTTATTTGATACGGGTGCATCGCATTCCTTTATTTCTAAGAAGTTTGCCGACCCGTTACCGTTAGAACCAGAATGGATAAAAATAGTTCTAACTACTCCTCTTGGAAGTGAAAATGATATTACTCATCACTACCAAAACTGTGAGGTAATGGTTCAAGGTAGGAATTTACCTATAGATCTCATATGCCTTGATCTAAAGTAGTATGATGTTATACTGGGAGCGGACTGGTTATCCAAATACCAGGCAACGGTTGATTGCCGCAATAGCCAAATTGCTTTCAAAGATTTTCCAGAATTAGTCTTTACTCGCCACAAGAGTCGGAGCAATTCCGCTCTTATTTCGGCTCTCCGAGCTAGCAAGCTCGTCAGGAAAGGATGTATATCCTTCCTTGCTTTTGTCACCATTAAAGAAACAAAGGATACTAAGATAGAAGACATTTAGGTAGTGCAAGAATTTCCAGACGTATTTCCGGAAGATTTGCCGGGATTACCCCCTCAAAGAGAAGTGGCCTTCACCATTGACTTAGTCCCTGGTGCTGGTCCTATTTCAAAGGCACCCTATAGAATGTCCCCTGCGGAACTCAAAGAATTGAAGGAGCAGTTGATGGAACTAATTCAAAAAGGGTTTATTAGACCAAGTACTTCCCCGTGGGGAGCACCTGTACTGTTTGTAAAGAAGAAAGATGGATCCATGAGGCTATGCATCGACTATCGACAGTTGAATCATCTCACTATCAAGAACAAGTATCCACTGCCAAGAATCGATGAATTATTTGATCAAATTTCTGGATCCAAATATTTTTCGAAGATTGACCTCAGATCAGGATATCATCAGTTAAGAATCAAGGATGATGACATTCATAAGACTGCATTCAGAAGCAGGTATGGCCATTACGAATTTGTTGTTATGCCTTTTGGACTAACAAATGCCCCTGCTGCCTTTATGCAGTTAATGAATAGCATATTCAGGCCTTACTTGGATCAATTCATAGTAGTCTTCATTGATGATATATTGATATATTCCAAGACTAAGGAAGAACATGAAAAGCATTTGAGGATTGCATTGCAAGTCTTGAGGACAAATTAACTATATGCAAAACTCAGCAAGTGTGAATTCTGGCTTGAAGAAGTGGCTTTTCTAGGACATGTGATTTCAAAAGATGGATTATCAGTGGATCCGTCAAAGGTCGAAGCTGTTAGAAACTGGGAAAAACCGACCAATGCTAGCGAGATCAGAAGTTTCTTAGGCCTTGCAGGCTATTATCGGCGATTCATCAAAGATTTCTCTAAGATCGCCGTGCCCCTTACAAGGTTAACTCGTAAGAAGATCCGATATGAATGGAGTGAGGAATGTGAAAGAAGCTTCCAAACTCTCAAGGATCATCTTACTACAGCTCCGGTCTTAGCTCTACCAATAGAAGGAGAGAAATTCGAGGTTTACATCGATGCTTCTGGCATTGGCCTCGGGTGTGTCTTAATGCAACAAGGGAAGGTCATAGCATACTCTTCTCGTCAACTAAAGAAGCATGAGGAGAATTACCCCGTCCATGACTTAGAACTGGCCGCGGTGGTATTTGCACTGAAGATATGGAGACACTATCTCTATGGAGTACAGTTCACTGTATACTCCGATCACAAGAGTCTCAAATATCTATTTTCACAGAAGGAGCTAAACATGAGACAAAGACGCTGGCTAGAAAATCTCAAAGACTTCGACTTCAATATACAATACCATCCCGGAAAGGGTAATTATGTTGCTGATGCCCTTAGTCGAAAGCCGCGAGTAATGATAGCCAATTGTATGATACAAGAATGGAGGTTACTTGAACAATTCTCCGAGCTCAATATAAGCTTGGACACGGAATCCAAATTTGTCACATTATCTCATGTAAGCATACAGTCAGACTTATTATCTGAGATACAAACACTTCAGGATGATGATCCTATATTAGTGGAAATTAAAGGCAGATTAGAAGGACAATCTGATTTTCAACTAACTTCTGATGGAAGATTATTATTCAAAGGTAGAACTTGTATACCCGACTGTCCGGAATTAAAGAAGAAGATCTTAGATGAAGCTCACCGATCAAGGTACACTATTCATCCAGGATCAACCAAAATGTATCAAGATGTAAAGAGGAACTTTTGGTGGCCTAATATGAAAAGAGAAATAGCAGACTATGTATCTCGTTGTCTCACATGCCAACAGGTCAAGGCAGAACACCAAAAGTATGCTGGAAAACTACATCCTCTAGATATTCCTAAGTGGAAGTGGGAGGACATTGGTATGGATTTCATCATGGGTTTATCCAAATCAAAAGGAGGACATGATGGAATATGGGTTATTATTGACCGTTTAACTAAATCGGCGCATTTCTTACCAATAAAGAGCCGATGGTCAATTGATGTACTAGCTGCACTATACATCAAGGAAATAGTCAGGTTACATGGAATTCCTGTCTCAATCGTGTCGGACAGAGATCCCCGTTTCACTTCTCATTTTTGGAAGGGATTACAACATTCGTTGGGAACAAGGCTCAACTTTAGTACTGCTTTTCACCCACAAACGGATGGTCAGACCGAGAGAGCTAATCAAGTTGTTGAGGATATGCTAAGAGCTTGCATCATTGACTTTGGTGGAAGCTGGCATGAATATTTGCCACTTGTGGAATTTGCATATAATAATAGCTACCAAGCTAGTATCCAAATGGCACCTTTCGAAGCTTTATATGGAAGGAGTTGCCGATCACCCTTATGCTGGAACGAAGTTGGAGAGAAACAACTGTTAGGTCCAGACATGGTAAGGGATACAACTGAGAAGATACAAGTAATCAGAGAAAGATTGTAAGTTGCTCAGACCAGACAAAAGGCTTATGCTGATACAAGGAGAAGAGATCTTGAATTCCAGGTTGGAGATCATGTATTTCTTAAAATATCGCCTGGACGTGGCATACGAAGATTTGGTGTTAAGGGCAAGCTTACGCCAAGATTCATCGGACCATTTGAGATACTCGAAAGAGTTGGCGAGGTTGCTTATCGCATCGCATTGCCTCCTCAATTGTCCGAAATACATAATGTATTTCACATATCTATGTTGAAGAAGTATGTACACGATCCATCTCATATTATTGAACATGGAGATCTGGTGATCCAGAAAGATCTCACCTATGAACAGAAGCCTATGAAGATCTTAGACCGTGAAATACGTGCTATAAGGAATAAGGTTATTCCCATGCTTAAGGTACAATGGAATAAGAATACTGAACACGAAGCAACATGGGAGACCGAGGAATCTATGAAGAAATGATTTCCCGAGTTGTTCTAAGAGGTATATACTCTACACTCTCCGCGTGTATACATAATATGCAATTGAATTTGGGGACCAAATTCTTTTAAGTGGGGGAGGGTGTAGCAACCCTGATAAAATATTAATAACAATAAAGATTTTAAAATAAATCAAATAAATAGATAAATAAAACAATATAAAATAACGCCTCTGATAAAGGCGCTATTTAAATTAGAAACGCCTCTAGATAAGGCGTTATTCAAGAAGTGATGCCCTGACCACACGGCGTCAAATTCTGAATGCCAAAAACGGTAAGGCCAGGAAACGCCCCTATCTTGGGCGTGTTTTAAACAAAGGAACGCCCTAACGAAAGGCGCTTCTTAAGAAACGACCTGAACCAGGTCGTTAATTCAAGAATCGACGCCCTGACCAAAGTCGTTAATTCCATTCGTGAACCGTTCAACCCAGAGCTTATCCAGGGAAGGATTATGTTAATCTAAGTAAGTGTTTACTAGGGCAAGGACTCTAATGGGGATATATTACCCTCAATCAAACACTACTTTTGTTAGGACTCCAAAATCCTATAAATAAACCTGTCCGGCCAAACCCTAACCCATTTGATCGACCTGCTGCTACGGTACGTGAAGAACATATGTTCTTCTTATTATGTTTTCTGCTTCGGTTACATGAAGAACTAATGGTTCTTCATCTTCTTTTCCTCTAATACAGGTTAAGGGAGTTCTGCATACGTGAAGAACAAAGGTATTGTTCTTTTTCCCTTTTTGCTTGCGGTCGGGTAGTATGAAGAAATACTAATATTTCTTCTTCTGTTCTTGTAGGAGTTACAGAACCGAAGAACAAAGGTTCTTCACCAAAGCCTTCTCTTCCTCCTACTGTGGTTATTGTGCTGTGAAGCAACAACATCCCCCTTTCATATCAATCTTCAAGTCTTCAGGTAGGTTTTCTCAAGTCACTGTAGCCCAAACTAAATTAATACAGTACAATAATCATCATGCATATACATGGTTTGGTTTACTATAGTTTCTGAACGACTTTCTGTTAATCTCTTGAAAGAAAGGTCCTTAGAAAGGGCGTGAGTATGAAATACACGCCCCAGACTAGGGCGCTATTTTACAAGTCACGACCCTGCCAAGGTCGTCAATTTCATATTTGACGCCCTGTACACAGGCGTTAATTTCATGTAACTGTTAAATCACCTATCTTAAGAACTGATTATCCATGCAATTACATGAAATCAATAATTGTTAACGGTTAAAAGTCAATAAACATGAAACATCAAATCTAATATACTGCATCTGAATTCCTGCCAATTTTCCTGTCATGACTATATGATTGTTATCCTTGATTATCGTGCAAATCTTACTTTCCTGGTATTTCTTGAATTCACGACCGAGACTAGGTCGTTTCCCATATGTTAACGCCCCGTTACAGGGCGTGAATTGAAAAGAAACGCCCCTTACTAGGGTGCGTATCTGTTAAAATCCTGGAATACATATTCTGAAAAATAGAATTGAATGGTAACGCCCCTTCCCAGGGCGCGTTTTTGATAATTCCTGAAAATTAATTATATTCTGTCAAATATGTAAATAATAAGACGCCTTCTGGTGTAGTCATCAAATCTTGAAGAAACGACCCTGACCAGGGCGCGTTTTATATAAATTAATGAAATATTGAAATTCTGAAAAATGGAAACATGTGTAAACGCCCTTCTGTTAGGCGTTAATTACTTGATAAACGACTCTGCTTAAGTCATTATTTTACTGTAAAACTGATTTTTCACTGTTTCTGTTAACCGATGGTTTCATATGTTATATAATATATATATCGGCACTATTCTCCACTCCGTGAGTCTAGTCCCACGTTTCATGTTGTTTCATCGATCACACTCAACTCTCATTGACATACAAGCTCTCCATTGGACATTCCGTTCCTTTGGACTAGCGAGTTAGTCATAGAGACCTCCGTAAGACTCCTCGTAGCCTTGGATTCCCTCAAGGCCGACTGAGCTGGTTGTACCCTAAAACCCATTACACGATCTTTGTCATGTCAATCTAAAGAAACATGGTATACCGGCCCTTATGAATATACAAAGAGTATATCATAAGAAAATTCTTAATGGGATGATGATATCATGCCATATCATGTCGTTCTTGTAAACCTCAATTCTATGATAAGAATGAGGGTAACTTACCTTTGATATATTGTTCATGTGGACCTCAATTCTATATAAAGAATGTCCATATTGATTTGTCATGGTACCCAAGTTAAGGGAACCATATTCTACCTAGTTTTATCGAGATCGTGATTATACCGTTATTATCGCCATTCTATGTCCTTGTCATATTTTTGAACTCCATTCTGTCAAAGTTGTCATACGTGTCTACAAGCTTGATGATTGAAATTCTATATTGGCTATATAAACAAAAGTGGATGTCAAAACACATGATAAATGCCTGCGCATATAGGGCCCGATCTGGTCCTAGGAGGAGCACCCGAAAGTACTTGTGCCCATGGGAGTTAAAATGATAAGGTATCTGGCATTATACCGAGTGCATGACTAGCTTGATTGGACATTCCACACACATATCTTGTACTTGAATCGTACTTGACTTGACATGAAATGTGTGGCCCGAAAAAGGGTAAATTACTTGCTTGATACATGATAGCCAAAGTTCTTGACATGACTTGTTAAATGTACTTGCTTGAATATCTTGAATAAACTTGTTATCTTGTTGAAAGTTCATGATTTAGTTCATCTTATTTCCTTGATATTACATTCTCTCTATCTTGTCGTTTTATGCAAGCATGCATAGCTTTATTACATTCATGAAAATATGTAATTACTTAAACCCCTTGCTAGTACTTGAGATATAATTTCCTACTGAGCGTTCGCTCATTCCGTTTGTCCCTTTTTACTTTTCAGGTAAGTCCGACGGCGATGGTAGTCAATCGGATGGGAATGGTCAAGAGTGAAAGTGATAGAGCTGCTCAAGTGTCATCTAGTCTTTTCTATAGTTTCTTGAGTCAAATATGTATTCTTTTCCTTTTTATTAAACAGAGTATTGGATTTGTAATAGTCTATCCATTATGAAATAAAGGATTGGGTTATCTTGCTATTTTGTGCATCTCTGTCTTTGTGTCGAATACACGACCACTCTGATTGACATGATTGATATAAACTCGTCGCGCATCTCCGGGTATCTTCCGCGCTCGGGGCGTGACAAGACGCCATATCCAAAACATACAAACCATTCATTAGGCTCCCACTGGCAAACAATTCACCATTTAATAATAAGGAACAACCATTATTTCGAAAGCTTACAACAAATCCATATTTTTTCAAGCATGAAATGGAAATGATTTCTTTATTATTGAAGGAACATAATAACAGTCTATAAGTTCTAGTGTAACTCCTGTAGGCAGCTGGAGGTTCACCTTCCCGACAGCGAGCACAACAACCTTTGCTCCATTCCCCAGTCGCAAGTCAACCTCTCCTCTGTTCAATCGCCTACTGTTTGTCAGCACCTGCAAGTCATTGCAGATATGAGATGCACATCCAGTAATACCCACGATGTGGATCTATAAGATAAGTTTAGGTCAACAATCATGAACATACCTGAAGCTTCTCCAAGCTTCTGTTTTGCCTTCTCTGCAAGATACAACTTGCAGTTCCTCTTCCAATGGCCATCCTTATGGCAATGGAAGCATTGTCCCTTGTCCTTTTTAGCCTCATCTTTCTTGGCAGCCTTTCCTTGCTTATCCTGCTTGTTCTTTTTATTTTTCTTAAAACCAGACTGATTCTTTCTCTTCTTGTTGGTCTTACCAATAAGTAGCACAGAAGATTTCCCATTGTTCATTGTCCCCTCAGCTGTCTTCAACATATTAAGAAGCTCTGCCAGAGAGCACTCTATCTTATTCATGTTGAAATTCACTATGAATTGGGAGAATGAACTGGGGAGAGACTATAAGATTAGGTCAATGCACAAATCCTTGTTCATTTCAAAACCTAATTCTTTCAGCCTCTCAATCCACTCTATCATCTTGAGAACATGTGTCTGCACAGATGTTCCCTCAGACATTTTAGCCCCGAACAGATTCTTAGATTTCTTATATCTCTCTGTTCTACTTTGAGCTCCAAAGAGCTCCTCTAGGTGAAACATGATGGATCTAGCATCCATCTTTTCATGCTGCCTTTGTAACTCATTAGTCATAGAGGCTAGCATATAACATTGGGCCAGAGTGGCATCTTCCTTATGCTTCTCATAAAGAATCACCCCAACCTCATCGACATCATTAGTAGGAAGAGCAAGAATAGGCTGCTCAAGGACATAGGCTATTTTCTCAGCCGTGAGAATAATTCTCAAATTCCTAAGCCAATCGACATAATTTGGACCAGTCAGCCTGTTGGCATCCAGTATGCCTCTCAACGGGTGGTTCGTCATTACGATCTACAAGAGGAAATTTAAACAAATTAATAACAATATTGCAAACATTCATGATATTAAATTAAGAAATGGACTTTAATTCTAATTTAATGCTCCCACTAATTTTTGACGAATTTGCATCACCCCTTGTATGCAAAGACCGGACACAATGACTGTGTCCTAGTGGGTACTAGGATCCCATTAACATTATGGAAATAGTCTTGTGGTAGCACAACAAACTACCCCATACTTAATGGGTAAGCAACTCTTGCCAATTGCAACTCCTTGTAACTCCTAGTATGTTTAACCTCCAAACGTTTGTGATCTTGTGGTAGCACAACAAATCACAAGCTTTGGTTAGGTCCAGCCCGTTTGTTACGTTATGAGAGTGGGTTTATGACATATCTCTTGTGGTAGCACAACAAAGCCATGCCAGCCTCCATCCCAAGATTTGGCCTAAGCCTTAGCCTAAGTCTCCACCCCGTTGCTGTGATAGTCTTGTGGTAGCACAACAAACTCTCACAGTCTAAGGACAGCTCACTTAGACTATAACAACGGAAGGCTACGTGGGTCATTCTCAATGCCTCATGCTTATCGACCTAATATTGAATTTAAGGGGATTTGGATAGCATTTTAGTCTCATGAATATAGGTGCTATATACAAATAATAATTTGGAGTATCGTATATACTCTAAATATGTATATATGTAATTTATAGCACACCCACACATATCATATATATGCATAAATATCGATGGATGATCATGGAGTTTATCCTAGCAACATTACCAGAGCCAATTGGTAATGTACAGATAAGCATGGCAAATTAAAAGACTTGGAGCATCCAATGCTCCAACTGGATGTGAAGAATCTCCCGAGCCCACCGTAGTCGGTCTCCTTCTCAGACTCCATCCGCTTCTCATTATTAAAAGTAAATTTGAAATTGGGCATGCAGGCCCACAAATATACATCAAATAATAATAAGAAACCTTGAACAAGTCAAGGGGAGTACAACATAAGAGGGAGATAGAATGTACAACCCAGATTATTAAGAGAGAGAGAGAAGGAGGCACGCAGGCCCTAATAATCACATCATCATTCATTCACTACAAACCATACCCTCACATGATATCTAAGTCCATGACCATCCATCCACACACATGACACATTACATGCATCATAAAGTAATTATCATATAATTACAGCGAGGTACTGTGCGATAATTTCAAAATAATAGTAATTACTTTGAAATCGCACAATTTGAACAATTAACTAAATAACTTAGTTAAAACAAATAAGTCTAAATAACTTTAGACAATCGTCATCTACATTCAATGCATGGGCTCAATAAGAATTTTTAGTTAATTAACCTCATAAGAATCATATTCTTATAATAATTAACTTTAATTAATTAGATAATTGGAAATACTTAAAACCATTTTAAAAATTCCCATTAACTAATTAACCAAGGTCCAATAATGAAAAATAAGTTAATAGATTACTAAAATAATTTTAGGATCCATTAAAATAGTTTTCAGAATTTTTTCGGAATTTTTCTGACATTATATGCATTTTAAACATTTTAAAATGCATAAAATTCAAAAAAAATAATAGGGGGGGGGGCCTTATCAGTGCGGATACGGGCGCGGGCAGGATCCGCCCGCGGGAGACCCGCGGGGGGCATCTTCCCTGCCCGACAAGAAAGGGGAGCAGGGTAAAAACCCTAGTTCTCGGTGCTCGTCGTAGGGGCCCCATCCGCAATCCCCAACCTCCGCGGACGACCCCAAGGGTCCCTCCGGAAGGGCCGTCGGCCACTGCTGTCACCACCATCGCCGGAGGAGGGGGCCCGCGATGAAATCGGAGCGCCTCTGCCCTTTTCACCGCAATCACCGCCGTGATAGCCGGAGCGGCCACCACACGCCTCCGGATGCCGCCGTAAGGATGGAGGACCACCCAGGGTGCTTCTGGCCTTAAACGGCCTCCCTCTCCGTGCACGAACGCCGATCACGGCCGCGAGGGGGTGAACGATTCACCCTCCCCGGTGGGTGAAACAACGCATCTAGATGTGCGTTTTGATCCTCTCGATCCCGGGAACAATTCCCTCGGATCAATCGACCAATTCCCATCCCATGGGAGACCCAATCGAATACCCAAAATTGAGTCCTAAGCATGAACATGAACGATGAAAATAATAAAATAATCTTGATTTAGATCAGACCAGTAACCTGAGTCTGATACCACTATAAGGTTTAGATCAGAGATGCAGCAGAAACAACGAAACCCTAGGAGTTGGATCGTTGCTGGCGATCAAAATCAAAAACAAATCGAAGGGAACCCGCTAAGGAAGAACAATTCTATACCTTTGCGGGATTAATTAATTCCTAGATGCCTGAAGACGATCGAGTAGAGGCACGTCGGGTTGCTAGCCGTCCAATTATCCGGACTCTAGACGTATCTGTTAGTATTGGTGTGCTACATGCCAATTGCGGGTCGGATAGGCCCAATAGTTGTACGATCTTGTTCATTATTAATAAAGTGGTATTTGAGCGTAAATATGTGATTGTATATTACTTTAAGATGTCCTTAGGATATGTGGTTGTAAAGTCAACTCGAGATGGGAATCATGAGACTGACTTTACATGGACACATACCTTAAACTATTCCTGGTTGGAGTGTAATCACTCGAGGACTTTGATTACCTATTAAACCAGTACACATGATGTGTTAGGGACCAGTCTCATGGTCACTGGTGCGGGGCACCAACACATATGTGTAGGTGTATGTCCTTGGAGTATGTACACTGAACTGATCTGCTATTGGATCTTCAGATGGTTGATTATACCTAATGTCAACTGAAGATCCAACTGTCTTAGTAGCATCGTTGGTCCTTTGACCTGAGACATTGATCGGATCTTACACGAGGACTAGAATGGTTTAATTACTTGGCTAAGTGACTTTAACCATAAGTCATGAGTTGCCGAGTCATTAACCACTCCAGGATACGTGTGAAGATCATCAATGGTCAAGAGGGGATCGCTCACTGTCGGGTATATATCAGACAGTTAATGGGTCATGACATTGACGCTCCATTAAATCCCTGGCCAGGGTCGTGTGAGTTCATTTAGAACGGACGTCATACACTTTAAGGAGGCCATGGTCAAATGGCATGATCATGGGGTTTGACATAAAGCATACCCTCGATCGTACCAGACTCATAGAAGGAGCGAGGGATTATATCGATGCGGTAACTGTGGACTTACATGTACCAGAAAGACTGGTTTAAACCCGGCGTTCTCTAGAATCACGTGGATTTACTTGACCCAACGTGATCAAAGGTTCGGAATAAATTAAACGATTATTCGGCTCGAGTAGAAGCGAATAATAAGTTTAATTTACTTCTAATTGGGAATTAGAAGTTAATGGGTCTTAAACTAGAGTGACTATAGGCCTAGAGTATCACACACAATGGATTCTTGGGTGATGGATTATTATTGTACAAATGCATATATTGATTCCTTTTAATTCCTTTTGGAAAGGCATATAAAAGGGGCTTAATATATATGTATAATAATGGGAAGGACATATATACAGTTTTGGTCATTTGGAACTCTTTTAGAAATGGCCAAATCGTATATATATGGATGCTACGAGACTTCTCCCCCTCTCTTGGCTAATCAAGCATTAAGGCTAGGAAGAGAAGGATTAGCTCCTCCCCCCTTTCCTCCCTCTTGCTCTCTCTCTCTCTCTCCAGAAGGTGAAAGGGTTGGGGAAGGTCGTGCCGGGGGGTACCGTCGCTGCGCAAGGATCCGTGTGGATCAGCTCTAGAGGTCGTACTTCTGTGCGGCTCGGTGTTCGTGAGATTCTGCATCGGGCACTGCGGACGGCGTTATTCCGCGCAAGGTGAAATCTACAACCCGTAGTTAGAGGTTGGGTTATTAATGCATCAATTAGAGCACAGATCTATGTTTCGATGAAGCTGGGTTCGGGCAAATAAATTTTTGTTATCCGCTGCGTTGCCCGAACTATACTGTGTGGAACCTTACAGTGGTATCAGAGCATGGTTACCACTCTTGTCGGTGTTTTATCGCCGTATAGAACCATGTTTTTAGGGGAATTAAAATCTTCAATTATTATTCGTAGAAGGGGATGCTGGGCATCTCTGTTCTTCCAGGATGCTGGGCATCTCTGGAGTAAATTTTTTTTAAAATAAAAAATTGGCCGCTGGGCGCACTGCGCCGCCGGGCGCACTGCGCCGCCGGGCGCACTGCGCCCACCCGCAGGTGCGCCGGCGCCGCACGCGGGTGCGCCCGCAGGCGTCCACGAATGCGGGCGCGGCCGCCCACGCGGGTTGTGTGGGCGGGCGCGCCTGCGAGTTTTAGCGTTGACCCAATTTTTTTTATTTAAAAAAATTATTTCTTTATTAATTTAAGTGTGCTATTTATATATATATATGGAATATATATATATGTAAATGTACATTAAATTAATCTAAAATTATTATCTCAAATATTAATTATGTTATCTCAATAGTAAATTCAACTTTTGAATTTAATGAGGTAATATAATTATTATTTACTATGAGATAAAAAGGTTAATAAAATGAGGTAAGATATTATTAATTATCTGAAATTCAATTTTTGAATTTTTAATTATTAGATAATTAGTCAATTTAGAATTTAAATTTCATTGAAGATTATTTGTATAAATTTTAAATATTTGAATTTTAATTATTAAATAATTGTTAAATTCAAATTTTGAATTTTAGAATATTGATAATTGAGGATAATTGCATTATTTAAATTTACTTTCAAACAAAAGTATTGGATAATTAGTTTGAATTTAAATTTAAATGATTGTCATGTTTTATTTTTCAATTTGAATTTTATTATTGGATAATTAAATTAAAATTTAAATTTAAATAATTATCTTAATTATCTGACTTATTTGAGTCCGATTCAAATATGCATGCCCCTATTATAAATGATGGTTCTTTACGTGATTTGCTTTATTTACCTTGCATTGGCTTGCTTATGTGTTTAATTTTAGTTAATCATGCTTCGATTTTTAAAATTAAACAAAGCTAGCCTATTTTTGTTTGCACATCCCATTTTAAATCTAAAAGTAAGGATTATTTTCAGAAATAACCCTTGATTGATTTTACATGAATGGGTTGGCAAGTGATCATGGACTTAGTTAATGTAATTAATTAGGGTCTGCGAATCTCCTTTCTCTCTCTGTTAAAATTCCTATGTACTTCTATCTCCCTTTACAATTGTACTCGCCCTAAGGGCTACTGGAATTTAAGTCACCTGTAATTTAAATTTTACCGGCATACGTGCTATGTAAAAGTTGTAATTAATGCGACGTCGGAGTTTGAAAGCGCGGAGCACACCCGACGAGGACGATCCAGTTGCTTCGGAAGCGGGCCGGATGTCTTAGTTACATTAGGAATGAAGTCCATGATCACTTGCGATTTAATTTCTGCATTGGAGGCATTTATTTTGTGCAAACTATTAGGTACGGTAAATATATTGGATATATTTATATTACCACCTAGGGAGAGATCAAGATAAAATTAAATTCCCTCACGATTAATTTTAGATCTGGTAAGTGTGGCTCTAGGAGTCATCATGGCCCTCCATCATTATGGAGTGAATGAACGTCTTCATTTCATGGATTTGTTGTGCTTTCCACAAGGTCCATGAGTTTGGGGGCGGGATACAACTCCAAGGCTTGGCCTCAATGGGGTGAGGAATTGAACTCGGCCTTGTTGTGCTTTCCACAAAGGTCGGGTCATGAACTCATTGCTATGTAGTAAATAGCATTTGTTGTGCTTTCCACAAGAATATCCTTTGTTGTGCTTTCCACAAGAATATCTATTGTTGTGCTTTCCATAAGGGGATGATTTCTCGGGGGCCGAAATTGGATATTGCATTGGATGCAAATGCTTATTGACTACCCTTGAGATGGTGTATGGCTTGTTGTACTTTTCACAATGTCATACATCAGTCTCGTTGGGATTCCGACGCACTAGGTTGATCTCGTTGATCTCCCGTTCTATATACTGAGGGCTATATAGTTCGATCGAAAAATAGTGGGACTAATTAAGATAGAAAACCACATCTAAGTTAGAATTTGAACATTTGCTAAGTTGTCTTTTATTTCTTATCGAGATTGCAATGTCATCGTCCAACCCCCTCCGCGGCATCTTGGATGCCAACAGACTGACTGGACCGAACTACTCGGATTGGCTGCGTAATCTACGCATAGTCCTCCTCACCACCGAAAAAATAGTCTACGTGTTGGACACGGTTCATTCTGAGCCAGCTCCTGATGCCGACGAGGGCGAGTTAATGACTTATACCAAATGGTCTAAAGACTCTTCCCTTGCCCAATGTTACATGCTGGCCCCTATGGCTCCCGAGCTACAGAGGTAATTTGAAAAGACTGATTGTAGAAGCATACTTTTTAATCTACGCCAGCTCTTTGGAGAGCAGGGCAGGATTGAGAGATATGATATCTCCAAAAGGCTTTTCAGGACACGTATGTCAGAGGGTGCTTCAGTTCAGGCTCATGTACTGAAAATGATGGAGTGGATAGAGAGACTCAATGCACTGAGGTTCAAGTTAGATTTTGAACTGTACATTGATCTTATACTCCAGTCATTGCCCGATTCCTTTTCTTCCTTCATCATAAACTTTAACATGAATAGAATTGATGCAACTCTCCCAGAGCTGCTCAACATGTTAAAGAGTGCTGAAGGGACTATGCAGAATGATAAACCATCTTCTTCTGTAATGATTGTTGGCCGGGCCAACAAGAAAAGGAAGGCCACCCAGATATCCACCAAAGGTGATAAAGGGAAGGGAAAGAAGAAGGCCATGGGTAAGCAACTCGTCAAAGTTGACAAAGGGAAGGGCAAGAAGAATGAAAAAGAAGACAAGTGTTTTCGATACGGGGAAACAGGGCATTGGAAAAGGAATTCCAAGGTAATTCTAAATGAAGGTATTTTTGTCATAGACCTTAATTTGTCATATATGGAATCCACATCATGGGTATTGGATACTGGATGTGCATCTTATATCTGTAATTCTGTGCAGGTACTGGCAAATAGAAGGCGACTGGGCAAAAAGGAGATTGAACTGAGGATGGGCAATGGAGCTTTAGTTTCTGCCAAAGATGTCGGGACTGCACGCCTCAGTTTACCTTCAGGAGTCATTCTAGAACTGAATGACTGTTATTATGTTCCTAATATTATTAAGAACATTATTTCAATCGCTGGCTTATATAACGTTGGATATGTATTGACTTTTAACAACACTGGGTGCTCTATAATGAATAATGATTTGATTAGAGCCAATGGTTCATTAGTCAATGGTCTTTATGTATTAGATACATGTTCTAATGTTATACACGTTTCCAATGTCGATGAAGTGAATTCTGCATATCTATGGCATTACAGGCTTGGTCATGTAGGTGAGAAAAGAGTATCTCACCTACACTGAAATGGGTATTTGAATACATTCGAATACAAGCCATTTGATACCTGTGAGTCATGTCTTATGGGGAAGATGACCAAGGCTCCCTTTAGTGGACATGGTGAGAGGGCTGTTGACCTTCTCGAGCTCATACACTCGGATGTGTGTGGACCCATGTCCATGGAGGCAAAAGGGGGTCACCTCTATTTCATTTCTTTTATTGATGACTTCTCGAGATATGGCTATATGTATTTAATGAGATATAAATCACAAGCCTTTGAAAAGTTTAAGGAATACAAGAATGAAATAGAGAAATAGACTGGCAAGAGTATTAAGGCTCTTCGATCGGATCGAGGAGGTGAATACCTTAGCCATGAATTCACTTCTTATCTTAAAGACAATGGAATTGTTTCTTAGTGGACTCCACCGTATACATCACATCACAATGGTGTATCCGAAAGGAGAAACATGACCTTGTTAGACATGGTCCGATCCATGATGTCTATGTCAGGACTACCCTTGTCTCTCTGGGGCTATGTCTTAGAGACTGTAGCCTATTTATTGAATAGGATCTCAAGTAAATCTGTTCCTTCTATACCATATGAGATATAGAAGGGCAGGAAATCAAATTTTAATCACATTAAAATTTGGGGGTGTCCTGCTCATGTAAAGAAGAACGATAGTGATAAGCTTGAGTCGAGAACCGATAAGTGTAGGTTTGTGGGATATCCAAAGGAGACATTTGGATATTATTTCTATCACCCTTCTGAGCAAAGGGTCTTAGTGGCTAAGAGAGCTATATTTCTAGAAAGAGAATATCTACTCCAGAAAAATAGTGGGAGCCAGATAGAATTGGACGAGGTCCAAGAGCCACAACCCATAGACACAAACTTATTAGATGAGACTGTATTGGTTGATCATATTCAGAGTGAAACATAGACACTACGGAGATCTAGTAGACTACCAAGAGAACCTGAGAGATATGTTGGACATGTCTCAGAGAGGTCCTCTAAGGTATGTATCGATGATGATGAAGATCCTCAATCGTACCAGGATGCAATCCGTAGTGCGGACTTCGAGAAATGGTAAGAGGTAATGGATTCAGAGATTCAATCCATGTACACCAACAAAGTTTGGAACTTTGTTGATGTACCCGAAGGGAAAGTCCCTATCGGCTGCAAATAGATTTTCAAAAGGAAAATCGGTGCAGATGGACAGATTGACACATACAAGGCCAGATTAGTGGTGAAAGGATATCGTCAAAGACAAGGTATTGACAATGATGAGACTTTTTCACCGGTAGCCATGGTTAAGTCAATCAGAATCCTCCTTGCCATTGCTGCATACCTGGATTATGAGATTTGGCAAATAGATGTGAAGATAGCTTTTCTGAATGGAAATCTATCAGAAGAGGTGTACATGGTACAACCTGAAGGATTCACCTCCAAGCTACATCTTAATAAGGTATGCAAACTTTAGAGGTCCATTTATGGATTGAAGCAGGCATCTTGGAGCTGGAACTTAAGATTCGATGAGGCTGTCAAATCTTTCAACTTCATTCAGAAAGAAGATGAACCCTGTGTTTACAAGAAGGTCAGTGGGAGCTCAGTGACCATCTTGGTCCTATATGTTGATGACATCTTACTCATTGGGAATGAAGTAGAGATGTTAACATCAACTAAATCTTGGTTATCTAAGACCTTCTCCATGAAGGATTTGGGAGAAGCATCCTATGTGCTGGGCATAAGGATCTACCGAGATAGATCTAAAAGGATGCTAGGATTATCCCAATCCATGTACATAGACACTATCCTCAAAAGGTTTAGGATGGAAAATTCCAAGAGAGGTCTCATTCCCATGAGACATGGAATTTACCTATCTAAGGGGATAAGTCCTAAAACTTCTAAGGAGGTGGCACACATGAATAAGGTACCCTATGCTTCGGCGATAGGGTCAATCATGTATGCAATGCTATGTACACGTCCTGATGTTGCCAATGCTTTGAGCATTGTCAGTAGATATCAGGCAAATTCAGGCGAAGAGCACTGGAAGGCAGTAAAGGGCATCCTTAAGTACTTGCGAAGGGCTAAGGATCTGTTTCTGCTTTATGGAGGAGAGGACCTACAGCTTAGAGCTTACACAGACTCTAGTTTCTAGTCAGATCCAGATGACTATAAATCCATGTCAGGGTTTGTATTCATGTTGAATGGAGGGACAGTCAGTTAGAGAAGCTCCAAGCAAGATACGACTACAGACTCGACGATGGAGGCAGAATATATTGCTGCAGCTGAAGCTACTAAGGAAGTCATCTGGATGAAGAAATTCATCTTAGAACTTGGTGTAGTTCCCGAGATATTAGCTCTCATCCCATTATTTTGTGATAATAATGGGGCTATCGCCCTGACGAAGGAACCAAGATCTCACCAAAGGTCAAATCATATTCTCAGGCGCTTCCACCTTATTTGAGAGATTGTTGATCATGGAGATGTGGCGGTAGAGCGTATATTGTCAAAAGACAACATAGCAGATCCACTGACTAAGGCTTTGACACAAATTGTATTTGAGCGCCATCGGGATAAGATGGGCCTCAAAGTTGTGGGCAATTGGCTGTAGATCAAGTGGGAGATTGTTAGTATTGATGTGCTACAGGTCAATTTCGGGTCGGATAGGCCGAATAGTTGTACGATCTTGTTCATTATTAATAAAGTGATATTTAAGCGTAAATATGTGATTGTATATTACTTTACGATGTCCCTAGGATAGGTGGTTGTAAAGTCACCTCGAGATGGGATCTCGATCATGAGACTGACTTTATATGGACACATACCTTAAACTGTTCCTGGTTGGAGGGTAATCACTCGGGGACTTTGATTACCTATTAAACCAGTACACATGATGTGTTAGGGACCAATCTCATGGTCACTGGTGCGGGGCACCAACACATATGTGTAGGTGTATGTCCTTGGAGTATGTATACTGAACTGATCCGCTATTGGATCTTCAGGTGGTTGATTATACCTAATGTCAACTGAAGATCTAACTGTCTCAGTAGCATCGTTGGTCCTTTGACCTGAGACATTGATCGGATCTTACACGAGGACTGTAATGGTTTAATTACTTAGCTTTGTGACTTTAACCATAAGTCATGAGTTGTCGAGTCATTAACCACTCTAGGATACGTGTGAAGATCATCAATGGTCAAGAGGGGATCGCTCACTGTTGGGTATATATCAGACAGTTAATGGGTCATGACATTGACGCTCCGTTAAATCCCTGACCAGGGTCGTGTGAGTTCGTTTAGAACGGACGTCATACACTTTAAGGAGGTCATGGTCAAATGGCACGATCATGGGGATTGATAGAAACCATACCCTCGATCGTACCAGACTCATAGAAGGAGTGAGGGATTATATCGATGCGATAACTGTGGACTTACAGGTACCAGACAGGCTGGTTTAAACCCGGCATCCTCTAGAATCACGCGGATTTGCTTGACCCAACATGATCAAAGGTTCGGAATAAATTAAACTATTATTCGGCTCTAGTAGAAGCAAATAATAAGTTTAATTTACTTCTAATTGGGAATTAGAAGTTAATGAGCCTTAAACTAGAGTGACTATGGGCCTAGAGGATCACACACAATGGATTCTTGGGTGACAAATTATTATTGTACAATTACATATATTAATTCCCTTTAATTCCTTTTGGAAAGGTATATAAAAGGGGATTAATATATATGTATAATAATGGGAAGGACATATATACAATTTTGGTCCTTTGGAGCTCTTTTAGAAATGGCCAAATCGTATATATATGGATGCTACGAAACTTCTCCCCCTCTCTTGGATAATCAAGCATTAAGGCTAGGAAGAGAAGGATTAGCTCCTCCCCCCTTTCCTCACTCTTGCTCTCTCTCTCTCCAGAAGGTGAAAGGGTTGGGGAAGGTCGTGCCAGGGGGTACCGTCGCTGTGCAAGGATCCGTGTGGATCAGCTCTAGAGGCCGTACTTCTGTGCGGCTCGGTGTTTGTGAGATTCTACATCGGGCACTGCGGACAGTGTCGTTCCGCGCAAGGTGAAATATGCAACCCGTAGTTAGAGGTTGGGTTATTAATCCATCGATTAGGGCACAGATCTAAGTTTCCATGAAGCCGGGTTCGGGCAAATAAATTTTTGTTATCCGCTGCGTTGCCCGATCGTGCTGTTTGAAACCTTACAGTATCCACACGAGCAGCGGAAGCATATGGATTCTCCTTCTCAATCTCCACACGTCGGCCACTCCTTAGCAACACCATCCACCAACGCAGGAGGAGGAGAGAGAGAGGGGTGCACCCAGGTCAGAGGGATGAGAGAGAAAGAGGGGTGGCCAGAGTAGAAACCCTAATGCTTGGGCCAGGGTTTCTCTCCTCAGCGTATATTTATAGACTCTGGCATTTTTCACAAAAACCCAGACACTATCTATAAATATCGTCTTTATCCATCTAATCCACTACTCTATTGTATGTGACCCTCTAGGCCCAATAGTCTATTTGGTTTTCAGGCCCATTAAGCTAAGAACCATTCTTAACTTAATTAATTATAATGCATTATCTCTTAATGGAATTAACGGGATTTCCGACCACGAACGGCACCAAGCAACACCTCGTGATCCCAAATGACTTTGGGAGGGAAGCAACCCATATTGAACCTTTTCATCATCAGATTCCACACAGTTATAGATCCTCATTCCTACAATGCTCCAATCAAAATTAGGGTACAGTCATACTGTCAAACCCTAAAGCATTCTGATCTTATGGACCCTTGTACTCTTAAGTACAGTTCACTGGAAAACTTCTTTTCTCAATGAACTCCCATACCCTGGCTAGGGATTTCTAAGTACATGTCCATAGAGCATTCTCTCTCTTAATCCATGCAGAGAGTGAATGGTCCCTTGTTGTCCACCAAAGTATTTTCACATGAATTTCACTAAGTCCGAATAACTAACTATTAAGAACAACAAGGTTGAAGTTCATAAGTCAGCAATCAAACGCTCAATGGAGTCCATGCAAAACCTCTTTAGTGACTCAGGTCAAAGATCCAACTGTGTTACTGTTGCACTAGAATCTCCTGATTGACAGTCAGCATGATTACCATTCAGGAATTCTAGATCGGGTCAGTTCAGTGAACTCATTCTACTAATGAGCACCTACATGTGTACTATGTCACCACACCAGTGGTTATGAGATCGACCACCCTCATCACATGAGTGAGTACCACGTGCACCGGTTTATCCGGATCTTCAATGTCCCTTCTTGAAGATCCCACAACCAGGAACATTTAGAATACAAACCTCTAGATGACTGATCTCATTATCACAATCTTATTATCACAATCTCATTATGAATCAATCATCATAGCTCGTATTCAGGGACTTCATCACATTACAACATATACACTATAATGTGCTAAGAACGTAATGAATAAATGCCATTATTATTATAACTGAATGAAATTATACAAGAAATGTTGCCATCACAACACTTGTGATTGGCTTGAAGGGCATACATCTCTAACAGTCGGATGGTCGCGATTCCGGCATCATCTTGCTCCTCTCCTTGAGCCGCTCCTCTTTTCCTTCTATCACGAGCTCCAAATCTTCACGGATGTAGATGATAACCTCCTTTCAAGAGCTCCTCCTCCTTTTTCCCCTTTTCTTCTCCTACAAGGTTAATAAGCATTAGGATTCTTTTCCTTACAAAACTCGGAGTTCACATTCATATATATAGAGGAAAGGCCAA
Source organism: Amorphophallus konjac (assembly GCA_022559845.1). Lineage (NCBI taxonomy): Eukaryota > Viridiplantae > Streptophyta > Magnoliopsida > Alismatales > Araceae > Amorphophallus > Amorphophallus konjac. Next base: position 109,271,902 of record CM040117.1, read on the forward strand.
ATGACTCATATAACCCTCCTAAAACATGTTAAAAACACCCTAATATGTTTAGGAACCAATGGGGGGTATTTAGGTAAAGTTTAGAAAGGTTTTTAATTGGTTTCAGAAGTCCCGTCCAGAATGGGTCGACCCTTGGGGTCGACCCTCGTGCAACCAGAGGGCAGATAGCCCCCAAAAAAATCCCAGCATACAGGGGTCGACCCCTGCAGGCAGACAGCATGTAATAGTTTCTGACTTGTTCAGAAACACTAAGGGTCGACCCTATGGGTCGACTCATGTCAGTAATGGTTGTAAAAACACTTCAAACCCCATTCAATTCAAGCATAAAAAATGGTTAGGTGTTACCATCATCCACTTAACATGAGAGGGATTAAAAATCATCCTTTAACCTGTAAAAACACATAAACATCAAGTTAGTTTATGTATCAAAAATTAAGTTCTCCTAAACTTGATTCTTCCACATCCAACTCCATATCTTTACACATCCAAATGCACATTGCATCAAGTAAATGTTTCCTTAAAAATATGAGCCACAAGCTTTGGCATTTGGTGAACTTTGAATCTCACAAGCATTCAAATATAAACCCATGGAAGCTCAAGCATTCAAATAGCATTCGTGAATCTACCAAATCTTCAAGACTCAAATGCTTCAACACGCACATGTAGATAATCATGCCAAATGCAAAGGCATGTACAATATCGTGGAAACTCATTCATTAAATGAGCATGAGCTAAGTCATTCATGTTGATAAAAATAACATTCATGGAGCATTGTTTCCATAAAATCAATCTCTTCTAGAACATGACTCCATAGCAAGAGAACAAGGATGATTCAAGCACATGAAAACATGAAGAATCATTCAAGCACAAGGCCAAGCAACAAAGTCTTTTTTTTGATAACGGGGAATCTAACAGAGTGGTACGGAGAGCTGAGCGATTATTGGGCCACCCGAGTTCGAGTCTTGCCACCCCTTTTTTTATACCACTGCCATAAAACCCCGAGCTCACATCCCTCGAGGATTAAATGCCAAGCAACAAAGTCATTTTGTAATCATCAAAATCACATACACAACACTACAGTCCTAGACACCTTGTCCACTCAGATGACCACTCTCTCCACTCACATGACCACCCTAACCCAAAGCCATGAAGACTCACGTGAGGCCTTTCATACCATGAACTGCGTTCTTCTCGATACGCCACCGCCTTCAGTTTCAAGACCATACTCTTGAGGATATTCGACGCCACCTTGGCTATCAGCCACCTCCTGAAGATCAGCCTCCTACAGATGGCCATTGAGGATTATCTTTTGTTTCCTACCTCCAGTCTGTGTCCTTGGGTCTTGTGTCTTATTGGGTCTACTTTTCGTTTATCCTATCCCCTCTTTTGATGATGCCAAAGGGGGAGAAGTAGTTAGTGCAGGATTTTATATAGCTTATGCATGCATGTCCTTATGTTTGTATGAATGTTCATTTGAGAGGTTCCTTTGTGTGTCCTTGCATTTTGTTTGAGTCAGTTGTTGTATTTGCCTTGTCATGAGTGTCTAACCGATGTCTTGCATTCTCTAGCATCCATGTACTTTGTACTGAACTAATGGAATGAAATGATGAAAGAATGCACTTGGTATTTGACATTACATGATTGGTTCTTGTATCTCATTTCCTCTCTACTTGGCAAATAAAATGTTTGAATGGGTTGCATGGCCTTGGCTTAATGAAGTGATTACATGGATTGATCACCTTTGTTTTTTTGGCTTTGCCTTTTCTCAAATTGATTCTATGTATATCAAATGGTGTCGGATGAAGGACAGGCTAGCCAGTCTGAAATCCTTCACTATGCGTGAGTGTAAACTTCGTCTCATATAAGAATCATGTGGGACATTGCACGGATACAATGCGTTGTTTTAAAAGATCCAAATTTGCTCAAAGGCACGCCGATGCACTTAATTATCAAGAGTTTTGTCATCATCAAAAAGGGGGAGATTGTTGAGTCTCTCCAGGTGATTTTGATGATAAAAAAACCCCGGTATTGCCAACAGGTTAATAACTTCCATAACTGCTTAGCAAGAGCACTTGTTAGCTCTCAAAGCCTTTTTCATCAAAGCGTATGCTCAAATCCATCTTGCCTCAAATATGTCTAGATTAAGTCAAACTAAACTTAAATTGAATGGATCAAATGTGGACACAAAGTCATTTGTATGAGGATATATTTTATGGGCTAACAATGTTCTTTTTGCATGTTTTCCAGAGTCTGGTCGACCTATCCAGTTGGTGCGGTCGACCTAATTTTCCAGCATCCAGAACTCTGTAAATTTACAGAGTTCGATTGACCGCCAGCCAAGGACCGGTCGACCGATTCTCCCAGCAACGAAAGCTTCAGACTCTGTAAAAGTTAGGTCGACCCTCCCACCTTCCTAGGTCGACCAAACCCTTCGAAGCCACTATTGTTGACTTTGTTTTCTTCACCACGAGAAAGCATCTATCAAGGATTTTTTAATCCCAAAAGTCTCCAGACATCCCTGGAATTGTGGATCTGTGTCTTGGCTTGTCCTTGACCATTCAAGTGTTATAAAAACACCTCTTAGGCCCAAGGAACCCTAATTACATAAGGGAGATCTAAGGAGGCTGCCAAGGGAGAAAAAAGGGCTGCAGAAGAACTCCGTGAACAGTGTTTCATCCAAGCATTCTTCATCAAATCTCAAGCATTAAAGATCATCCTGAAGTCATTCAAGTGGAAATCAAGCTGAGAAGCAAGCTTCATCAAAAAGCTTCTTCATCCACTAAGGGGGAGCCTAAATCTGGAGTTTTTCATCTGTGTTTCTACTTCTATTTTTCATTGAGCCTTAAGTGTGTGTTCTTGTAATCTCTAAACACTTGTGTGTGTGTGGATCTACCTAGATCTACGTGTGTGTGTGTTTTTCATTCAGATCTGTGTGTGTTTCGGTGATCTTGCACCTTCGTTGGAGTTCCTATCCTCCTATGAGTGTGCACTACAAGAAAATTGGCCTACAGCCATGAATTTTACCTACGCTTTCGAAACATGTAGGTATAAACGAAATATTTCAATGCTTTTAAATTAACGTTGGTAAATTTCCTATGTTTTATTATAGCGTAGCTATATGGGCACCTTATCACTACGGTTGTGTAAGAAATGTCGTAAAAGTTTATCTATTCCTGCGGTTTGTAAATAAATGTGAGAATAGACCTTATATATTCCAATATTTTTAATAAAACTTAGGAAAATGTAACTTATTCAAAACAAAAAAAATGTGAGAATTGGAGACTCCACGAAGGCGGGAAATTTGGCCCTGATGTTTATCATTCCCCCCCCCCCCCATTTTAGCACCCGATTTCCATCAAAATTTAGGATTCTTTGCCTCCTTCTTTTCACCTCCCATCGCTCCCCCTCCCTTACCCCGCTGGAGCAACTCATCCCCCTCTCCAACAGTTAGCCTCCTTCAAGCCCAGCCGCCGGCCATGGCCAGATGCCCCCCTCATCGCTGCTCAGCGCCGCTCCACCACCTCGCCCGTGCCTCCCTCCGCCACCCCTATCCCTCGTGCCGCATGAAAAGCGAGGTCATCATCGCCACGGCCTTCGCCCTGCTCCGCCTGCTGCAACCCCGCAGCTGCTGCCCTACATCGATCTGAAAATTTCATTTTCAAGGTTATGTTCTCTCTCCTCCGTCCCGCGCATTCCCTCGTTCCCACCCCCGTTCCCGCTCGAGCTATAGTGCCCTCCCGTCTGCTGGGTGCTGGTTGATCGCAGGCCATGGTAGGTGGGAGGCCCTATGCCTCCCCCTTCCCCTCCTTGGCCTCCTCTCCCAACGCTGTCCTCTGTCGCTGCCGGTCGTGCCTTGCCCTTCGCTCCGGTTGCTGGGCTGGCCGGTTCGGACGCAGTCGTGCCTGCTCTGCCAGTGGCTGCGGGAGGTCTTGGGCCTGTGCCCTCCGTTGATGGGGCTCTGCCTACCCTCCCTTCTTCCTCGGGCGGTCCCTGCGGTGGCGCTCCTGCCTCCTCTACCGTGCCCCCCCCTCGCTGGGCGACACGTCTTTGGCCACCCCCACATGCTACCTCCTACGGGCGGCTTCCTCACCGCCGCAGGTCACCTCCCCCCTGCTGCAGGCGGTCCTCCCTTCCCCCCTACTACTGCTAGCGTGCGTGCTGGCCCTTCGGCTGCGCCACCTCCCTCCTTTGCCCAGGCGGTGCTGTAATCGTTCTCCCCTATGGTCTCTCCTCTGCTCGCCCATGCCCCTACTTCCACCGATGCTGGCGAGCCGACAACTTTCTTCTCCCTAGAGGAGATCAAGGTCTCTTGCAGGACGTTGGAGTTCACCATTGTTGCTCGAACTCCACAGGGTCGCCCGCCATTTCAAGAGATCCGTTCGCACCTGGTCCAGCGTTTCTAGTTCTCCCAGGACTTCATGATCAGTGCCTTGGACGGCCGTCACCTGTTGCTTAGGTTTCAGAATAGGGCGGACTTCTTGCAGGTGCAAGATATAGAACCTGATTCACCATGTTATTGAATGACTGACTGGAATCTCTTAGGCTGACTGCAATCAATGTAGAAGCTTTCTTAACTGGTGGTTGATAGAGAACGGTTGGTCAAAAGGTGATGGATGATGTTTCTATATGTCCTTACAAGGAATTACCTTGTTCAGATACGAAGTATGTGAACATATCATTCCTATTATGTTAATGCAAATGTTGCCCTGTCCATGTGCAGCAGTAACGCAATCTAGGGATAATGATTCATAGCGCACTTAAAAAGTGGAAAAGGAAATATTTCTCTTTTATTTTCAAATTAATTTTTCTCATGGTGTTGACGTTTAAAATCATGCAATTTTTACATTTCAAAATCTGAAGACTACTGGCAGTGAAAGTCTGAGACTTTGAGCTCATCGGCATTTGATATGCACTTCATGAAATTAAGAAACACTAATGAGCATTCTATATTTTTAGTATTGTTAAATGCCAAAGAGTCTTAACAATGTCATGTAAGATGACAAAGCTGGGATGATATTTACAATATAGCACTGGCTAATTGAGGTTCTTTTTTGGACATCCACTTGTAGTCACATTTAAATTGCTAGATCCGTCTTTGAAATTGAATTTGTTCAATTACTAGTTCGGAGAAAATTTGTTGAGGTCAAACATTTCTTTGATTGCTGGGGACCTTGGACTTTGTTCATCACTTATGTTCTTTTATTAGTGTTTCCTCCAATGAGGAGATGGTGACCTGTGTGAATCTTCTTGGTGAAGAGCACACTATACTGACCTTGCTCTTTGGTGTTGTGTATGAACTACAGAATTACCAATATGTCCTCCAAGGATAACTTTCTTTTGAAGCCAAAAATTATGAAGCACATTCTCTCATTTTCTGCAAGCAACACTTGTGCCTTTTACTTTCTCATTCTTTTAGCTTTCGGATTTTCACGTATTTTAGAATGTGGCAATATATTTTGTTAGTGTTATTGATGACGTTCATGTTGGATTATTTATGCTGACTACCCAAAACTTTAGTGCTTATGTCAAATATATTGGTAATACTGGAAGCATGTGCTTAATGCAGTTTCAAATGATCATTCATGGGACAAACTCTGTTAGTAATGCATCTAATGAAGAACATTGAGTTGCATATATTTTGCATGGTTAATTAAAGATGATTATTACATTTTTCTGAAATGTTAGTCACTCTTCGTTATTTTTAAAATTCTAAAATTCTTCCAAAATTAGGAAAATCATATCATCTTGCTATGATCTATCACAGCCAGGTATGGCTGACATGTTATACTAATAGATAGCGTAAACCTGTTGACTGAAAAGTTGCTTGTCTTTCTGCATGTTTACATTTCAATTTTTTGTTCACCAAAGTCTCCGCTCATACAAGACTATTGTAAGACCATGCATTTGTATGATTAATTAAATGACAATTCACATGGTCTTTTTCATATGAATATTAATATGAATCTTGTAGCTTGATTAGACATTACTAATGTGCATTTCTAGTGTTAAAATATTGCTTCTCTTTATATCACATTGATCATGAGACATTCTGCCCAAAAAACAAAGAAGTTGATTTCTCTGTTATGGAGTTTCTCTATTGACTCTGCTAGGTATACAGTTCGGTGGTTGCATGGTTACAGCTGGTTTCACTTTATAACATATTACCTATATTGTGTATTTTTTGTTTGTCTTTTCGCACCATATAGCTGAATGCTCAATACTCTTTCTTTCTCATCTGATACCTTCATCATGTCATTTTAATGATATGGTAATGTGAAAAAAGATCTTCCAGATTTCACACATTTGACTATAAATGCTCAACACTCTTTTATTTCTCATCTGATACCTTTGTCAGTGCCTGAACTAGGATTCTTGGGTTTGAAGGCACTCCTGAAGGGTAGAAGATCAAGGAAAGCAGACTCGAGTTGCTGCAGTAAGATTTGACCATTTTATTTGATTCTTATCTTTGTACAATCTTTGTACAGTTTCCAAACACTTGTGTTGTGTTAAAGGTCTAAACTCAAACTCAAAACCTGGGCATTGAGTCAAGGGAATCCTCCATATATATATAGAGGGAAGGCACCCACGGATACCAATATGAGACTAAACCTTAACACCTTCTCTAGTGTCGAACCCGAGTGGTTATGGTATGAGTGGTGCAATTGAATGGGTAGGGCAGAGTATATCCAAATGGAGGATCCAATGGGTAAACCTGGATTTGGTACCATGTTAAAGGCCCGATCTCGAATCCAAAACCTAGGAATTAAGCTGAGGGAGTCCTCCACATATATAGAGGGAAGGCACCCTTGGATATCCAACATGGGAGTAAACGTCAAAAGTCGTAACTCTATTTGGTTGTAGAAGTGCAACTCCCTGCTGACTGGTGACCATAATGGCATAATGCTAAGTGACGGGTCATCATTCTATTCTCAATCATATGGTTTTTGTTTTAAATTAGGATCCCAATTTCAGTGTAGAATTGGTTATATCGACCTGAAGGAGTTGTATTTTATAAGTTAGCATCCACAATTTTTCATTTATCTTTCAACCTGAAAGTTGGGAATTTGCATTCCCAATGTCAAGCAATCTGTGAACCAAGTATTTTGTTAGAATAAAATTCTATGCTACCTCAATTTTGCACTGAGACAACATGATTCATGAATTAATGATCGAGCTGGTTTTCATCCTTAGCTGGGAACGCTTACTATCATTTCTCATGTTTCAGTTTCCTATTGGAATAGATTCTGACTGGTTTACTTGAGCACTTGAACTTCCCAAGTTCAAAGTCATATGAAAGATTTGAAGGAAAGATTTGCTGGGCGAAAGGTCTGCACTGCACTTAATATATTTTTCTTATTTTATTTTGATTTGTATTATTCTTTTTATTTTATTTTGATCCGTATTGTATTTTCTTATTTGATTTTGATCTATCCTGTATAGTGTGTGTATTTAAAAGCCAAGCTTTTGTGTTCTTCTGATAACAAGTCAGAGATGTCAGTTTTTGCATTGTGGTAGAACTAATATGGCATATTATGCTCTAAGGAAATGGATGTTGATGCCTTTTTCATAATTTTGGTTTCAGAAATACTGGAAGTCTTAAAAGTTTAAGATTTTAGGGTCTGAGAAGGCAGGCAAACATTCAAGTTGAAGTTTCTACTGTCCAAATAATTTCATTGACAACACTCTGGATGAGGGTTCATAAATAATTCTGCCACATAGAGGAAGCATGGCGGGAACTGAGATGAAATTTCATTAGTTTCAATTATCTGACAACCAGGGAAACAAATGACAAAATGAAGGGCAATGTTGTTGAACTGCGGGAATAAAGAAGGGGGAACGAAGAGACAAAAGATAGGGGTGGGATGGGAGCAGAGATGGGAGATTCTACATCCTCCATGGTTTGAGTTTGATAATTTCTCTGGCTATAGTTCAAGAAGCTGAAACATTTAGCACAAAATTTATTTATCATTAATCAGCCTATTTATTATGGATTTATCTATTTCATTTTTGGAGAGGGGGATTTCTGTAGCCCATCTAAGAGCGGCCGAACTAGGTCCAAGCAAGACCAAACGAGGCCCAGCTCATCTAAGTGACCGCTCCTCAGGGGCCACTTAGCACAAAAGCCCAATAAGATCACTCGGGGTCAAGCACTTCCTCGGCGGCCATTAGGCTCGGAAGGCCCAAGCGTCGGTTCGATCAGAGGAAGACCCACGCCCAACTCATCCCCTTCGCCGGGATAAGGGCTGGCGCCCCGCGCCCACTCCGACCGAGCCTCACCCGAGCTATGCCCATCGCCCGGACAGGGCTGGCACTCTTCATGCTTGGGTCGACCGACGATTGCTTATCCACGCTGCCGTTGAGAGCCCTTTATGAGCATGAGTTTACAAGGCTATAAAGATCCCACAATGAGGACGTAAAGAGCCCACGTCGAGGATGTAACTCCCTCTTGAAACTCCTCAGCTTACGGGACTCATGAGGCCGGCACACTATTTAAACCTGGGACTCCCTCCGGTGAAAGGTAAGGCCAACATACGCCTAAAACTCCCAGAGCAGGAACCACTTCACCACCTTGGTGGAGAGGGATCTCGTGCATCCTCTTCCTCCTCCCTTCATAGCTTCCATCACTGCTCTACTGACTTAGGCATCAGAGGGTTTTTCCCAGGGAACCATCCCTGGGCCCCCTGATCCGTTTCCCTTCCTTGTAGTTCACTACCCGGTGATCATCTACTCTAGCTCAGGACTAGCGCGAGATCGCCCCTCTTCATCTAGCGCCGTCTGTGGGAAACGATCAAAGAGCCAGTATGGTGCGAAGGTGGTGCGGACACCCGAGCAGTTGAGCGGCGCGACACGCCGAGCCACCGGTACCGCACACGGAGCACGACTCGAGCCACCTCAGCGTCCATCTGGCTCGGAGACAGCCTGGAGACTCCGCCTTGAGCCTCCCCATTTATCATATTTAGTTAGCCTTTATGTGTGTGTAATTTGTGTTTATTTCATTGTATTCGGTATGTAATTATGAGTGTACGAGGGGCTTATTTACAAAATGGGACCCCTGGGCCCCACGGGACCCCTGGGCCCCACGGGACCCCCAGGCCCCTCCCATTGATCCACCTCAGCCCATGGGCCCCATGTGGGGTCAGTCAACATGTCAAATGGAGGCATCTAGAAGTTTGAATGGTAAAAGGCACATGTGAGACAAGTGGACTTCAAAGTCCAAGGTGGCTACCAAACTTGTCCCCCCTTGCCACCATAGTCAATAGGCCGCCCCCCTCCCCTTATTTTTTATTTATTTTTGTGTGTGTGTGTCACATGCCATCCCAGCCCTTCATCTCCCACCCCTAGATCCTACGGTTGTGGATGGATGTGAGATGTAACCTATTTAAGCTTGTATTTTCCATTTTGGAACAATTAATGCCATTTGAATCAAACTAATTCTAAGAGCAAGGGCTGGTGCGCCCCCCTCCTCTTTCCTCCCTCTCCCCCTTGCAGCTGTGAAGGTTGCTTCTTGGTGGTGTGACTCCCACCCTATCAGTTCCGGTCGTCGCCGCCGCCGCCGCCGCCGCCGCCACGAGCCGCCACCGCACCGCCATCGCCATCAACGGAGTTCTACCTACGCAGTATCACAGCAGCTTGTTCGAAATTCACAGGTCTTCCCCGAGCTCATTTGGCTACCAAATTTGGAGGAGTTGTTCCTGGGATGTTCCTCCCCACCCACAAAAATTAGGCCAGCATTCAGATCATGTTTCCTATATTTTGATTTTCGTCCACTCTTCAATTTCTGTTCTGCCAGAGTTCTATCTAGGTTCACCTCTGTCCTGAGTTTCATGTCTTAGATCCACTTTTTGATTTCTGTTAGTTCGCCCAATTTTACTGGAGGTTCCATCCATCCACTCCTTCATCCACAAGTTTTCTCACTTTTTGATTCGCCCATCTCATATTTTCTAAAATTCGTTCTCAGACCCATCTACAGTTCTGTCCACCTGTTCCCAGATCCGACCACCAGTCACCCCAAAAATCATAACAAATCGCCGTCCTCTCCAAATCAAATTCTAAAATTAGTCCCAGTTCCGTGGTTTGATTCCCTAACACTTCTAGGGAAGAGCTCAAGAGCTGAATCGGAGGTTTACTAGGCGGTCAACAGTGGTTCTCAGACAAGTGCCCTGCAGATCTGAGATTTCGGTTACTGTACATTAGGGACCTGTAAATTAAATAAAGTTCTGATCCGACCAGATCCAGCAGATCTCTCTTGGTCTACATTGAAGCATTTGAAGATAGCTTTCCAACGATAGCTCATGCGTCCCGATCCGACATCGGGATTGACCGCAGTGGCCGTTTTCGCCTGAGCGCGCGCCGGAAGGCAGCAACCAAAATCCGTGGGTTATTAGTTCAAGAGTTGGGAATCGGGGCCGATCGACCCCCGATCGGTGTTCCCGGTCAACCGCCATCCGTGGAGGCGCGCCACCAAGGGTCCCCATCACAGGGGGTCCCACCCCCACAGATCCGGAGGACAGCGCCGTCCGCGGGCCCCACGGGTCCGTAAACCCCGCCACTCGGGAAGCACGAAAATGCGGAGTTCGGCACCGCCGGGCGACATCAAGATGCTGCCCGTCAACCCGAGTTGCGTGATTCCCAGACCCCACATGTGACCTTTTACCTCCCTGCGTGGAGTGGGTCGACTTAGTGTATTGCTGTAATCATTGTTAACCGGGAGTCCGTGATTCGGCCGGGGTTGTCTTCGCCACGCCGGGTGCGTGGAGGTAATGGTCCGAACCCCTTGGCGTTCATTTGCTTAGCTAGTATATGGTCTTTGCCATTGCCGAGAGTGATAGGTACTAGCCCGTGTGTTCATGTCACCGCTGTGAGTGTGAGAGTGACCCGTCCCGCGACTCGATCCGAGTCCGGAAGTGAGTCGACTACCCTTGAACTCTACCGGTTCTTCAACCGCGCACGATCCACGTTTCCCTCGCTTGGGACGACGAGTGAGCTTGCGTTTCTGTTAGCGACGTATAGCCTATAGGAGCTCTCCGTGTTGGGCCTAATGTCTCTCCCATCATGTGTTGCTGGTCATGTCCGCATCTAGAGTCCTAGGTACATACCACGTTGAGTCGGTCCCCGTGTCCATCCCGCATTAGTTTGGTATCAGAGCGAGTCGAGTCTAGGGTAGTCGTTGCATATGTCTTGCATAGTATAAGTCGAGTCTAGGATCATCATTTCAAAATAACAAAAAAAAAGTGTTTTCAAATTGCATTTCGCCCAATAGCTCGGTATATTAAAAGGCGTTGCCCGAACATTAGGTTATGCCTATCGGGAGGGTAGCGTACTTGCGCGAGTGATCTTCGGATCGCTTATCTCCGCCTCGTACCGGATATTGGTTAGGTCAAAGTGCATCATCTAGTGAGTGTTTGCATTAGTCGGTGTCTTCTAGGTCGTGTGTCTTTGCATGCCCACCCGTCGAGGTACCCAATACTCGCCACCACCACCTATGGCGGACTCCCGGGCCCGTAGCTCCGATGAGTCCTCGACGGCCGAGATGTTCCGAGCCATTATGAAACATCTTGACACGCGTATGGATGGTCTTAGTACGCGTATGGATGACATAGGAACGCGTCTAGAAGGGCGGATGAAATCCCTCGAGGATCGGGCCGAGTCTTCGGATCAGTCCATCCAGGGCTTAGTTGGGAGGATTGCCATCCTCGAGAGGGGCCCAGTAGCGGCGCAACCCGCGCCGACGAACGGCCAACAAGAGCCGGTGCAGCAACCAGCTGTGCCAAGGGCTCAGGTGGAGGATGTCGGGAGGCAACAAGCACCTATGGTGGATGATTATGCCTCCGACAATGATCAAGGGGGTTACGGTCGTCGGAATCATTGACGGAATCGTGATGACGATGATGACGACCGCATTCTGAGGGGCGTGCGTGCGGACCCTCCCACTTTTAGTGGGTCCTTGGACCCAAGGGTGTATCTAGATTGGGAGGCCGACATGGACCGGTACTTCGAGTGGTTTGATATGACGGACCACCGAAGAGTCCGATACGCAAAGATGAAGCTGTAAGGGCAGGCCCAAACTTATTGGACCAATGTGGAGAGCCTGCTCAACCAGCGACGTCAACCCCAGATCGGTACTTGCGATGATATGAAAACCAAGTTGAGGGAGAAGTACCTTCCCGCCTCATATCGCCAACGTCTCATAGACAAGTGGCAAAGCATCTCCCAAGAGAACCGATCCGTGACCAAGTACACCGCCGAGTTCGATGACTATTACTTACGGTGTGGGGTCACGGAAGAGAGCACTATGACTATATCCCGCTTTTGAAGAGGTTTGCGGCCCAATTATCAATATGAACTCTTTCGTCGCAATGCAACCACTTTGGAGCAGGCATATCAGATAGCTCTCGAATTGGAGCAATTCGAGGCCGAGTTCGAGTCACCCCATCGGTTGGGCTCTTTTCCCCTTCGTAGTGTCGAGCCCCGTGGCTCATCTGGCACGTATCCGAGGGCCCCCATGGCTCGACCTCAGGAGCCCGCTCGTCCCGAGCCGTTTGCTCCTAGGCCTCGTCCTCGACCCCCGAGGGACCTTCCTCGTCCCCAGCATCTTACAGCCCCACCCATAGCCCGTCCACCGGCACCCGCACCTCCTGCACGTCCTTTGTTGCCTACGCCTCCTACCCGTCGGGAGGATAAAGGTAAAAGACCTATGATTGGGGAGCCTAGTGGATCACGGCAGCAGTGTTATCGCTGCAATGGGTTTGGCCATTTCGCCAACCAGTGTCCCACCCGCCCATCTCTTCACATTAGGGACACACAGGCCGAGGATACCACCTCTACGGGCCTCGAGTTAGTCAGCTATGAGGCCGATGAAGAGCTAGCTGACGAGTACTATGAGATGGGAGGTGAGGCCCAGGATGCCCAGCATTCGGACGATACCGACATGGGGGTCGTCAGATGTATCCTCACCCAGCCACAGGTCAGTGATGACTGGCGACGGACTACTATCCTTCATGTATTCTGTAGGCTGGGAAAGCAAATTTGCAAGGTGGTCATCGATAGCGGGAGTTGTATCAATGCAATCTCCACGAACGCTGTCACTCGTCTTGGTCTCACACCCGTAGACCACCCTTGCCCCTATCAGGTATCATGGGTGGATACCACTTCCATTTCGGTCAGGCTACGGTGCTTGGTCCCGCTGCAGCTCCACTCCTACCATGACGAGATCTGGTGTGATGTTCTCCCCATGGAAGTGGGCAGTATCATTCTTGGTAGGCCGTGGTTATTCGACCGGGATGCCACGCTCCATGGCCAGTCGAACACCTGTACCTTCGACCACGCTGGCCAGCGGGTCACCCTCCAACCCGTTTGGCCCAGGAGCCCATCAGTCAGGGGTCCTACTGGCCCTAGTACTCCGAAGCCTTCTGTTCCCGGGCCTAGTACCCCATCCCCAGCTCGGACTATGACCGTTACCTCTGACCCAGGAGAGCCCTCGACGAGGAGATTGATGATGATTAGCTCCCGGGAGTTGGAGCAGGAGCTTAGTCAGGGCTGTCCGGTGTTTGCCATTACGGTTCGAGAGGTGGAGCAGGACTCCGAGGGTGAGCTCCCACCCGAGGTTGTTCCCATTCTGTAGGAGTATGCTGATGTCTTTCCCGATGAGCTTCCCGAGGGACTCCCACCTATGCGGGATATTCAGCATGCCATCGACCTTGTTCCGGGCTCTTCTTTGCCCAACCTTCCTCATTATCGCATGAGTCCCACGGAGCATGCCGAGCTTAAACGGTAGGTCGATGAGTTAGTGCAGAGAGGGTCTGTTCGGGACAGCATGAGTCCATGTGATGTACCCGCATTACTCGCCCCGAAGAAGGATGGCACGTGGAGAATGTGCATTGATAGTCGTGCCATCAACAAGATCACCGTGAAGTACAGGTTCCCTATTCCCATCAACATGCTGGACATGATGGCAGGTGCCACTATCTTTTCCAAGAGAGATCTTAAGAGTGGCTACCATCAGGTGAGGATTAGGCCAGGTGATGAGTGGAAGACCGCATTTAAGACCAAGGACGGTCTATATGAGTGGTTGGTCATGCCTTTTGGGTTGACCAATGCCCCTAGCACTTTCATGCGGCTCATGACTCAGGTCCTTCGACCTTTCATTGGAGTCTTTGTAGTGGTGTATTTTGATGATATCCTTATCTATAGCCGCACCACAGGGGACAACTTAGACCACCTTCGGCAGGTCTGTCTACTTCTTCGGCGAGAGCAGCTATTTGCGAACCCACAGAAGTGTGCCTTCATGACACCTCAGCTTACCTTCTTGGGTTTTATCGTGTCTAGTACTGGGGTCTCCGCCGATCCGGAGAAGGTCCGAGCCATTGTTGAGTGGCCGGAACCCCGTACGGTTCATGATGTCCGCAGCTTTCATGGCCTTGCGACGTTCTACCGTCGCTTCATCCGCGGATTTAGCTCCGTCACCGCCCCGATCACGGATTGCATCCGGAAGGGCACATTTGTATGGATGAAGGCCGCATCTGCCGCCTTCAAGGACATCAAGGAGCGCATGACCCAGACACCTATCCTTCGATTGCCTGATTTCTCGAAGGTGTTTGAGGTCTCTTGTGATGCGTCGGGTGTTGGGATTGGAGGAGTTTTGAGTCAGAGTCCCACCCGATCGCATATTTAGCGAGAAGCTGAATGACGCGAAGCTGCGATATTCCACATATGATAAAGAATTCTACGCAGTTGTTCAGGCTCTTAGGCATTGGAGGCACTATCTTTTACATCAGGAGTTTGTCCTATACTCCGATCACGAGGCATTGAGGTATCTCCACTCCCAAAAGAAGCTGAACTCGCGTCACAGTCATTGGGTCGAGTATCTCCAGCAGTTCACCTTTGTGCTTAAACATAAGGCTGGAGTGGAAAACAAGGTAGCTGATGCCTTGAGTCGGCGAACATGTTTGCTTACCACCATGAGTGCCGAGGTCATAGGGTTAGAGAAGATGAAGGAGGCCTATGTTGATTGTCCTGACTTCGGTCAGATTTTTACCACTCTCCAGGCCGGACCCTTGAGAGACCTTGATGAGTATGTGCTTCAGGAGGGTTACCTCTTTCGAGGTAGCAGGCTATGTGTTCCCCGAACTTCGGTTCGAGATTTCTTAGTGTGGGAACTACATGCGGGAGGTCTAGCCGGCCACTTTGGTCGGAACAAGACTATTGAGGCAGTGGACCATCGATTTTATTTGCCGAGCTTGAAGCGCGATGTTGCTAACATCGTGGCTCAGTGCCGTACATGTGCTACGGCCAAGATGAAGAAGCAAAGCTCGGGCCTTTATATGTCTCTTCCCGTGCCTGATGTCCCATGGCAGGATGTTAGCATGGACTTTGTTTTGGGACTGCCACGTACCTCCAGGAAGCATGATTCGGTCTATGTGGTGGTTGACCGTTTCTCGAAGATGGCCCTCTTTATTCCTTGCTCAAAGACTTCGGATGCTTCGAGGGTAGCCCGCCTTTTCCTTACGCATGTGGTGTGCAAGTTCGGGTTACCTCGCACTATAGTGTCTGACCGTGATGTTAGATTCACTTCCTACTTTTGGAAGACACTATGGCATATGATGGGTACTCACCTCAAGTTTTCCATTGCATATCACCCCCAGAGAGACGGTCAGACCGAGGTGGTCAATAGGAGTCTGGGAGATCTTTTGAGGTGTCTAGTTAAGGACCGCATTGGGGATTGGGATCTCATTTTACCCATGGCTGAGTTTGCATACAATGATTCGGTGAATAGGTCTACCGGCATGAGTCCATTTGAGATTGTCACAGGTCGTAGGCCTAGGAAACCCGTTGACCTTGTCCCCATGCCTATCAATGCTAGAGTGTCGGGGTCGGCCGAGTCGTTTGCTAGGCATGTTAGGAGTTTGCATGACGACATCCGTCGTCACATTGAGGCCAGCAATGCACGGTACAAGGAGTTAGCCGATCCCACCGACACCACCGAGAGTTCTACGAGGGCGAATACGTCATGATCAGGGTAAGACCTGAACGGTTTCCCTCTGGAACCGTTAAGAAGTTGCAAGCTCGCGAGCCGGTCCCTTTAGAGTGTTGAAACGCGTTGGATCCAATGCGTATGTTGTGGACCTGCCCGAGGAATATGGTATAAGCTCTACCTTCAATGTATCGGATCTTGTTGTATATAGGGACCCAACGGTGATCCCTAGTGAGCCTTTTGAGCCATCTCCTCCCCTTGAGAGTGATCCCACACCTGAGTGTCCACTTCCACCTCCAGCCCCTTTTTCACGGCAGCGTGAGCATATAGATCGTATACTGGACGAGCAAGTGACAGTTACCAGGAGTGGATCTTACCCACGCTACCTAGTGCGATGGAGAGGACGGCCCACTACTGAGGACACATGGATCACACATGACGAGTTGCAGCGGATCGATCCGGACCTTCTGGAGCGATACAGGAGCGATACAGACCCTTACTCGACAGGGTCGAGTTTCTCCCACCGGGGAGAATTGGTGCGGACACCTGAGCAGTTGGGCGGCGCGACACGCCGAGCCACGGTACCGCACATGGAGCATGACTCGAGCCACCTCAGCGTCCATCTGGCTCGGAGACAGCCTGGAGACTCCGCCTTGAGCCTCCCCATTTATCATATTTAGTTAGCCTTTATGTGTGTGTAATTTGTGTTTATTTCATTATATTCGGTATGTAATTATGAGTGTACGAGGGGCTTATTTGCAAAATGGGACCCATGGGCCCCACGGGACCCCCAGGCTCCTCCCATTGATCCACCTCAGCCCATGGGCCCCATGTGGGGTCAGTTAACATGTCAAATGGAGGCATCTAGAAGTTTGAATGGTAAAGGCGCATGGAGACAAGTGGACTTCAAAGTCCAAGGTGGCTACCAAACTTGTCCCCCCTTGCCACCATAGTCAATAGGCCGCCCCCCTCCCCTTATTTTTTATTTATTTTTGTGTGTGTGTGTCACATGCCATCCCAGCTCTTCATCTCCCACCCCTAGATCCTACGGTTGTGGATGGATGTGAGATGTAACCTATTTAAGCTTGTATTTTCATTTTGGAAGAATTAATGCCATTTGAATCAAACTAATTCTAAGAGCAAGGGCTGGTGCGCCCCCCTCCTCTCTCCTCCCTCTCCCCCTTGCAGCTGTGAAGGTTGCTTCTTGGTGGTGTGACTCCACCCTATCAGTTCCGGTCGCCGCCGCCGCCGCCATGAGCCGCCACCGCACCGCCATCGCCATCAACGGAGTTCTGCCTATGTAGTACCACAGCAGCTTGTTCGAAATTCACAGGTCTTCCCCGAGCTCATTTGGCTACCAAATTTGGAGGAGTTGTTCCTGGGATGTTCCTCCCCACCCACAAAAATCAGTCCAGCATTCAGATCACGTTTCCTATATTTTGATTTTCGTCCACTCTTCCATTTCGGTTCTGCCAGAGTTCTTTGCAGGTTCACCTCGTCCTGAGTTTCATGTCTTAGATCCACTTTTTATTTCTGTTAGTTCGCCCAATTTTACTGGGGGTTCCATCCATCCACCCCTTCATCCACCATTTTTCTCACTTTTTGATTCGCCCATCTCTTATTTTCTAAAATTAGTTCTCTGACCCATCTACAGTTCTGTCCACCTGTTCCCAGATCCGACCACCAGTCACCCCAAAAATCATAACAAATCGCAGCCCCCTCCAAATCAAATTCTAAAAATAGTCCCCATTCCTTGGTTTGATTGCCTAAAACTTCTAAGAAGAGCTCAAGAGCTTAATCGTAGGTTTACTAGGCGGTCAACAGTGGTTCTCAGACAAGTGCCCTGCAGATCTAAGATTTTGGTTACTATACAATAGGGACTTGTAAATTCAATAAAATTCTGATCCGACCAGATCCAGCAGATCTCTCTGGGTCTAGATTGAAGCATTTGAAGAGAGCTTTCCAACGATAGCCAATGCGTCCCGATCCGACATCGAGATTGACCGCAGCGGCCATTTTCGCCGGAGCGCGCGCCGGAAGACAGCAACCAAAATCCGTGGGTTATTAGTTCAAGAGTTGGGAATCGGGGCCGATCGACCCCCGATCGGTGTTCCCGGCCGACCGCCGTCCGTGGAGGCACGCCAGCAGGGGTCCCCATCACATGGGGTCCCACCCCCACAGATCTGGAGGACAGCGCCGTCCACGGGTCCGTAAACCCCGCCACTCGGGAAGCACGAAAATGCGGAGTTCGGCACCGCCGGGCGACATCAAGATGCTGCCCGTCAACCCGAGTTGCGTGATTCCCAGACCCCACATGTGACCTTTTACCTCCCTGCATGGAGTGGGTCGACTTAGTGTATTGTTGTAATCATTATTAACCGGGAGTCCGTGATTCGGCCGGGGTTGTCTTCGCCACGCCGGGTGCGTGGAGGTAATGGTCGAACCCCTTGGCGTTCATTTGCTTAGCTAGTATATGGTCTTTGCCGCTTCAGAGAGCGATAGGTACTAGCCCGTGTGTTCATGTCACCGCTGTGAGTGTGAGAGTGACCCGTCCCGCGACTCGATCCGAGTCCAGAAGTGAGTCGACTACCCTTGAACTCTGCCGGTTCTTCAACCGCGCACGATCCACGTTTCCCTCGCTTGGGACGACGAGTGAGCTTGCGTTTCTGTTAGCGACGTATAGCCTATAAGAGCTCTCCGTGTCGGGCCTAATGTCTCTCCCATCATGTGTTGCTGGTCGTGTCCGCATCTAGAGTCTGAGGTCCATACCACGTTGAGTCGGTCCCCATGTCCGTCCCGCATTAGAAGGAGTTCTGGAAGGAGGTCTGCTAGCGATAAGGGAAAGGCCATGGTAGCGGCAGGGGAAGGCCCCTCTCCTTCCGCACAGAACCCCCCCTCCAACGCCAACACCCCAGTCGACGATCCACCTCCGCCCGCAGAGGAGCAGCCATCCAACGGGGGCGCTGACGCTTTCGAAGCCCTCAACGCAAAATTGGACGTCCTCGTTGCCCTCATGAGGACCAAGGCGGCCAGGGAAGGAAGGTCACGCGTCCCTCCGGAGAGCCCTCCTCACGAGAACGTGTCCCAACACACTATCAGAGGCCGCTTCACCCTCCAAGGACGGCGGCTCGTTTGCAACAGGTCAGGAGGACCTTCACAAGCCCCTCCTCTGGAGCAAGAGGTCTCCTCCATGCCGAAAAAGGGAAAACTTGAGGCACGCCGTCCGCACCTAGTGACCGAAGTCCCTGGGGAACGCCAGGACAGCCCCCCCAGCCCCACGGTGCAACGACAGTCGGAGCTATCTCTCCGGCTACGAGAGTTCGAGAGGCGCTTCGCAGAGCAGGAGCGCACCCTACGCGCCTTGCAGAAGACCTCCCCGACGGAGGACGAGGAGAAATCCCCATTCTCCGACTACATCTTGAAGGCGGAGATTTCTCCCATAATCCCCATCCAACCTTCAAGTCTTACGATGGCCAGGGCGACCGGCCGACCACTTCAACAGCTTTGACGCCCTGATGACCTTTCACGGAGCGTCCGATGCCATCAAGTGCCGAGCCTTCGTGACCACCCTGGTCCAAGGAGCCCAAGCATGGTTCCGGGCCTCTGCCCCCGGATCCATCCGGGACTTCAAGCAATTCGGGCGAGTATTTAAGGAGAGTTTTACCGGTAGCGGCCCCCCAAGGTCGGTAGCGGGGCTATTGGCTCTCAAACAGGAGCAGGGGGAGAGACTCCGGGCTTATATCAACCGATTCAAGTCGTAAGCCCTGAGAATCCCCCGCTTGGATGTTTCCTCGGCCATAACCGCGCTGACGGGGGCACCCGTGATGAGAACCTTCGCCACGAACTTGTCCTCCACCCTCCCTCGACCCTTGCCGAGCTAGTGACTCTAGCTTTGCGCCATGCTGAGTGCGAAGAAGTACTCAGTGCATGCCGAGGCACAACCGGCTCAGGTCGGGAGGGGGACAAGAAGTGAGCACCCGAGCCAAGCTCGGGCAAAGGAAAAAGGTGGAATCGAGACGGGGAGCACAAAGAACTATCCTGAAAGTACGAGCGGTACACCCCTTTAACCGCTCTGGTGTACGAGATCTATGAAGACATCAAAGGCTCGGGCCTCCTTCGCCAACCAAAGCCAATGAAGTCGAAGGGCCGCAATCGCAGCAAGCACTGCCTGTTCCACAGTGACCACGGGCATCATATTGATGATTGCCGCCAGCTTCAGGATGAGATCGAGTGCCTCGTCCGCCAGGGACACCTATCCCGGTTCATGGCCGGGCATAAGGAAGAGCGAGGTGCCCCAGAGGAGATCGACAACACCCCTTACGGGGTCCACATCAACGTCATCGCTGGAGGACCTACAACAGGAGGAGATAGTAGCCGAGGAAGGAAGCATCATGCTGAGCGGGCGAGCTGAGCCGTCGAGCCTCCCAAGGCCCCGCCGAGTGAGCCCCAGGTCATAGTCTTCTCCGACCAAGACCTGGAAGGGCTGACCACCCCGCATGACGACGCCCTAGTTATATCGGCTACGATAAACCATTGTAACGTAGATAGAATTCTAGTTGACAATGGAAGTGCCCCTGATGTATTGTCCTACGAGTGCTTTCTTAAGATGGGGGAGAATCCGTCTAAACTCCTCCCGATCCGAACCCCTCTTTGCGGGTTTAATGGCCAAGCTACTTATCCCGAGAGAGCACTGATCCTGTCGGTTACTCTCGGCACCCCACCCAAAACCGTTACGGTTATGGTGGACTTCATAGTGATCAAAGGTATGATGGCATACAACGCAATCTTCGACCGGGGAATCCTTAGCTGAACGAAAGTGGTGCCCTCTACCTATCACCAAAAAATGAAGTTCCCCACCAAACATGCGGTGGGGGAAGTCCGGGGCAACCAGGCGTTTGCCAGAAAGTGCTATAATATCTCGGTCGAAGCCACAAGGCTGGACGGGAAGAACAAGGGCCCCCGGGAAGTCGAGGAAAAACCCGCAACATCTGAGCCTGGAGGTGAGTTGCTAACGATTTTCCTAAACGATGACCCGACCCTAGGAGTAAAAATTAGAGCCGACCTACCATCCGAGGTTCAGCAGCAATACAAAGAATTTCCTTCGGGTACATCCGAGTCTTTGAATGGTATGATGATCAACTCCCCGAGATACCAGGAGAGACAATAATGCATAAGCTCAACCTCGACCCGACCGTGAAGCCCGTACAACAATGCTGAAAGAAGCATGCGCCAGAGAAGCAGGCGATCATCAAGGAGCAAGTCACCAAGGGGCAAAAGATTGGTCTTTTTAGATCGGTCCTGTAGCCGATGTGACTGGCTAACATCGTCCTGGTGTCAAAAGCTTCAGGAAAGTGGTGAATGTTCATGGACTTCACCGACTTGAACAAACCTACACCGAAAGATTGTTATCCGTTGCCGAGCATCGACCAACTGGTTGACTCAACCTCGGGCAATGAGATACTCAGCTTCCTGGATGCCTATTCGGGTTACCACCAGATCAGGATGGATCGAGAAGACATTGAGAAAACCGCCTTCATCACCGACTTCGGCGTACACTGCTACAGCCGGATGCCTTTCGGGTTGAAGAACGCTGGAGCCACGTACCAAAGGCTAGTCAACCATATGTTCGAGGAACCGCTCGGCTGGAACGTCGAGGCCTATATTGACGACATGCTCGTCAAGACCCCCAAGGCCGAAGACCACTTCACCGATCTAGCTGAGACCTTCGACACTCTCCTGAGGTACAATATGAAGCTCAACCACGCCAAGTGTGCCTTCGAAGTAAGGTCCGATAAATTCCTGGGCTTCTTGGTGACCCAACGTGGGATTGAGGCCAACTCCGACAAGGTCCAGGCCATCCTGGACATGCGGCCGCCCTCCTGCACCAAGGACGTTCAACGGCTTACCGGGCATATTGCTGCGCTCATCCAATTCTTGTCCCGTGCGGCCAAACGATGCCTACCATTCTTCAAACTTTTGAGGGGGCCCAAAATGGCATATGCTACGTTCGCATGGGACGAGGAATGCCAAAAGGCATTCACTGAGCTTAAGAAGTTCCTGGCTTCGCCCTATTGATTACAGGCAATTGAATCAGGTGACTATCAAGAATAAGTATTCTCTGCTCAGGATCGATGATTTGTTTGACAAACTTTAGTCAGCTGGTGTCTTTTCTCGGATTGATCTCTGATCTGGCTATTATCAATTGCGGATCAGGGAACCATTGCCTTCCATGATGACTTGGGGCCGACCCATGCCTGCGATGTTGTCCTTGCCAAGGGTGTGGATGGTGCTGGCCTGCCTCCTTCTATCATGGCTGGGGTACTTGGAGCATAAGATGGCACTATGACTTATGTTGATGCTGTCCAAGGACCCATGGGGCATTTGGAGCTAGCGAACTTGCTGTTGATCCAACTGTGGATGGTCGGGTGAATCATCTCGTGAACATTGCACATGGGGGTGATAATGCTATGGTGGAGGTAGGTAATTCCAAGTTCTGTAACCTCAACGCGATGGATGAAGTTGATAAATGATGCATTGCCAAAAAAAGGGGGACAAAGAAATTCTAAGCCTTTCCTCAACTATAATTTTTTGACTATGATGAAAATTTTATATTGGAATGTTAGATATAAATAAGTACTCTAAGTGCAAGGAATTAGTTGAGTTGCTAAAGAATTATCGTTTTGATATTGTCATATTAGTTGAAACTAAGATAAAATCAACCAATGCAAGTTCTTTTAAACATAGAATTTGGCCAAGTGCTAGTTTTACTAATAATGATTTGCAGCACAAGTCAGGTAGAATTTGGATTTTATGGGACGACACTATGGTTGAGGTTTGCAAAATTATGGAACGTGAGCAATTCATCCATACTAGATGCACCAACAAAAGGGACAACACTTCTTTTCATTTGACTGTGGTGTATGGTTCTAACTGTCTGTCCTTAAGGCATCAGTTATGGTAGAAGATTACTTCACTAGCTGGCACGGTGGCAAATGATCCTTGGCTTATGACAGGTGACTTTAACTCTATCCGGTATCACCATGAGAAAATTGGAGGAAGAAATGTACCACAGATTCTGCTAGATTCTTTCAATGATGGTCTTCATGCTGTGGGCCTACAAGACATTAAATCTATGGGACATTCTTATTCCTGGAGTAATATGACTTCTGGTCCAAATAGAATTGCTGCAACTCTTGACAGGACTCTGGTAAATGACAAATGGATGCAATGTTACCCATCTAGTTATATGCAATTTGCTCCTCCGATCTTCTCTGATCACTGGCGGATGCAAGTTTATTGTGATGTTCATATTCAACATGGGAAGAAACCGTTTAAATTTCTTAACGTGTGGACTGCGCATCCTGATTTCCTCAACATAGTTAGACAATCTTGGAATTCGGCTGATATCAAGGGAACTCCTTCCTTTGTACTTTGTCAAAAACTCAAAGCTGTAAAGTATGCACTTAAGCAGTGGAACAAGGAATCATTTGGGAATATCACTCATAATGTGAATAAGGCTAGAGACGATCTAGTTCATGCGCAATGTGCACTTCAGGAGGACCCACTAGATGATGGGTTAGTCCAAAAAGAAAAAGAATGTAGAAGAGCTTACGTAGAAAAGAGAGATATGGAAGAATTATTTGCAAAGCAGCAAGCAAAACAACACTGGCTTTCGCTACGATGCTCTAATACCAAATATTTCTATGCAGCTCTGAGGGCGAGAAAAAGTTACAATGCGATTCGGAAATGTCAAAATGAACAAGGAGAGGATATTGAAGACATTGCTGAGGTACAAGATCACACAATCCGTGTCTTCAAGAATCTTCTGAATCAATCACAGCTCGATTCAGTTGATCCAAATATAATAGTAACTAAATCCCTGTCTGAAGAGGACATTAACTATCTGAATGCCCCTTTCTCGGAGGAACAAATTAAGGTGGTGGTGTTCAACTCTCCTGCAAACAAAAGCCCTGGTCCAGATGGTTTTACAGCAGAATTTTTTCAAAAGGCATGGGAAATTGTTGGTGCCCTATTTGCATGGTTGTAAAAAGCTTTCTAGCCTCAGCTTCTATGGTTCGAGCAATGAACTCCACATTTGTTGCATTAATCCCAAAAACTTTGCATGCTGCTAGCCTAGATGAATACATGCCTATATCTCTTTGTAACTTCACATACAATCGATGTATCCTCTTATCCATTTAATCCAATCCCTGGAGAATCCCATCTTGGTCATCATATAGTAAAGGAATTCTCTTCTCACTGAATCAAATCCGCCTTTATGCATAAAATCTTTCCTTTGGATGGAGAGTGGATATCCTTCACAAGATCATTGGCTAGGAGAATGTTATGAACAATGCTATTGCCTTTGATGAAAGCTCCTTGATTTGAGCTTATGATGGAAGGCATTACTTTCTGCAATCTGTTTGCTAAGAGCTTTGCTATGATCTTCGCCATACTTCTCCATTCTTTTCAATGGTTCTCCAATTGGCTATTTCACAGCATCTAATGGTATACGATAAGGTGACCCCTTATCTCCATACCTTTTCAGCATTGTCATGGAAGGCTTTTCTAGTCTTTTGAATGACGCAGTTCACAATGGCATAATTCAAGTCCCTGAGATCAAATCTACTTCTGTTTCTCATACATTATTTGCTGATGACTTGATGATATTCATCAAAAATGATATTGAATCAGCTAATCAGGTTGCTAAGATCTTACATCATTTTGGAGAGATTTCTGGTCTAAAGTCAACAAAACAAAAAGCAGAACCTTCCTTGGTGAGAGTATTCAGAATAAGGACAGACTCATAGGTATCCTTGGCATTGAGAGGGGGTCCCTGCCGGTTCCCTACTTGGGTTTATCACTTATTTCTACTGGAATACACAAAAACAACTGCCAACCTTTAGTTGAAAAAATCAAACAGAAAATTGGAGGATGGAAAAACCACCTCTTGTCTAAAGCAGGGAGATTGGAGCTGATCAGATCAGTTTTATCATCTTATTCTATCTATTGGACAAGTTCCTTTGCACTTCCCAAAGGCCTTATGTAGGATGTTGATAGATTGTTATGTAACTTTTTTTGGAAAGGAAGTTCAACTGTAGGATATGCGAACCTTATTTCATGGAACAACATATGTAAGCCTAAGGAGGAGGGTGGTCTGACTATAAGAAACATCCAGGAATGGAATACATCAAGTCGAACCAGATAACTGTGGGACATCATTAATAATGAAGATACGCTTTGGGTGCAGTGGGTGAATGCCAAATATCTAAACAGTAAAAACATTTGGCAAATTCAAGTCAGAGGGCATTATTCGATAGGATGGAAAAGAAATCTAAAACAAAGAGAATGGTTATCAAAACAGATCTTATACCAAATTGGTAATGGGGCAAAGTTCAGTCTTTGGCATGGCCCCTGGATATATTGTAAGAGTATTTTTTCCATGTATGGAGAGAGAATTCGGGAAGAATTGGGCATGAGTTAAAATGCAACAGTCCAAAGCTTTATCCATGAAGGTAATTGGAATTTGCCTACTGTTACTTCAATTGATATGCATACTCTTTGGCCTATTATCCAGGGTATTCAAATTCACCAACATCAAGACGACAAAATCTTGTGGAATCACAACAATGGGCATTTTAGCCAAAGAAACATCTGGAATGAGGTGAGGAAAAAAATCAACCATATCAATATTTTGAATGGGTGTGGGAAGGAGCTATTTGCAAAAGAGCAGCATTTTGTACTTGGCAAGCTTCACAAAAAAATTTAGCAACAGTGGATGTGATGATGAAAAGTGGCCAAATAGCCAGCATCTGTATTTTATGCAGGAATAATGGGGAGTCATCAGAACATATTTTCTTCCAATGCATGTATGCTTACGAAATCTGGAAAGAAATCCTCCTCCGATTTGACTTCACATGAGGTACAGGTAACACTTTGCATGAGGAGTTGAGATATTTGTCTATCTCCTTCCCACATAAAGATTCACTAAGAGTTCTTGCACAAACTGCCCTTCATATTACCATATACAACCTTTGGAAGGAGAGATGCAAAAGGATTTTTGAAGACAAAAATTGCTCCAAGACACAGTTACTTATCAGCATCCTTGGTGACATTAGAAGCTACATAGAGTCAAAGAAACTCAGAGGCACTTCTAAAAGGAGAGTGCAAGGAATTCTTCAAAGATTTCTCATTAAATCCTAATCTGATTTCTTCTACTGCTCTCATTATTATATGATTAGACTGGCCATAATTCTCCTTTTGAAAGAAATCTTAGTCTCTTTAAATAACATTTTCATTACTGATTACATTAGCATTACACTATTCTCTGTTGCCTCTAACCATTGCCTCAGTGATGCAGACAGGTTAACGTCTCTTGTAGCATATAATTCGATTGACCGACCATACCAAGTGGACATCTCAGCTTTTGGCAGATTTTGTTTTAGTTATATTAAAGGTTCTCTTTTGGCTTAGTCCATGACTTGTGTGGCCTTGATCTTAGTAGCATCATGAGTGCATAGTCCACGACTTGTGTGGTCCTGCACAGCCCCTATTAGCATTCTATCCTCAAAATGCTAGGCCTTGTACTTATTTTCCTTTATTAATAGATCTGCTCACTTAACAAAAAAAAGGTATGGTAATTTTGAATTTTTGGTTATGCCATTTGGGCTAACCAATGCACCTGCAGCATTCATGGATTTGATGCATCGGGTGTTTTGTCCATATTTGGACCGGTTTGTAGTGGTCTTTATGGATGACATCTTGGTATTTTTTGCTTCTGATGAAGACCATGTTCAGCATTTGAGGATTGTGTTACAGACTCTACGAGATCACCAGCTTTATGCAAAACTCAGTAACTGTGAGTTCTGGCTTCGAGAAATTCATTTTCTGGGCCATGTGATTTCTAGTGAAGGGATTGCAATTGACCCAGCAAAAATTGAGGCCGTCCTTCAATGGCAGAGGTTGAGGTCTGTGACGGAAGTTAGAAGCTTCTTGGGACTCACTGGATATTACAGAAGTGAAGAGGGGTGATCTCGCGCTGGATCTTGAGCCGCATGATCCTAGATGGGCCTGTGTCATCTTCACCACAATTTGAGGATTTACAAGACAGGAAACGGATCAAAGGAGCACAAGGTTGAGACCCCGGGGAAAACTCTCCGATGCTTAAGTTAGCGAGTTGATAGAGCATAGGTGGAAGGGAGTAGGAGAAAGAGTGAGAGACACGAGATCACTCTCCACCAGTGGGTGTGGTGTAGAGTACTCAGGATCACCTTACCTTTCTTGAGAGTTTTCCTGGGGTTTATATAGGCACTCATCCCATATGGGAGTCCTGGAAGCTTGGGGGACTCAGGGGAGTTACGTCCTTGTCGTGGGCTCTTTATGGCCTGAGGACTCTTGCTCTCCCTTATCCCTTCGAGTTCCCTGCTCCGGGTAATTGCGTAACCTTTGCCTAGATTGGTGTTCGGCGACCGGGCCGAGTGTGGTATACCCGTTCAGGGCTCTCCCCGGGTGACGAAGGTGTCATTGGACTGTTTATACTCGGTCCCTGATTGGGGTTCCTCTGAGTGACCGTTACTCGATCTTCCAGGCCCGTAGGCCGCCTAGGAAGTATTGGGCTGAGCATGTTTTGGGCTTTAAATAAAGTGGGCCCGTATAGGGTGGCTATCACTTTGGGAGCCGGCCTGTTTGGGTTGAGAATGGACCTATTTGGGCCACTCGGGCCATATGTCTTTGGGCCGCTGGTTTTACCCATCTCCACTTGCCCCTACTCTCGAGCCAAATTTGGGCTCAGAGAGGAGAGCATAAGGGGGTAGCGTTGGTGGCATGATCGGGGGATATCTTTTGCCGGCATGGGCTATTTAATGTGGCTATCTTTAAGACGTGCATGTGATGATGACTCCCTCGAGTTGCTGCGGGGAGGCCCTTCTTGGAGTTCAGAACGTCGCGCCGCTTCCTGCCAGGATCGCTGGGGTGCATAAATATCGTGTACGCTTGCATTCCACGTCTCCTCCATTTAGGGCTTTTACCTTCATCGCATTCACATTCTGAGAGAGTTCATGCACCGTGAGAGCGATCAAAGGGAGCAGAGAATCATAGAAGCTTTTGCAGAGTTGGCAGAGATCACGGCGGTGGCGATCCGCTAGCTTCCCCTTCCCCCTGAGTCTTCCGACTCTGCTATTCCTTCCTCTTCTTCTTGCTCTTCTCATTTCTCCATGGCGGAGTATGACCGTGAGGCTGAGATTCGTGAGTTTGAGCAATGCACGGGAAGTTCAGTGCCGAAGTCCAGCCATCATCTACGCAGCGTGATGGGCGAGGCTGTGGTGAAAGAGATTGAGAACCGCTATAGGCTTCCATGGCGGTACTACTTTTCTCCGGCCAAGTCCCACGAGTCCAGCCTGGATACTCATTCAGGCCTTTTCTGCATCTTTCTTTTGGCTTGGAAGTGTGGCTTTCACCTTCCTCTACACCCCTTTGTTATGAAATTGTTGCAATTCTACCAACTAGCCCCTGTCCAGTTGGTTTCGAATTCATATTCTTTCATCTTCTCCTTTATCTTCCTTTGCCGCTTGTGCGGCCTTGCCATGACTTTAGACCTTTTTCACGCCTTTTTCGAACTGAAGGAGCAAACCTATGCCGGGAAGGGTTTCTTCTATCTTCAGGCGAGGAGGGGGACAAACTGCGTGATCCTTTCTCCTCGGGATTCGTCACATAAGGGGTGGAAGACCCAATTTTTCTGGGTAGGGTTCACCAAGGGGGCTACCAGCTTGGGCTTCCCTCACAAACTGAACTTTCAGTCGATATTCCCTCTGAAGCAATCGGCGGTCTCCTCGGAGCTGGAGGAGGCGATCAGGGTTCTTCAGGAGAATCGTCGATCGACCGTTGAGCTGATGATTCTTGCCAACATTGATGATTATCCTTGTTGCACCCTGCCTCCCAACGGTGAGGGTTTTGAAAACTCAGCTTCTGCATTCTCTCGTCTCAGTAGATCAAGTCCTTGATAAGGGCTTGCTTCCTGACGGGTAGAGACAAGGCGTGGTGAGGATGATGGGCGACCGTCGGAGTAGGAGGTCACCGATCTGGAGGAGGCGCCTACTCGAGCCTGCCTCAAACCTCCGAGGATCCTTCTTCCGCCCGGGATAGGGGCAAGCAAATTGCCCGGGAGGATGTCCCAGAGCGACGAGGGTCTAAGCGCAAGGACCCTGGGGAGCGGCTATTACTATCCTCGATGAAAGCCATGACCACCGAGAAGAAGCGGCTGAAAAAGTCAAATGTTTCTCGCCTGACCGAGGAGCCCTCAACTGACGACATCCACCACCCGAGACTCCCGTCGACCGAGCCAGAGGTGCCTACGGCTAGCGAGAGGACTGTCGCCGAGCCTGCAAGAGTGCACGGGGAGGAAGCCAGCTTCGAAACCCCAGTCGAGGTTAAGGAGGCGTGCGGAGGGACGAGGGGCCGGACCGAGCCGACCATCATCGTTCCGAGCCTGGGGATGTCCAGAGAAGATCCCCCATCCCTAACTCTACCAGAGAGGACTCTTCCCCCCTCAGCCGGGTGGTTGACCGTTAGGGCCCCTTTGTATAATAGGTGCCGAGCTCTGGCACCTTCGTTGGTTCGGGAGGAATTCCGACGTAGCTCCCCCTCAATGCTCTTTGAAAGAGTCATGGAGGGGGGTTTGATCATGGCCTAGCTAGGGGCTGAGATAGCTGATTTCTTCACGCGGCTTGAGAGCGAGGGGAGTGCTCACAATCGGGCCCGCGCTGAGTCTGATCGGAGGATCGGGTAGTTGACCTCTGAGATTGAAGTTCTTCGGCGGGAGGTGACCTCACTTTGGGCTCGGGATCGGGCGAGCCAGGAATAAGCTCGGTCACTGGCCGAGCAATTATCCCATGCTCGGTACATGGCCGACCTTAAAAGTAAGCTCCTGGAAGAGGAGCGACAGGCCCATGCGGCGCGCTCGGGACAATGGGCGGCCGAGCAAGAAGAGCTCGGGGGCCGGATCCAAGAGGCCGAGCGGGCCAAGAAGGAGGCTGAAGTGGCACAATCCGAAGCTGAGGCGAAGCTCGCCAAGGCTGAGGAAAAGATGGTCGAGCTTGAGGAGAAGGCCGCGGGAGTCATGGTGGAGGCGGTCGAGCGTTATCGGGGCTCGGAGGAGTACAATGAGGCTCTGAAGCAGGCCACCTTAGCATGCTATGAGCCGGGCTACCGGTGGGGGCTGCGGAAGGGTTTCGCCTAAGGCTACCATCGGGCGGTCGCCGAGGCCTAGCAACAGGTACTTGATGAGCTTGTCTTCGTTCCTGAGCAATGCTACAATTCAAATGAGGAAGGCTCAAGTTCTCCTTCCTCGTCGTCGAGCGATGAAGGGGGAGTGAAGATGCCTTGGCTTCCACAGAGGAGAGATCACCAACTCTGACTGCTTCGGGATGGCACACGGTTGGGGCAGTTCCCATACAGGTCAGTGCCCGGGCCGGCCGTCGACGAGGGATCCGGGGGCAAATCTCTGAGCGTCGAGGGCCCTCCATTTGCCGAGCTTCAAGGGGAACCACGGGCTTCTCCACGTTCCCCTATCCCCATAGATTAGGAAGGACCGTACTTGCCATGTTGGCTCTTTCTCTTTTTTGCAATTTCTATCTGCACTTGGCTATGTAATATTTTTCTTTCTACGTAATGGCAATAGTGTTCAAAATGCAATTGACTGCTTCTTACCGCCTTTGACCTGGTATGATTATCGTATCTATGGTTGCCAGTAAACTGGAGATCTTGTATAATTCACAGCCAAAAAATCAGTCTTGCGTGTTGATCGGCCAAGTTGTTGGTGCGGTATGGGCACCTTTTCATCTTTCCATGCTTTGAATGACTTGTCGTTTCGTGTATTCCTGCGGGAGGGTCCTGTGTAGGAGGTGGCATAACTGTTTCTAGGGAAGGACGCCAGCCTCTCACGTCTTTTCGAGGGGAGAATCAATTAAGGTAAAAATATCCCCCTTTGGCCTATAAAAGGTCCCGAAGGGCGTCTCCCCCTCTCTACGTCATTTGAGGCTCCCCTTGCGGTTTCTGCCTCTTCTACCCTTTTTGTGAAGCGGCCGTCCTCTTCTTGGTGATCATCCTCAAGCAGAACATGGAGAGGGATTCTGAAGATGAAGACTTTGGCGGCTGCTGGGGCGTTCATGCTGCTTCGACGTAGAATAATGGAGGGCGACGAGGCGGTCGGCATACAAGAAAGGAGGGTGCGTGGCGACAGTCTCCCTCCAGACTTCTGGACCTCCGCCCCACTCGGGGGGGGGGGGGGATGACTCAACATCATTTCTCCTCCTTTCTTTCATCCCCGCTCCCCGCTCCCACTCCCTTCGAGGGAGTGTTCGATCCTTTCTCTCTCTTCTGTTCTTCTACCATCCTCTTTTTCTCGTCTTTTACTCTTTGGAGGATGCCTGTTTCTGCTTCTTCCCTTTTCTTTTCCTTGCTTGCACCACTTAGAGGGTGCTTGCTTTCTGTCTCTTCTTGCCCGCGCCATCAATTATCGTTGGCTTCATTATGCTCCATCTTCCAAAGAGGTAGCAGAGGATGCCTTCTCTTGTTTTCTAGCGTCGGGCATACCCCCCTCTTCTTTTCCTTCCTACTGATACCATTTCTTCCTAACTTCCCGAGCAGACAAAGTCAGTCGTCCTGTTATCTGAGCCAGTTTCCACACAGGGTGGAGTCAGTGGCTCAGCTTGGAGCTGGTAACCTCATCCGCACCGAGTAATCAACTGCTAACCTATCTGATGTACGAAGATGTTGATGCAATGAAAAGGAAAGTCATTATCATAATTTGTCTCTTACATGTATGAAAAAAGCTCAAAAATTGAACTTTCGCAATGTTGCCGCGTTCCCAGTTCGAGGGATAGGCGTTCCTTTTCCGAGTGTCTCGACCACTCAGTAGGGGCCTTCCCAGTTAGGGGCCAGCTTTCCAATCTACTCAAGTGGTCGAGAGGCTTTGACTTTTCGCAGGATGAAGTCTCCTGGTTGGAAGTGTCTGTCTCAGACTCTGGCGTTGTAGTACCGAGTCATGCGTCGCTAATATTCTGTGGCTCAGATGCTCGCGACCTTTCGTACCTCATCTGCCATGTCCAAGTTTTCTAACAACTTCTGCTCATTCGGCTCGGGTGAGAAGTTGATGACTCGGAGGGACGAGCTTTCGATCTCCTGGGGAATCACGGCCTTTGTGCCATACACCAGTTGCAAAGGAGTTTCACCGGTGGTAGTTCTTGGAGTAGTTTGGTACGACCATAGTACGCTCTGCAATTCCTCGAGCCAATTACCCTTGGCTTTCCCGAGCTTGGCCTTGATGTCTTTCAGGATAGTTTTATTGGCATTTTCGACCAGCCTGTTAGTCTGGGGGTGGGCTACCGAAGTGAAGTGATTACGAATGTGTACGTCGACACACTTATTTTTAAAATAAGTGGAGTCAAATTGCCGACCATTGTCGCTCACAATCACTCGGGGGATGCCAAAATGACAAATGATCGACCTCCAAATGAAACTCCATATGACTGCTTCGGTAATTTTGGCAGTGTCTTCAGTCTCGATCCACTTTGAAAAATAGTCGATGGCTACGATGATGAACTTCTTCTGAGCCTGGGCTATGGGAAACGGGTCTAGGATGTCGATTCCCCACCGAGCGAAGGGATAAGGCTCAGTTAGGGTTACGAGCTCCGACGGTGGCTGGTGGACCAGATGATCGAACCGCTGGCATCGATCACACTTTCGAACGTAGGTTGAACAGTGTAGAAACCCAACAAAATAAATGGATAAATTTAAAATTTTAATTTAGTTATATAATTATAATAATTACGAAATGATGAAATTATATTGTTACTATACGAAATAAATTAGATGATTGATTTTTCTTGAAATAAATTAAAATTAAAATTAAATATTTTACATTTCAGAAAAAGTATAGGAGACCAAATTAAATTCCTTAGAATGGATTATGATTGATTATTGGGCCTTTGGATAACCCATAATGAGCTGGATTATGGGCTAATGGGCTAAAAAGGGTTAAACAGGCTTAAAATTCGTAACACATGTTTAATACCCCTTTTTACGATTAAATTAATCCCATTTCTAGAAGATTGTCACAAAATTCAAACCCTATATCATAGCCCACCATAGATTAGTCATTTTCCCCATGTGTTCACACTAAATTAAGGCTTTTCTCATGTGTTCACATCAAATTAAGGCTTTTCCCACCTGTTCACACCAAATTAAGGCTTTTCCCATGTGTTATACCAAATTAAGGCTTTTCCCATGTGTTCACATCAAATTAAGGATAGATTAAGAAGAGAAGTTAGCATTTTCTTCTTTGACCATTACATTTAAAGTGGAGAAGTTTGATTTTGGGAGGGAGAATCTAGACTATTTTGGCCAAGCTTTTCCTATAAATAGACCAATCTCAAAGCCTTTAATCACCCTTGAGGCATTTGCTACGTTGAAGGAAGGATTGGAGGTGATTTGGAGGTGTGATTTGGAGGAGAAAACGAGCTCTTGAACATTTTGTCCAGTTTTCCCTTCCTCTTCAATTCGATTAAAGGTAGATGTCTCTCAGGCTAAATCTTCAATAAATCATGTCATCTTGTGTGTTTTCAAGTGCTCTTTTCATTGGTATCATTTTCCAAATTTTTATTAAGCATGTTAAAGCTAATATATTGAAGACGTATCATAAACACGCCGAAAAAAAGATTTTCGCTAACTTCGCACGTCGTTTCTCGATGTTTTCAGAGATATCTAAACCAATATATCATCCAGCATACTGGATCTGTAAATTTTAAATTCTAAATCATATATTGTTGCATATGATGTAAGTCCCACACATGAATAAATTAGGATACGGAAGATAAGAATTCTATTCCATGAGCTTAAGCTTCCTTCCTAGTTCTTGTTACCTTCAAATTATCCTTGCCATCTATGACTCTATTATCTTTCTAGCTTGTGAATGGAGTAGATATCATCTTTAAAAATCGCATGGGTTACTTGCATAATCTTGAATCGATATACATGTTAAAGTATTACCGTGATTTCGACAAGTCGTTCAGCTCGCTAGATTTCCATGGAAGGACGGTGTCTAAGGAAAGAGGTCCATGGGCAAACGCCGAGGGATGTGAGCCTGAGGTTTTATGGTGGCGGTACAAAAAAGGGATGGCAAGATGCGTAGGGTAAGACTCGAACTCGGGTGGCCCAATAATCGCTCAGCTCTCCGTACCACTCTGCTAGATTCCCCATTATCAAAAAAAAAGTGGTTTATTAATTAGGACCTCGTATATACGAGGGGAGCCTCCCACTGTCCCACCTCTTACATGGCCGTAATTCCACGGTTGTCTAGTAAAGCTCCAACTGCGAAGGAAGGAATAGAATTTTCGCTAAAGTTGTTTCCTTATTTCCGACAAGTCGTGGAATCAGCAAGATTTCCAAGGAAGAACGGTGTCTAAGGAAAAAGGTCCATGGGCAAATGCTTTAAGTGGACAAGTGGTTTATTAATTAGGTCCTCGTGTATACGAGGGGAGCCTCCCACTGTCTCACCTCTTACATGGTCGTAATTCCTCTGGTTTTAGCTAAAACACCCGACTGTGAAAAACTCGATCTAAACCTATTTTACGAGGTTTTTCGCAAAGGCTGATTGTGCCGTGTCTGACAAATTCAATTCCTTATCAACTTAATGTCGTTAAACATTATGTCTTAAATCCTTCTGAAATTTCTCTTACAACCACTTGACCCTTGAATGATAATCTTGTACTTTATTCCAAGAGCTTTACCTTGAAATTCATTAGCCATAAATATTACGTTGATGTCTAAATATACTTGGGATCTATGATCCATAATCCTAATGCCTAGCATTAATGCAGCCCGGTCTGGTCTTGGGGGGATTGCCCAAAAGTACTAGTGCCCATGGGAGTTGATTGACTAGGTGTGATATTGCACCGAAGTGCTTGACTTCCGAGATTCATTTACGGCATTCCACAATTCGTGAATTACTTGCTTATATTACTTGAATTACTTAAATTACTTGGCTTGTACATACTTGTATGAAATGGCCAAATTCCATGATATTACTTTCTACATGATCTCTACTTGAACTTCAGTTCTTGATATCTTGTCTACTTGTAATTCCAATTACTAACATTTCTTTACTCTATCTCTATTCATATTCCATGTTTTATTTACGTTTCCCGACATAGCACGATAACTATCCAAAATGTTAATTACTTTAAGTTACCTGGTATAGAGATGTAAATTTCTACTGAGCGTTTCGCTCACCTTACGTTTTTCGGTTAACATTACAGGTAATTCCGATGATGAACCCCAAACACATGGAAAGGGGCTAGAGTGAACGAGCGATCAAGTTATCTTAGTTACCTATGTTTATGAGCGGTTGCTCTTGCTAGAATTATGTTTTTTTTGAAATTGTATCTTACCTTTTAAAGCTTATTAATGTTGTAAAACTATATTTCGATGAAATAAAAATATCTTTTCTTCTTATCTCTCCTTGTGGTTTGGACCCTTTTATACATTCTCTGATCGACTTGAGTGTTTCGACTCGTCGCGCCTTGATTTTTCACATCGGGGCGTGACAGTGTTTGTGGTATCAGAGCGTAGGTTTCATAAATCTTAGGTTCCCTTGATATAGGTTCTAGATGTTGATCTAGAAATTAGATAGTGTCACGAACCTTCCCGGTAAGATTGGGTAGAGCCATGGGCTAGAATTTAAAGAATGATTAATCAAGAAATAAACAAAATGCCTAAGTTTTGTAGTTACGTTTGCAGGTTTAATTTTCACCAATGGCTGTCGAGAGAGCTAAATGGTGCAAGATGCAAAGGACGGTTCAAGGTTTAACCCAAGCTCTACAGTGGGTTGCTCAGGGAGGAGCAAACCGAGGAGCCAGTGATTTACATAGGAATTTCAAGAGTATGAACCCTCCCAAGTTCGCTGAATCCACGGACCCAAATGAGGCCAAACATTGGGCAAAGGAAATTGAGAGGATATTTCGAGTCATGCAATGCGCTGATGAGGAGAAGGTCCTACTCGCTACCTTTCAATTAGAAAGAGATGACCGTACTTGGTGGGAGTCGGTCGAAGCAACTTTACTTCACGATCATGTGTTGTGGGAGGAGTTCGTGGAGCACTTCAACAACAAATATTTTTCTGATTGGGTGCAAGAAAGGAATGCCGCTGAATTCGCTTCCTTGAAAAAAAGAAGTTTGTCGGTGGCGGAATATGAAGCCCAATTTGCGAGACTATCTCGGTACATGCCACACCTTGTGGGTACCAAAAAGATGAAGGCGAGAAGGTTTTTAAATGGTTTGAAGCCGCAATACATTACTCAACTCGCCCCAATGGATATCCAAGTTTACACTGATGCAGTGAGAAGATCCGAACTCTTGGAAGATGCAACGAGTTGTTTGATCGCATCCGAGGAAGAGATGCCAAGAAGGAGCAAGTTATTGGATCCGATAATTTCAAGCCCTCCTTCGGGAAGAAGAGACCCAATTTTGATGGGCGTAACTTCAATAAATATGGGCGTAATTTCAATAAGGATGGACGTGACTTTAAAAAGGACAAGAGGGCGAGATGATTTGACAAACAAATCATCTCGGTCACTACATCATCAAAGGAACTATACAAATATTGTGAGAAGCCCAGACACAAGGCGGATGAGTGCTGGAGAAGACTGGGTGCCTGTCTTCGATGTAGAAGTCGGGAACATAGAATTCCAAGTTGCCCACTTCTTAACAAACAAGCTCCACCAGAAAAACTTCCAGTTGCAGTCAAGAAGCATGGGAAACTCCAAGCTCTTATGGATGCGGAACCTACTGAAGATGGAGGCATCGTGGAAGGTACTATTTCTGTGTGCTCAAGGCTTGTCTCTGTCTTATTTGATACTGGAGCTACGCATTCCTTCATATCTAAGAGCTTTACTGATATTTTGCCTATTAGGCCTATCCCATTAGAATCTAAACTTGTTATTACTACCCCTATTGGAGCGGGATCAAAGATTAAATATTTCTACCCTACAAGTGAAGTGCTAGTTAGCGATTGCAACTTACCCGCTGATTTAGTATGCATGGAGATGGAATGGTATGATATTATATTGGGAGCCGACTAGCTATCTACACATGGTGCAAGTGTCAACTGTAAATTGGGTACGGTAACCTTTATCGGTTACCCCAACCTCTTATTTTCTGGTGTCAGGCATTCTCGACACCTATCTCTTCGTATCAACATGAAGGCAAATTTAAGTGATTTACATTTTAGTTCTAGAGAATAAGATAAATCATGCAGATACTATGAAACATGTTCGGACATACTCCGCTACTGACATCATGCCCTGACGTAATGCAGCAGATTCCATTGCTTTCCTCTCCTTAACATGTTCGGAGAAGTATTTTGCTCGGAAGACGGTAAGGAAACCTTCCCAAGTATGTGGTGCATCTGCTGGCAATGCAAGAACTGACTTCCACCATGTATGGGCATCTTTATTGATTTGGAACGTAGTAAGATGAACCTTCTCTTGGTTGGCACATTGCATGACGTTGAATATACAGTTCATTTCATCGATCCAAGTTTCTGCCTCATCGGGATTAGAGGATCCTGAGAACCTCGAAGGATTTAAACTTTAAAAATTACAGTGTAGGTCTCCAGCTCTTGCCCCTGCACCAGCTTGGTCCATATTCTGTAATGCCCGGGTGATACCCGCAACGGTCTGTTGCATTCCACCCCAATCAACACGGTGAGCCATGATGAGAGTAAGGTACCTTATAAGAGTAATGAATTTGTTAATTCTAATGGAATGAGTGAGGTTAACCTTAGAAAAAACTCTAATTACTATCTCATCCCAGGTTCTGTCCAATTCCTCTCATTGGTGGGGAGTTTCCTTCCTAGTTTCATAGGTATGGGTCCTTAAACCTTGGACTTATCCTATGACATGCCTTTTCCCTAGGACTTCTAGTCCTATGCTCTGATACTACTCTAACTGTCACGCCCCGAGATTTATGCAGCGGAAACAATCGGGAACGTGAACAGTCGGCTAGTACCCCTCGAGCAAGCAATATAATCAGAGCGCAAGACAATCACATAAAAATAATTTCACCAATAATTCATTCAAACCTTTAACTTTATTTCTTTATCAAATAATCTCAAAGTACATAAGATCTTTGACTCTTTTCACTAGACTCAAAAAAACAAAGATTACATCATGACTTGACTAAACACTTGATAACTAAGGCTTCTCTCGTTCATATAACCTTCAATTACTCCTGGACCCGTTACTTGTGTAATCCGAATCCGATTCACTTATACTTCCTAAAATATTAAGAAAGTAGGTAATGAGCACACTTGCCTAGTAGGTATCTTCATATCAACATGAAGGTAAATTTAAGTGATTAGCATTTTAGATCTGGAGAACAAGATAAATCATGCAGATATGACGAAACACGTATATAACCAAGTAACAAGATACGATCAAGTACGAGATATGAGAATATGATTTATTAATCAAGAAAGTAGATTTGGCCTTTTCATGAACAGAACGTAACAAGAATGTACTTTCTATAACCATGAAGGCTATGCACTAGAAAGTCATGTAACAAGCAAGAAAGTACTTTTCCCATAATAGAAAGTATTTCATGATTTTACGTGGATCTTTATTCATGTCCGTGGATTTTCACTTATTTATAAAGAAAGTACTTCCAGCGCAATGCGACGCCAGCAGCATCATACCCCATAGTTTACAGTATGTTTCCAACAATCAGCTGAGGTGGACTAGCATAGAGCCCTTGAACACAATCAGTGCTCGAACTGCATCTTCAAGTATAAATCAAGCTACTTGCACGATTATAACAATAATGTAGCCAATAATGTACAAATTTAACAATAATTTCATGATAAGGTAACCAGGGCAAGAATGCTTCAATTAAGAACAAGAGATTTCAAGGATGACTTAAATGGACATCATGCTACGGAAGAAATTCGGCAACACAACGGTACTTTTATTACGGTCCATACCTTTAATATTGACTTACTTAACGTACGTTGAGACTCCAGATAATCTTAAGATCATCTAGGAATTCAAGAAAACCAACCCCAAAGGTCAAACCTTGGGTTAGACTAAATCAGGAACCACGTGGTCTATTACTAGACCGTTTAGCACGCCTGGCGGTCTATTCATGGACCGTTTCATAGAATAAAGACATCGATACAGTAAAACCACCTAGAGCTTTAGCAGTCTAGCGGATAGCCGTTTAGTATCCCTTAGCGGTCTAGTGAAGGGCCGCTTACAGAAATCAGACGATCGTCTAGAGGGCCGCTAAGATCCAGAATACGCAAAACACCGGTAAGTGCTTTTATGGACAATGGGTTTTGACGGTACAACTAGCTCGGCGTCCTAGCGAGAATCCCAGGCTCGCAGAGTCTTACGGAGGCCTTGAAATAAAATTTTCTAGTCCGTTAGAAGGAATATCCAATGGAGAGGTTATCAAGTCCAAGATTGTGTACTTAATGTACAAAGGTCTAACTAATGACAACATACCGGGATATGTGCCATGTACTTAAGAAAATGACTCTTAGAAGAGAGATACCATGGTAAAACAGCAGTTAAAACATGACTAGACCATACATCATATAAATTCAAGTTAATTACAAAAGTATATGATTTGGTCATGAAAATAACATAACATAAGTGTAAAAATAATTCTAAGTGCATAAGGAATCATGTATTCTATTAGAACGCTCTGTTAACATAACTAGACATATGATAATAGCACTTGAAACAGGAATAAAACTTACTTAACTGGGCTTATCATACATTAATTAGGGCCATTCTACATTAAATTTCGGGTTAACTTAAATACATAAATCAAAAACTCAAACGGTCTAGTGGAGGACCGTTTCACTGGGCCAAACGGTCTATCGTGAGACCGCTAGGGTTTTCTGGCGGTCTATAGGAAGATCGTTATAGAAAACTTAATAAAAATATTAATCTAAGACATATCATGCCTGCAAATCAACATGTATAAACTCCTACAACATGATAGAATGAGTATAAGCCAACAATATGTGTGGGTTTGTGTAATAAACAAGAAAATTCTCCTTTTAACTTCAATTAGGGCTAAGAATTGTGCATGAGGAGTATACTAGATGCATAGTCCCTAATAAATCATAATCATAAAATTCTCGATGTACAATGCATGAAATCAACTGAAACCAGAGGACTTTTATCCCTAACATAAAGTTTAAGCCTTTCATGATATAACCTACCATTGTCATGGGCTTTAGACTTTAAATTTAAGGCTGGAAGTTAACCCTAATTCTCTGCTCGTCCTGTACCGAACCAGCAACTTCACCATCCTGTATCTCCTGATTCCCTTGACCCAAGGATGTGAAATTTTTAGGATAAGAAGAGAGTACTAAAAGGAACAATTTCTTATAAAGAACCTCTATCCAATTACCTCATTTGGGGCTTCTATTTTCCTAATCTTCACTGGGCCATTGCACAGATTCCTGGGTTATTACTGTAGGATCAGCAACTTTGGAAGCTTCTAACTCTTTGTAAACTTGATCTCCTGGAATGAAAATTTGAGGAGAGTTAGACCTGAGTATTGTGAATAAAAGATTCTAAAGAACCTACCTGAAATAAAATCTCCTTACCTTAGTTCCACGCGAGCCAAATGTAAGGGTCGCGCAAGGTGGTTATGGGGTGTATTTATAGGTTTTAGCTAGGTTTCATGGATTTGAACGAACTTAGAGTCGTAATTAGGTCTTCAATTCGATCCTCAAGCCTCCTAGACTTATGTAATTAGTAGATAGCATCGATCCTAGGCGATTTGGATGCCCAAGTTCCAAGCTCTTCATGTTCTCTTCCTTTCACGAAATCTGCAGAGCCTAGCGGTCTAATGCTAGACCGTTTTCCACTGCTATGCGGTCTCGCGATAGACCATTTTCTATCCCGGGCGTCGAATGTGAACGGTTTTAAACTCTTCTCCTTATTATCCATTTATTTACCTATTTATCCACTTAAATTCTGAAATTCCAAAAATTAAGCTTCTAGAATATGGGCCACCCCTTTTGGGCTTGGGTTTTAGGTCCTTTGGGTTCAATTATATGGGCCTAATTTATTTATTAGTAGAAGACCTTTACTTAATGAGACTTAATTAATAGTAATTCATTTAATATCTCATTTAAATGTTTAATAATTTTATTTAATCTAGAAATTTTCTAAAAAATTCTTGGGCGTTACACCCTCCCCCACTTAAGAGAATTTGGTCCCCAAATTCAATACATGGATTTATGGAGAGTGTACTTGCATTCAAATATCTCTGAAAATCTTTTGCGCATGACTTCTTCAATTTCCCATGTTGCTTCATGTGGACATGACTTTGTCCATTGGATCACGACCATAAGAATGGTTTTATTCCGAAGTTGACGTACTTCTCGTTCAATGATCCTTATTGGCTTTTGCTCGTACATCAAGTCCTTTTTAATATCCAGGTTGTCGTAAGTAATGACATGGAATGGATCAGGTACATACTTCTTGAGCATTGAGACGTGAAATACATCATGAACTTCTACTAATTGAGGGGGTAAAGCTATTCGATATGCGACTTCACCAATCCTGTCAAGAATTTTGAAGGGGCCAATGAATCTTAGAGTAAGCATGCCTTTGATACCGAATCTTCGAATACCATGACTTGGAGAA
This sequence comes from Amorphophallus konjac, assembly GCA_022559845.1. Classification (NCBI taxonomy): domain Eukaryota; kingdom Viridiplantae; phylum Streptophyta; class Magnoliopsida; order Alismatales; family Araceae; genus Amorphophallus; species Amorphophallus konjac. The sequence goes on from CM040117.1 coordinate 109,313,590, forward strand.
ACCTTAAGGAATACATGGTCTCCTACTTGAAATTCCAGGTCACGTCTTCGATTATCAGCATATGATTTTTGTCTGTCTTGTGCCATCTGAAGTCTTTCCCGAATAAGTTTTTTCTTCTCGGTAGTATCTCTAATGATATCGGGACCGAGAAATTGCCTTTCTCCTACTTCATTCTAGCAAATAGGTGATCGACGGCTTCTACCATACAGAGCCTCAAATGTGGCCATTTGAATACTAGCCTGATAGCTATTGTTATAGGCAAATTCCTCTAGAGGTAAATGGTCGTGCCAACTTCCTCCAAAGTCAATAGCACAAGCCTTGAGCATATCTTCCACTACCTGATTTGTCCTTTCAGTTTGGCCATCAGTTTGTGGATGGAACGCAGTGCTAAAATTAAGTCGGGTTCCTATTGAATGTTGAAGACCCTTCCAGAACTGTGATGTGAACCGAGGGTCTCGATCAGATATAATGGTAATAGGGACACCATGTAGTTTTACAATCTCCCTCATGTATAATGCTGCTAGTACATCCACAGACCATCGACTTTTGATTGGTAGAAAATGTGCAAATTTAGTCAATCGGTCTACGATTACCTATATACCATCATGTCCACCTCTTGTCTTAGGTAAACCCATGATAAAATCCATCCCTATACTTTCCCATTTCCACTCGAGAATATTCAAGGCATGTAATTTCCCAGCGTGTTTTAAATGTTCTGCCTTTACTTGTTAACAAGTGAGACATCGGGACACAAAATCTGCTACTTCTCTTTTCATATTGGGCCACCAAAAGTTTCTTTTTAAATCTTGATACATCTTTGTAGCACCAGGGTGAATAGCACACCATGATTTGTGAGGTTCTTCCATGATCAATTTCTTAGTGTCATCATGATTCGGCACACAAATTCGATCTTTAAATAATAGTCTTCCATCATTTGTGATAGAAAATTCCGGTCTCTGATCGATATTACCCTTAATCTCCATCAATGTAGGGTCATTTTCTTGCAATTGGACTATGTCCTTGGTCAGTGTAGGTTGAAACATTATGTTGGCAATCATACCTCCTTCTCCTTCTCTGTCAATATAAAGGTTTAAATGAGAAAAATCTTCAATAAGACAAGTTATACCTTTTTGAGGCTTGCTAGAGTTGCCATTGGTTTCCTGCTAAGAGCGTCGGCTACAGCATTTGGTTTCCTTGGATGATATTGGATAGTAAAGTTGAAGTCCTTGAGATACTCAAACCATCTGCGTTGTCACATGTTTAACTCCTTCTGAGTGAAGAGGTATTTCAGACTTTTATGATATGAAAATATGATGAATTTCTCCCCATAAAGGTAGTGTCGCCAAATCTTTAATGCGAATATAACCGCAACTAGTTCTAGATCATGTACAGGGTAATTTTCTTCATGACACTTCAACTACCTTGATGAATAGCAAATCACCTTTCCATTTTGCATAAGGACGCACCCTAGGCCAACGCCAGACGCATCCGTATAGACCTCAAAGCCACCACCTTCTGTCGGTAGTGTTAATATAGGTTTAGAGGTAAGGTGTTCTTTAAGAGTTTGAAAACTCTCTTCGCAATCTTTCGACCATATAAAAGGATTATCTTTTCTTGTAAGTCTAGTCAAAGGAATGGCGATCTTTGAGAAATCTTTGATAAATCTCCTGTAATAACTAGCCAGACCTAGAAAACTTCTGACTTCAGACACAGTCATCAGCCGGCTCCAGTTCTTAACAGCTTCTATTTTAGAAGGGTCAATAGCGATACCTTCCTTTGAAATAATATGGCCAAGGAAAGAGACTTCCTTTAGCCAGAACTCGCACTTATTAAGCTTTACATAAAGTTTGTGCTCTCTTAGCGTTTGCAATTAAGGCTATTTCTAAGTGCTCTTCATGTTCCTCCTTCGTTTTGGAGTATATAAGGATATCATCAATGAAGACGCCTATAAACTGGTCAAGATAAGGCCTGAAGATATTATTCATGAGTTGCATAAATGCTGTTGGGGCATTGCTTAACCCGAACGGCATTACTACGAATTCATAGTGGCCATATCTGCTCCAAAAAGTAGTTTTGTGTCTCTCTTCATCTTTGATATTGAGCTGATGATATCCTGACCTGAGATCTATCTTGGAAAAATATTCTGCTCCTGAAATCTGATCAAAAAGTTCATGGATACGCGACAACGGATATTTATTCTTAATTGTGAGTTGATTTAGTCGCTGGTAGTCGATACATAGCCTGAGGGATCCATCCTTCTTCTTGACGAATAGAACCGGCGCACCCCATGGGGATGTGCTAGGTCGGATAATGTCACGCCCCGAGCCTTTATTACAGCGCGAACAGTCGGCATGGTAAGCCTCTTGCAAGCAAGAACAACCAGAGCGCGAAACAATCACACACATAAATGCAATTGCACAATAATATTCAAACTTCACTTTATTTCATAAATGATCAATCTTCAAGCATAATAGCCTCAACTTCTCAATCTATTGACTCATGAAATAAGAAAATTACATTGACTCAATCTAGACATTATAGACTTCCTATGTCTTCACTCTCATCTTTATAACACTTTCACTCGCTTCCGGACCCACTACTAGTATAGCCCGAATCCGAATCTGAACTACTTCCATCTTCTAAAAACATTGAAAATAGGTAATGAGCACACTTACCCAGTAGGTATCTTCGCATCAACATGAAGGCATTATTAAAGTAATGAACATTTTAGCTCTAGAGAATAAGGTAAAATCATGCGAATGTGAATCAATCATGCGATTAAAACAAGGTAACAAGACAATCACATAAGAGAGAATTAACAAGAATGAACTAGCAAGAAGGTAACATGATCAGGATATTTGGCCTTTCACGAGCAAGAATGTAACAATGTATGAGCAAGCCACATATTCATCACACTAGTCTCTTTTGAGTACATAGTTCGTGAATTTTTGTGGAATATCAATCAAGAATGTCATGTACAAGAATGCCATAGCGTGCTGTGGATCTTCACTTATTTATAGAAATAGTACTCCCAGCACAATGCGACGCCAGTAGCATCATATCCCATAGTTTATAAAATAGTATGTTTCCGGCAATCAGCCGAGGGGACTAGCATAGAGCCCTTGAACACAATCATTGCTCGATTGCATCTTCAGGTATAAATTAAGCAACTTCCACGCATGTAACAATAAAGTATGGCCAAGAATATAATAGTTCAATAACTTCATGACAACAATAATCAATGGATGAATGCTTCAATTTGAATATGAGGAATTCAAGAATGACTTAGACTATGCTATGCTTATGGAAATAAATCGACAGCATAACGGTATTTTTCCTTAACTTTCATTCATTATATTAAGTCTCTTAAGCAATATGATAAGTTCTAGATCATCAAGAATTATCTAGAATCATTGAAATATCAACCCTTGGTCAAACCTTGGGCTAACATATACAAGCTATGTGACGGTCATATATTGGGCCGTTACATCATGTGACGGTCTAGTAATGGGCCGTTACAATGATCCGAGTCCAGAATCAATGAAATAGACTCAGTGGAATGTGACGATCATTCATTGGGCCGTTACGTTCGCTTGACAGTCCAATGTAAGGCCGTTACATTACTAGAATCAGAAAACAACGATAGTGTATTCTAGTTAATGGGTTTTAATGGTACAACCAACTCGACGTCCCAATGGGAATCCCAGGCTCGCGGAGAATTACGGAGGCCTTGAAATAAGATTTCCTAGTCCATTGGAAGGAATATCCAATAGAGAGGTCCTCTTGTCCTAGAAACATGTTCCTATAGTGCAAAGTGTAAGCTAATGACAACATACCGGAATATGTGCCATGTACATATAAAAATGACTCTATTGACAGAGAGGGATATGTATCGAAGTGAAATCATGATAGAACTCAATCACTATATCATACAAAATCATGTTTCTAATTACAAAACTATAGAATTTTGGTCTTATGAAATTAACATAACTTAAAGTAATAGTGAGATACCAAAACATGCAGTACCTATTCATGAATGACTAAATAACCTCAAAGTCACATAATCAAGTTAAGACTTAGGTAACTAGGCTTATCCATAAATTAACTTCACTAGTTATTATTCTGTCTTGGGTTAGCAGAACACAGTGCCTGACGGTCTAGGGTGGGCGCGTCACAGGGAGTGTGACGGTCTGTCAAGCAGCTGTTACATAAGTGTAACACCCCTAACCTAGCGCGTTAGAGACAACTGAGAATTTCAAATTTCAACAGAACTGTGACGGTGCATCGCCTGGCCGTTACGTGAGTGTGACGGTACCACCATGATGCGTTACAGTATCTGCTGATAGAAAACGATATGAAACCAAAAATAGGTCAATCCACATCATGTCTAAATCAATACCATGTCTATTCTAGGCATGATAACGAAGTATAGGTTATCTATATGCATGGGTTTCAGTGTTTTGACCAGATAGCATCTTTTAATTTCTAATTAAGGCTAAGAGATGTATGAAATGCATAGAACTTAGTGAAACATGAAATTGATGAGCTAGCATGCATGAAATTCAATCAAACCAGAGGGCTTTTAGTCCTATAAAGTTATTTTCACCGTTCATGAGATAACCTACCTCTTGTCTAAGCTTTAAAACTTCCAATTCTGGTCTGAACACCGAGCCCTAGTTCCCTTATTCCTGTGGCTTTTCTGCAACTTCTTTGGGTTCTAACTCTACGACCTCTTGACCTAAAGATGTGAAATTTTGAGAGGAGTTAGTATAAAGTATTGTGAATAAAAACTTCTAAACAACTTACCTGAGATAATGACTCCTTACCTTGATTCTTTATGTCTCAAAAGTAAGGGTCGCACGGTTCAGAACTATGACCTATTTATAGAGTTTCAACTAAGGTTTGAAGATTAGATCGATTTTAGAGTCCTTAATCTATCAAAACCTAATCTCTAAGAGTCCTTATTAATGTCACAAGCCTTCCCAAGTCGATCCCTAGTGGATAGGATCTCAAAGTTTCAATCTTTTTACTCGTTCTTTCCTTCACGGAATTTACAGGGTGTAACGGTCATATGCCTATGCGTTAGGTGAATGTGACGGTCTCGCGATAGACCGTTACAGTCAACGCATGCAGAGTTCTAAATTACTAAAACTCTTTTATTCATTTATCCATATAATTATCTATATAATTAGTATTTATCCTTAAAATACGTGAATAAGCTAAATAATCTTATAGAATATGGGCCAAACTAAATGGTTTTGGCCTTAGATGATGTGTAATTGGGCTTGTTTAATTATTTAACCTAATTGGGCCTTTAATGATTTATTAGTCTCAAAATCCCTTTCTTAATATGTTTAGGCCTTTATAAATTCTTGAAAATTATTTTTAAAATTAAAAAATTATTTATATAAATTCTGGGGCACTACACCCTCCCCCACTTAGAAGAATTTGGTCCCCAAATTCAAGTCATGGATTGTGGAGAGTGTACTTACAATTGAATAATTCTAGGAATCTTTTCTTCATAGCTGCTTTGGTTTCCCATGTTGCTTCATATGACCATGTTTTCTTCCATTGAATTTTGACCATAGGGATAACTTTACTTCTTAATTGACGCACTTCCCGATCCAGAATCTTTATTGGTGTTTGTTTGTAGGTCAAGTCCTTCTGAATCTCCATATTATCATAAGTGATAATGTGATATGGATCATATACATACTTCTTCAGCATGGAGACGTGAAATACGTCATGAACTCCTGCCAATTGTGGAGGTAAAGCTAATCTATAAGCCACATCACCAACCCTTTCGAGAATTTCAAACGGGCCAATAAATCTTGGAGTTAGCTTTCCTTTAATGCCAAATCTTCGAATACCACGACCTGGAGAAACCTTCAGATATACATGTTCTCCTACGTAAAATTCCAAGTCGCGCCTTCGATTGTTAGCATAAGATTTCTACCGATCTTGTGCCATCTTCATTCTTTCTTGGATGAGTTTTATTTTCTCTATAGAATCTCTGATAAGATCGGGGCCTAGAAATTGCCTCTCCCCTATTTCATTCCAACATATTGATGATCGACAACTTTTCTCATATAGAGCTTCGAAAGCTGCCATTTGTATGCTTGCTTGATAACTATTGTTATAAGCAAATTCCACTAGAGCCAAGTGATCATGCCAACTTCCTCCAAAATCAATGACACAAATCCTGAGCATGTCTTCTACCACCTGATTTGTTCTTTCTGTTTGACCATCAGTTTGTGGATGAAAGGCTGTGCTAAAATTCAATCTGGTCCCTAGTGAATGTTGTAAACCTTTCCAGAACTGTGATGTGAATCGGGGATCTCTATCTGATATAATAGTGACGGGAACTCCATGTAACTTGACAACTTCTTTTATGTATAGAGCAGCTAGGATATCCACAGACCATCGACTTTTAATTGGTATGAAATGTGCAGATTTAGTCAATCGGTCTATGATTACCCAAATGCCATCATGTCCGCCTCTTGTCTTGGGTAAACCCATAATGAAGTCCATACCTATACTCTCCCACTTCCATTCGGGAATATTCAAGGGATGCAATTTACCTACGGGTCTAAAATGTTCTGCTTTTACTTGTTGACAAGTGAGACAGCGGGACATGAAATTAGCTATTTCCCTCTTCATGTTGGGCCACCAAAAGTTTCTTTTGAGATCCTGATACATTTTAGTACCTCCTGGGTGAATGGTGTACTTTGATTTATGTGCTTCTTCTAAGATCAATTTCTTTGTATCCTCATGATCGGGTATACACATTCGGCCCTTGAATAGCAATCTTCCATCATTAGAAATAGAAAAATCTGGTCTTTGTTCAATATTGGCCTTAATTTCCAATAAAACTGGATCATCCTCCTGTAGCTTGGCCAAATCCTCTATCAATATAGGTTAAGCTCGGATATTTGCTATGAAGCAATCTTCTTCCTTAATGTCAACATCTAAATTCAACTGAGCAAATTGAGGAATAAGGTTAGTCACACTAATCATGAGACTTGATAACATACCCATTGGTTTTCTGCTGAGTACATCAGCTACAACATTTGCCTTGCCAAGATGATATTGAATAGCAAAATCAAAGTCCTTGAGATGTTCTAACCACCTCCTTTGCCTCATGTTAAGTTCTTTTTGTGAGAATAAATATTTCAAGCTCTTATGGTCTAAGTAGATTGTAAATTTTTCTCCATAAAGATAATGACGCCAAATTTTCAAGGCGAAAATAACCGCTGCTAATTATAAATCATGTACAGGATAATTTTTTTCATGTCGTTTCAGTTGCCTTGAAGAATAGCATATTACCTTCCCATTCTGCATGAGGACACATCCTAAGACAATACCAGATGCATCCGTATACACTTCAAATCCACCACCCTCCATTGGTAGTGATAAAATAGGGGCTGTTGTAAGATGATTCTTAAGACTCTGGAAACTCTTTTCACAATCCTTCGACCAGACAAAAAAATTTTCCTTTCTAGTAAGTCTAGTTAAAGGGACCGCGATGTTTGAGAATTCCATTATGAATCTCCTATAATAACCAGGTAGACCCAACAATCTTCTAACTTCAGATACAGTCGTCGGTCGACTCCAATTCCTGACAGCTTCCACCTTAGAAGGATCCACAGTAATACCTTCTTTTGAGATAATGTGGCCTAGGAATGAGACTTCCGTGAGCCAGAATTCACACTTATTGAGTTTGGCATAAAGTTTGTGTTCTCTAAGTGTTCGCAAACCTATCCTTAGATGTTCTTCATGTTCTTCTTTTGTCTTGGAGTATATCAGGATATCATCGATGAAGACAACGATGAACCGGTCTTAATATGGCTGGAATACACTATTCATAAGTTGCATAAATGCTGTTGGGGCATTAGTTAACCCGAACGGCATCACCACGAATTCATAGTGGCCATAACGACTTCGAAAAGCCAATTTATAAATGTCCTCTTCTTTAATTCTAAGCTGATGATAACCTGACCTGAGGTCAATCTTAGAAAAATATTCTGCCTCATCGGGATTTGAAGATCCATACAATCGCGGAGGATTTAGACTCCAGAAGTTACGATGTAGGTCTCCTGCCCTTGCCTCTGCACAACCTTGTGCTATTGTTTGTAGGGCCTGAGTGAGGCCGGCAACAGTCTGTTGCATACCGTCCCAGTCTACACGATGAGCCATTTGAAAAATAGGGTACCTGAGAGAGAAAATAACAACTGTTATTTCTCATGAAATTGGAATAAGCATAATAAATCTTAAAGCTAATGAGTTATCTTATCCCAGGCTCTACCCAATCCTCACATGGGTATGAAATTTTCTTCCTGAGTTCATAGGTATGGGTCCTTAAACCTTGGACTTATCCTATGACATGACTCTTTTCCTTAAGTCCTGAGGCTTAGGCTTTGACACCAACTTAACTGTCACGCCCCAAGCCTTTATTACAGCGGAAGACTTGCTCGGGGAGCGCGAACAGCCGACATGGTAAGCCTCTTGCAAGCAAGAACAACCAGAGCGCGAAACAATCACACACATAAATGCAATTGCACAATAATATTCAAACTTCACTTTATTTCATAAATGATCAATCTTCAAGTACAATAGCCTCAACTTCTCAATCTATTGACTCAAGAAATAAGAAAATTACATTGACTCAATCTAGACATTAAAGACTTCATATGTCTTCACACTCATCTTTATAACACTTTCACTCGCTTCCGGACCCGCTACTAGTATAGCCTGAATCCGAATCTGAACTACTTCCATCTCCTGAAAATATTAGAAATAGGTAATGAGCACACTTGCCCAGTAGGTATCTTCGCATCAACATGAAGGCATTATTAAAGTAATGAACGTTTTAGCTCTAGAGAATAAGGTAAAATCATGCGAATGCGAATCAATCAAGCGATTAAAATAAGGTAACAAGATAATCACATAAGAGAGAATTAACAAGAAAGAACTAGCAAGAAGGTAACATGATCAGGATATTTGGCCTTTCACGAGCAAGAATGTAACAATGTACGAGCAAGCCACATATTCATCACACTAGTCTCTTTTGAGTACATAGTTCATGAATTTCTGTGGAATATCAATCAAGAATGTCATGTACAAGAATGTCATAGCGTGCCGTGGATCTTCACTTATTTATAGAAATAGTACTCCCAGCGTAATGCGACGCCAGTAGCATCATACCCCATAGTTTATAAAATAGTATGTTTCCGGCAATCAGCAGAGGGGACTAGCATAGAGCCCTTGAACACAATCAGTGCTCGATCGCATCTTCAGGTATAAATTAAGCTACTTCCACGCATGTAACAATAAAGTATGGCCAAGAATATAATAGTTCAATAACTTCATGATAACAATAATCAATGCATGAATGCTTCAATTCGAATATGAGGAATTCAAGAATGACTTAGACTATGCTATGCTTATGGAAATAAATCGACAGCATAACGGTATTTTTCCTTAACTATCATTAATTATATTAAGTCTCTTAAGCAATATGATAAGTTCTAGATCATCAAGAATTATCTAGAATCATTGAAATATCAACCCTTGGTCAAACCTTGGGTTAACATATACAAGCAATGTGACAGTCATATACTGGGCCGTTACATCATGTGACGGTCTAGTAATGGGCCGTTACAATGATCCGAGTCCAGAATCAATGAAATAGACTCAATGGAATGTGACGGTCGTTCATTGGGCCGTTACGTTCGCCTGACGGTCCAATGTCAGGCCGTTACATTACTAGAATCAGAAAACAATGATAGTGTATTCTAGTTAATGGGTTTTAATGGTACAACCAACTCGGCGTCCCAGTGGGAATCCCAGGCTCGCGGAGAATTACGGAGGCCTTGAAATAATGATTTCCTAGTCCATTGGAAGGAATATCCAATAGAGAGGTCCTCATGTCCAAGAAATATGTTTCTATAGTGCAAAGTGTAAGCTAATGACAACATACCGGAATATGTGCCATGTACTTATAGAAATGACTCTATTGACAGAGATAGAATGTGTATCGAAGTGAAATCATGATAGAACTCAATCACTATATCATACAAAATCATGTTTCTAATTACAAAACTATAGAATTTTGGCCTTATGAAATTAACATAACTTAAAGTAATAGTGAGATACCAAAACATGCAGTACCTATTCATGAATGATTAAATAACGTCAAAGTCACATAATCAAGTTAAGACTTAGGTAACTAGGCTTATCCATAAATTAACTTCACTGGTTATTATTCTATCTTGGGTTGGCAGCACACAGTGCCTAACGGTCTAGGGTGGGCACGTCACAGGGAGTGTGACGGTCTGTCGAGCAGCCGTTACATAAGTGTAACGCCCCTGACCTGGCGCGTTAGAGACAACTGAGAATTTCAAATTTCAACAGAACTGTGACGGTGCATCGCCTAGCCGTTACGTGAGTGTGACGGTACCACCATGATGCGTTACAGTATCTGCTGATAGAAAACGATATGAAACCTAAAATAGGTCAATGCACATCATGTCTAAATCAATACCATGTCTATTCTAGGCATGATAACGAAGTATAGGTTATCTATATGCATGGGTTTCAGTGTTTTGACAAGATAGCATCTTTTAATTTCTAATTAAGGCTAAGAGATATATGAAATGCATAGAACTTAGTGAAACATGAAATTGATGCGCTAGCATGCATGGAATTCAATCAAACTAGAGGGCTTTTCGTCCTATTAAGTTGTTTTCGCCATTCATGAGATAACCTACCTCTTGTCTAAGCTTTAAAACTTCCAATTCTGGCCTGAACATCGAGCCCTAGTTCCCTTCTTCCTGTGACTTTTCTACAACTTCTTTGGCTTCTAACTCCACGACCTCTTGACCTAAAGATGTGTAATTTTGAGAGGAGTTAGTCTAAAGTATTGTGAATAAAAACTTCTAAACAACTTACCTGAGATAATGACTCCTTACCTTGATTCTTTATGTCCCAAAAGTAAGGGTCGCATGGTTCAGAACTATGCCCTATTTATAGAGTTTCAACTAAGGTTTGAAGATTAGATCGATTTTAGAGTCCTTAATCTATCAAAACCTAATCTCTAAGAGTCCTTATTAATGTCACAAGCCTTCCCAAGTCGATCCCTAGTGGATAGGATCTCAAAGATTCAATCTTTTTACTCGTTCTTTCCTTCACGGAACTAACAGGGTGTAACGGTCGTATGCCTATGCGTTAGGTGAATGTGACGGTCTCGCGATAGACCGTTACAGTCAACGCATGCAGAGTTCTAAATTACTAAAACTCTTTTATTCATTTATCCATATAATTATCTATATAATTAGTATTTATCCTTAAAATACGTGAATAAGCTAAATAATCTTATAGAATATGGGCCAAACTAAATGGTTTTGGCCTTAGATGATGTGTAATTGGGCTTGGTTAATTATTTAACCTAATTGGGCCTTTAATGACTTGTTAGTCTCAAAATCCCTTTATTAATATGTTTAGGCCTTTATAAATTCTGGAAAATTATTTTTAAAATTAAAAAATTATTTATATAAATTCTGGGACACTACACCCTCCCCCACTTAGAAGAATTTGGTCCCCAAATTTAAGTCATGGATTGTGGAGAGTGTACTTACAATTAAATAATTCTGGGAATCTTTTTTTCATAGCTGCTTCGGTTTCCCATGTTGCTTCATATGACCATGTTTTCTTCTATTGAATTTTGACCATAGGGATAACTTTACTCCTTAATTGATGCACTTCCCGATCCAGAATCTTCATTGGTGTTTGTTCGTAGGTCAAGTCCTTCTGAATCTCCAGATTGTCATAAGTGATAATGTGATCTGGATCATATACATACTTCTTTAGCATGGAGACGTGAAATACGTCATGAACTTCTGCCAATTGTGGAGGTAAAGCTAATCTATAAGCCACTTCACCAACCCTTTCGAGAATTTCAAACGGGCCAATAAATCTTGGAGTTAGCTTTCCTTTAATGCCAAATCTTCGAATACCACGACCTGGAGAAACCTTCAGATATACATGTTCTCCTACTTGAAATTCTAAGTCACGCCTTCGATTGTCAGCATAAGATTTCTGCCGATCTTGTGCCATCTTCATTCTTTCTTGGATGAGTTTTATTTTCTCTGTAGAATATCTTATAATATCGGGGCCTAGAAATTGCCTCTCCCCTATTTCATTCCAACATATTGGTGATCGACAAATTTTCCCATATAGAGCTTCGAAAGGTGCCATTTGTATGCTTGCTTGATAACTATTGTTATATGCAAATTTTATTAGAGGCAAGTGATCATGCCAACTTCCTCCAAAATCAATGACACAAGCCCTGGGCATGTCTTCTACCACCTGATTTGTTCTTTCTGTTTGACCATCAGTTTGTGGATGAAAGGCTGTGCTAAAATTCAATCTGGTCCCTAGTGAATGTTGTAAACCTTTCCAGAACTGTGATGTGAATCGGGGATCTCTATATGATATAATAGTGATGAGAATTCCATGTAACTTGACAACTTTTTTATGTATAGAGCAGCTAGTATATCCACAGACCATCGACTTTTAATTGGTATGAAATGTGCAGATTTAGTCAATCGGTCTATGATTACCCAAATGCCATCATGTCTGCCTCTTGTCTTGGGTAAACCCATAATGAAGTCCATCCCTATACTCTCTCACTTCCATTCTGGAATATACAAGGGATGTAATTTACCTGCGGGTCTAAAATGTTCTGCTTTTACTTGTTGACAAGTGAGACAACGGGACACGAAATTAGCTATTTCCCTCTTCATGTTGGGCCACCAAAAGTTTCTTTTGAGATCCTGATACATTTTAGTATCTCCTGGGTGAATGGTGTACTTTGATTTATATGCTTCTTCTAAGATCAATTTCTTTGTATCCTCATGATCGGGTATACACATTCGGCCCTTGAATAGCAATCTTCCGTCATTAGAAATAGAAAAATCCGGTCTTTGTTCAATATTGGCCTTAATTTCCAGTAAAACTGGATCATACTCCTGTAGCTTGGCCAAATCCTCTATCAATATAGGTTGAGCTCGGATATTTGCTATGAAGCAATCTTCTTCCTTGATGTCAACATCTAAATTCAACTGAGCAAATTGAGGAATAAGGTTAGTCACACTAATCATGAGACTTGATAACATACCCATTAGTTTTCTACTGAGTGCATCAGCTACAGCATTTGCCTTGCCAGGATGATATTGAATAGCAAAATCAAAGTCCTTGAGATATTCTAACCACCTCCTTTGCCTCATGTTAAGCTCTTTTTGTGAGAATAAATATTTCAAGTTCTTATGGTCTAAGTAGATTGTAAATTTTTCTCCATAAAGATAATGACGCCAAATTTTTAAGGTGAAAATAATTGCTACTGATTCTAAATCATGTACATGATAATTTTCTTCGTGCCGTTTCAGTTGCCTTGAAGAATAGCATATTACCTTCCCATTCTGCATGAGGACACATCCTAAGCCAATACCAGATGCATCCGTATACACTTCAAATCCACCACCCTCCATTGGTAGTGATAAAACAGGGGCTGTTGTAAGATGATTCTTAAGACTCTGGAAACTCTTTTCACAATCCTTCGACCAGATAAAAGGATTTTCTTTTCTGGTGAGTCTAGTTAAAGGAACTGCTATCTTTGAGAAGTCCTTATTGAACCTTCTATAATAACCAGCTAGAGCCAGAAAGCTCCTTACTTCAGACACAGTCGTAGGCCGACTCCAATTCTTGACAACTTCTACCTTAGAAGGATCCACATCAATACCTTCTTTTGAGATAATGTGGCCTAGGAATGAGACTTCCTTGAGCCAGAATTCACACTTATTGAGTTTGGCATAAAGCTTGTGTTCTCTAAGTGTTTGCAAAGCTATTTTCAAATGTTCTTCATGTTCTTCTTTTGTCTTGGAGTATATCAGGATATCATCGATGAAGACGACAATGAATTTATCCAGGTATGGCTGGAAGACACTGTTCATAAGTTGCATACCGTCCCAGTCTACACGATGAGCCATTTGAAAAATAGGGTACCTAAGAGAGAAAATAACAACTGTTATTTCTCATGAAATTGGAATAAGCATAATAAATCTTAAAGCTAATGAGTTATCTTATCCCAGGCTCTACCCAATCCTCACATGGGTATGAAATTTTCTTCCTGAGTTCATAGGTATGTGTCCTTAAACCTTGGACTTATCCTATGACATGACTCTTTTCCCTAAGTCCTGAGACTTAGGCTCTGATACCAACTTAACTGTCACGTCCCGAGCCTTTATTACAGAGGAAGACTTGCTCGGGGAGCGCAAACAGCTGGCATGGTAAGCCTCTTGCAAGCAAGAACAACCAGATAGCGAAATAATAACACACAAAAATGCAATTGCACATTAATATTCAAACTTCACTTTATTTCATAAATGATCAATCTTTAAGTACAATAGCCTCAACTTCTCAATCTATTGACTCAAGAAATAAGAAAATTACATTGACTCAATCTAGACATTATAGACTTCCTATGTCTTCACTCTCATCTTTATAACACTTTCACTCGCTTCTGGACCCGCTACTAGTATAGCCCGAATCCGAACTACTTCCATCTCCTGAAAACATTGGAAATAGGTAATGAGTACACTTGCCTAGTAGGTATCTTCGCATCAACATGAAGGCATTATTAAAGTAATGAACATTTTAGCTCTAGAGAATAAGGTAAAATTATGCGAATGCGAATCAATCATGCGATTAAAACAAGGTAATAGGACAATCACATAAGAGAGAATTAACAAGAATGAACTAGCAAGAAGGTAACAAGATCAGGATATTTGGCCTTTCACGAGCAAGAATGTAACAATGTACGAGCAAGCCACATATTCATCACACTAGTCTCTTTTGAGTACATAGTTCGTGAATTTTTGTGGAATATCAATCAAGAATGTAATGTACAAGAATGTCATAGCGTGCCGTGGATCTTCACTTATTTATAGAAATAGTACTCCCAGCGCAATGCGACGCCAGTAGCATCATACCCCATGGTTTATAAAATAGTATGTTTCCGACAATCAGCCAAGGGGACTAGCATAGAGCCCTTGAACACAATCAGTGCTCGATCGCATCTTCAGGTATAAATTAAGCTACTTCCACGCATGTAACAATAAAGTATGGCCAAGAATATAATAGTTCAATAACTTCATGATAACAATAATCAATGGATGAATGCTTCAATTTGAATATGAGGAATTCAAGAATGACTTAGACTATGGTATACTTATGGAAATAAATCGACATCATAATGGTATTTTTTCCCTTAACTTTCATTCATTACATTAAGTCTCTTAAGCAATATGATAAGTTCTAGATCATAAAGAATTATCTAGAATCATTGAAATATCAACCCTTGGTCAAACCTTGGGTTAACATATACAAGCTTTGTGACGGTCATATACTGGGCCGTTACATCATGTGACGGTCTAGTAATGGGCCGTTACAATGATCCGAGTCCAGAATCAATGAAATAGACTCAGTGGAATGTGACGGTCGTTCATTGGGCCGTTACGTTCGCTTGACGGTCCAATGTAAGGCCGTTACATTACTAGAATCAGAAAACAACGATAGTGTATTCTAGTTAATGGGTTTTAATGGTACAACCAACTCGGGGTCCCAGTGGGAATCCCAGGCTCGCGAAGAATTATGGAGGCCTTGAAACAATGATTTCCTAGTCCATTGGAAGGAATATCTAATAGAGATGTCATCATGTCCAAGAAATATGTTCCTATAGTGCAAAGTGTAAGCTAATGACAACATACCGGAATATGTGCCATGTACTTATAGAAATGACTCTATTGACAGAGATAGAATGTGTATCGAAGTGAAATCATGATAGAACTCAATCACTATATCATACAAAATCATGTTTCTAATTACAAAACTATAGAATTTTGGCCTTATGAAATTAACATAACTTAAAGTAATAGTGAGATACCAAAACATGCAGTACCTATTCATGAATGATTAAATAACCTCAAAGTCACATAATCAAGTTAAGACTTAGGTAACTAGGCATATCCATAAATTAACTTCACTAGTTATTATTCTGTCTTGGGTTGGCAGCACACAGTGCCTGACGGTCTAGGGTGGGCGCGTCACAGGGAGTGTGACGGTCTGTCGAGCAGCCGTTACATAAGTGTAACGCCCCTGACCTGGCGCGTTAGAGACAACTGAGAATTTCAAATTTCAACAGAACTGTGACGGTGCATTGCCTGGCCGTTACGTGAGTGTGACGGTACCACCATGATGCGTTACAGTATCTGCTGAAAGAAAATGATGTGAAACCTAAAATAGGTCAATCCACATCATGTCTAAATCAATACCATGTCTATTCTAGGCATGATAACGAAGTATAGGTTATCTATATGCATGAGTTTCAGTGTTTTGACAAGATAGCATCTTTTAATTTCTAATTAAGGCTAAGAGATGTATGAAATGCATATAACTTAATGAAACATGAAATTGATGAGCTAGCATGCATGGAATTCAATCAAACCAGAGGGCTTTTAGTCCTATAAAGTTGTTTTCACCATTCATGAGATAACCTACCTCTTGTCTAAGCTTTAAAACTTCCAATTCTGGTCTGAACACCGAGCACTGGTTCCCTTCTTCCTGTGGCTTTTATGCAACTTCTTTGGGTTCTAACTCCACGACCTCCTGACCTAAAGATGTGTAATTTTGAGAGGAGTTAGTCTAAAGTATTGTGAATAAAAACTTCTAAACAACTTACATGAGATAATGACTCCTTACCTTGATTCTTTACGTCCCAAAAGTAAGGGTCGCATGGTTCCGAACTATGCCCTATTTATAGAGTTTCAACTAAGGTTTGAAGATTAGATCGATTTTAGAGTCCTTAATCTATCAAAACCTAATCTCTAAGAGTCCTTATTAATGTCACAAGCCTTCCCAAGTCGATCCCTAGTGGATAGGATCTCAAAGTTTCAATCTTTTTACTCGTTCTTTCCTTCACAGAACTAACAGGGTGTAACGGTCGTATGCCTATGCGTTAGGTGAATGTGACGGTCTCGCGATAGACCGTTACAGTCAACACATGCATAGTTCTAAATTACTAAAACTCCTTTATTCATTTATCCATGTAATTATCTATATAATTAGTATTTATCCTTAAAATACGTGAATAAGCTAAATAATCTTCTAGAATATGGGCCAAACTAAATGGTTTTGGCCTTAGATGATGTGTAATTGGGCTTGGTTAATTATTTAACCTAATTGGGCCTTTAATGACTTATTAGTCTCAAAATCCCTTTATTAATATGTTTAGGCCTTTATAAATTCTAGAAAATTATTTTTAAAATTAAAAAATTATTTATATAAATTCTGGGGCACTACACCCTCCCCCACTTAGAAGAATTTGATCCCCAAATTCAAGTCATGGATTGTTGAGAGTGTACTTACAATTGAATAATTCTGGGAATCTTTTCTTCATAGCTGCTTCGGTTTCCCATGTTGCTTCATATGGCCATGTTTTCTTCTATTGAATTTTGACCATAGGGATAACTTTACTCCTTAATTGATGCACTTCCCGATCCAGAATCTTTATTGGTGTTTGTTCATAGGTCAAGTCCTTCTGAATCTCCAGATTGTCATAAGTGATAATGTGATCTGGATCATATACATATTTCTTCAGCATGGAGACGTGAAATACGCCATGAACTCCTGCCAATTGTGGAGGTAAAGCTAATCTATAAGCCACTTCACCAACCCTTTCGAGAATTTCAAACGGGCCAATAAATCTTGGAGTTAGCTTTCCTTTAATGCCAAATCTTTGAATACCACGACCTGGAGAAACCTTCAGATATACATGTTCTCCTACTTGAAATTCCAAGTCGCGCCTTCGATTGTCAGCATAAGATTTCTGTCGATCTTGTGCCATCTTCATTCTTTCTTGGATGAGTTTTATTTTCTCTGTAGAATCTCTGATAAGATCGGGGCCTAGAAATTGCCTCTCCCCAATTTCATTCCAACATATTGGTGATCGACAAATTTTCCAATATAGAGCTTCGAAAGGTGCCATTTGTATGCTTGCTTGATAACTATTGTTATATGCAAATTCCATTAGAGGTAAGTGATCATGCCAACTTCCTCCAAAATCAATGACACAAGCCCTGAGCATGTCTTCTACCACATGATTTGTTCTTTCTGTTTGACCATCAGTCTGTGGATGAAAGGCTGTGCTAAAATTCAATCTGGTCCCTAGTGAATGTTGTAAACCTTTTCAGAACTGTGATGTGGATCGGGGATCTCTATCTGATATAATAGTGACGGGAACTCCATGTAAATTGACAACTTCTTTTATGTATAGAGCAGCTAGGATATCCACAGACCATCGACTTTTAATTGGTATGAAATGTGCAGATTTAGTCAATCGGTCTATGATTACCCAAATGCCATCATGTCCGCCTCTTGTCTTGGGTAAACCCATAATGAAGTCCATCCCTATACTCTCCCACTTCCATTCAGGAATATTCAAGGGATGTAATTTACCTGCGGGTCTAAAATGTTCTGCTTTTACTTGTTGACAAGTGAGACAGCGGGACACGAAATTAGCTATTTCCCTCTTCATGTTGGGCCACCAAAAGTTTCTTTTGAGATCCTGATACATTTTAGTACCTCCAGGGTGAATGGTGTACTTTGATTTATGTGCTTCTTCTAAGATCAATGTCTTTGTATCCTCATGATCGGGTATACACATTCGACCCTTGAATAGCAATCTTCCATCATTAGAAATAGAAAAATCCGGTCTTTGTTCAATATTGGCCTTAATTTCTAGTAAAACTGGATCGTCCTACTGTAGCTTGGCCAAATCCTCTATCAATATAGGTTGAGCTCAGATATTTGCTATGAAGCAATCTTCTTCCTTAATGTCAACATCTAAATTCAACTAAGCAAATTGAGGAATAAGGTTAGTGACACTAATCATGAGACTTGATAACATACCCATTGGATTTCTACTGAGTGCATCAGCTACAGAATTTGCCTTGCCAGGATGATATTGAATAGAAAAATCAAAGTCCTAGAAATGTTCTAACCACCTCCTTTGCCTCATCGGGATTTGAAGATCCATGGAATCGTGGAGGATTTAGACTCCGGAAGTTGCGATGTAGGTCACCAGCCCTTGCCCCTGCACCACCTTGTGCTATAGTTTGCAGGGCCTGAGTGAGGCCGGCAACAGTTTGTTGCATACCGTCCCAGTCTACACGATGAGCCATTTGAAAAATAGGGTACCTGAGAGAGAAAATAACAACTGTTATTTCTCATGAAATTGGAATAAGCATAATAAATCTTAAAGCTAATGAGTTATCTTATCCCAGGCTCTACCCAATACTCACATGGGTATGAAATTTTCTTCCTGAGTTCATAGGTATGGGTCCTTAAATCTTGGACTTATCCTATGACATGACTCTTTTCCTTAAGTCTTGAGACTTAGGCTCTGATACCAACTTAACTGTCATACCCCAGTCTTTATTACAGCGGAAGACTTGCTCGGGGAGCGCGAACAGCCGGCATGGTAAGCCTCTTGCAAGCAAGAACAACCAGAGCGTGAAATAATCACACACATAAATGCAATTGCACAATAATATTCAAACTTCACTTTATTTCATAAATGATCAATCTTCAAGTACAATAGCCTCAACTTCTCAATCTATTGACTCAAGAAATAAGAAAATAACATTGACTCAATCTAGACATTATAGACTTCCTATGTCTTCACTCTCATCTTTATAACACTTTCACTTGCTTCCGGACCCGCTACTAGTATAGCCCGAATCCGAACTACTTCCATCTCCTGAAAACATTAGAAATAGGTAATGAGCACACTTGCCCAGTAGGTATCTTCGCATCAACATGAAGGCATTATTAAAGTAATGAACATTTTAGTTCTAGAGAATAAGGTAAAATTATGCGAATGTAAATCAATCATGCGATTAAAACAAGGTAACAAGACAATCACATAAGAGAGAATTAACAAGAACGAACTAGCAAGAAGGTAACATGATCAGGATATTTGACCTTTCACGAGCAAGAATGTAACAATGTACGAGCAAGTCACATATTCATCACACTAGTCTCTTTTGAGTACATAGTTCATGAATTTCTTTGGAATATCAATCAAGAATGTCATGTACAAGAATGTCATAGCGTGCCGTGGATCTTCAATTATTTATAGAAATAGTACTCCCAGCGCAATGCGACGCCAGTAGCATCATACCCCATAGTTTATAAAATAGTATGTTTCCGGCAATCAGCCGAGGGGACTATCATAGAGCCCTTGAACACAATCAGTGCTCGATCGCATCTTCAGGTATAAATTAAGCTACTTCCACACATGTAACAATAAAGTATGGCTAAGAATATAATAGTTCAATAACTTCATGATAACAATAATCAATGGATGAATACTTCAATTTGAATATGAGGAATTCTAGAATGACTTAGACTATGCTATGCTTATGGAAATAAATCGACAGCATAACGGTATTTTTTTCCTTAACTTTCATTCATTATATTAAGTCTCTTAAGCAATATGATAAGTTCTAGATCATCAAGAATTATCTAGAATCATTGAAATATCAACCCTTGGTCAAACCTTGGGTTAACATATACAAGCTATGTGACGGTCATATACTGGGCCGTTACATCATGTGACGGTCTAGTAATGGGCCGTCACAATGATCCGAGTCCAGAATCAATGAAATAGACTCAGTGGAATGTGACGGTCATTCATTGGGCCGTTACGTTCGCCTGACGGTCCAATGTAAGGCCGTTACATTACTAGAATCAGAAAACAATGATAGTGTATTCTAGTTAATGGGTTTTAATGGTACAACCAACTCGGCGTCCCAGTGGGAATCCCATGCTCGCGGAGAATTACGGAGGCCATGAAATAATGATTTCCTAGTCCATTGGAAGGAATATCCAATAGAGAGGTCCTCATGTCCAAGAAATATGTTCCTATAGTGCAAATTGTAAGCTAATAACAACATACCAGAATATGTGCCATGTACTTATAGAAATGACTCTATTGACAGAGATAGAATGTGTATCGAAGTGAAATCATGATAGAACTCAATCACTATATCATACAAAATCATGTTTCTAATTACAAAACTATAGAAGTTTGGCCTTATGAAATTAACATAACTTAAAGTAATAGTGAGATACCAAAACATGCAGTACCTATTCATGAATGATTAAATAACCTCAAAGTCACATAATCAAGTTAAGACTTAGGTAACTAGGCTTATCCATAAATTAACTTCACTAGTTATTATTCTATCTTGGGTTGGCAGCACACATTGCCTGACGGTCTAGGGTGGGCGCGTCACAGGGAGTGTAACGGTCTGTCGATCAGCCGTTACATAAGTGTAACGCCCCTGACCTGGCGCGTTAGAGACAACTGAGAATTTCAAATTTCAACAGAACTGTGACGATGCATCGCCTGGCCATTACGTGAGTGTGACGGTACCACCATCATGCGTTACAATATCTGCTGATAGATAACGATATGAAACCTAAAATAGGTCAATCCACATCATGTCTAAATCAATACCATGTCTATTCTAGGCATGATAACGAAGTATAGGTTATCTATATGCATAGGTTTCAGTGTTTTGACAAGATAGCATCTTTTAATTTCTAATTAAGGCTAAGAGATGTATGAAATGCATAGAACTTAGTGAAACATGAAATTGATGAGCTAGCATGCATGGAATTCAATGAAACAAGAGGGCTTTTAGTCCTATAAAGTTGTTTTCACCGTTCATGAGATAACCTACCTCTTGTCTAAGCTTTAAAACTTCCAATTCTGGTCTGAACACCAAGCCCTAGTTCCCTTCTTCCTGTGGCTTTTCTGCAACTTCTTTGGGTTATAACTCCACGACCTCTTGACCTAAGGATGTGAAATTTTGAGAGGAGTTAGTCTAAAGTATTGTGAATAAAAACTTCTAAACAACTTACCTAAGATAATGACTCCTTACCTTGATTCTTTACGTCCCAAAAGTATGGGTCGCATGGTTCAGAACTATGCCCTATTTATAGAGTTTCAACTAAGGTTTGAAGATTAGATCGATTTTAGAGTCCTTAATCTACCAAAACCTAATCTCTAAGAGTCCTTATTAATGTCACAAGCCTTCCCAAGTCGATCCCTAGTGGATAGGATCTCAAAGTTTCAATCTTTTTACTCGTTCTTTCCTTCACGAAACTAACAGGGTGTAACGGTCGTATGCCTATGCGTTAGGTGAATGTGACGGTCTCACGATAGACCGTTACAGTCAACGCATGCAGAGTTCTAAATTACTAAAACTCTTTTATTCATTTATCCATATAATTATCTATATAATTAGTATTTATCCTTAAAATACGTGAATAAGCTAAATAATCTTCTAGAATATGGGCCAAACTAAATGGTTTTGGCCTTAGATTATGTGTAATTGGGCTTGGTTACTTATTTAACCTAATTGGGCCTTTAATGACTTGTTAGTCTCAAAATCCCTTTATTAATATGTTTAGGCCTTTATAAATTCTAATAAATTATTTTTAAAATTCAAAAATTATTTACTTCCCTTTCGGGAATGAGTTCAATGAAGAAGTTTACTTCCCTTTTGGGTGGTAAACTGGGCAAATATGATGGAAATACATCGAAAAACTCATTCTCAATGGGAATATCTTCTAAGATAATTCCCTTGGATTCGGTGATGGTTACGGAAGCAAGAAAAGCTTCACATCCTTGTGAAATAAGTTTGTAAGCGTGAAGAGATGAAATAATGGTATGATGCTTCCTATATTTGATACCAAAGAAGGACAACCTTGGAAGACTTGGTTTCTGAAAAGAGATAATCCGGTTGCGATAGTTTATATAGGTGTCGTGGTCTACAAGCCAATCTACACCTAAAATAGCATCGTAGCCCTCTATGTCAAGGCATACGAGATTTGGAGGAAGATTATGACCTTCTATCATTACCTCACTATCGGGGTAGTAGGTTGTAAGTTTGGCTCTGGGACCTAATAGTGTAGTTATTGCTAGGTCCGAAGGTAGAGGAACTGATAAAATTGACAAGGTTTTTGCAAAAGCAATAGATATAAAGGAATGAGAAGCACCAGTATCAAATAGTACGGATGCAGGATGGGAATAGATTTGGATAGTACCTTCCATTAACCCATCATTCTTGGGAGCTTCTTCCTCTTCCATAATTGCATTAAGACGGCCTTGTCGCTTACGTCCACCACCAGAAGATTGTTCCTTCATAAGGGGGCAATCCGGCATGCGGTGCTCCCGACTCCCACATGGTAAGCACGCGCTCTTCGGCTGAGTGGCTGAACTTCTCGCAGAACGTGCAAGCCGCCATGACTTGCTTTTCTTCTTCTTTAACCTTCTTGTTCTTGTGGTAGCCACTACCACTCCCGTTCCGGGATCTCTTCTTGCTATCACGGGATTTGTAAGGTTCCGTGATATTAAACTTTCACTTCTTTTCATGCCGATCAGACCTTCGGCTTGGCTCCTCTCCTTTACCTTTAAGTTTCTCAACATTCTCCAATGTCCTTTCGCATATATGTGCCCGTTTGACCATCTCCGCATATGTACGGATATTCTGAGTCCCGAGTTGTTGAATAAAGCCAGGCCTTAATCCATCCATAAATATGTTAGCTTTTTAGTCGGTACTAACCAAATGAGGAGCATAAGGTGCCAGCCTAGAAAATTGGAGTTCATACTCCGCTACTGACATCATGCCCCGACGTAACGCAGCAAATTCCATAGCTTTCCTCTCCTTAACATGTTTGGAGAAGTATTTTACTTGGAAGATGGTAAGAAAACCTTCCCAAGTATGTGGTGCATCTGTTGGCGGTGCAGGAACTGACTTCCACCATGTACGGACATCTTTATTGATTTGGAACGTAGCAAGATGAACCTTCTCTTGGTAGGCACATTGCATGACCTCGAATATACGGTTCATTTCATCGATCCAGTTTTCTGCCTCATCAGGATTAGAGGATCCTGAGAACCTCAGAGGATTTAAACTCTAAAAATTACAGTGTAGGTCTCTAGCTCTTGCCCCTACGCCAGCTTGGTCCATATTCTGTAATGCCTGGGTGAGACCTGCAACGGTCTGTTGCATTCCACCCCAATCAACACGGTGAGCCATGATGAGAGTAAGGTACCTTAGAAGAGTAATGAATTTGTTAATTCTAATGGAATGAGTGAGGTTAACCTTAGATATAACTCTAATTACTATCTCATCCCAGGTTCTATCCAATTCTTCTCATAGGTGGGGAGTTTCTTTCCTAGTTTCATAGGTATGGGTCCTTAAACCTTGGACTTATCCTATGAAATGTCTTTTCCCTAGGACTTCTAGTCCTATGCTCTCATACCACTCTAACTGTCACGCCCCGAGATTTATGCAGCAGAAATAATCAGGAACGCGAACAGTCAGCTAGTACCCCTCGAGCAAGTAATATAATCAGAGCGCAAGATAATCACATAAAAATAATTGCACCAATAATTCATTCAAACCTTTAACTTTATTTCTTTATCAAATAATCTCAAAGTACATAAGATCTTTGACTCTTTTCACTAGACTCAAAAAAATAAAGATTACATCATGACTTGACTAAACACTTGATAACTAAGGCTTCTCTTGTTCATATAACCCTCAATTACTCCTGGACCCGTTAATTGTGTAATCTGAATCTGATTCACTTGTACTTCCTGAAATATTGAGAAAGTAGGTAATGAGCACACTTGCCCAGTAGGTATCTTCGTATCAACATGAAGGCAAATTTAAGTGATTAGCATTTTAGCGCTAGAGAACAAGATAAATCATGCAGATACGAAGAAACACGTATATAAACAAGTAATAAGATTCGATCAAGTACGAGATATGAGAATATGATTTATCAATCAAGAAAGTAGATTTGGCCTTTTCATGAACAAGAACATAACAAGAATGTACTTTCCATAATCATGAAGGCTATGCACTAGAAAGTCATGTAACAAGCAAGAAAGTACTTTTCGCTTGATAGCAAGTACTTCGTTATTTTACGTGGATCTTTTTTCATGTCCGTGAATTTTCATTTATTTATAAAGAAAGTACTCTCAGCGTAATGCGACGCCAGTAACATCATACCCCATGGTTTATAATATGTTTCCGACAATCAGCCGCCGATCGGCTCCGATCTCCAAGTCTTGGAGTTACTGTCCACGGATCTGTTGCTTCTATTTCGCCACGCGCGATCCGGCGAGATCTACTGCTGCGATCACTCCCAACGTCGGATCGACGCGCAAGAGGTATCGTTGGAAAGCACTTTCGAAGTACTTCGACCCTCTGTGACTCTTGACACCTCGTTGGGATCATGCTTCTGATGGGGGATTTTATAACCGGATTGATCTTAGTTTCAGATATGGCCGGGCAGAACTGACCTAAACGGGGGGAGGGGGGGATATGCTGAACTGTTACAGCTGAAAAGGTATGGAGATAAGGGGTGCTGGTACATGACGGGGGAGCCCATGGCTAGCCCGGGGGGGGGGGGGGGGGGGCTTCTCCCTTTCCCCCACGGCTGGTCCCTCATCCTTGTGGCGCTGCGGGAGCTGGCCCGAAGGAGGTCGCTTCAGCCCGTGTTCCTTCTATTTCAGTTGCAGTCCTCCCTTTCTCCAAGCCTGGGGCTTGCTCCCTGGCTGCAGATGCTGCTGGTGGCCCATCCTGCCCCCCACAGACAGCCGTGCCTCAAAGCCACGATCGGCCTTCTTCCCATGGCGTCCCTCCTTCCTCCCTGCCTGCACGTGGTTTGTTGGCCCTTGGCCCATCTGAAGCTTGTTCAGATGCTGTTCGTGGCCCATCTTGCCCCCCTAGGGCTGATGGTGATGCTAGTGTTGTGCCCACTGCTAATGCCTCTGCTGTCCCACGCGATGGTAGAAGGGGTAGATCACGTTCAAGAGGTAGGTTTCCTATTCCAATCTCTTCCTCTCCTGTGGCTTGGAACAACCTTTTCAAGGGTCCACCTGCATCGCAAAAGTTTGGTCTTCACTTTGTTCCTCCGGAAATGAACAATGGTGTCAAGGTTGCAGTTTATGAGAAGTCCGATTCTGCATATCTTCTAGCAACCTGGTCTATGGCATTGGTAGGGTATGTGGTAGGACTGCATTTATCCTACAGCCCTCTCCATGCATTCGTTAAGTCCCGGTGGGGCACAAATGCATTTGAACTGCATCTTCTTCAGAATGGTTTTTTTGTTTGCAAATTTGACACTGAAGAGGATTTGCGTCAGGCTCTTGAGGGGTTCTAGACCATCAAAGGCTACCCCATGATCCTTCGGCGATGGAGTCCTGAACTGCGAATGGAATTAGATAGTCTCACATGTATTCCCTTGTGGGTAGCTTTCCATGGACTTTTGCTTCACCTATAGACCAGGGACTTTATTGCGACGATCTCTTCCATCCTGGGCGACCCTTTGTACCTGGACAAGCAAACGGCTGAGCGCAAGAGACTTGCATATGCGAGGGCTTGCAATATGATTTCATAGGGAGAGAACCTCCCTGATTACATTCATTACAAAGATCTTGATGGCAGCGTCAAGAAGATTAAAGTGACCTATCAATGGAGGCCAAGACGTTGCTCGTTGTGTTGCTCCTTCGGTCATGCAGATGGTACATGCAAACCAGTCCTCTAGAAGAAACCAGACTAGGTTCAGGTCTACAAACCAAGGGCACGCTCAACTCCCTCTTCAGCTGACGTGCATACTCACAACCCATTTCATGTTCTGAATTCAGAGGGAGATGGTGCACTGGAGGGCCTTGGGGTCGCAGTAACTTAGATCTCTGAGCCTCTCAAAGCCCCTGCGGTTCAGAGGTCTCAGAGTAATGAGTTAGTGACTCAGTCTGAGGCCTTCCAGGAGACATCTAAGGCAAGGCCTTTGACCACAATAGTAACAAAGCAGAGACATTCGAAGGTGCTGGCTGCCACACTTTCCAAAGGTACATTTTCAACTCCTCCTTTAGCGGATTTGTCATAATCTTTGAAGGGAGCCCGCCACTATGGAGAGCCATCTGCGACTATTATAGCACCTCATTTGATTCCGGATGACTTTAGTGCTATAGATAATACTCTTCAACCACCATGTGATGCGGAGGCCCCACTTGGTCTGCCACTTTCTCCCAATCATCATGGGGCAGGTACGGATGGCATTGATGCTTTAAAATTATCTCAAGTGCCTCCATGTGAGGAGGCGGCCTCTTGGCATCCCTCAATTTTCTTTTCAGCGCACTAACATTAATTATGGACAAGCCCCATCGGATGCTATTCTCTATGTGCATGCGCAGCTTGATGCTGCTTGCGTCCCAAACGTTGCAGCCATGGGTGCTTTGGAATTATCTCAAGTGCCTCCATGTGAGGAGGCGGCCCCTCTTGACATCCGTCCCTATTCTTTTCAGCGCACTAACATCAATAATGGAGAGGCCCCATCGACTGCTATTCACCACACGCATGCGCAGCCACAAGATCATGGCCTTGGTGCAGCTTGCGTTCCCAACGCCGCAGCCTTGGTGGCGGACCCTACTGCTGGCTCCTTTACCTTCCATGATGAGTTGGGGTCAGCCCATGCCAAAGATGTTGTCCTTGCCAAGTGTGTGAATAGCGTTGGCATGTCACCTTCTGTCGTGGCTGGGGTACTTGGAGTAAAGGATGGCGCCATGTCTTGTGTTGATGATGTCCAAGGGCCCCATGGGGCATTTGAAGCTAGCGAACATGGTGTTCATCCCACTGTGGATGGCCGGATGAATCATCTCGTGAACATTGCACTTGGGGGTGATAATGCTATGGTGGAGGTAGGTAATTCCAAGTTTCATAACCTCAACGCGGTGGATGAAGTTGATAAACGCCGCGTTGCCAAAAAAAGGGGGACAAAGAAATTCTTAGCCTTTCCTCATCTAAACTTTTTTGTCTATGATGAAAATTTTATCTTCGAATGTTAGAGGTATAAATAAGCACTCTAAGTGCAAGGAATTAGTTGACTTGCTAAAGAATAATCGTTTTGATATTGTCATATTAGTTGAAACTAAGATAAAATCTACCAAAGCTAGTTCTTTTAAAAATAGAATTTGGCCAAGTGCTAGTTTTACTAATAATGATTTGCAGCACAAGTCAGGTAGAATATGGATTTTGTGGGATGACACTATGGTTGAGGTTTGCAAAATTATGGAAGATGAGCAATTCATCCATACTAGATGCACCAACAAAAGGGACAACACTTCTTTTCATTTGACTGCGGTGTATGGTTCTAACTGTCCGTCCTTAAGACATCAATTATGGCAGTAGATTACTTCACTAGCTGGCACGGTGGCAAATGATCCTTGGCTTATGACAGGTGACTTTAACTCTATCCGGTATCACCATGAGAAAATTGGAGGAAGAAATGTACCATAGATTCTGCTAGATTCTTTCAATGATGCTCTTCATGCTGTGGGCCTACAAGACATTAAATCTAGGGGACATTCTTATTCCTGGAGTAATATGAATTCTGGTCCGAGTAGAATTGCTGCAACTCTTGACAGGACTCTGGTAAATGACAAATGGATGCAATGTTACCCATCTAGTTATATGCAATTTGCTCCTCCGATCTTCTCTGATCACTGGCGGATGCAAGTTTATTGTGATGTTCGTATTCAACATGGGAAGAAACCATTTAAATTTCTTAACATGTGGATTGCGCATCCTGAGTTCCTCAACATAGTTAAACAATCTTGGAGTTCGGCTGATATCAAGGGAACTCCTTCCTTTGTACTTTGTCAAAAACTCAAAGGTGTAAAGTATGCACTTAAGTAGGGGAATAAGGAATCATTTGGGAATATCACTCATAATGTGAATAAGGCTAGAGATGATCTAGTCCTTGCGCAATGTGCAC
The DNA here is from genome assembly GCA_022559845.1 of Amorphophallus konjac. Lineage (NCBI taxonomy): Eukaryota > Viridiplantae > Streptophyta > Magnoliopsida > Alismatales > Araceae > Amorphophallus > Amorphophallus konjac. The sequence continues at coordinate 109,342,567 of CM040117.1, forward strand.
TTCAGGAGGACCCACTGGATGATGGGTTAGTCCAAAAAGAAAAAGAATGTCGAAGAGCTTATGTAGAAAATAGAGATATGGAGGAATTATTTGCAAAGCAGCAAGCAAAACAACACTAGCTTTCGCTAGGAGACTCTAATACCAAATATTTCTATGCAGCTCTGAGGGCGAGAAAAAGTTACAATGCGATTTGGAAAAGTCAAAATGAATAAGGAGAGGATATTGAAGACATTGCAGAGGTACAAGATCACACAATCTGCTTCTTCAAGAATCTTCTGAATCAATCACAACTCCATTCCGTTGATCCAAATATAACAGTAACTAAATCCCTATCTGAAGAGGACATTAAATATCTGAATGCCCCTTTCTCTGAGGAACAGATTGAGGAGGTGGTGTTCAACTCTCCTGCAAATAAAAGCCCAGGTCCAGATGGTTTTACAGTCAGAATTTTTTTAAAAGACCTGGGAAATTGTTGGTCCCCTAATTTGCATGGTTGTAAAAAGCTTTCTAGCCTCTGCTTCTATGGTTCGAGCAATGAACTCCACTTTTGTTGCTTTGATCCCAAAAACTTCGCATGCTGCTAGCCTGGATGAATACATGCCTATATCTCTTTGTAATTTCACATACAAGATCATAGCAAAGCTCTTAGCAAACAGATTAGAGAAAGTAATGTCTTCCATCATAAGCTCAAACCAAGGAGCTTTCATCAAAGGCAATAGCATTGTTCATAACATTCTCCTAGCCAATGATCTTGTCAAGGATATCCATTCTCCATCCAAAGGGAAGATTATATGCATAAAGGCGGATTTGAAGAAGGTATTTGATTCAGTGAGAAGAGAATTCCTTTACTATATGATGACTAAGATGGGATTCTCCAGGGATTGGATTAAATGGATAAGAGGATGCATTGATTCGCCATACTTCTCCATTCTTTTTAATGGTTCTCCAATTGGCTATTTCACAGCATCTAATGGTATACGACAAGGTGACCCCTTATTTCCATACCTTTTCAGCATTGTCATGGAAGGCTTTTCTAGTCTTATGAATGACGCAGTTCACAATGGCATAATTCAAGTCCCTGAGATCAAGTTTACTTCTATTTCCCATACATTATTTGCTGATGACTTGATGATTTTCATCAAAAATGATATTGAGTCAGCAAATCAGGTTGCTAAGATCTTACATCATTTTGGAGAGATTTCTGGTCTAAAAGTCAACAAAACAAAAAGCAGAATCTACCTTGGTGAGAGTATTCAAAATAAGGACAGATTCATAGGTATCCTTGGCATTGAGAGGGGGTCCCTGCCTGTTCCCTACTTGGGTTTACCACTTGTTTCTACTGGAAAACACAAAAACAACTGCCAGCCTTTAGTTGAAAAAATCAAAAAGAAAATTGGAGCATGGAAAAACCACCTCTTGTCTAAAGCAGGGAGATTGGAGCTGATCAAATCAGTTTTATCATCTTATTCTATCTATTGGACAGCTTCCTTTGCACTTCCCAAAGGCCTTATACAGGATATTGATAGATTGTTATATAACTTTTTCTGGAAAGGAAGTTCAACTGCAGGATATGCGAACCTTATTTCATGGAATAACATATGTAAGCCTAAGGAGGAGGGTGGTCTGGCTATAAGAAACATCCAGGAATGGAATACAGCAAGTCTAACTAGACAACTATGGGACATCATTCATAATGAGATACACTTTGGGTGCAGTGGGTGAATGCCAAATATCTAAACAGTAAAAATATTTGGCAAATTCAAGTCAAAGGACATTATTCAGCAGGATAGAAAGGGATTCTAAAACAAAGAGAATGGTTATCAAAACAGATCTTATACCAAATTGGTAATGGGGCAAAGTTCAGTCTTTGGCATGACCCCTGGATATATGGTAAGAGTATTTTTTCCATGTATGGAGATAGAATTCGCCAGGACTTGGGCATGAGTCAAAATGCAACAGTCCAAAGCTTTATCCATGAAGGTAACTGGAATTTGCCTACTGTTACTTCAATTGATATGCATACTCTTTGGCCTATTATCCAGGGTATTCAAATTCACAAACATCAAGATGACAAAATCTTGTGGAATCATAACAATGGGCATTTTAGCCAAAGAAACATCTGGAATGAGGTGAGGAAAAGAAATCAACCATATCAACAGTTTGAATGGGTGTGAGAAGGAGCTATTTGCAAAAGAGCAGCAATTTGAACGTGGCAAGCTTCACAATTTTTTTTACCAATAATGGATGTGAGGATGAAAAGAGGCCTCCAAACAGCCAACATCTATATTTTATGCAAGAATAATGGAGAATCATCAGATCACATTTTCTTCCAGTGCATGTATGCTAATGAAATCTGGAAAGAAATCCTCCTCCGATTTGACTTTGCAAGAGCTACAGGTAATACTTTGCATGAGGAGCTGAGATATTTGTCTATCTCCTTCCCACATAAAGATTCAGTAAGACTTTCTGCACAAACTGCCCTTCATATTACCCTTTACAACCTTTGGAAGGATAGATGCAAAGGGATTTTTGAAGATAAAAATTGCTCCAAGACTCAGTTACTTATCAGCATCCTTGGAGACATTCGAAGCTACATAGAGTCAAAGAAACTCAGAGGCACTTCTAAAAGGAGAGTGCAAGGAATTCTACAGAGATTTCTCATTAAATCCTAATCTGATTTCTTCTACTGATCTCATTATTATATGACTAGACTGGCCATAATTCTAGTTTTGAAAGAAATTTTAGTCTCTTCTAATATCATTTTCATCACTGATTACATTAGCATTACACTAATCTCTGTTGCCTCTAACCTTTGCCTCAGTGGTGCACACAGGTTAACATCTCTTGTAGCATTTAATTCGATCGACCGACCATACCAAGTGGACATCTCAACTTTTGGCAGATTGTTTTAGTTGTATTACAGGTTCTCTTTTGGCATAGCCCATGACTTGTGTGGCCTTGCTCTTATTAGCATCATGCGTGCATAGTCCACGACTTGTGTGGTCCTGCACAATCCCTATTAGCATTCTATCCTCAGAATGCTAAGCTTTGTACTTTTTTTCCTTTATTAATATATCAGCTCACTTAACAAAAAAAAATCAGCCGAGGGGACTAGCATAGAGCCCTTGAACATAATCAATGCTCGAACTGCATCTTCAAGTATAAATCAAGCAACTTCCATGATTAAATCAATAATGTGGCCAATAATATACAAATTCAACAATAATTCCATGATAAGGTAACCAAGGCAAGAATGCTTCAATTAAGAACAAGAGATTTCAAAGATGACTTAAATGGACATCATGCTACGGAAGAAATTTGGCAACACAATGGTACTTTTATTACGTTCCATACCTTTAATATTGACTTACTTAACGTACGTTGAGACTCTAGATAATCCTATGATCATCTAAGAACTCAAGAAAACCAACCCCAAAGGTCAACCTTGGGTTAGACTAAATCAGGAACCAAGCGATCTATTACTGGACCATTTAGCACTCCTGGCGGTCTATTAATGGACCGTTTCATAGAATAAAGACATCGATGTAGTAAAACCACATGGAGCTTTAGCGGTCTAGCGGATGGCCCTTTAGTATTCCTTAGCAGTCTAGTGAATGGGCTTACGAAAATAAGATGATCGTCTAGAGGGCCGCTAAGATCCAGAATACACAAAACACCGGTAAGTACTTTTCTAGACAATGGGTTTTAACTGTACAACCAGCTCAACGTCCAAGTGGGAATCCCATGCTCGCGGAGTCTTGCGGAGGCATTGAAATAAGATTTCCTAGTCTGTTGGAAGGAATATGCAATGGAGAGGTTTTCAAGTCCAAGATTGTGTACTTAATGTGCAAAGGTGTAACTAATGACAACATACCGGGATATGTGCCATGTACTTAAGAAAATGACTCTTAGAAGAGAGATACCATGGTAAAACAACGGTTAAAACATGACTAGACCATACATCATATAAATTCAAGTTAATTACAAAAGTATATGATTTGGTCATAAAAATAACATAAGTGTAAAAATAGTTCTAAGTGCATAAGGAATCATGAAATCACTTAGAACGCTCTATTAACATAACTAGATATATGATAATAGCACTTGAAACAGGAATAAAACTTACTTAACTAGGCTTATCATACATTAATTAGGGCCATTCAGCATTAAGTTTCGGGTTAACTTAAATACAGAAATCAGAAACTCAAACGGTCTAGTGGAGGACCGTTTCACTGAACCAAACGGTCTATCGTGAGACCGCTGGGGTTTTCTGGCGGTCTACAGGAAGACCGTTTCTTCATGTGTTACAGAAAACTTAATAAAAATATTAATCTAAGGCATATTATGTCTGGAAATCAACATGTATAAACTCCTACAGCATGATAGAATGAGTATAAGCCAACAATATGTGTGGGTTTGTGTAATAAACAAGAAAATTCTCCTTTTAACTTCAATTAGGGCTAAGAATTGTGCACGAGGAGTATACTAGATGCATAGTCCCTAATAAATCATAAAATTCTCGGTGTACAATGCATGAAATCAACTGAAACCAGAGGGCTTTTATCCCTGACATAAAGTTTAAGCCTTTCATGAGATAACTTACCTTTGTCCTGGGCTTTAGACTTTGAATTTAAGGTTGGAAGTTAACCCTAATTCTCTGCTCGTCCTGTACCGAACCAGCAACTTCACCCTCTTTTATCTCTTGATTACCTTGACCTAAGAACGTGACATTTTGAGGGTAAGAAGAGGGTACTAAAAGAAATAATTTCTTCTAAAGAACCTCTATCCAATTACCTCGTTTGGGGCTTCTATTTTTCTGATCTTCATTGGGCTATTGCACATATTCCTGGGTTATTGGTGTAGGATCAGCAACTTTGAAAGCCTCTAAGTCCTTGTAAATGTGATCTCCTAAAATGAAATTTTGAGGGGAGTTAGACCTGAGTATTGTGAATAAAAGATTCTAAAGAACCTACCTAAAATAAAGCCTCTTACCTTAGTTCCACGCGAGCCAAATGTAAGGGTCGCGCAAGGTGGTTCTGGGGTCTATTTAAAGGTTTTAGCTAGATTTCATGGATTTGAACGAACTTAGAGTCCTAATTAGGTCTTCAATTCGAACCTCAGGCCTCCTAGACTTATCTAATTAGTAGATAGCATCGATCCTAGGTGATTTGGATGCCCAAGTTCCAAGCTCTTCACGTTCTCTTCCTTTCACGGAATCTACAGAGCCTAACGGTCTAATGCTAGACCGTTTTCCACTGCTATGCGGTCTCACGATAGACCGTTTTCTATCCCGGGCGCTGAATTTGAACGGTTTCAAACTCTTCCCCTTAGTATCCATTTATTTATCCTATTTATCCACTTAAATTCTAAAATTCCAGAAATTAAACTTCTAGAATATGGGCCACCCCTTTTGGGCTTGGGTTTTAGGTCCTTTGGGTTCAATTATATGGGCCTAATTTATTTATTAGTAGAAGGCCTTTACTTAATGAGACTTAATTAATAGTAATTCATTTAATAGCTCATTTAAATGTTTAATAATTTTATTTAAATCTAAAAAATTTCTTGAAAATTCTTGGGCGTTACATCCATTGTTCAAGAAGCACACAAAGGAGACATACAATTGCAAATAAGAACAATTTATCAAAACAAATCAAGCTTCCCCTGAGAGTATGTAGTCAATTCAGGTGTCAACATGATGATGATCCTGTAACTTCAGATGGGGCATTATGCAAGCATGCAAACTAACCTCTTGTGTTGACTCCCCCTTACTATGTGCATGGACTACAAAATGCCTTCGCGAGATTTAACAAAGGGATATGTAGCTTATGACTTATATGAACATTTGACCCATAGTATTGGGCAAGAACTTGATCTGAAGATCATCTCACGCATAGTGATAGTTTCCAGTTGGACTTAATCCAACCTTTCACAAATCACCATTCTATATACCAAAGGGTCATGACATGTTCATGCATTAAAAGTATAGTTCCTTCCCATATGACAATTTTCAACCTCCCCCTTAGCATGACACGCAAGAGACTGTATGAGTGCATAGAATGCCATTTATTAATCACAACACATGCAGACTCAAAATGTATGTGCAAGGCATTCTAATCTGAAAGGCAAACTCTCATACTCCCCCTTAGTCCAATGCCCATGGAAGCTAGGACATGCAAACAGAAGGTCAAATGTTCTCATGAATGATGAGTTGGATTCCATTTCAGCCATGACCGACATCATCAGAAGCATTTGTTCATATGGCTGCTAGGAGAGTAACATGCCAAACCATAAGCTTTGCAGCTCATAAATAGCAAACTCAACATCTCATCAATTCCATCAAGTCTAGATATTTTCAGTATCTAGATGATTCAAAAGAGCTGATGAGATTTTCATGTTCAACCAAGGAGAGGTTTTTCATCAATTCAGAGAGGAGTTCTCAGAATTTATTTAAAGCAAGAAAAGCTTAACCGTAATAACTAAAAGAGAACCTATCATGCAGAGTTAACATGAACTGAAATTTTTGTATACAAACCTGTGCCTTGAGTATTCATTTCTTGGCTATTCTTTGCTCAGTCTCAAGGCATCCCAGCAACCAAAATTCTCATTTAAAATTTTTAGGTACCCAAGTTTTCTTGGGTCCTTGAGGATTAGCAGCATTTCTAATAGAAGTACCTGCCCTTTTCACAGCCATCAAATCATCATTTTTCATTAAGAAGTAATCATGTATGACATGCCTGAACTTTCCACAGTAATGACATCACACAGATGATTTAGCATTCTTTCTACGTGCATGTGCATTAAACTTTTGTGGGTGAACAAGGAAGTTAACATTTTTGCCATGAAAGTTGCTTCTCCCTTTTGTTTGCCAATATATAGTCCTTGACTGTGTGGCCAGTTTTTCCACAGTGAAAGTAGCATTGAGAAAGGTTTCTTCTGACTGATTTTCTATTTTATGGATGATATTTTTCAGACATCAGTTTCTCATTTGAAGATAATTTTTGTTTTTCACTTTATTTCTGCATGCTTTCAGGTCATCTCTCTTCATCACATAGCAATCATTCATTGTGCTGGCCAGAAGGAGAACCCATCAGCCCGTGATCCTTCTCTTTCAGCTACAGTCCCCCCTTCCTCCAAGTATGCGGCTAGCTCCCTTGCTGCAGATGCTGCTAGTGGCCCCTCCTGTCTCCCACAGATAGCCGTGCCTCTCAGCCGCGATCATCGCATACCTTCGTCTTCCAAGCCTGCACGTGGTTTGTTGACCCTTGGCCCATCTCAAGCAACTTCAGCTACTGTTTGTGGCCCATCTTGCCCCCCTCATGCTACTGATAATGCTAGTGTTGTGCCCACCGCGGATACCTTTGATGTCCCACGCAATAGTAGGAGGGGAAGATCTCGTTCAAGAGGTAGGCTTCCAACTCCAATCTCTTCCACTCCTGTGGCTTGGAACACCCTTTTCAAGGGTCCACTTGCATCGCCAGGGATTGATCTTCACTTTGTTTCTCCAAAAATTAACAATGGAGTCAAGGTTGCAGTTTATGAGAAGTCCGATTCTACGGATCTACTAGTAACCTGGTCTATGGCTTTGGTAGGGTATGTCGTAGGTCTACATCTGTCTTTCAACCCTCTCCATGCTTTCGTTAAGTCCCGGTGGGGAACCAATGCGTTTGAACTACATCTTCTTCAGAATGGTTTTTTTGTTTGCAAATTTGACTCTGAAGAGGATTTGTGTCGGGCTCTTGAGGGGTTCTGGACCATCAAAGGCCACCCCATGATCCTTCGGAGATGGAGTCTGAACTGTGAATGGAATTAGATTGTCTCTCAAGTATTCCATTGTGGGTGGCTTTTCACGGACTACCGCTTCACCTATGCACCAGGGATTTTATTGCGAAGATCTCTTCCATCCTCGGTGACCCTTTGTACCTGGACAAGCAAACTGCTGAGCGCAGGAGACTCGCTTATGCGAGGGCTTGCATCATGATATCCTCAGAAGATAACCTCCCTGATTATGTTCATTACAAGGATCTTGATGGCAGCGTCAAGAAGATTAAAGTGACCTATCAATGGAGGCCAAGACGTTGCTCGTTGTGTTGCTCCTTTGGTCACGTAGATGGTACTTGCAAACCGATTCTCCAAGAGACACATAAGCAGGTTCAGATCTACAAACTCAAGGAATGTTCTATTCCCTCTTCAGCAGACGTGCATTTTCACAAGTCCTTTCAAGTTCTGAATTCGGAGGAAGATGGTGCTCTGGAGAGCCTTGGAGTTGCAGCAACTCAGATCTCTGAGCCTCTCAAAGCCCTTGCAGTTCAGAGGTCTCAGAGTCATGAGTTTGTGACTCAGTCCGAGGCCAACCAGGTTACCAATCTCGACCTATGCCTTGTAGAGTCGGAACCTCCTTTGCTAAACTTTCCAACCAACTCCCACTACAAAGAGGAAATTAAGGCTAAGATATTGACCACCACCAAAGCTTTAGAGAGGCATTCGGCGGTGATGGCTGCCAAAAATACTAAAGGTACTTTGTCACCTTGTCCTCTTGCGGATTTGTCACTATCTTTGAAGGGAGCCCACCAACAACCTATCTTTGGGGAGCCACCTGCTACTATTTTAGCATCTCAATTATGTGAGGAACACTTGCCTCCAGATGACTATTGTGCTATAGAAAAAAACCAACAACCACCATGTGGAGAGGTGGTCCCAGTTTGTTTCCCACTTTCTACCACTCCACATGGTGCGCATTCTTGCAAGGAATCTTTGCATTCGGATGGCTTTCTTGCTGTACACAAAACTCTTCAACCTCCATGTGAGGAGGCAGCCCACCAACAGCCTTTCTTTGAAAAGTCACCTAATGCAATTATTGTAGCTCATGAGGCGCATTCAACTCAACATATATTGACTTCACATGCTGCAATAAAGTCACCTGCGCATTCAACTCAATAGCCTCAATGTGAGGAGGCGGGCCCTCTTGACATCCCACGTTATTCCTTTCAACACACCATCCTCAATGAAGGAGAGGCCCCATTGAATGCTTTTCAGCATGTGCATGCGCAGCCCCTTGACCGCTTTAGCTTGGGCGCTGCTGGCCACTCGGACCCGCCACATGATAATGGCCTTGCTGCTGCTTGCGTCCCAAAGGTTGCTGCCTTGGTGGTGGTCCCTGCTGCTTTAAATGATGCCTTGGGGGCGGACGATGCCTGCGATGTTGCCCTTGCCAAGTGTGTGGATGGCACTGGGCTGCCACCTTCTGTCGAGGCTGGGGTACTTGGAGCACAAGATGCCGCTATGACTTGTGTTGCTACTGTTCAAGGGCCCCATGGGGCATTTGGAGCTAGGGAACATGGAGTTCATCCCTCTGTGGATGGCCAGACGAAGCATCTCCTGAACATTGCACATGGGGGTGATAATGCTCTGGTAGAGGTAGGTAATTCAAAGTTCCATAACCTCAATGCGGTGGATGAAGTTGATAAATGCCGCATTGCCAAAAAAAGGGGGACATAGAAATTCTAAGACTTTCCTCAACATTAATTAATTTGACTATGATGTCAATTTTATCTTGGAATGTAAGAGGTATAAAATAAGCACTCTAAGTGCAAGGAATTAGTTGGGTTGCTAAAGAATATTCATTTTGATATTGTCATATTAGTTGAGACTAAGATAAAATCAACTAATGCTAGTTCTTTTAAACATAGAATTTGCCCAAGTGCTAGTTTTACTAATAATGAGTTGCAGCACAAATCAAGTAGAATTAGGATTTTGTGGGACGACACTATGGTTGAGGTTTGCAAAATTATGGAAGATGAGCAATTCATCCATACTAGATGAACCAACAAAAGGGACAACACTTCTTTTCAGTTCACTACGGTGTATGGTTCTAACTGTCCGTCCTTAAGGCATCAATTATGGCAGCAGATTACTTCATTGGCTGGCACGATGGCAAATGATCCTTGGCTTATGATAGGTGACTTTAACTCAATCCGGTATCACCATGAGAAACTTGGAGGAAGAATTGTTCCACAGATTCTATTAGATTCCTTCAATGATGCTCTTCATACTGTGGGCCTCCAAGACATTAAATCTATAGGACATTCTTACTCCTGGAGTAATATGACTTTTGGTCCAAGTAAAATTGCTCCAACTCTTGACAGGACTCTGGTAAATGGCAAATGGATGCAATGTTACCCATCTAGTTACATGCAATTTGCTCCTCCAATCTTCTTTGATCACAGGCAGATGCAATGATTCCTTATTCAACTGTTTAAATTTCATAACATGTGGACTATGCATCCTGAGTTCCTCAACATAGTTAGGGAAGCTTGGAATTCGGCTGATATCAAGGGAACTCCTTCCTTTGTACTATGTCAAAAACTCAAAGCTGTGAAGTATGCACTTAAGCAGTGGAACAAGGAATCATTTGGAAATATCACTCATAATGTGAATAAGGCTAGAGACGAACTAGCCCATGCGCAATGTGCACTTCAGGAGGACCCACTGGATGATGAGTTAGTCCAAAAGGAAAAATAATGTAGAAGAGCTTATGCAGAAAAGAGAGATATGAAGGAATTATTTGCAAAGCAGCAAGCTAAACAACACTAGCTTTCGCTAGGAGACTCAAATACCAAATACTTCTATGCAGCTCTGAGGGCGAGAAAAAGTTACAATGCTATTCGGAAATGTCAAAATGAACAAGGAGAGGATATTGAAGACATTGCAGAGGTCCAAGATCACACAATCCGCTTCTTCATGAATCTTCTGAATCAATCACAGCTCGCTTTAGTTGATCCAAATATAACAGTACATAAATCCTTGTCTGATGAGGACATTAACTATCTGAATGCCCCTTTCTCGGAGGAACAGATTAAGGAGGTGGTCTTCAGCTCTCCTGCAAACAAAAGCCCCGGTCCAGATGGTTTTCTAGCAGAATTTTTTCAAAAGACATGGGAAATTGTTGGCCCCCTAATTTACATGGTTGTAAAAAGCTTTCTAGCATCAGCTTCTATGGTTAAAGCAATGAACTCCACATTTGTTGCATTAATCCCTAAAACCTCGCATGCTGCTAGCCTGGATGAATACATGTCTATATCTCTTTGTAATTTCACATACAAGATCATAGCAAAGCTCTTAGCAAACAGATTGCAGAAAGTAATGCCTTCCATCATAAGCTCAAACCAAGGAGCTTTCATCAGAGGTAATAGCATTGTTCATAACATTCTCCTAGCCAACGATCTTGTCAAGGATATCCACTCTCCATCCAAAGGAAAGATTATATGCATAAAGGCTGATTTGAAGAAGGCATTCGATTTAGTGAGAAGAGAATTCCTTTACTATATGATGACCAAGATGGGATTCTCCAGGGATTGGATTACATGGATAAGAGGATGCATTGATTCGCCATACTTCTCCATTCTTTTCAATGGTTCTCCAATTGGCTATTTCAAAGGTTCTAATGTTATCCGGCAAGGTGATCCCTTATCTCCATACCTTTTTAGCATTGTCATGGAAGGCTTTTCTAGTCTTATGAATGAAGCAGTTCATAATGGCATAATTCAAGTCCCTCAGATCAAGTCTACTTCTATATCCCATACATTATTTGCTGATGACTTGATGATATTCATCAAAAATGATATTGAGTCAGCTAATCATGTTGCTAAGATCTTACATCATTTTGGTGAGATTTCTGGCCTGAAAGTCAACAAAACAAAAAGCAGAATCTACCTTCGTGAGAGTATTCAAAATAAGGATAGATTCATAGGTATCCTTGGCATTGAGAAAGGGTCCTTGCCGGTTCCCTACTTGGGTTTACCACTCATTTCAACTGGAATACACAAAAACAACTGCCAGCCTTTAGTAGAAAAAATCAAAAAGAAAATTGGAGCTTGGAAAAACCACCTCTTGTCTAAAGCAGGGAGATTGGAGCTGATCAGATCAGTTTTATCTTCTTATTCTATCTATTGGTTAGCTTCCTTTGCACTTCCCAAAGGCCTTATGCATGATGTTGACAGATTGTTACGTAACTTTTTCTGGAAAGGAAGTTCAACCGCAGGATATGCGAACCTTATTTCATGAAACAATATGTGTAAGCCTAAGGAGGAGAGGGGTCTAGATATAAGAAACATCAGGAATGGAATACAACAAGTCTAACCAGACAACTGTGGGACATCATTCATAATGAAGATACACTTTGGATGCGGTGGGTGAATGCCAAATATCTAAACAGTAATAACATTTGGCAAATTCAAGTCAGAGGGCATTATTCAGCAGGATGGAAAGGGATTCTTAAACAAAGAGAATGGTTATCCAAACAGATCTTATACCAAATTGGTAATAGAGCAAAGTTCAGTCTATGGCATGACCCCTGGATATATGGTAAGAGTGTTTTTTCCATGTATGGAGATAGAATTCGCCAAGACTTGGGGTGAATCAAAATGCAACAGTCCAAAGCTTTATTCATGAAGGTAATTGGAATTTTCCTACTGTTACTTCATTTGATATGCTTACTCTTTGACCTATTATCCAAGGTATTCAAATTTACCAAGATCAAGGGGATAAAATCTTGTGGAATCACAACAATGGGCATTTTAGCCAAAGAAACATCTGGAATGAGGTGAGGAAGAAAAATAAACCATATCAACATTATGAATGGGTGTGGGATGGAGCTATTTGCAAAAGAGCAGCATTTTATACTTGGCAAGCTTCACAAAAAAATTTACCAACAATGGATGTGATGATGAAAAGAGGCCTCCAAACAGCCAACATCTGTATTTTATGCAGGAATAATGGGGAATCATCAGATCACATTTTCTTCCAGTGCATGTATGCTAAGACACAGTTACTTATCAGCATCCTTGGCGACATTAGAAGCTGCATAGAGTCAAAGAAACTTAGAGGCACTTCTAAAAGGAGAGTGAAAGGCATTCTTCAGAGATTTCTCATTAAATCCTAAGCTGATTTCCTTTACTGCTCCCATTATTATATGATTAGACTGGCCATAATTCTACTTTTGAAAGAACTCTTAGTCATTTCTAATATCAATTTCATTACTGATTACATTAGCATTTCTCTATTCTCTGTTGCCTTTAACCTTTGCCTCAGTGATGCTGACAGGTTAAGGTCTCTTGTAGCATATAATTCGATCGACCGACCATTTCAAGTGGACATGTAAGCTTCGGGGAGATTTTATTTTAGTTGCATTAAAGGTTCTCTTTTGGCATAGTCCATGACTTGTGTGGCTATGCTCGTTTTAGCATCATGATTGCATAGTCCACGACTTGTGTGGTCATGCACGGCCCTATTAGCATTCTATCCCCAGAATGCTAAGCTTTGTACTTATTTCCTTTATTAATATATCTGCTCACTTAACAAAAAAAAGTTCAAGGTAGCAAGATTATCAATGCTTTTGGTCCTATGTTCATCAGACCATTCAGACTCATCTGATAGCAGCTCATGAGGACTGTGGGATATCAGATTCCATAATCTTGGATCAATGGAGTTCACAAAAACACATAACTTTCCTATCCAAAGAGTGAAATTAGAACCATCAAAAATTGGTAGGGAAGACAAAGAAACTTGTTCAGTGAAGAAACCCATTATATTAGACGCACCGAGATCTTCTCTGTAGATTGTTGGATCTGTATATGGCAGAGACCCTCTCTGATACCACTTGTTGGGTCCCTTTGGTGCAACCGGATCTAGAGGGGGGGTGAATAGATCCTTTCAAAAACTTTGTCCAATTAAAAACTTAACCGATCACTTAATGAAACACAAAGAAATGGAATGCTATGGTTCCCAGCGGATATGACAAACCTGAACTAAAATGAAACTCTATTCAAAGTGCACAACGGATTTAATAAGAACACTTGGAAATACTAGAATGAAGCTTGGCTTCATTGGGTATCAGGCGAACCACGGTTGAGAGCTAACCGGTTTGTGAAAACAACCTTAAATATCATAAAGATCAGCTGCACCTTTAAGCAGTGATCTATCAAACACGTGGATGTGTGTGAACACAATGATGAGTGGACTGGTAGCTTGAATGACTAAGACAACAAACATATGAATCATCACATCATCATCCTGTTAATGGGGATAGGAGAGGAGGATTAATCACACAAACCATAGCCCATTGCAAAGGGATTTTTAAGGTGGTACAGTCTGCAAACCCCTAGACCTACTACATCCACCCCTCACCAAAAACCGGTGAGGCTTCCCACTTACTAACAGCTTGACCGCTGATTCACAGCTTCTACACGGGGATGAACCCCACACACACACACGCTGATACATAGCTTACACCACGGGGACGAACCCCCCCCCCCCCACACACACACACGCTGATACACAGCTTACATGAGGAGCAATCTCCTCACGAGGACATAGTCCTCCTGCTGATTCACAGCTTCCACACGGGGATGAACCCCAAATAAAGAAAACTGAAACACTATGTAAATATGCAATAAAACACGGGGACAACTCCCCAAGACACACACGGCTGCGCTGCAGCCTGTACCACTTCTGATCTCTAAATAGAGTACCAGACACACTACTGTAAACATAGCATAAAGCCACTGAAGGTTCAGATTTTCAAAAGGAAAAACACAAAACCAGAATAAGAAAAGGCAAATGTAGCTTCAGAACAAGTTCATGAAGCTATATATGATGATTTGAAAGTTAGATCTGAAGACTGCTCAACATGCTCAAGGATGGTTTCAAGGCTTCTTTTTTAAGTGCTCATGGCTCTCTTCTTTTTCTTCACAGCACTAGACTGGGTCAGACCAAGTGCTGGGCTGCTCCTCTTTTCTCTTCTCTTTCTCTCAGATTTTTCTTCTAAAACTCAGGCTCTCTCTAGCTCTATTCTTCTCCAGGGCAGCAGCAAACTCTCTTCAAACGGAGGTCCATATTTATAGAGGGGATGGTAGAAAGTTTTCCCTCCCAAGATCTACAATTTGATTGCTTAGAATAAACAATAAGGTTCTTGTGCACAAATCTTTTCCTTGGCGGTTTATGATTGGTCCAGCATATATGAGAGCAGGGGCAAACTCTATTTCTAGACTGCAATCTGATTGGCCCAGGGGAAAAGGAATATTTCTTATCTTCAACCCTTTTTAGATCTGTACTCTGATTAGCCCATGACAAAAGAAATCTTTGACTGAAAACCCCTTTTCAAAATCTTCCTCCTTATTGGCTTTGGATAGAAAGGGATGGTCCTCTATCCTAGGTGCTTTTCAAGGACTAAACCTGATTGGTTGACTGCAGAATCAAGGATACCATGAAAAGTGACATTTCCTAAATCTATTATGTAACAGATCCTTGTCACAAAAAGGTCTTTTGACTTCCTCATGATGAATAGGACTGTTCTTTGTCCTAGGACCTTCTTTTTAGACATTGAGACGCGAGTCCAGGAGCCAAAGACGTTGAACTAGAGATGACAAACATGTGATCATTTTAGGTTGTCACGTGCTCTGTTGATTCTGAAGAAACTCTTCATGTGCGTCGACGCATTTGGTCCATAGCATCGACGCAGCTTCCAGTCTTCTTGAGCTACCACGAGCTAAGGTGAACATGCGTCAACGCAGTAAGCGAGTTGGGTCGACGTAGCCTTGTAAAGTTTCGTCTAAAGCAATTTCTGTGAGAAGCCCTTGTGTCGACCTACTATAAAAATAGTGTCGACTTAAGCTAAAGAACTAACCTATTTGACAGGTGCTAGAACTGAACCTACGTCGATGCCATTAGGTGCCTACATCAACTCACTCGTTGACGTGCACCTGGACCTACTTCTGAAGACTGTCCGGAGTCGACGGAATGATGAAGTGGGGTCGTCGCATCTTGCAGAGCACTTGAAGCAGCTTCAAAAGACCATCTGGAGTCGGCGCAACATGACGATGGCGTCGACGCAACCTTGTTCGTTTTGGTTCTTCTCTTGGAGTCGACACAGCCTTAAGGTTGATTGAATTTTCCTTGACTCTCTTCTGTTACAAGAGGCTTGTGTCTTCCATACTTAGCAAGTCTTTATTCAAACTTTGTTGGCACATAAATGGAGCTCTTTGTTCTATTTGACTCATCTTGACTTGCTGAGATCTGACACAAGCCTCTTGTTGAAATCTGCAGTTGTTGAAATCTTCTCCGGAAAAAGTGATGGCTGTCCTCAAACGCACCTCTGCAGTTGTTGAAATCTGTTGACATTCTTTGACCAGAACTTAATACATGTTGGCATCATCAAATCCATATTAGACTCATCAAAGAGTCATAGTCAGACATCATCAAAACCCGAGATTCAACGGTTTGAGGTATCAGAGTTTATGACATGGAACTGTACCTTAGTGGTGAAGTCTTCCAGCGAAAGCTCAAACTCCGCCATGCCCATAGGGACTTCAAAATTCTGGTTGAACACAACGATCCTCATATCCCTGACCTTAACCAGATGTAAATTGAAGTAGTTCTTTTGGTAGACCCGGTAAGGGAGTATATTCGCTGCTGCGCCTGGGTTAATTAGGATCATGTTTATAGGCTATCCATTTAAATGCTCTGTCATGTATAAGCGTATATTATGGCTGGTAGAAGGCAGGAGCATATCTTCTTCGGAAAAAGTGATGGACGTCCTCAAACGCATCTCGGCAAAACAACTCTCAAAGCGTGTCAGGATTTGCAAGGCTGCAATGACAGCCTGTCTGGTTTCTTCATCTAGGGAGAGTATCTCCCAGACGTTGAATCTTGTCGGAACTCTCTTCTGTTGCTTCATGATCTTGTTGCCAGCTCCGACGTTGGCCAGCCTAATTTCTTCGGCTTTGTTGTGCTTGCCATGGTTTGGTGCCGGAGAAATTGGCTCAAAAGGTGGTTTATCTTCTTCTTCCAGTATTGTCCATCCCTGACATATCTGATCATTTGTATCTTTTATCTGTACCAGTTTGGCAATAGGGGCAGTGCCCTCATCATCCTTATCTACCGAAAACGGCACTATAGCAACCCTGGTAAAATCTTAAAATATTAAACCAAAGATAAAGGCCCAACTCATATACACTTAAAACATATACCAATTAGGCCAAAAGTAAATAACGCCTCTTAGAAGGTCATCATTTAATTGAAGACTATAAAACAGGCGCTAATTCACTAATTGGCGCCCCTTTGACAGGCGTCATATAAAGAAACTGAAGACTGTTTAAAGAGGCATCATTTTTAATTAACGCCCCAACCTTAGGCGTCATTTTCAAACTAAAACGTGTTAGTGTTTGGTTCGAACAATGATGTTATCCGGGTAAGTTTTGATTAGGAAAGGATCAACACGTGGATGTTTAAGTTTAATTAGGAGTCTACCTAGAAGTTTCAACTCCAATCAAACTCCTAGAACCCATTAGGATTATTTCCCCTATAAATACCATCCCTGCCATCGAACCCCTGTTGACCTTAAAGACGCCCTGCTGCTACTCCTCTGCCGTGGAAGTTCTTCTTCATCTTTCTCTTGTAGTCAATACTGTGAAGGAAGGACGCCGTCTTCTGCTCCTTCGACAGTGCTTCACGTATTGCCGTAGGTTGCTTTTGCCGTGGGTGTACATGAAGAATGTGAAGTTCTTCATCCTTTCTTCTTCTTCCTTGCTGCACAAAGGATTGAAGGCCATTGATTTCCTTACCATAACTGCTGCTGCTGATTGCCTTTGACTGCTGAAGCAAGAAGAACAAGCTGCTGTGTCTTCTTCCTTCTACGTGGTTACTCTGTTTCAAACAGGGTATCGTTTGTGATCAAATCTTCATATATATTCTTCATGTTCCATCAACCAGATCATCACCAAGGTAGGTTTTCTCAAGACTTAGCAAAATCCAATAATTACTAAGTGATTACATGCATATAGGTCTAAAGGAGTTACAGATTTCATTTTCCAGAATGAATTTTCTCCGTTTACTGCATGAATGAAATTGACGACCCAAGATAAGGTGTCATTTAAAATCAACGATCGTGCAAACAGTCGTCTTTTTCCTAGATAGTTAATAATTGTACAAAGTTTAAATTTTAATAACTATGAACTCTTACATGTACACTAATGCATGATTGTGCCCAAAAATTCCTATTATTTTTCCCTATCTGTTCATGTCTTTAGAATCTTGATCAGACATACTCCAAAAATCATGTGTTTGTGATTGTACCTGCGGGTGCAAATCATATGACAAAGAATCAGCGACCTAGATTAGGTCGTCAATTGAATGAGCGCCCCTGTAAACGGGCACCAATTTAATGATAAACTGTGAAATTATAGAAATGGTTATAATGTTCCTAGATATGGAAATGACGATATATACCCTACCTTTTAATTTGTTATATGATGCCCCTGACTAGGGCGCTGTTTACTGAATTGAAGCCTTCATGAAAGGCGTCATTTTTATAATAATCAAAATTGGAAAATGTTTATAGATATTAATCTGGATGTAATGACTGAGTGAACAGTCGTCATTTATTGAACTGACGACCCTGACAAGGGCGCCAATTCATAAAATGAAGACTTAAACCCAGACGCCAATTGACTGATTTCCTGATTTCGTGGCTTTTGTAACCCTTTTACAGTGGGTTAGTTATTAGGCACTATATTCCATTCCGTGAATATAGTCCCATGTTTCACGTTGTTTTATCGATTACCCACTAATTCTCGGTGATAGATGAACTCTCCATAGGACATTCCGTTCCTTTGGACCAGTGACTTTATCATAGAGACCTCCGTAAGACTCCGCTAGCCTTGGATTCCCTCGAGGCAGCCGAGCTAGTTGTACCCTTAAAACCTATGCCACTAATTGATTACCATGTCACTCTAAAGAAACATGGTATACCGGCCCTCATGACTTGCTAAGAGGATGTCATGAGAATACTCTAAATTAATGGAATGGGAAACCATGCCATTAGTGTTCTTATGAATTAGGTGCCATACTTGTGGACCTCAATTCTATGTAGCTTATCATGTCCAAGAACGAGTGACCATCGCTATATGGGTGCTTATTCATATTATCATGGCACCCAATTAGGGAGCCGATGCCACCTAGTTTTATCGTTAATCGTGATTGTACCGTTATTGTTCATGTTCAATCCTTGAAATTATATTCCACAAGATCTACCTTAAAGTCCCTACAAGCTTATTCCATTGAAACTCTATATTGGCTATAACCATAGTGGATGTTGAAAAATACACGATCAATGCCTGCACATATAAGGGCCCGATCTGGTCCTTGGAGGAGCACCCGAAAGTACTAGTGCCCATGGGAGTTGTAATGATCACGGTGTGGCATTGCACCGAAGTGCATGACTAGCTTGATTAGACATTCCACAATCTCATACTTGACTTGACATGACATGACTTGCGTGACTCGGAAATGGTATTTATATACTTGCTTGAAACGTGATAGCCAATTCCCGACGTGACATGATGAATATACTTGCTTGAATTTCTTGACATTTATTGATATAATTTCTTAAAAGACATGCTAGTTCACTCAATTATCTCTTGTTATACTCTCTCTCTCTCTTGTCATTTTACGCAAACATGCATAGCTTTATTGCATACATGTAACATGTAAATTACTTAAAGCAAGCTAGCTCTTGAGATATAAATCCTACTGAGCGTTCGCTCATTCAGTGTTTTCCCCTATTTTTCAGGTAAGTCCGATGATGAGACTTAATCAGATGGGGAATGTCAAGAGTGAAGAGATTATAGCTCTCCGTCTATCCAAGCGTCTACTAGTCTTATCTTTCTATATTTTTGAGTCAATCATTGTACTTTTCCCTTTATTGAGTCTTAGCACTTTCAATAAGTGGATTGTAATAGAAGTACTTTTGAGGTTGTGATTGAATAAAGGATTGGGTTATCTTTACTTTTGCGCACTCTGTCTTTGTGTTGAATACACTAAACACTCTGATTGACATGATCGATATAAACTCGTCATGCGTCTCTGAGTTCCTTCCGCGCTCGGGGCGTGACAATTTTTGTGGTATCAGAGCCTAGGATATTCAATTCCTAGGAAACCCAAGTCCAAGGATAGGTTTAAAACCTTTAACCGGTGAGATTGGGTAGAACCAAGGGCTAAGTTAACTTAGAATCAAAACCTTTGAACCTAATCACATATTAATATAGTTATTGTAATTGTAGGACAATGGCTACCGAACGTGCCCAGTGGCGCAACATGCAACGCACTCTGCAAGGCATGACCCAGGCACTTCAACAGGTGGCACAAGGAGGTGCACATCGTGGAGCAGGAAATCTCTACCAAAGCTTAAAGAACATGAACCCTCCTAAGTTCATGGGATCCACTAATCCGGATGATGCCGAGCACAGAATCCGAGAGACCGAATGTATCTTTTGAGTTATGCAATGCACGGACCAAGAGAAGGTCTTGTTAGCAACGTTTCAATTGGAAAGGGACGCCCGCTGTTGGTGGGAGTCGGTAGAAGCCACATTAGATCAAGGACAAGTTACTTGGGAAGAATTTGTTGAATATTTCAATAATAAATATTTCTTAGACCGAGTCCAGGAGAAGAAGGCCGCCGAGTTCGCCGCACTTAAACAACGATCCTTGTCGGTAGCTGAGTATGAGGCACAATTCTCGAGGTTATCTCGATACGCTAAGCATTTAGTCAGTACCGAGAAAATGAAAGCTAGAAGGTTTCTAAATGGGCTCAGGCCCCAGTTTATCACACAACTGGCCCCGATGGACATACAAGTCTATTCAGAGATGGTACGACGAGCCCAGCTACTAGAGGATGCCACAGAACTATCTGATAGGATCCGTGGGAGAGACAAGAAGGAGCATGTTACTAGCTCCGGCACTTTTAAACCCAATTTCAACAAGAAAAGGCCAAGTAATGGACGAGAGTCTTCTCAGGAGAAGAAAGTCAAAAAGATTAACAAGCCGTTCTCCATCACCACCACACCTTCTAAAGTGGTGTGTAAACACTGTGACAAGGCCGGACATAAGGCCGAAGAATGTTGGAGGAAACTTGGAGCGTGTCTCCATTGTGGGAGCCGTGATCATCGGATTCCCGACTGTCCCTTACTCAATGATCAAGCCGGTGACGGGAGGCGCCCGGTGACAAAGAATGCACGTCTCCAAGATATTAAGGAGACAGAACAAGATGAAGGCGGACTAGTGGAAGGTACATTGAAAGTTTGTTCCAAGTCTGTATATGTCTTATTTGATACTGGTGCCTCACATTTTTTATTTCTAAGAAGTTTGCTAATCCATTACCCATGGAACCAGAATGGATGAAATTAGTTCTTTCCACTCCTCTCGGAAGCGAAGTTGACCTTACTCACCATTATCAAAACTGTGAAGTCTTGGTAAAGGGAAGAAATCTTCCTATCGACCTCATATGTTTAGACCTAAAGGAATATGATGTCATATTGGGAGCGGATTGGTTATCCAAGTATCAGGCAACTGTGGATTTCCGTAATAGCAAAGTTACTTTCAAACACTTTCCGGAACTGGTCTATACTAACCCTAAGAGTCAGAGCAAGTCGTCTCTTATTTCGGCTCTCCGAGTTAGCAAGCTAATAAGGAAAGGATGCGTATCCTTCCTTGCGTTTGTCACCATTAAGGAGACTAAGGAGACTAAGCTAGAAGACATCCCAGTTGTACAAGAATTTCCGGATGTGTTTCCGGAAGATTTGCTTGGATTACCTCCACAACGAGAAGTGGCCTTCACCATCGATTTGGTCCCTGGTGCTAGTCCAGTTTCTAAGGCACCATATTGGATGTCCCCTGTCGAACTTAAGGAGTTAAAGGAACAATTGATGGAGCTTCTTAAGAAAGGATTTATTAGGCCGAGTACTTCCCTGTGGGGAGCACCTGTATTATTTGTAAAGAAGAAGGATGGGTCCATGAGGTTATGCATCGACTATTGACAGTTGAATCACCTTACTATCAAGAACAAGTATCCACTGCCGAGAATCGATGGCCTATTTGATCAAATATCTGGATCCAAGTACTTCTCGAAGATTGATCTCAGGTCAGGATATCACCAACTGAGAATCAAGGATGAGGACGTTCATAAGACTGCGTTCAGAAGCAGGCATGGGCACTATGAATTTGTTGTTATGCCTTTTGGACTAACAAATGCCCATGCTACCTTTATGCAGTTGATGAATAGTATCTTCAGGCCTCATCTAGATCAATTTATAGTGGTTTTCATTGATGATATACTGATCTATTCAAAGACCAAGGAAGAGCATGAGGAGCATTTGAGGATTGCATTACAGATATTGAGGATGAATCAGTTATATGCAAAGCTCAGTAAATGTGAATTCTGGTCAGAAGAAGTATCTTTCTAGGGGCATGTTATATCAAAAGATGGTTTATCCATAGATCCATCGAAGGTTGAAGCTGTAAAGAATTGGGAAAGACTGACCAACGCTAGCGAGATCCGAAGTTTCTTAGGTCTTGCAGGCTATTACCGGTGATTCATCAAGGATTTCTCCAAGATCGCCGTACCATTCACTAGGCTAACTCGCAAGGAGATCCATTATGAATGGAGTGAGGAATGTGAAAGAAGCTTCCAAGATCTCAAGGATCACCTAACTACTGCTCCAGTATTAGCCTTGCCAATTGAAGGAGAGAAATTCGAGGTATACACCGATGCCTCAGGCATTGG